>JARQOD010000005.1:71032799-71140391 GCA_033576555.1 Oophaga sylvatica
ACATCCGTCTACCTGTCTTATATGATGCCATGAATGATGGGCATTGCTTGTACCTGCTGTCAGATTAGGTCACACACTTCTTACATCGGAGCACACTATGCAGCATGTTCCGTCAGGCTAGGTTCACATTTATACGCCTGCAGACTTAATGCGTTGGACATATACATTAAAACGTATGCCATGCATCAACCTACGAATTTAAACAAGTACATTTGATACATATCGTACTTCCATCTTTGTCTCTATATGTTTTTTTACTTAAAAAGAATCATTTTTTTTCCATCTAGTTTTACTGGTGTCAACAGTCCCATCCCACTCCATTTTGGCATCAGTTCTGTGAGGAGGTGTCCAGAGGAATAAACTTTTTTTCACCCCACATTAAAAACGCGTACCTTTGGTCAATTATGTTTTTTTCCCACAATACAACGTGATCAGGGCAAAACATAGTCAGAAGAACATTTTTTTTACACTACGTGTTGCCCATTATGGTTTGTGTATGCCTCCATATACGTCTGAATACCATTTTTTTTTGCAATTCAGACATATTTGTCCAGCAGACTGCACTGTATAAATGTGAGCCAAGCCTAAAGAAGTCCTTTTTGTTTAAGGAGGATAAAGCACATCATAAACACAAGTCCATACTGTGTGTTGCTGCTTTGCAGTGTGTATTTTTGCCATGCTGATTTTACAGGTGAAAGGTATTTACTTTGAGCCTTTTTTTGGTTGTAATGGTGAATGCTTCAGGATTATCAATGACCAAAGGGGCGGCAAATTTTTCAGCCGCCCCGGGCCCCACAAACAGTTGCTACGCCACTGCACACACAAGATGGTGAGCCTGGCTGGGGGTCGATTTTTTTTGTTAAATGTGTCCCCTCACTGTGCTGGCACTTTACATTTACAATGGCTCTGACTGCACTTTGCACCTTAGGGAGGGGGGCCCGGCTGCACGCACTGTGGAGGGTGTAGGGGGCCCTGCATGCACTGCAGGTGTGTGTGTGTGTGGAGTTAAGAGCACCTGTTTTTTTTTGGGGGGGGGCCCCATTCAGACTTTTGCTATGGGGCCCCATGATTTCTATGTACGCCCCTGATTACTAGCACTTGTTTTGCCATCCAGCTTATCCTTTTGCAAGAGGATTGTGAACACCACAGCAGTGTTTTTTGTACTTTCCTTCATTAAATAAGATTTGGTTCAGGTGATCACCTAATCAGAATCACATTAAGTAGAATGAGGTGTACTCTGGTTGGAATTCAACTGACACTGGAATGGAATGGCTGTCAGATATGTAGAGAAGCTGAATTTTGATTTTTATAAAACTGTGCATCAGTCTCTAAATTTTTGCCAGAGCTGTATATATTATTATTATTTATTTATATAACGCCATTAATTCCATGGTGCTGTACATGAGAAGGGGTTACATACAAAGTTATAGATATCGTTTACAGTAAACAAATTTACAATGACAGACTGGTACAGAGGGGAGAGGACCCTGTCCTTGCGGACTTACATTCTACGGGATAATGGGGAAGAAACAGAAGGTCGGGGTGCGGCAGCTCTGGTGGTGGCGAGGCGGCAGGTCTGGTGGTGGCGGTAGCTCTGGTAGTGGTGGCGGCGAGGCGGCAGCTCTGGTGGTGGCAGCGAGGCGGCAGCTCGGGTGGTGGCGGCGAGGTGGCAGCGAGGCGGAAGCTCGGGTTGTGGCGGCGAGGCGGAATGGTTGTTGCAGGCTGTAGGCTTTCCTGAAGAGATGGGTTTTCAGGTTCCGTTTGAAGGATCCAAGGGTGGTGGATAATCGTACATGTTGAGGTGTGGAATTCCAGAGGATGGGGGATATTCAGGAGAAATCTTGTAGGCGGTTGTGTGAGGAACGAATAAGTGTGGAGGATAGTAGGAGGTCTATATTTATATATATATATATATATATATATATATATATATATATATACAGCTCTGGCGAAAATTTAAGAGACCACCACATCAAAACCCTGTCCTGGGCAGCCCATTCTCCATACCTGAACCCCATTGAAAACATCTGGAATGTAATCAAGAGGATGATGGATAGTCACAAGCCATCAAACAAAGAAGAACTGCTTAAATTTTTGCGCCAGAAGCAGTGTGAAAGACTGATGGCAAGCATGCCAAGATGCATGAAAGATGTTTTTAAAAATCATGGTTATTCCACAAAATATTTATTTTAGAACTCTTCCTGAGTTAAAACATAAATATTGTTGTTTCTAAATGATTATAAACTTGCTTTCTTTGCATTATTTGAGGTCTAAAAACACTGCTTTTTTAATTTTGACAATTTTTCTTTGTCAGAAAAAATTACAAAATTTATTGCTTGGAAATTCGGAGACATGATGTCAAAAGTTTATGGACTAAAAGAGCAATTTACATTTTGCTCAAAAATATACCTATAAAGAAAAAAATCAGACAAACTGAACATTTGAAAGTGGTCTCTTAATTTTTTCCAGAGCTGTATATATATATATATATATATATATATATATATATATATATAAATTTATATATATACTAGTTATGAACCCGTTCTACGCCCGGGTGGCAAGCATTTTTATTGGTATATGGTCTCCCGTCTTGGTATGTGCTGCCCCCCTCCTGGTATGCATGTCACCTCTCATCCCTATCCTGGTATGCATGATCCTCTCACTCCCATCCAATCCTGATATGCATGGCACCCCTCATCTCTATCCTGGTATGCATGGTACCTGCTCATCCATATCCTGGTATTCATGGTTCCCTCACCCCCAATCCTGGTATGCATGGTCCCCTCATCCCCAATCCTGATATGCATGGTCCCCTCACCCCCAATCCTGGTATACATGGTTCCCTCCCCCCCATCCTGGAATGCATGGTCCCCTCACCACCCAATCCTGATATGCATGGTCCCCTTCCCCCAATCCTGGTATGTATGGTCCCCTCACCCCCCAATACTGGTATGCATGGTCCCTTCCCCCCAATCCTCGAATGCATGGTCCCCTCACACCACAATCCCGGTATGCATGGTGCCCTCACCCCCCAATACTGTATGCATCGTTCCCTCACCCCCCAATCCTGGTATGCATGGCCCTCCCTCATCCCTATCGTAGGATGTATAGTACCCCCTCACCCTCCAATCTTGGAATGCATGGTCCCCTCATCCCCAATCCTGGTATGCATGGTCCCTCCCCCCCATCCTGGAATGCATGGTCCCCTCACCACCCAATCCTGATATGCATGGTCCCCTTCCCCCAATCCTGGTATGTATGGTCCCTCCCCCCCAATCCTGGTATGCATGGTCCCCTCCCCCAATCCTGGAATGCATGGTCCCCTCACCCCCCAATCCCGGTATGCATGGTGCCCTCACCCCCCCAATACTGTATGCATCATTCCCTCACCCCCAATCCTGGTATGCATGGTCCCCCCTCATCCCTATTGTAGGATGTATGGTACCCCCTCACCCTCCAATCCTGGAATGCATGGTCCCCTCATCCCAATCCTGGCATACATGGCACCCCTTAGCTCCCAATTCTGGTATGCATGGTCCCCTCATCCCCAATCCTGGCACATTACATGGCACCCCTTAGCTCCCAATTCTGGTATGCATGGTCCCCTCACCCCCAATCCTGGTATGCATGGTCCCTTCACCCCCAATCCAGATATGCATGATCCCCTCACCCCCAATCCTGATATGCATGGTCCCCTCACCCCCAATCCTAATATGCATGGTCCTCTTACCACCTATCCTGGTATGCATGGTCCCCTCACCCCCCAATCCTGGTATGCATGGTCCTCTCACCCCCCAATCCTGGTATGCATGGTCCCTTCACCCCCCAATCCTGATATGCATGGTCCCCCTCATCCCTATCATAGGATGTATGGTACCCCCTCACCCCCCAATCCTGATATGCATGGTCCCCTCATCCACAATCCTGGTATGCATGGTACCCTTCATCCCCCAATTCTAGTATGAATGGTCCTCTCACCCCCCTTTTGTGGTATGAAGGTTCCCCTCACCCCCCATCCTGGTATGCATGATCCCATTATCCCCCCTATCCTGGTATGCATGGTCCCCTCACCCCTCCAATCCTAGTGTGCATGGTCCCCTCACCCTCCAATCCTGGTGTGCATGGTCCCCTCATCCCCAATCCTGGAATGCATGGTCCCCTCACCCCCCAATCCTGGTATGCATGATCCCCTCACCCCCCAATCCCGGTATGCATGGTCCCCCCTCATCCCTATCGTAGGATGTATGGTACCTCCTCAACCCCATTCCTGATTTGCATGGTCCCCGGAATGCAGACAACCTGGTTGGCCTGGTTAAGAGATACCAAGTTATTGAGAAATCTCTGCGGATAGCCAGACATTGCTACTTCCCCATGCTTGGATAACGAAAGAGGGGTGGGCTTACCACGGAGGGTTGGTAGACCCACAAATGGCTGTTATGAAGGACGTGGTCTGTTGGTGGTGTCACAATCCTGGACACATAGCCGCCTGGTGTCATATGTCCCCTGAATCCATAGACTGCAGCCTAGGCAGGTGCTGCTCCTATTATACTTATCTGGCCTGCAGTGTGGACTGTCAACCTGGAGAGGTCCCACAGTCATGCACCGTGTCCATCAATAGGGTAATGTTTCTGGGACTTTTGGACTCTGGAAGTCTGGTTACCCTAATCAGTGCTGCACTGCCCCCACCAGATAATTCCTAACAAATTTGTGGGCATCTGCTGCATACATGGAGACACCAGAGTTCTCCAGATCGCCCAGTTGTGGACCTCAGTTTACCATCTGCAGACCGATGGCCTAGTGGAGGGCTTCAGGAAGACCTTGAACGCCATGCTCAAGAGGGCCATTGAAAAGGACGGCCAAGACTGGGACTATCTGTTCCCATTCCTGATGTTTTCTCTCAGAGAAGTCCCACAGGCCTCCACTGGCTTTTCACTGTTCGAGCTCCTGTACGGCCGACATCCATAAGGGCTCCTGGATATCACCAAGAAAACCTAAGAAGCTGAGGTATTTGACTATTAGGGATTCGTTCCTCCTTTTGGAAACCTCCCCTGTGTCTGTGCATTTAATATACCTGTTTGGTCCTTATTGGGGGTTTGCTTTGATTATTTAGCTATTTTACCATCAATATTCACCTTTGTTCTCTTATATGCACATTTGCTAATTCTGTTCATGGATATCTAACTAATTTTGGCATGTGGTTATACCCCTTTTCTGAGCATTTATCTCATCATTGTGGACTTCTTTTTTGCTTGTGTATGCCTCACAGTTGTGATTTTAATTGTTTTTAATTATGTGTGTTTACTATGGTTTTTTTCTAATAAACTTTGTATAATTTGAATATATATTTTTTGGTCGGCGATCCTTACCTTTTGGCTCGTGTCTTTTCCTCTGTTTTTTTATTGTTACTTTTTCACATGCCTGAGTGATCCCGACAAATTATTATTATTATTATTATTATTATTATTTAAGTGGTGCCTGCCCAACTTTATACTTTCTCACTAAGAAGCTGAGGTCACGCCAAACTGTAGTGTCTCTGAGCATGTCGCTCAGCTGCGGAGAGGATTGCACATGTAATGCCTACCAGAAAGGAACATCTTCTCCAGGCACAGGAGGCCCAAGCAAGGGTATATCCACCGATCAGCGAGGCTAAGGCAATTACAGCCTGAGGACTGCATGCTAGTACTTATCCTCATGGCGGAGAGCAAGTTCCTGGCCAAGTGGCAAGGCCCATACAAGGTTGTGCAAAAACTCGGGGACATGAGTTACAAGGTACACCATACTGGTCGCAGGAAGCCGCACCAGGTATACCATGTGAACTTTCTCATACCATGGCATGACCGAAAACCACTGGAAGCTACTTGCCTGGGGTCCCATCCTGAAGCCAAGGGGAGGAGGTTGTGATTGCTGAGATGCTAACGCCGGCCCAGAAGCATGTCAAAAACTGCTGCTGTAGAACTGCGACCTGTTCTCAGAGCTGCCAGGGTGCACACAAGTCATTGAACATGACATGCTAACAGAGCCACAGGTAAGGGTGATCCTCTAGCCTTATAGAATCCCTGAGATAATCTCAAAGGAGGTGAAAAGAATGCTGGACCTTGTGGTGATAGAAGAGTCAAAAAGTGGATGGTCGAGTCCCATCGTCCTCGTGCCGAAGCCCAATGGCGAGTGGCGGTTTTGTAACGACTACCGCAGGCTCAATGAGGTGTCCAGTTTTGATGCGTATCCAATGCCCCACGTGGATGTACTTATTCAGTGACTGAGGCTCGCAAGGTACATTACAACCCTCTACCTGACGAAGGGGTACTGGCAGATCCCCATATCCCAGAGCACTGAGGAGAAGATGGCCTTCTCGTTGCCGAATGGGTGTTTTCAGCACACCAGAACACCCTTCGGAATGCAGGGAGCCCTAGCTACCTTCCAGGAGACGATGGATAGAATCCTGTCTCCACATAAGTAGTATGCCTCAGCCTATTTGGATGGCATTGTCATCTTCAGCCCTGACTGGAGTTCTCATCTACGGTAGAGGCGATCCTCGATGCACTGAGGAAAGCTGGGTTCACCATAAATCGAGAGAAGTGTGTCATAGTCAAGGAAAAGGCCAGGTGCTTAAACTACTTAGTCAGGAGAGGCTAAATCAAGCATCAATTAAATAAGACAGAAACAATTCAGAAGCGGCAGCAACTGCTCTCCAAGAAACAAATGAGGGGTTTCTTGGAATTGTGGTGTATCACCGGTAATTTATCCCGAACTTTGCAATAATTGCACCATTAACGGATCTCCTTAGGGGCACCAAGTCAACGATGGTGAAATGGACTCCTGACACAGAGATAGCATTTCAAAAACTTAAGCAGGCTCTGTGTAAGCATCGAGGCTCTGGTCACACCAGACTTTAGGAAAGAATTTGTGGACCAGACTGATGTGTTGTGAATGAGCAGAGGCTCCCTCTGGTGGTTACAGACAGTACTGAACCTTCCAGCGAGGAATGGCAATCTGGGATCACTGACTGGACTGATATAAGGGAGGTTCCCTCCCATGATGGTCACCGGTGGTCAATTTTTCTGGTCTCAATTGTGGTTCCTGGTTCATTTGGAAGTTTGCTGGTGTCTTGCCTGCATCTGCTGCTTTCAGATAAGATATTTTCTGCTTATCTTTTTGTGCTTGCTATTTGCATAGTTTTCTGCACATTTGTGGAGGACAGTCGGGTCCCCTCCTGGGCCTGTGCTCCTCATAGTTTGTCTGTAGCCAATGTTGTTTTTTTTATTTGCTTTTTTCTGCTTTTTCAGCGACTGCGGCTTGGTTTTGTTCACACTGAGATCTGATTTAGTGGGTGGCGAGATCGTATGATCTCAGTATTTTTGTAATCAGAATTGTTGGATTTTTGTAGGGTTTTCTGGGTTGCAGAAAGTAATCTCTCCTGTTCTATCCTATTTAGTCAGCTTGTGGTCCCAGCGTTTGCTCATTCTATTTTCTGTCTGTGTCCGTGCTTTCTTCTTGTCTAACCACCATTACATGTTTGGGGCTTCCTATTTTCTTTGGGGATCTGCTCCGGGGCAGATAGCTTTCATCTTTCTGCCTTTAGGTGTAGTTATCTCTCAGGCTGTGACGAGGCATCTAGGATCAACGTAGGAACGCTCCACGGCTACCTCTAGTTGTGTGGTTAGTTTAGGAATCTGCAACCCATTAGTTACCAACATCTCAGGTGTTCGGCTGCCGGCTGTTGTTGCTGTCCTCCTCAGCTACCTAATATAACAGTATTACCGGCCAAACTGAAAATTATATGGTACTCACAGAAGGGAAAAATAGTGTGGAAAGAAAATAGTTGTCAGAGTTGTCAGAGATTTTTTTTTTTTTCTGTTTGTTGCATTTTTTCCCTCTTTTTCTCTGGGTGCTGAGGAGGACTTTTTTTTCTCTCAATGGAGTTTGCACAGTTCTCTGGCCGTGTGGATCAGCTTGCCACTGAGGTTCGGAGTATTGCTACCTATCTTGCTAGGTTGCCGGTTGTGGAACCTAGGATTCCCATGCCAGATTTGTTTTTGGGGATCTGGCTAAATTTCTGAATTTTAAAAATAACTGTAAGTTGTTTTTTGCCTTAAAGTCTAAGTCTTCGGGGAGCGTAACACAGCAGGTTCAAATTGTCATCTCTCTCCTGCGTGGCGACCCTCAGGATTGGGCTTTTTCCCTGACACCTGGGGATCCTGTTTTGAATGATATTGATGTATTTTTTCAGGCTCTGGGGTTATTGTACGATGAACCTAATGTCACTGATCAAGCTGAAAAGACCTTGTTGACATTAAATCAGGGTCTTGAAGACGCTGAGTTGTACTGTCAGAAATTCCGAAAGTGGGCAGTCCTGACCAAATGGAATGATGATGCTTTGGCAGCCCTTTTTTGGAAGGGGCTTTCAGAGAATGTAAAGGATGTTATGGTGGGATTCCCTGTTCCCTCTGGTCTCAATGATTCTATGTCATTGGATATTCAAATTGACAGACGTTTGCGTGATCGCAGAGGTATGTATGCGTGAGATGGTGTTGCCTTGGGAGCCAGCTCATGGGTGCATGCAGTGTGATGGAGTGTCTTCTGGGGCTCAGCGTCATGAGTTTCGAAAACGCAATGGGTTATGTTTCTACTGTGGTGATGTCTCTCATGCTATTTCCGTCTGTCCTAAGCGGGGAAGACGTTTTGCGCGCTCAGTTGTCTTGGGTAGTGTTCAGACTAAATTTCTGTTGACTGTTACCCTCATTTGCTCTATGTCCACATTTTCGGCTCAGGCTTTTGTTGATTCAGGAGCAGCTATTAACCTGATGGATTTTGACTTTGCCAAATGTTGTGGGTTTCCCATGATACCCTGCGGAAGTCTATTCCTTTACTGGGCATTAATTCTACCCCTTTGGCGAAGAATAAACCCCAATTTTCTACTCAGGTGATAATGAGGGTTGAACCAGATCATCAGGAGAGTTGCAAATTTCTGGTGTTGCATAATCTGCATGACATTATTGTACTGGGTTTTCCTTGGTTACAGACTCATAATCCCCTTTTGGATTGGAAATCTGTGTCTGTGACCAGTTGGGGTTGCCAATGTGTTAACACTGACACTCCTGTTTTTTGTGCCTCTCCCCAGTCTCAGGATGTCCCTGACTTTTTGACTGATTTTTCTGATGTGTTTAGTGAAAGTAAGTCTGCTTCCTTACCTCCTCACAGAAGCTATGATTGCGCTATTGTGTTAGTGCCTGGTGGTAAATTCCCTAAGGGTCGCCTTTTTAACTTATCTGTACCTGAACACGATGCTATGCGATCTTATATCAAGGAGTCATTAGAGAAAGGTCTTATCAGACCATCCTCTTCACCCTTGGGCGCTGGTTTTTTCTTTGTGGCCAAAAAGGATGGTTCATTGAGGCCGTGTATTGATTATTGCCTCCTGAATAAGATCACTGTGAAATATCAATATCCGTTACCCTTGATTTCTGACTTGTTTTCCAGAGTGAAAAGTACTAGTTGGTTTACCAAGCTTGACCTCAGGGGGGCGTATAACCTTATTCGCATTAAGCACGGGGATGAAAGGAAGACGGCGTTTAATACCCCAGAGGGGCATTTTGAGTACCTAGTGATGCCTTTTGGGCTCACTAATGCTCCTTCCGTCTTCCAATCCTCCATGAATGATATTTTCAGGGATTTTATGGATAAATTTCTGATTGTTTATTTGGATGACATCTTAATTTTTTCCAACGACTGGGACTCTCATGTGAAAACTTGTTCGGACTGTGTTCCAGATTTTGAGAGAGAATGCACTGTATGTGAAGGGATCAAAGTGTCTTTTTGACATACAGAAGGTCTCATTTCTGGGATTCATTTTGTCTCCGTCTGTTATTGAAATGGACCCGGTCAAGGTTCAGGCCATCTGTGATTGGGTTCAACCTACTTCATTAAAGGCTCTTCAGAGATTTTTGTTTTTTGCCAATTTTTATCGTAAATTTATTGGTAATTTCTCTGGTATTGTTAAACCATTGACTGATTTGACCAAAAAGGGTTCTGATGTGGTGAATTGGCCTCCTGAGGCAGTTTCTGCGTTTCAGGAACTTAAGCAGAGATTCACTTCTGCTCCTGTTTTACGGCAGCCTGATGTTTCTCTACCGTTTCAGGTGGAGGTTGATGCCTCTGAAATTGGGGCAGGTGCCGTTTTGTCCCAAAGAGATCCAGAGACCTCTAAGAGTAACCCTTGTGCCTTTTTCTCTCAAAAGTTTTCTCCAACTAAACGTAATTATGACGTGGGTAATCAGGAGTTATTGGCCATGAAGTGGGCCTTTGAAGAGTGGAGACATTGGCTGGAAGGAGCCAAACATCAGGTGGTGGTCCTCACGGACCATAAGAACCTGGTTTATCTCGAGTCAGCCAAGCGACTTAATCCTAGACAGGCCAGGTGGGCCTTGTTTTTCACACGTTTTAATTTTGTGGTTTCTTTTCATCCTGGCACTAAGAATGTTAAGACGGATGCCCTCTCGAGGAATTTCTTTGTGGATTCTCCTGAGTTATCTGATCCTGCTGTTATTTTGAAAGAGGGTGTAGTACTTTCCGCCATCTCGCCCAATTTGAGACTGGCTCTGGAGGGGTGTCAGGAGGATAAACCTGAGCGCTGCCCTGTTGGGAAATTGTTTGTCCCAGACCAGTGGAAGAAGAGTGTGATGTCTGAGATTCATTGTTCCGCGTTGGCTGGTCATCTCGGGATTTTTGGTACCAGAGACTTGGTGAGTCGGTCCTTTTGGTGGCCTACTTTGTCTCGTGACGTCAGGGACTTTATGCAGTCCTGTGGGACTTGCTCTCGTTCCAAGCCTTGCTCTCGCTCTAGTGGTTTGTTGATGCCATTACCTGTGCCCAAGCGGCCATGGACCCATATCTCTATGCATTTTATTTCCGACCTCCCTGTCTCTCAGAAAATGACCGTTATCTGGGTAATCTGTGATAGGTTTTCCAAGATGATACATCCTGTGCCATTATCTAAGTTGCCTTCCTCCTCCGAGTTGGTGCCTTTGTTCCTTCAGCACGTGGTTCGGTTGCACGGCATTCCGGAGAACATTGTGTCTGACAGAGGAGTCCAGTTTGTTTCCAGATTTTGGAGGACATTTTGTTCTAAACTTGGTGTTCAATTATCTTTCTCCTCTGCATTTCATCCTCAGACCAATGGACAAACCGAGAGAACAAACCAGACCTTGGAGACTTATTTGAGATGTTTTGTGTCTGCTAATCAAGATAACTGGGTCTCTTTTTTGCCTTTGGCTGAGTTTGCTCTTAATAATAGGGCTAGCTCTGCCACCTTGATGTCTCCATTTTTCTGCAATTTTGGGTTTCACCCTCGATTTTCTTCGGGACAGGCGGAGGCTTCTGTCTGTCCGGGTGTTGACTCTGTTGTGGAGCGAATGCAGCAGATTTGGGAGCAGGTAGTGGAGAGGTTGTCTCTCTCTCAAGAGAAGGCCCAGCGATTTGCCAACCGGCATAGGACTGATAGTCCTCGGTTTAAAGTGGGGGACTTGGTTGGTTGTCCTCAAGAAATATCCCTATGAGGGTTGCATCTCCAAAGTTTAAGCCTAGGTTCATTGGACCTTATAAGATCATGGAGATTCTTAATCCGGTTTTCTTCCGTTTGCTTCTTCCAGGGACATTTAAGATCCATAACGTGTTCCACAAGTCCTTATTGAAGAGGTTTGTCGAGCCAGTGGTTCCTATGGCTGCGCCTCCTGACCCTGTTTTGGTTCAGGGCAATCTGGAGTATGTGGTTGAGAAAATATTGGATTCTCATTTTTCTAGACGGAAACTCCAGTATTTGATTAAGTGGAGAGGCTATGGTCAGGAGGACAATTCTTGGTGTTTGCTTCGGACATCCATGCTAGGAGACTGATCTGTGCCTATCACCGAGCTCATCCTGATCAGCCTGGATGCACAAGTGAGGGTTCGGTGACCCCTCCTCAAGGGGGGGTACTGTTGTGAATGAGCAGAGGCTCCCTCTGGTGATTACAGACAGTACTGAACCTTCCAGCGAGGAATGGCAATCTGGGATCACTGACTGGACTGATATAAGGGAGGTTCCCTCCCATGTGGTTCCTGGATCATTTGAAAGTTTGCTGGTGTCTTGCCTGCATCTGCTGCTTTCAGATAAGATATTTTCTGCTTTTCTTTTTGTGCTTGCTATTTGCATAGTTTTCTGCACATTTGTGGAGGACAGCCGGGTCCCCTTCTGGGGCCTGTGCTCCTCACAGTTTGTCTGTAGCCACTGTTGTTTATTTTATTTGCTTTTTTCTGCTTTTTCAGCGGCTGTGGCTTGGTTTTGTTCACACTGAGGTCTGATTTAGTGGGTGGCGAGATCGTGTGATCTCAGTAGTTTTGTAATCAGAATTGTTGGATTTTTGTAGGGTTTTCTGGGTTGCAGAAAGTAATCTCTCCTGTCCTATCCTATTTAGTCAGCTTGTGGCCCCAGCATTTGCTCATTCTATTTTCTGTCTGTGTCCGTGCTTTCTTCTTGTCTAACCGCCATTACATGTTTGAGGGCTTCCTATTTTCTATGAGGATCTGCTCCGGGGCAGATAGCTTTCATCTTTCTGCCTTTAGGTGTAGTTATCTCTCAGGCTGTGACGAGGCGTCTAGGATCAACGTAGGAACGCTCCACGGCTACCACTAGTTATGTGGTTAGTTTAGGAATCTGCAACCCATTAGTTACCAACATCTCAGGTGTTCGGCTGCCCGGCTGTTGTTCCTGTCCTCCTCAGCTACCGAACATAACACTGATGCTTCTGAATTCGGGTAAGGAGGAGTGCTGTTTCAGGAAATAAATGAAGAAGAGCATCCCATCCTCTTCCTGAGCCAGAAGCTGTCTTCTTGCAAGAAGAACTACTCAATTATTGAGAAGGAGTGTTTAGCCATAAAGTGGACAGTGGACACACTGAAGTATTACCTTCTATGCAGTAGGTTTAAGCTAGTATCAGACCATGCCCCTCTGAGATGGTTGAGAAAGTAGAAGGGTAAGAACTCCAGGGTGACTAGATGGTTCTTAGCCCTTTAAGACTTCACTTTACACGTAGAACATAGCCTGGGAAGTTACATGGCAATACGAATGCTCTCTCTCGACTTCCCTGTTTAGTGTCTGAATGTGCCAAAGCTCCCGGCTTTGGGCAGAGGTGGGGAATATTTGACAGGGTCACCAGCATAGTGTATAAAGGGAGATATGTGTCACTGTTAGTGTTGAGCATTCCGATACTGCAAATATCGGGTATTGGCCGATATTTACTGTATCGGAATTCCGATTCTGAGTTCCGATATTTTTGTCATATCGGATACCGGAATCGGAGATTTCCGAGAAAGTCTATGGGAGTTCTTGTGTCACAGAACGAAGTACGTGACACAGGAACTTCCCGAAACTGTCACTGTCAGTGTCGGTCGGGTCTGTCAGGTGTCAGGACTCAGCAGAGTCCGCACTTACCTGGTAGAAGATCCCCTTCCTCGGTGGTCACGTCCTCCTGGATGGCCGCCATTACCCTGTCCCTGGCGGTCACGTGCAGAATCTCGCGATAACTGCAGTGACTGCCAGGTACTGGGTAATCTCGGCCAGCTGTACTCTCGCGACAGCTGGCCGTAAGCCAGTCCGGATGACGTCACCACCGGGTAAGCAGCTGGTAAGCAGCTCTGCTGTATGTGGATGTCAGGCTCAGCCTGGCATCCAGATGTAGCAGAGCTGGACTTGTCCTGGGACACTCGGTATTTTGGACTGCGTCGGACAGGGAGTATTTGTGTTGGTTTATTATTTTTGTTGTTTTACAGGAGATCGATGGCGTCGCAGGAATGAGAGTGAAATAAAATTAATGAAAACTGTGTGGTATTTTATTTCATTAAAAGACTTTTTTCTTGCTGTGTTTTTTTTTTTAATTTACAAACTATGATTAATAATGGATCGGTGTCTTATTGACGCCTCTCCATTACTAACCGGGCTTATTGTCACCGATCAATCAAAGGTGATATTAACCCCTTATTACCCCGCTTGCAACCGCTACAGGGCAAGTGGGAAGAGCCGGGTAAAGTGCCACAATTGGCGTATCTTTGGATGCACCAATTGTGGGGCTGCTGCAGCCTGGTATTTTTAGGCTGTTAAGGGCCAAAATCCATGGGCCTTGACAGTCTTTTAATACCAGGCCGCAGCAGTCTGCATTTTACTTGGCTGGTTAACAAAAATAGGGGGATCCCCACGCCATTTTTTTTCGAGGGATCCCCTATTTTTGTTAATCAGCCAAGCTAAGCAGACTCCTGTGGCCTGGTATTATCAGGCTTGCAAGGTCCATGGATATTGGATCCTTACCAGCCTGAAAAACAGGCCTCAGCAGTCTGCTTCATCTGGCTGGTTAACAAAAATAGGGGGGACCCCATGCCATTTTTTTTCAAGGGGATCCCCTATTTTTGTTAACCAGCCAAGATAAGCAGACTGCTGTGGCCTGGTATTATCAGGCTTGCAAGGTCCATGGATATTGGCTCCTTAACAGCCTGAAAAACCAGGCCTCAGTAGTCTGCTTTATCAGGCTGGTTAACAAAAATAGGGGGACCCCACGCCATTTTTTTTTTAGAGGGGATCCCCTATTTTTGTTAATCAGTTCACTTCAGGTCAGCCGGGATTCCCTCTGACGTCACTGATGCTGTGGGTGTCCCTGGCTGACCTGAAGTGAAAGTGGAAAGCAATCAATTATGCTAACCACTTCCTCTCCTGTCAGCCAGGAGAGGAGATGATTCAGTCAGGGGTTTACTGTGAGACTGTCAGCATTAGCTGCAGTCTCTGCAGTAAACATTAACCCTTTCAGAAGGATTACATCTGGTGACCTGACGGAACATTGGATAGGTAAGAATAATGTTGCTTTATTATTTTATTTTTATTACAGGTGAACAAAGGCTTTGCAAGGAATGGCAGTAAAATAAAATATTGTCAAAAACTGTGTGTTTATTTCATTAAAATGATTTTTAATTAAAGTGTGTGTGTTTTATTTTTATTTCAATCAATAGGATTAATAATTGATAGTTGTCTAATTGACAGCTCTCAATTATTAACCTGGCTTAAACTCACCTTTCAATAGCAAGGTGGCTTTAACCCCTTATTAACCCATTCGCCACCGCTACAGGGCAATGGGAATAGACGGGCAAAGTGCCAGAAAGGGCGAATCTAATTATAGGTTTGCCTTTTCTGGGGTGTCTGGGGGCAGATATTAGTAGCCGGGGGGGGGTTAAACATAATGGTCCCTCTCTGGGCTATTATTATCTGCCCCCATTCGCTGGCTTTGTCTGTCTGGTTGAGAAAATAGGGCGGGAGCCCACGCATTTTTTTTCAACAATTTTACACCTCATATATTTATATACATGTCATTGAATTTGTGACACATATATATATTTATATATATTTATATTTATAGTTCATACACTTCTACATAGTATAATAGCCGCTAATTCAATTGCCGGCTTTTGTGAAAATACAGAAGCCGACATGAAATGACACATGGTTTACAAAGAGTTAACCATGTCATTTCATGTTGTTTGATATATTGTTTTCACTAACAATTAAATTAGTGTATGTGTGCAAAATTTGAAACATGTAGGGGTTAATTAAAAGTGTAACTTCGTAGCAAAAAAATCCGTTTTTTTTTACAACGAATTTACACCTTTAATTAACTCCTACATGTGTGAAATTTTGCACACATACACTCATGTAATTGTTTGTGAAAACCAGATATCAAACTACATGAAAAGACATGGTTAACTCTATGTAAACCATGTGTCATTTCATGTCGGGTGCTTCTGTATTTTCACAAAAGCCGGCATTACCCGGCAATTGAATCAGAGGCTATTTTACTATGTAGAAGTGTATGAACTATAAATATATGTATATATATATATGTCACAATGACATGTGTATATATATATATATGTATTCTATGTGTGTATATTTAGTGTTACAAGGAAAGAAAGGGTTTTTTTTATTTCCGATATTTGTGTCCCATTGACTTGCATTGTGTTTCCAGTATCGGATCGGTGATACCCGATACTTTTTGAGTAACGGGCCGATCCAATCCGATCCGATATTTTAGGATATCGGGCAGTATCGCTCAACACTAGTCACTGTGCATATTGCCATCAGTTACGTAAAACCAGGATATTTTTCCTCCAGCATGCTACAGGCTGAGAGGGTTAATTTAAAGTTATACATGGGCTGGTTTTTATGTGAGCAGCCATAGATTGTGCTCATTATATCGCCTCCTTCAGTGCCTACATGTTGATTAACAGGACATGTCGTGATGTCAGGGTCATGTGATCGTCACATTGTTTTGTTATATACCTGGACATGAAAGTCAGTCTGGGTTGAGTCTTGGGAGAGGTGGAACTCCCACGTGGCTCCAGGAGGAGCTAAGGACCCTGTGTGTGTTACCTGTGTTGAAGGCTGCAGGGAAAGGACTCTATCTTTGTTTTTGTTTTATCATTATGCCACAAAGGCTCTGTTTATTTTGCTGAACCCTGCTAAAGTTGTATGCTGTCCATAATAAAGCAGCAGGGGATCTGCTACCAGAATCCTTCATGTGTGTAACTTGTGAAGTAGATGAGTGAGTCAATCCCTCACATGCTGTATATAGGCTGGGTTTCAACAGAGCACCATGATGGCAGAGCAGATATCGAAGTCATTAACAGACCTCCAGCTGTAATAGCAATTCATCAGAGCTTCATGATCGTCTTGCAGGGGGATCAGTAGGCATGTGGAATTATTCCCCAGGCCATGCTCTGTAAATGCTACTATCAGAGCTTGCGATATACCCGCAGCGCTTAGGCCTCTTTCACACTTCAGTCTTTCTACGTCAGTCAAAATCCGCCAAAGTGTGAAAAAAGCGGATCCGCCATTTTTTTTTTTGGCGGATCCGCTTTTTTCCCATTGACTTGCATTAGTGGCGGATTTTGACGGATGGTTGTCCGTGAGATCCGTTTTTTGACGGATCCGCCATAAATTTGGCGTCTGCCATTTTTGGAAAACGTTCAATGCAATGTTTTTTGTGTGCATCAAAATGGTGGATCCGTCAAAAAACGGATCTAACGGACAACCATCCGCTAGCGGATCCATTGCTCCCATAGAAAATCCATTCAAAATACCCAGAACACTGTCGGGGTCTCTCTCTCTCTCTCTCCGTGCCAGACATACGTACCTGCATTTTCCGGGTTGAAAAGTTCATGGCGGATCCGTCAGAAAACGGATCCGTTTGCATCCGTTTTATACCTTTTCTGAGGGATCCGCTATTTTCACACTTTGGCGTATTTTAGCTGACGCCAAACGACTGAAGTGTGAAAGAGGCCTTAGAGGGAGATACTGTCTGCGTGTCACTGCCATTATCTGCCGAGTATGAGCTGGGTTCAGTCTCTGAGCTTGCTCCATATACCTGTTCCTGACTTTCTCAATATATGTACGGCAGATGTATGGAAGGGGTTAATAATAAATATAAAGATCTTAAATTGGATCAATAACTAAAATGTTTATTACTTATTTTAAATGCAGATGTAATAAAATAAATGATTTGATATAAATGCCATAAACAAAGGGTATGCCAGGGCTGAAAAAAACTACTTATGAAGGCACAAACCTAATATTCAAATGAGTCAACTTCAGCTGAAGTCACCTCCAGGCAGTTTTCGTGCTCCTCTGCTCTGTCAACAATACTTTTCCCTGATGCATAGCAACAACTCATGTAGTAAGAGCTGTTTATTTCTACCTATAAATGTAAGCATCACTCAACACATACAGTATTAGTTTAGTGTAGGAAAGTGGATAGTAAAGTCCTGAATGTGAGATATGTGTCACCAAGGTGACTAGACTCAGTGATGTATGTGTGGAGCCCAGCTGCGTCTGGATTCATATCTCCCAGAAGGGTGCGCAGAAGGAATTCACCACTAGAGGTCTCAATATACATGCACACACCTTCACCCATCCCTAAGTCCACCAGAGGGAGCTCCGATAGTCATATAAAAGGAGGGTGAAGACAGGAAATTGAGTTCAGTCAGCTCAGTTCAGTTCAGTCAGCAAAAGATTTGAGGGACTGCAGAGAGGTTAGTTTAGATTAGAGAGACTGCAGAGTAGTTCAGTTCAGCAAAGTGGAGGCTAGTAAAGTGGAGCTGAATCCATTCCAGTCTAGTCAGAGCTGAGACAAGTGAGTAGTCCGCAGACAGAGCAGACGAGTGGAGTTCGCAGTAAGAGACTCCAGAGCTCAAGTTGAGAGCCAGGAGTGTGCCGACTCTCAGAGAGCGGCGAATAGGCAGTCCACCAACTGCCAGCGTGTGTAATCGTGTGAGGTCCTGAGTAGGCCGAAGGCGAGTGGAAAGAGAAGTACAAGGAGGCAGAGGAGCCTTAACAGCTCACCTCAACGAGTATTGACCGGACACCGGGGTCTGAGCTTATAGGGATCTTCACGACCCATTAGGAGAACACCGGAGTTCCTGGAGGACTACAAGTCCCAGGAGTACCACAGAGCTGATACGTAACCGGGCCAGGAGGACGGAGTCCAGCCGTGCACTGCAAATAGAGACTGTGTACTTCAAGAAGGGGTCCAACCACAAGGTCAGCCAGGTGCAGGACGGAGACTAAGTTAGGCCCAGCTACATGCAGGCCAGGACTTCATTACTAAAAGGCAAGGAACAGGAGGCCACACACCTACTCAGTGGGAGACTCTGGATGTGCACCCTTCACCCTACAGTGCTCCGGGATGTGCCTGCAACATCTTCAGTAAAGGTACCAAAGTGACTTGTGTGTGTGTCTACCTTATTACCCCTACTGCCGGGATCCCCTCTGTTCTGCATCCCTACACATCTACCTGCCCTGAAGGACTCAGCCTCACCTGTGGGAGGCCTAACACCTATAGCTGCACAACACCAACCCTTCAGTGGATCTGCACAGCAGCGCTGGTCACCCTGACCAGGTACCACAAGTGGTGTCACGAATCTCCATACCAATATTCAACTCCCCTGTAAATATCCCACATTTATGGGTGAGCGCCCAGGGCCACGGACCGAGCAGTGTTGCCGTGACATCCCCTATAGAAGTTACTAGGCTCAGATCCGAGAACCCCACTGCTCTGGGAGGGAGACTCATATGTACTGAAAATGAAGCTTCTAGCAATAATAGGTTGCTGAGAAGTTTTTTAATGGGACTGGATTTTGTCTCAGGGTTTTAGGAGTGACCATAAGAGCTTGGATGTGAATCATCATTCCCATAGCTTCAGTCTGGGCTTCACAGGTCCTATTTAAGGCAGCTGAGCTGTCTCATAAATGGTCTGTATGTGGGAGGAGGGAAGAACACTAAGGTTGGTTGTTCTCCCACAGAGATCAAGTGTAAGGCTGGAATCACACACAACGTCTAAAAAATCGGACCGTTTTAGTCGGTCGATAATCGGATTAAAATTTCATGAACATTGCTGCGACTGGCATCCGATTTTTAGTATTTGATGCGATTTTGTAGCATGTACGCTTACGTTTCACATCCGATTACCCAGCGACTACCGTTTTTTAGTGGCATCATAGCAAAATGGACATTTAACGGTTTTGAGGCCTGCAAATCATTTGAATAATGAGCCAGACCCATATTTAAGCGTGGTTGGACTGTTCTTACCCTCCCAAACGTTGCCGTGGAGTGTTTGGCTTCTTAGTGGTTCCTGTTGTGTTGCTGCAAAGTGAAAATTATGAGTGACAGACTAATGTTTAATAGAACTGAGCGTCTGCTGTACTATTGGCTGATATCCAGAACTTTTGGGAAGCCATACCCTGTAGTTGTTTCTCCAAGAATTCGCAGAAGGATGTGGGTGCATCCCCTTGTGATGCGAAGGATCAGCAAAGGGCATTTTGAGCGCCTGTATTCGACACTGCATAGGAATCCAGACAAGTTTTTTGACTATTGTCGCATGAGTGTTGTCACCTTTGATATTTTGCTTGAGATATTGCGCCCTGGAATCACCTTGCAGAACACCAGGATGCGTCCTTCAATTTCTGCTGAGGAAAGGCTTCTTCTAACATTAAGGTATGTGTGTCAACGATATGTTGATGATGTTTTGCATAATGTAACAACTTTCACATTCTTCTTACTTTGTAAAACTTAACATACTGTAACCCATGCCATTATAACCTTTTTAAGTTTGCCCTATATGTTTGTGTGTAGCAGTCAGAATGGTTTATATCTCATTACATTAAGTGAATAGGTGAGTAAACAAATGTCCACTGTTTACATTTGGTTAATGCATTGTTTGTTTTTTTTTTGACTGATGTGTACATGTTTGTTGTTGTTTGTGTATTGCAGGTTCCTTTCCACTGGGCTCTCATATGCTGCTCTGCATTTAGAGTTTTTGCTAGGGAAATCCACCATTTCCGGAATAGTCAGCTCTACTTGTGGACAAATTTGGTCCAGACTAAAGAGGTGATGCCAGAGCCCAAAATGGAAGATTGGTTGAGGATTGCACGTGGATTTCAAGAAACCAGTAATTTTCCACACTGTATTGGAGCCCTGGACGGGAAGCACATACGTGTGCGTAAGCCGCCGAACTCAGGGACCCAATTCTACAATTATAAGCAATATTTTTCTATAGTTTTGTTGGGCTTGGTCGACAGTAACTACCGCTTCATAATTGTAGACATTGGGGCCTATGGAAGGACTGGAGACTCCAGAGTCTTCAATTCTTCCATTATGGGTCGCGGCTACGTAATAACCAATTGGACTTACCACCAGCATGTCAACTTCCACATCAATATGTGGATGCAGTGCCATATGTTGTAGTAGCGGATGAGGCCTTCCAATTAACTCGTCATGTTATGAGGCCATATCCTCGTCGCAATCTGAACCATCGGTGACGCATATTTAATTATCGGCTTTCTCGTGCACGACGCCTGGTGGAGTGCACATTTGGTATTCTTACAGCCAAATGGCGTGTCCTACAATCAGCCATTCAGCTAAGTGAGTCAAATGTTAATCTTGTAGTGCAAGCATGTGTAGTACTACATAATTTTACCAGAATGCATGAATGGTCATCAGCTGATATGCCTGAACTTCAGTCTGATAATATGATGAGGCCTATGAGACCAGTCATCCATCCTCGTCGTCCCCCTTCTGGACTCAAAGTCCGTGACTTATTGACCAATTATTTTGTTTCTCCTGCGGGTGCTATTCCTTGGCAAGATGAGGCCATAGCTATGTAGTGTGTTTTATGTTATCTGATACCATAAACTTACTTTACATTCATCAATTAATGGAAGACTGTAATTATTTTATGTACACTTTTTCCAAATTAACACAGGTCAAACATATAAGAAGAATCACAGACAACCAATGGCACTTCACTAATTTTAATGATTAGTGTATTTCGTTAGAAAGCCTTTTAGAGGCTGATATATTTAGAAAACAGGACCAACATGTCCAAACATAAATACAAAATATGTCTAACATTCTGAATATGCAAAAATAAATATATCTAACTTCCATACAAACAAAAAATACTTTCAGCTACAATTGATGGTAGCTTGGTGGTGGTGGTGGTGGTGGTGATGGATGGCCAGGTTGCGTATTAGGCCTCCCACTATCTGCAACCTGTGATTGAGCCTGAGGTGCTGCAGAAACTAACGTAGCAGCTGGGTTACTGGCTGCATCCTGAAGGGCTTGTGTGTAGGGGTACATAGGGAATTAATGCTCATAGTCATATTGATATGACTGAGCACTAGCAGAATGACCCCCAATATGCCCATGTCTAACATATCCATGTTGTGGCCAGCCAACAACATTGGGTATGTTAGAGTGGGCATATTGTGCATGGCCACTCTGTCCCATGGCTTGGAGCTGGGTAGCTCCAAAGAAAGAAGGAGCTGCAGTAGGATGAGGAGGAGGAGGAGTTGGGTTCTGTTGGACACAAGGAGGAGGTGAGAAGGAAGGAGGAAGGATCAGAGGCAGAAGCAGATTGTGATGGATTTGGTCCAAACAACCTTAACACATTTTCAGGACCAACCACCCATCTATCTAGATAATCTAGTAGGTTGCTTGGATCATTAGGCGGTGTTCCAGCATCCAAAACAATCTGCAGTCTGCTTCTGATCCTCAGTATGTGCTGTCTTGGAATAGCCCGGAGGTAACGGGCCAGACTGCGGCAAAATCCCTCCTCACCATCATCATTAGCTACACTGGACAAATAGTCCAGAACTCCTCGTCCACCTGCCTCCTTGTCACAGAACCCACTCCTTCTCATCGCCGCCTACCTCGCCTTGTGCGTTGGGAATGAGGAGGAGACACATCCTGACCCCTATTAGGGCTGCTGCTCTGAGGTAGGTCCTCATGTTCCTGATGCTGGCTTTGTGAATCCTCAGCTCTTGCAGCTGCTGTTGGTGCTGCTTGGGTGGACCCACATGCTGCAGAGGAAGGGCCTGTCCTCCTCTGCCCCATCACCAACGGGGTCGATAAGCACTTCTGAGTCAGACCCCGTCTCCCTCTCAGTTAGGTTTGACTCCGTCCTAGAAATGAAATAATTTTTGACAATTAAAACCCAGAAAATGACAAAGTTTTACATGAAAGTGTTTGAACACACATGCACTTACGTCGCAGATCCATAATGTCCAAGGAAGTTAAGTCTATCAAAATAGAGGTACTTCCTCTTCTTAGAGGCTGAAGCCCCACTCCGATCCCTAATCTGCCTCTCCCTCCGGTAGCAGTCCTGACAGCTGCGCCACCGCCTTGTCACATCAGTCACTACAAATGTAAAACACCATAACGGTTATAATGAGTGATATCTATTTATTCATCAAAAAATTACATTATGCAACAATGAACATTTAAATAGTGTTCATGTCTGATGTGATTTACAATAATAAAACACATAAACATACAACCAGAAGTATCCATCTTATAAGCAGTAACATACATTTCAAAAAATGCTTGGCCCTTAACAAAAGCCTCAATCATTTAGCATTTTAGTACCTACAAACTACATCTGAGGTCAAGGGGAGTACAAAATGTTATAGTGAATAAATGCAAAGCATCGACGATATGTTACAAGACATGGATATTGTTGGTGAACACACACATCAATGTGTTGTTATAAATAGGCAGAGTTCGATAATGCTGCTTTTTTTTAATATCATTTAAACACATAAGCCTACATTATTATTTTCTTAATAACATTTAAAAAAAAAAAAAAAAACGTTACATGTGGTACTTACTAAGACGCTCTTGGTCCTCCCTGATCTCTGATGATAGTCTGGAAAAATGTGTTCACATATCGTTTGCCATGCAGCCTCTTTGCGCGTCCGATTGCTGTAATTGGGATCGCGCTGGTCCCACAATTCAGGCCTCTCCTGCACCAATACGATGAGGAGTTCCACATTGATGTGGCTAGATGCCATGTTTCTGGACTCCGTGTAGGCATTCTTCCTGTTTTTTTTTAAGATGTGCTTAGCTAATTAGCATGTAAAGGCTTCCTGAGAATTTCAAGCTGTTTCCTGTCACCTGGAAAAGTTGTGCGATTTCATCGCAACTCACACGTGCGGTCCGTTTGTAATCCCACTTTTCATCGCACCCATAGACTTGCATTGGCGATAGTCGACCCACAATCAAGTGACAATCGCAGCATGCTGCGATTGCACTCGCACGTTTAAATCGGAGCACAAAAAAATCGGATGCTGGGAGCTACTACATTGATTAATATTGGGTCGACTGCAAAGCGATATTTCATCGCTTTCTAGTGGTACGATTTAGTCGCCAGTGTGACTCCAGCCTTAGACTTACAGTATATATGCTGTACAAACTATTTTCTTCTATTTTACTGTTGTGTCAGAGAAAGGCTGTTTTGTTTTGAGTACTTCTGCAGTTTAAGAAGCTAATAAACCTCATCTTGTTGGACCAGGGACATTGCATGTATACAAGCTAGCCACTACCATAGATCATAATCCTGAATGGTGTTGAAGTGGGCATCAAAATCATGAAACACGGGTTCTTTTGACAGTTAGTGGTAACAGAGTCACTGCCACAAGAGGTGGTGAGTTCTCCTTCAATGGAAGTCTTCAAACAGAGGCTGGATAGACATCTGTCTGGATGATTTAGAGAATCCTGCTTTGAGCAGGGGTTGGACCAGAAGGCCCAGAGGTCCCTTCCAACTCTACCATTCTATGATTCTATGATTCTATGATTCTATGATTCTACCATAGATCATTAATCCCTGCATATGGTGTTTGAAGTTGGGCATCAAAATCCCATGGAACACTGGGGTTGCTCTGTTGCACTGTATGTCCTGGGTTAATGCAGTTCCAACACGGAAGATAAACATGGAGGCACTGATTAAGCAGTTGGACCAGGCCAGTTTTCAGCAACAGCAGCAGTGGCAGCAGCAATGGCAACAGCAGCAGTGGCAACATCAGCAGTTGCAGCAGAATCAACATCAGATGCGCTTTCAACTGAGACCAACAGAGCCAGAAGTGTTGCAACTTCTCTGAACTGAGTTCAGGGGCGTATCTGGGGGGGGCAGCCGGGGCACGTGCCCCGGGCGCAGCTGGCAGGGGGCGCAGTCGGGCTGCCTAATGCGGCAGTCCGCAGTGTCTCCCCCGCGGCTGCGCTCTGCCACCCCCGGCCTGGGAGTCGGCGGTTCCCTGTGCCAGTTGTCATGCTGACAAGCAAGGAAAACTGTTGCTCAGCAACCAATCACTAAGCATCTTTCATTTCACTAGAGCTGTGTAAAAGATGAAAGCTGAGCTGTGATTGGTTGCTATGAGCAACAGTTTTCCTTGTAGTTGTGGTAACTGAGGCCTATTATTCTTATCATTTCTATGGTGCTATCGTCCTTCTGTAAAGCTGGAAATAACACAATTTATTACCGTGCCGACACAGACCGGACACAGACTGCAGGGGGAGCCCAGGATCACACAGGAGAGGATTAGATACACGGCTCAGCAGACAGTAACACAAAGGATAGGATTAGATACACAGCTCAGCAGACAGTAACACAAAGGATAGGATTAGCTACACGGCTCAGCAACAGTATCACACAGGAGAGGATTAGAAACATGGCTCAGCAGACAGTAAGGCTGGCGTCACACTGGCGACAAAATCGGACGACTGCAATACGATGAAATATCGCATTGCAGTCGGACCTATGTTAATCTATGGAGCAGCTCCCAGTATCAGATTTTTTGTGGTCCGTTTTAAACGTCCGAGTGCAATCGCAGCATGCTGCGATTGTCACCGATTGTGGGTCGACTATCGCCAATGCAAGTCTATGGGAGCGATGACAAATCGGATTACAAACGGACCGCACGTGTGACTTCCGATGAAATCGCACCACTATCCCAGGTGCCAGGAAATTGCATCAGGATAATTGCCAGGAAGGGCTGACATGCTAATTAGGCTACGAAAATTCAAACCCAAACAGGAAACCGCCTCCACGGAGTCCAGAACCATGGCCAGTCACATCAATGTGGAGATGTTGATCGTTCTGGTCCAGGAGAGACCAGAACTTTGGGACCAGCGGGATCCCAATTATTCCAACCGGTCGCGGAAGGACGCGGCTTGCGGAGAATATGTTCCCAGATGTTTCCTGATTTTGGCGACAGGTCTAGGGAGGACCAAGAATGCATCAGTATGTAACGTCTTGAAAACGCTTACAATACTGTATGACTACTCAGTATCTACCACCAACAATGTGTTATAATGTCCCTGTACCCTTATATGTGAAACAGAAATGTTGGCAAAAATACAGTTATGACTGTTGAACCCCCAGTGCTATGTCAGTACTCCAAGCACATTAGAATATTTATCTCCAACTGCAATGGTCGCCAACTGATCCTTAAAAATGTTTGCCTACGCAATAAATGCCTAGGTGAAGTACTTAATATGTGTCCCTTTTGGTAATCCCATCGCTGTGTCCCAAATAAATGTTCATTATTGTGACACATATGTCATCGAGCTTTGTATGTATGAACCCTTGTAATATTGTTATATTACCTACATACAATTTGTAGTGGTGTTCTGTACCCCTAAAAGGCAAATAAATGATCATATTGCTGGTGTACGTTACTTATGTTTTTAGTACATTACAAGGGCAGATAAGTTAAATTTTTGCTTGTATCCGTTACTTTTTCAGTATCAGATGTTACAAGGCATTGGCGCAGCTGTAGAGACTGCTACAGGCGAGAGAGACAGCTGAGGGGGCGCAGTGGGGCAGCAGCAAGCAGCAAAAGAAAATATGTCTATTATGATAGACTGAATTTTCTGGCTCCAGCTATGGATTTGCGACCGTAAGTTAATGTCTGTACAAAGTGTATTGCTATATTTTTAATTTAATTTTAATAAAATTATTTTCTTCTCTAGCACCGAGTCAAACCTTACAGAGAGAGAGGCAGCTTCTGACTCAGAAGCAGTGATCGACCCCGTGGGGGATGTTGAGGAGGCTGGGCAGTCATCAGCAGCATGTGCAGCAGAAGCATCACCACCACCACCACCAGCAGTGGAGTCAGAGAGCTTGCCTCTAGAGTACCAAGACCCTCCCCTGAGCAGCAGCCCTGGTAGGCCCCAGGATGTGGCTTTGCCTCCTGCTGTAGTGTCACGGCGACCGAGGCGTAGAAAGAAGGAGTTGGTTCTGGCACAAGGAGGCAGGTGGACAGAGGAGTTCTTGACTACTTGTCCAGTGTTGCCAATGATGATGGGGAGGAGGCATTTGGGCGCAGTCTGGCTCGGTACCTCAGGGCCATTCCCCGACAGCACAGACTGCGGATCAGAGCTGGGGTCCAAATTGTGCTGGATGCAGGAACCCCACCAAATGATCCCAACAACGTTCTAGATTTACTGGAACGGTGGCAACGTTCCAGTGAAAATCTCCTTCGTTTGATGGGAACCCAGCAAGGGGAGTCTGCATCAGCCTCTGATCAGCCTCCTCCTCATCATCATGCTCCTCCTCCACCTCCTCCTTGTGGACCACAGAGACCAACTCCTCCTCCTCTAAGTGAGTCCTACCAAAGTGTGACACAACATGTACCACACATGGGACACAGTGGCCATTCACAATATGCCCACTCGACCATACCCAATGTTCAATGCTGGCCACAACATGGGTATGGTCGACATGGGCATTTTGAGGGCTACAGTGTAAGTGGGCAGTCATATTATGACTACCCACAACAGTTTCCAACCTTCCCTTACCCAAATCCCCATACAGAGCAAGCAACAAGCAGCCAGCAAAGTACACACTCAGCCACCACTCATGGTGACACAGTGGCTGGAAAGCAGTCTAAGCAGCCCTCACAATCTGATCCTCCACCTTCACCACCCCACACCTACCACCAGTTATAGGTGTAATGTATTTTTTTGTTATTTGTTTGAAGTTATGAACATTATAAATTGTTTTACTGCTGCAAGTTTCTCAGGAAATATGTTGAATACAGTTTATGACACATGAGTCTTTTGTCAATATGTTTACAGCGACAAAACATGACCTAATACATAAAAAAATGTTTTGACTCGCATTGATTGTATGTGATTATTTCAATATGTAGGTGTTTATTTTAAAATGTTATGGTCTGCCTATAACTTACACACAATATGACACCAAAACAAACACAACATATACAATTAACATATACAAGCAACATAGCCACACTACATGTGTAATAATGCCTCCTCTTGCCAGGCAGTAGCACCCTCAGGGGACACAAAATATTGAGTGAACACATCACGTACTTTTAGGCCTGAAGGTGGACGACGGGGATGGATGGGTGGTGACAAAGGCAAAGACACATTCACAGAGGCTAACTCATCCACATGTTGTGAGGAGCATTCATGGATTCTACAAAAATTATGTAGGACCACACATGCTTTGAGGACCACATTAACATTGTCTTCACTGAGTTGAATTGCAGATTGAAGTACCCGCCATTTAGCACAAAGAATTCCAAATGTGCACTCCACCAGCCGCCGAGCATGTGACAGCCGACAATTAAATATTCTACGCCGATGGGTGAGATAGCGACGGGGATATGGCCTCATTACATTACGGGTTAATTGAAATGCCTCATCCGCAACTATAACATAAGGCACATGTTCTGGAATGGAGTCAGTAAGTTGACTTGCTGGTGGTAGGTCCAGTTGGTTATTGCGTATCCGCCTACCCATTATGGAAGTATTGAAGACTCTAGAGTCTCCAGTCCTTCCATAGGCCCCAATGTCTACAATTATAAACCTGTAGTTAGTGTCGACCAAGGCCAACAAAACTATGGAAAAATATTGTTTGTAATTGAAGAATTGGGAGCCTGAGCTAGGAGGTTTACGAACACGTATGTGCTTGCCGTCCAGGGCTCCTATACAGTGTGGAAACTGGCAATTTTCGGCAAAACCCTGTGCTATCCTCAACCAGTCACTCATTTTTGGCTCAGGCATGACGTCTTCATGTAGTCTGTTCCAAATTTCCACACAAGTTGACCGCACAATGCCTGAAATAGTTGATCGCCCTATTAAGAACTCTAAGTGCAGAGCAGCGTAGGACATGCCAGTGGAAAGGAACCTGTAACACACAAAGAACATAGAACATGGAGAAATCAGCACCAAAAACAACAATCACACCATGCACAACACTTACAATGCTTTAGTTTCTTAGAGCACACATGCTGGAAATTAGATTACAAGCCATGGCTTCTGTGGAATACACCAAAGCCAATCATTTCGATAGGTAAGCTTCAGAAATACATTACTCACATTATAAGTTTCCAATAAGTGTGCTCAAACACTTGCAAAGTGAGTATGTCGAGGAAAACATCATCAACATATCATTGACACACATACCTTATTGTTAGGAGAAGGCATTCCTCTGCAGAAATTGCTTTTCTCATCCTGGTGTCCTGAAATGTGATCCCAGGCCGCACAATGTCAAGCAACGTATCAAAGGTAGCTATGGTCATTCGACAATATAGGAAAAACTTATCGCCATGGCTACGCAGTGACAAATATAGGCGGTGAAAATGCCCATTAGTTATCCTTCTTGTCAAAAGTGGATGTACCCACATTCTTCTGCGTCTTCTGGGATCTGCTATTACAGGATATGGCTCCCCAAAACGTCTGGATATAACCCAATGGAACAGCACACGCTCAGTGGGAGTAAATCTGAGTCTGTCGCTCATGTTTGTCTAAAGCAGCTAGCAAGCACTAAGCACAAGGAACAAAATGACACCAGTGCAAAGGTGGGAGAGTCACACCTGTAGCAGATCACTTAAATATAGCTCTGCCTGATGATTTAAATGACTATCAGGCCTCAAAACCGTTATTGGTCCTTTTTGGAAAGCTGCAACAAAAAAACGGTGGTCGGATGAAAATCGGATGTTACAAGGTACACACACATGCGACTAAATCGCATCTTTGAAGGAAAATCGGATGCCAGAAGGATGTGTGATGTTTACATTTTGATCCGACAATCGACCGTCTAAAACGGTCTGATTTTTTGTAGTTGTGTCTGACCCCGCCTAACACACAGGAGAGGATTAGATACACAGCTCAGCAGACAGTATCACACAGGATAGGATTAGATACACAGCTCAGCAGACAGTATCACACAGGATAGGATTAGATACACAGCTCAGCAGACAGTATCACACAGGATAGGATTAGATACACGGCTCAGCAGACAGTATTACACAGGATAGGATTAGATACACGGCTCAGCAGACAGTATTACACAGGATAGGATTATATACACAGCTCAGCAGACAGTATCACACAGGATAGGATTAGATACACGGCTCAGCAGACAGTATTACACAGGATAGGATTATATACACAGCTCAGCAGACAGTATCACACAGGATAGGATTAGATACACGGCTCAGCAGACAATAACACACAGGAGAGGATTAGATACACAGCTCAGCAGACAGTATCACACAGGATAGGATTAGATACACGGCTCAGCAGACAGTATCACACAGGATAGGATTATATACACGGCTCAGCAGACAGTATCACACAGGATAGGATTAGATACACAGCTCAGCAGACAGTATCACACAGGATAGGATTAGATACACGGCTCAGCAGACAGTATCACACAGGATAGGATTATATACACAGCTCAGCAGACAGTATCACACAGGATAGGATTAGATACACAGCTCAGCAGACAGTATCACACAGGATAGGATTAGATACACAGCTCAGCAGACAGTATCACACAGGATAGGATTATATACACGGCTCAGCAGACAGTATCACACAGGATAGGATTAGATACACAGCTCAGCAGACAGTATCACACAGGATAGGATTATATACACGGCTCAGCAGACAGTATCACACAGGATAGGATTAGATACACAGCTCAGCAGACAGTATCATACAGGATAGGATTAGATACACAGCTCAGCAGACAGTATCACACAGGAGAGGATTAGATACACAGCTCAGCAGACAGTATTACACAGGATAGGATTATATACACAGCTCAGCAGACAGTAACACACAGGATAGGATTAGATACACGGCTCAGCAGACAGTATCACACAGGATAGGATTATATACACGGCTCAGCAGACAGTATCACACAGGATAGGATTAGATACACAGCTCAGCAGACAGTATCACACAGGATAGGATTATATACACGGCTCAGCAGACAGTATCACACAGGATAGGATTTATATACACGGCTCAGCAGACAGTATCACACAGGATAGGATTAGATACACAGCTCAGCAGACAGTATCACACAGGATAGGATTATATACACGGCTCAGCAGACAGTATCACACAGGATAGGATTAGATACACAGCTCAGCAGACAGTATCATACAGGATAGGATTAGATACACAGCTCAGCAGACAGTATCACACAGGAGAGGATTAGATACACAGCTCAGCAGACAGTATTACACAGGATAGGATTATATACACAGCTCAGCAGACAGTATCACACAGGATAGGATTAGATACATGGCTCAGCAGACAGTATCACACAGGATAGGATTAGATACACAGCTCAGCAGACAGTATCACACAGGATAGGATTATATACACAGCTCAGCAGACAGTATCACACAGGATAGGATTAGATACACGCTCAGCAGACAGTATCACACAGGATAGGATTAGATACACAGCTCAGCAGACAGTATCACACAGGATAGGATTAGATACACAGCTCAGCAGACATAACACAGGATAGGATTAGATACAGCTCAGCTCTGAGCAGAACAGTATCACACAGGATAGGATTAGATACAGCTCAGCAGACAGTATCACACAGGATAGGATTAGATACACAGCTCAGCAGACAGTATCACACAGGATAGGATTAGATACACAGCTCAGCAGACAGTATCACACAGGATAGGATTAGATACACAGCTCAGCAGACAGTATCACACAGGATAGGATTAGATACACGCTCAGCAGACAGTATCACACAGGATAGGATTAGATACACAGCTCAGCAGACAGTATCACACAGGATAGGATTAGATACAGGCTCAGCAGACAGTATCACACAGGATAGGATTAGATACACAGCTCAGCAGACAGTATCACACAGGATAGGATTAGATACACGCTCAGCAGACAGTATCACACAGGATAGGATTAGATACACAGCTCAGCAGACAGTATCACACAGGATAGGATTAGATACACGCTCAGCAGACAGTATCACACAGGATAGGATTAGATACACGCTCAGCAGACAGTATCACACAGGATAGGATTAGATACACAGCTCAGCAGACAGTATCACACAGGATAGGATTAGATACACAGCTCAGCAGACAGTATCACACAGGATAGGATTAGATACACGGCTCAGCAGACAGTATCACACAGGATAGGATTAGATACACAGCTCAGCAGACAGTATCACACAGGATAGGATTAGATACACAGCTCAGCAGACAGTATCACACAGGATAGGATTAGATACACAGCTCAGCAGACAGTATCACACAGGATAGGATTAGTATACACAGCTCAGCAGACAGTATCACACAGGATAGGATTAGATACACAGCTCAGCAGACAGTATCACACAGGATAGGATTAATTACACGGCTCAGCAGACAGTATCACACAGGATAGGATTAGATACACGGCTCAGCAGACAGTATCACACAGGATAGGATTAATACACGGCTCAGCAGACAGTATCACACAGGATAGGATTAGATACACAGCTCAGCAGACAGTATCACACAGGATAGGATTAGATACACAGCTCAGCAGACAGTATCACACAGGATAGGATTAGATACACGGCTCAGCAGACAGTATCACACAGGAAGGATTAGATACACAGCTCAGCAGACAGTATCACACAGGATAGGATTAGATACACAGCTCAGCAGACAGTATCACACAGGATAGGATTAATACACGGCTCAGCAGACAGTATCACACAGATAGGATTAGATACACGCTCAGCAGACAGTATCACACAGGATAGGATTAGATACAGGCTCAGCAGACAGTATACACAGGATAGGATTAGATACACAGCTCAGCAGACAGTATCACACAGGATAGGATTAGATACACAGCTCAGCAGACAGTATCACACAGGATAGGATTAGATACACAGCTCAGCAGACAGTATCACACAGGATAGGATTAGATACACGGCTCAGCAGACAGTATACACAGGATAGGATTAATACACGGCTCAGCAGACAGTATACACAGGATAGGATTAGATACACAGCTCAGCAGACAGTATCACACAGGATAGGATTAGAACAGGCTCAGCAGACAGTATCACACAGGAAGGATTAGATACACAGCTCAGCAGACAGTATCACACAGGATAGGATTAGATACACAGCTCAGCAGACAGTATCACACAGGATAGGATTAGATACACAGCTCAGCAGACAGTATCACACAGGATAGGATTAGATACACGGCTCAGCAGACAGTAATCACACAGGATAGGATTAGATACACAGCTCAGCAGACAGTATCACACAGGATAGGATTAGATACACGGCTCAGCAGACAGTATCACACAGGATAGGATTAGATACACAGGTCAGCAGACAGTATCACACAGGATCAGGATTAGATACACTAGCTCAGCAGACAGTATCACACAGGATAGGATTAGATACACAGCTCAGCAAGACAGTATTACACGGATAGGATTAGATACACAGCTCAGAGACAGTATCACACAGGATAGGATTAGATACACAGCTCAGCAGACAGTATCACACAGGATAGTGATTAGATACACGCTCAGCAGACAGTATACACAGGATAGGATTAGATACACGCTCAGCAGACAGTATCACACAGGATAGGATTAGATACACAGGTCAGCAGACAGTATCACACAGGAAGGATTAGATACATGCTCAGCAGACAGTATCACACAGGATAGGATTAGATACACAGCTCAGCAGACAGTATACACAGGATAGGATTAGATACACAGCTCAGCAGACAGTATACACAGGATAGGATTAGATACACAGCTCAGCAGACAGTATTACACAGGATAGGATTAGATACACAGCTCAGCAGACAGTATCACACAGGATAGGATTAGATACACAGCTCAGCAGACAGTATCACACAGGATAGGATTAGATACACGGCTCAGCAGACAGTATCACACAGGATAGGATTAGATACACAGCTCAGCAGACAGTATCACACAGGATAGGATTAGATACACAGCTCAGCAGACAGTATCACACAGGATAGGATTAAGATACACAGCTCAGCAGACAGTATCACACAGGATAGGATTAGATACACAGCTCAGCAGACAGTATTACACAGGATAGGATTAGATACACAGCTCAGCAGACAGTATTACACAGGATAGGATTAGATACCAGCTCAGCAGACAGTATTACACAGGATAGGATTAGATACACAGCTCAGCAGACAGTATTACACAGATAGGATTAGATACACAGCTCAGCAGACAGTACACACAGGATAGGATTATATAACAGCTCAGCAGACAGTATCACACAGGATAGGATTAGATACACAGCTCAGCAGACAGTATCACACAGGATAGGATTAGATACACAGCTCAGCAGACAGTATTACACAGGATTTGGATTAGATACACAGCTCAGCAGACAGTATTACACAGGATAGATTAGATACACAGCTCAGCAGACAGTATCACACAGGATAGATTAGATACAAAGCTCAGCAGACAGTATTACACAGGATAGGATTAGATACATGCTCAGCAGACAGTATCACACAGGATAGGATTAGATACACAGCTCAGCAGACAGTATCACACAGGATAGGATTAGATACACAGCTCAGCAGACAGTATACACAGATAGGATTAGATACACAGCTCAGCAGACAGTATTACACAGATAGGATTAGATACACAGCTCAGCAGACAGTATTACACAGGATAGGATTAGATACACAGCTCAGCAGACAGTATCACACAGGATAGGATTAGATACACAGCTCAGCAGACGTATCACACAGGATAGGATTAGATACAAGCTCAGCAGACAGTATTACACAGATAGATTAGATACACAGTCAGCAGACAGTAATACACAGGATAGATTGATACACAGCTCAGCAGACAGTATCACACAGGATAGGATTAGATACACAGTCAGCAGACGTATCACACAGGATAGGATTAGATACACAGCTCAGCAGACAGTATTACACAGGATAGATTAGATACATGGCTCAGCAGACAGTATTACACAGGATAGGATTAGATACACAGCTCAGCAGACAGTATCACAAGGATAGATAGATACACAGCTCAGCAGACAGTATCACACAGGATAGGATTAGATACACGGCTCAGCAGACCGTATCATACAGGATAGGATTAGATACATGGCTCAGCAGATAGTGTGTAGCCCTGGTGTTAGGCACACGCAGTACCCTGGAGAATGTGTGGAGAGATAGCAGTTTAATGCTCAATACCCATTCACTCAACATACACTAGACACACCCTTAGGGTAGTGTAGTCACTTGTGAGGGAGTGGTCAGGGTGTATTCGTTGAGTGATTAGAGGAGTCAGTTTCCTGTCTTCGGACAGAGCAGACGTGTGGAGTCTAGCTGGGACTTGGAGGGAGGAAGCAGTCCAGCTGGTTCTATCAGCAGTTCAGCAAGTGGAGGCCAGTAAGGGCGAGATATAGATCACCTCAGCCTGGTCAGAGCTGTACCTCACTTGAAGACACTGGTAAAGAAAGAAGAGCTTAGTACAGAATTACTTCAGTCTCCTGTCTAAAGGACAGTGAAAGGTTCAGAGACGTGCTCCTGCCTAGTGGATAACTGAGAGTCTGGTAACTAACTCTGAAGGAAAGAGAAGAAGGGAGTGATTATATGACTTTTTGCAAGTGTGAGTGTTTATGCTACAAGCGAGGACAAGGCGAAAGGCACAGTGGAAAGGAATATTTGAAAAGTGCTTTTGGATTGAAGAAGTCCTGCACGTTGTTACCGGTCACTGGGGACCGAAGGATCACTAAAGCTTCACGCTTAGTGGTAAGAAAACCAGAGACTTACCGGACCTTAGGTAGCGGCAAGCAGCCCCTAAATAGTCGGTACGTAACTGGGGTCAGGGGGAGTGAAGACTTTGAGTCAGTGCACGACAAGATAAGAATTCAGCTCTCTCACAGGAAGGCTCCGACCACAAAACTGACTGGGCAGTACAGCTATGGAATAGCTGGAGTTATAGAGGGAACTACGCTTCATGCTGGTTGTACTCATCGTTGTGAAAGTAAAGGAGGCCCCTAACTTGTCCAGCTGCTATCTCAAAATACATTCTCCTTGGATCAGCCTCCCTGGGACCTGCCTTACCATCTTACAAGTAAAGGTATGGAAAGACGCTGACCGTGTGAGACTGAGTTATTTACTTGCATGCCTGCACAACCCTGCTTTAACTACCGACCTGAGGGAAGAGTCCCACCTGTAGGGGACCCGACATCTAGCTGCCTCACCATCCCCTCAGAGATCTACAGCAGCGCTGGTACAAATTACCAGAGACTACAGGTGGCGTCACGAACTGTATATATATATCCCCTGTAAATATACCCCCCAACATACGCCAGACCGCCAGGGCCACAGACCGAGCCACCGCTACCTGTGACAAACCCCATAGACTTCCATGGGCTCGGCTCTGAGTACCCCATTGCCCTGGTAATCCACAATTGTGGTGGCGGGTCGACACAAAACTTTGGCGTCACGAACAGGATGCGAAACTCGCAAAATTGCGAGCCCTGTGTGCCTGTGGAGTTGTTTTTGTGAAAAGGACTGTTTGCACTTTTGGCGCCAAAAATCGCCATCTTTGTCGCCATATTCGCGCCCTCAGGCGCTGGAGAAGAAGGTGGGCGTACCTTCGTGGGCGTGTACCCCCCAGTGGCGCGAAGAAAATGCCGGCCCTCTCAAAGTGCTATTACAACATGCGATCCTGCCCTACAGCAAAGGAGGTCCGCCTCCTCTTCACCTTCCCTGCGAGGAGGAGGAGACGCAAACCCCGCCTCCACGGAAGAGACCGGACGTCTCTGGAGGAAGAAGAAAGAATCTTCTGGAACATCATGGAAGCAGGACGTGTGCAGCCGAGCAGGGAAGCGGAGGAAGGCAGGCCCCGTGCCCCAGCCAAGCTGCCACCAGCACCGGAGTCATCCGTGGTCCTGCACCTGCAGCAAGCATTGCTGGAAGTAAAAGAAGAAAATGCACGACTAAGGAAGATGATTTTGCCACAACCTGGATTTGAAGAGATCGAGAGACGCCGGCGTACCCTGGAGCAGCGGCGGCTGTGGGACGCGGTGATCTCTCCCTTCGATGATCCCCTACGTCTGGAGTTACCAAAACTTCTGCTGCCTAAGGCAAAGGAGCAACCGGAGGCTGCCCCCGAAAGTACCAATCCTGATCCCACCGGTGAAGCGGTGGAGGCGAAGGAGGTTGAGGAGGTACCGCCAGTTCCGGAACGCCCGCCCGGCCAGGAGGCCGCAGCAGATGATCGAACCCCGGCAGGGACACCGGAGGGGTCCTGTCCGTCGTTACCAGACGTGGACTGGGACGAGATGGCGCGCCTGGATGACGTCGCCTACGCCGCCCAGTGGGAATGTGAGTGGCAGCGTCGTGAGGAGAAGCAGCAACGCCAGCAGGAGGAAGAGCGGGAAGCTCAGCGGAATCGACAGCGGCAACATGCAGAGCTGATCGCGGACAAGGAGAGTGTCCGGAGAGAGAAAGGTACCCTGAGGGAACCGCGGCGGCAGGGGTGTGTGACTGAGTTCCAGCTCCGGAAGGGCTGGGGCTTCATCCGTGAAGCGGGCCTCTACCCAGGGGTCTTTGTTAGTCGCAGGGACGTAGAATCCCACCTACCGCAAGGCCATCCCGGGAGGGACTTAGTTAATGGAGACATTGTCACGTATACACGGCACTGGGGAATGAAGGGATGGTATGCCCTTAACGTCACCATCGTCCGTGACCCCGTCCCCGACGCAGGTAACGTCACCACTACCGCAGCGTCCCCGTCTCCAGCTCAAGCAGTATCCGGCCGTGCCCCAGCATCGCCCCCTGCAGGCTCATCGCAAATGAAAGCAACATCTACATCGCAACATGCGACCCAATTTCCATCGCAATCCATGACACGATCCATATCGTTAACTGTGACTCAGATTGAAACGCAATCGGTGTCTCGCAAGGAGAAAGTACCCGTTGCGCCCCTAGAGGTTCGCACAAGAACTGTGGCAACTCAAACCCCAATAGCAGGTCACGACTTGTTAGTTCTGGGATCTAGGGAACACCGCATTGTTCCAGCCCCCGGGGTGGAAAATGTATTTGAAATAAATGAATAGTTAAACAGTAAAGAGAACCGGTGAGATCCAGATAGGGGTCTACCATAAGTAAAGTTGTAAAAAGTTTGAGAATGTTTGCGAATCTTGCACTTTATTGCCAGAGATAATTTCTATATTTAGTAGAATGCCCGGCTGGGTAAACAGATAAAAAGTTTTTGCACTTTATTATAATGTGATTTGATATAATGTGTCTTTGTTTTACAATGGACTCAGAGGTTGAGGACTATGCCAGCCCAGAACTTATTTGTATATAGTTGCGCTTCGGTGCCTAATCTTGGTTTTACATAAAACCAGCACAATTACCTCTGAAAACAAAACCCGTGTGGTGTGGCACTGAGTGAGGTCTGCATTCGGATGTCCTGCAGCCCACCCAGGACCCACGTTGAAGGTTTGGTGCGGGTCCTTCACAAGAATACTGTATATTTATTGAATGTTTTGATGCCTTAATACTTTTGTATTTTTCTATATATATAATGTTTTGTTTTGCAACGTTCAAGACATCCTTACCTCCCGGATGGGACGAATTACTGTTTAATGTTGATGTTTTCATGCATAAACAAAACTGTCTCTTTGTATTTTACAGCCCGGGAGTGCTGTCTTTTACCATGGGGGAATGTGTAGCCCTGGTGTTAGGCACACGCAGTACCCTGGAGAATGTGTGGAGAGATAGCAGTTTAATGCTCAATACCCATTCACTCAACATACACTAGACACACCCTTAGGGTAGTGTAGTCACTTGTGAGGGAGTGGTCAGGGTGTATTGTTTGAGTGATTAGAGTAGTCAGTTTCCTGTCTTCGGACAGAGCAGACGTGTGGAGTCTAGCTGGGACTTGGAGGGAGGAAGCAGTCCAGCCTGGTTCTATCTGCAGTTCAGCAAGTGGAGGCCAGTAAGGGCGAGATATAGATCACCTCAGCCTGGTCAGAGCTGTACCTCACTTGAAGACACTGGTAAAGAAAGAAGAGCTTAGTACAGAATTACTTCAGTCTCCTGTCTAAAGGACAGTGAAAGGTTCAGAGACGTGCTCCTGCCTAGTGGATAACTGAGAGTCTGGTAACTAACTCTGAAGGAAAGAGAAGAAGGGAGTGATTATATGACTTTTTGCAAGTGTGAGTGTTTATGCTACAAGCGAGGACAAGGCGAAAGGCACAGTGGAAAGGAATATTTGAAAAGTGCTTTTGGATTGAAGAAGTCCTGCACGTTGTTACCGGTCACTGGGGACCGAAGGATCACTAAAGCTTCACGCTTAGTGGTAAGAAAACCAGAGACTTACCGGACCTTAGGTAGCGGCAAGCAGCCCCTAAATAGTCGGTACGTAACTGGGGTCAGGGGGAGTGAAGACTTTGAGTCAGTGCACGACAAGATAAGAATTCAGCTCTCTCACAGGAAGGCTCCGACCACAAAACTGACTGGGCAGTACAGCTATGGAATAGCTGGAGTTATAGAGGGAACTACGCTTCATGCTGGTTGTACTCATCGTTATGAAAGTAAAGGAGGCCCCTAACTTGTCCAGCTGCTATCTCAAAATACATTCTCCTTGGATCAGCCTCCCTGGGACCTGCCTTACCATCTTACAAGTAAAGGTATGGAAAGACGCTGACCGTGTGAGACTGAGTTATTTACTTGCATGCCTGCACAACCCTGCTTTAACTACCGACCTGAGGGAAGAGTCCCACCTGTAGGGGACCCGACATCTAGCTGCCTCACCATCCCCTCAGAGATCTACAGCAGCGCTGGTACAAATTACCAGAGACTACAGGTGGCGTCACGAACTGTATATATATATCCCCTGTAAATATACCCCCCAACATACGCCAGACCGCCAGGGCCACAGACCGAGCCACCGCTACCTGTGACAAACCCCATAGACTTCCATGGGCTCGGCTCTGAGTACCCCATTGCCCTGGTAATCCACAATTGTGGTGGCGGGTCGACACAATAGTAACACACAGGAGAGGATTAGATACATGGCTCAGCAGACAGTATCACACAGAATAGGATTAGATACATGGCTCAGCAGACAGTATCACACCGGATAGGATTAGATACACAGCTCAGCAGACAGTATCACACAGGATAGGATTAGATACACGGCTCAGCAGACAGTATCACACAGGATAGAATTAGATACACAGCTCAGCAGACAGTATTACACAGGATAGGATTAGATACATGGCTCAGCAGTCAGTATTACACAGGATAGGATTAGATACACAGCTCAGTAGACAGTATCACACAGGATAGGATTAGATACACGGCTCAGCAGAAAGTATCACATAGGATAGAATTAGAGACATGGCTCAGCAGACAGTATCACAGAGGATAGGATTAGATACATGGCTCAGCAGACAGTATCACACAGGATAGGATTAGATACACTGCTCAGCAGACAGTATCACACAGGAGAGGATTAGATACACAGCTCAGCAGACAGTATCACACAGGATAGGAGAAGATACTCGGTTCAGCAGGCTGCATCACACAGGATAGGATTAGATACAGCAGCTTAGCAGTCAGTATCACACACAAGAGGATTAGATACACGGCTCAGCAGACAGTATCATACAGGATAGGAGAAGATACACGGCTCAGCAGAATGTATCACACAGGATAGGATTAGATACACGGCTCAGCAGACAGTATCACACAGGAGAGGATTAGATACAAGGCTCAGCAGACAGTATCACACAGGATAGGATTAGATACACGGCTCAGCAGACAGTATCACACCGGATAGGATTAGACACACGGCTCAACAGACAGTATCACACAGAATAAGATTAGATACAAGGCTCAGCAGACAGTATCACACAGGATAGGATTAGATACACGGCTCAGCAGACAGTATCACACCGGATAGGATTAGATACACAGCTCAGCAGACAGTATCAGGCCGGCGTCACACTGGCGACAGAATCGGACGACTGCAATGCGATGAAAAATCGCATTGCAGTCGGACCTATGTTAATCTATGGAGCAGCTCCCAGTATCAGATTTTTTGTGGTCCGTTTTAAACGTCCGTGTACAATCGCAGCATGCTGCGATTGTCACCGATTGTGGGTCGACAATCGCCAATGCAAGTCTATGGGAGCGATGAAAAATCTGATTACAAACGGACCACACTGTGTGACTTGCGATGAAATCGCATCGGTGTCCTTTAGAAAAGCCGGCAATTCATCCCCGGCTATACTGTAAAATCACACTGACAGCTTTAATAAAGACTAGAAAGAATAGATATATACACATAGAACACATATATATATATATATATGTAATTGTGACATGTATATATATATATATATATTTATAGTTCCTAGACTTCTACATACTGTAATAGCCGCTAATTCAATTGCCGGGTTTTGTGAAATCACAGAAGCCGACATGAAATGATACATTGTTTCCACACATTTAACCATGTAATTTCATGTATTTTTATATATGTTTGAAACATACAATTACATGAGTGTATTTGTGCAAAATTTCAGACATGTAGGGGTTAATTAAAGGTGTAATTTCGTTGAAAAAAAATGCGTGGGCTCCTGCTGTATTTTCTCCACCAGACAGACAAAGCAAAGCGAGTGGGGGCAGATAATAATAGCCTAGGGAGGGTAGATTTTTTTTGTGCCCCCCTGGCTACTAACATCTGCCCCCAGACACCCCAGAAAGGGCAAATCTATAATTAGATTCGCCCTTTCTGGCACTTTGCCCGTCTATTCCCATTGCCCTGTAGCGGTGGCGAATGGGTTAATCTCACCTTACTGTCACCTTGCTATTGAAAGGTGACCTTAAGGCAGGTTAATAATTGATAGCTGTCAATTAGACAACTATCAATTATTAATCCTATTGAAGTAAATAAAAAAACACACACACTTTAAGAATAAATAATTTTAATGAAATAAAAACACATTTTTTTGACCATATTTTATTTTACACTTAATCCGTGCGAAGCCATTGATCTCCTAAAATAAAGAAAAAGAAATAAAACAACATTATTCTTACCTATTCCGCCGATCTGTCACGTCCCACGCTGTAATCCTTCACAAAGGGTTAACTAGCTTTGAGCCAAGCACTGCAAGTAATCCTGCATGCTCAGCTCAAAGCTCATGAATGAATAAGTTCCTCTCCTGGCGACAGGAGAGGATGTGTTTCATGAATGAAGCTTAATTGATTGTGTCCACTTTCCCTTTAGGTCAGGTCACTACAGTTAAATTGCCAAAAATCAATTAAGCTCCATTCATGAATCTATTCCTCTACTTTCGCTGGGAGAGGAACTTATTCATTCAGGGGAATACAGGTCTGAGACAGCATTATTAGCTCTCTGCGACCTGAAACCTGTTAACCCTTTCTGATGGATTACAGCGTGGGACCTGACTGTACATCGGATTGGTAAGTATAATTTTGCTTGTTTATTTTATTTTTATTACAGGAAATGGTTTTAGCAGGAAAATAAAATATGGTCAAAAACTGTGTGATTATTTCATTAAACTTATTTTTTATTAAACTGTGTGTGTTTGATTTTTCTTTCATACAATAGGATTAATAATTGATAGTTGTCTAATTGACAGCTATCAATTATTAACCTGGCTTAAAGTGACCTTTCAATTGCAAGGTCATTTTAACCCCTTATTAACCCATTCGCCACCGCTACAGGGCAATGGGAATAGACGGGCAAAGTGCCAGAAAGGGCGAATCTAATTAAAGATTTGCCCTTTCTGGGGTGTCTGGGGGCAGATGTTAGTAGCCAGGGGGGGCACAAAAAAAATGTACCCTCCCTAGGCTATTATTATCTGCCCCACTCGCTTTGCTTTGTCTGTCTGGTGGAGAAAATACAGCGGGAGCCCACGCATTTTTTTTCAACGAATTTACACCTTTAATTAACCCCTACATGTCTGAAATTTAGCACACATATACTCATGTAATTGTATGTTTCAAACATATAAAAAAATATATGAAATTACATGGTTAAATGTGTGGAAACAATGTATCATTTCATGTCGGCTTCTGTGATTTCACTGAAGCCGGCAATTGAATTAGCGGCTATAACAGTATGTAGAAGTGTAAGAACTATAAATATATGTATATATACATGTCACAATGACATATATATATATATATATATATATATATGTGCTCTATGTGTATATATCTATTCTTTCTTTTGGCATTTAAATACTATTCTTTTGTATCCATTATATGTCAGTTTTGCAAGCCTGCGAGAAAATCTCGCAAGTCGGATGAAAATCGGATGTTACAAGGTACACACACATGCGACTAAATCGCATCTTTGAAGGAAAATCGGATGCCAGAAGGATGTGTGATGTTTGCATTTTGATCCGATTGTCGACCGTCTAAAACGGACCGATTTTTTGTGGTTGTGTGTGACACCGGCCTCACACAGGATAGCATTAGATACACGGCTCAGCAGACAGTATCATACAGGATAGGATTAGATACACAGCTCAGCAGACAGTATTACACAGGATAGGATTAGATACATGGCTCAGCAGACAGTATCACACAGGATAGCATTAGATACACAGCTCGACAGACAGTATCACACAGAATAGGATTAGATACAAGGCTCAGCAGACAGTATCACACAGGATAGCATTAGATACACAGTTCAGCAGACAGTATCACACCGGATAGGATTAGATACACAGCTCAGCAGACAGTATTACACAGGATAGGATTAGATACACGGCTCAGCAGACAGTATCACACAGGATAGGATTAGATACACAGCTCAGCAGACAGTAACACACAGTATAGGATTAGATGCACAGCTAGCAGACAGTATCACACAGGATAGGATTAGATACACGGCTCAGCAGACAGTATCACACAGGAATAGGATTAGATACAAGGCTCAGCAGACAGTATCACACAGGATAGGATTAGATACACAGGCTCAGCAGACAGTATCACACAGGATAGGATTAGATACACTGGCTCAGCAGACAGTATCACACAGGATAGGATTAGATACACAGCTCAGCAGACATTATTACACCACAAGGATAGGATTAGATACACAGCTCAGCAGACAGTATGACACAGGATAGGATTAGATACACAGCTCAGCAGACAGTATCACACAGGAAGGATTAGATACACGCTCAGCAGATACACAGATGATTAGATCACAGTCAGCAGACGTATACACAGGATAGATTAGATACACAGCTCAGCAGACAGTATCACACAGGATAGGATTAGATACATGGCTCAGCAGACAGTATCACACAGGATAGGATTAGATACACGCTCAGCAGACAGTTATTACACAGATAGCATTAAGATACACAGCTCAGCAGACAGTATCACACAGGAGGATTAGATACATGCTCAGCAGACATATCACATGATCCAACAACAGGATAGGATTAGATACACAGCTCAGCAGACAGTTATACACAGGATAGGATTAGATACACAGCTCAGCAGACAGTATCACACAGGATAGGATTAGATACACAGCTCAGCAGACAGTATCACACAGGATAGGATTAGATACAGCTCAGCAGACAGTATCACACAGGATAGGATTAGATACACAGCTCAGCAGACAATAACACACAGGATAGGATTAGATACACAGCTCAGCAGACAGTATCACACAGGATAGGATTAATACACAGCTCAGCAGACAGTATCACACAGGATAGGATTAGATACACGGCTCAGCAGACAGTATCACACAGGATAGGATTAATACACGGCTCAGCAGACAGTATCACACAGGATAGGATTAGATACACAGCTCAGCGGACAGTATCACACAGGATAGGATTAGATACACGCTCAGCAGACAGTATCACACAGGATAGGATTAGATACACAGCTCAGAACAGTATCACACAGATAGATTAGATACACAGCTCAGCAGACAGTATCACCAGGATAGGATTAGATACACAGCTCAGCAGACATATACAACAGGATAGGATTAGATACACGGCTCAGCAGACTAGTATCACACAGGATAGGATTAGATACCACTCAGCAACATATGAAAGGATAGCATTAGACACACGGCTCACAGACAGTATCACACAGGATAGGATTAGATACACGGCTCAGCAGACATTATACACAGATAGCATTAGATTTCACAGCTAGCAGACAGTATCAACAGGATAGGATTAGATACAAGTCAGACATAATACACAGGATAGGAGTAGATACACAGCTCAGCAGATGTATCGCACAGGATAGGATTAGATACATGGCTCAGCAGCAGTATACACAGGATAGGATTAGATACACGGCTCAGCAGACAGTATCACACAGGATAGGATTAGATACACAGGTCAGCAGACAGTATCACACAGGAAGGATTAGATACATGCTCAGCAGACAGTATCACACAGGATAGCATTAAATACATAGCTCAGCAGACAGTATCACACAGGAGAGGATTAGATACATGGCTCAGCAGACAGTATCACACAGGATAGCATTAAATACACAGCTCAGCAGACAGTATCACACAGGATAGGATTAGATACATGGCTCAGCAGACTTATCACACAGGATAGGATTAGATACATGGCTCAGCAGACAGTATCACACAGGATAGCATTAAATACACGGCTCAGCAGCTGTATCACACAGGATAGGATTAGATACACGGCTCAGCAGACAATAGCGCAATGAGAGGATTAGATATATGGCTCATCAGACAGTAACACACGATAGGATTAGATACACAGCTCAGCAGACAGTATCACACAGGATAGGATTAGATACATGGCTCAGCAGTCGGTATCACACAGGATAGGATTAGATACATGGCTCAGCAGATAGTAACACACAGGATAGGATTAGATACATGGCTCAACAGTCAGTATCACACAGGATAGGATTATATACACGGCTCAGCAGACAGTATCATACAGAATAGGATTAGATACATGGCTCAGCAGACAGTATCACACAGGATAGGATTAGATACACGGCTCAGCAGACAGTATCACACAGGATAGGATTAGATACACGGCTCAGCAGACAGTATCATACAGGATAGGATTAGATACATGGCTCAGCAGACAGTATCACACAGGATAGGATTAGATACACGGCTCAGCACACAGTATCACACAGGATAGGATTAGTTTCATGGCTCAGCAGACAGTATCACACAGGATAGGATTAGATACATGGCTCAGTAGTCGGTATCACACAGGATAGGATTATATACACGGCTCAGCAGACAGTGTCACACAGGATAGGATTAGATACAGCAGCAGTCATCTTTATGTGGCCTGTTCATGAGTTGGAACTGCCAAAAATCTGTTCATCTTTGCACCGAAAGGAAAAACAAAAAATGTTTATCAAAAGGCTCTTGGATGAGTTGATAATAAAATACTATCAGTACTTGGGTAATCATTTAGTTAATTTGTGTTGCAAATCTATAGTGTTTAATATATGATGTGAAATGTTTTTATGTGCAATATAATCATTATAATTTGCTATCACTAACCGCAGTCAGTTGCTATCCCCGGGCATCGCCGGCTCTTCAGCTAGTGAAATATAAAATTGTTCTTCCCAAACTGCCATGACGATGTTGACTCGCAAAGAGAAAAATTTAGCTTCCATACAAAGACTTTTTTTTGTAGAAGAAACCTAATGTAAGAACATATAATTATAGGTCAAAAGTAAAGAAAATGTCGGAATAAGAATATCCATGACTACGTCTATACAGCGAAACGCGTAGGTTTATAAACTCCAGGTGGCTTGAATATCCAGCTATACAGTTTTTAGTTTTATAAATAAACGTGAAGTTTTATATTAAATCCCAATCGCTCATTTCTTTCCTGACTCATGTTAATCAGGTTGATTCCCTTGACCTACATTAGTTCTTTTCTCATTGCCATACTGAAATGCACAAATGATTATGACGGATTAAATAACAGGTTAACCAATGGTCTCTTTGTGATCTCACAGCCTAAAAATGCCAAATGAATGCACAATTTCAGTAAAAGTGAATTTTTATTTAGCAAACTATTATCCTTGGCAATGTTGTACTACCAAATGGAGAAAGAGACAAAAAAATATCCATTTAGAAGTAGCGTAACACAGAACTCTTTCTTTCTAGCTGTTTTAAGCCTGAGCGCACTAGAGACATAAAACTTGTTTCCTAAGAGATGTCAGCTCTGAGTTTGTCTCAGTATCTCATACATTTTACATGGGATTCATTATCCGAGCGCTCTCAGCTCCTTCTCGGTTTCATGCTAGACAGGAACAGTCCCACTAAGCTGGTTTCTAGCAATGTCTCCTCACACAGCTTTCTGTTTACTCCCTAATTAAGTTTTAATTACTATACATGAAAAAAAAAAACATTTCTGCAGTGATCATATAATCCTTGAATTATTACTTGCCATTCTTTATCATCTGTTAAATGACAGAGGTAAAGTCACTACGACCTTAACCCCTTTAACCCCAAGGGTTGTTTGCACATTAATGACTGGGCTAATTTTTACAATTCTGACCATTGTCCCTTTATGAGGTTTATAAGGCCGGCGTCACACTAAGGAGGAATACGGACGAGTGAGAGGCGTGAAAACCACGCGGATCAATATTTCTCTATGGGGCAGCTCTGATCATGTGTATTTTTCTCGGCCGTATCTTAAACTGCGAGACACCCGCAGCATGCTGCGATTGTACGCGTATTACCCCGTTGTACGCCAATGAAAGTCTATAGGTGCGAGAAAACAACGGATTACACACAGACCAGACGTGTGACTTGCGAGAAATACTCAAGACTTCTGCAGCTCACAGGAAATGGTGCAACACATGCAGGAGGAAGCTGACACATGCAAATTAGCTCAAAAAGAGCGCCAGACATCCCGGAAGAACGCCTCCATGGAGTCGGCCATGATGTCTACGCTCATCAATGTGGACATGTTGATAGTCATGGTGAAGGAGAGGCCCGAAATTTTGGACCAAAGAGATGCACATTACGCTGACCGAGCAAGGAAAGAGGCGGCATGGAGGCGCATCTGTGGGCAGATGTTTCCCCACTTTGGCGACAGCCCACGCGAGGAGCAGCAGCAAATCAGTAAGTTACTTGATTTTTTTCCAACCTTCTTAACGGTCAGAGCGTAGTTCTAGCGCAGAATTTGCCCAAAATGTTTTTTTTTTTTTTTTAGTGCGCCAAAATGTTAGTATAGTCACATCCTACTAGGCCCCCATGACTATATTACATGTATGTAGAAGAATTTGGCTTTGTGCAGCTACATAATTGATTACATTATATGTCTCATTGCAGTGGATGATGTTATGAGAAGATAGAGAAGCATCCGCCACCAGTACCGGCGGGAACGGCAGCAGAGGTCCAGGAGCGGGTCTGCGGCACCGACAAAAAGAAAATATGTTGTACTTTGACCGCCTTGGCTTTCTGGCTCCTATTCTGGATCTGAGACCGTAAGTACATACATCACACCACATAACACATATGCAGTTTAGGCTCACCTCTACAACATGTTCTAATCCCCTTTCCTTTCCCAACAGATCTGATGATCCTCCTGCACGGGCACCTACACCTCAACCCATTCCCCCACTGAAACAACCTTGGCAACAACAGGGTCAAATGGCTGGCTATAATCCGACTTCCCAATATGTCCACTTGTACAGATCCAGAGTTGGAGGCTGGTCCCAACCTGGATGTGCTCAGCATGGTCATATTGGGGGATATGAATCTCGTGGGTATCATCTTACACAGAAATATAATCTCCCTTATCTGTATGGCAGTGTGCGCACACACCAACCTGACTGTGGGCAGATGTTAGCTCAGAGCCCAGAAAATCCACCTCAACAAGGTGATGGTCAAGATTCCATCATAGCCAACCACACAGAGATGCTGGGAACCGCCAACCCCACCACCCACTTACCACCAGCTGTGATGTTTTATTTTACTTACATATTATGATTGAAACCAAAGTTTTTGATTTATTTAGATTTATTTTTACACAATGTTGTGTAAAGCACATTTTCACTCATCTGAATGCCTGCAAACAGCATATGGTACTTAGCTGGTGGGATATGGGCTAGGGGAGAATTTATTGTTTCTTTATATCTTATAATTTATACCAATGTTTGTTATTTTTTCCCCATCAATTTAAAACATTGCTGGCTAATGCATCATTGCATTAGTCTAGTCTTAGAACCCAACCATATGGGGCAGATATGGTGCTCACTAGTGATAGTGAAAGTTTGTTATTTTGCTTATTTATTATTATTTATGTAAAACTTTGTTATTTTTTTTTAAATTTATTTTACTCCATGTTATCTATTGCATATTTTCAGTAGTCTAATCTTGTAAACAAAACATATGGGTAACATATGCTCTTCACTATACATAGTGAACGTTTGTTATTTTCTTTACATACAATTTTTTTCTGCAATGTTTGTTATTTTTAAAAATTTAATTTCACTCACAGTTGACAAATGCATCTTTGCACTTGTCTAATGTGATCAATCCGACATATGGCTCACATATGATCAGCACTACCCATATTGACTATTGGTTTTTGTCTTTACATACTATTATGTATAGAAACATTTGTATTTTTGACATGCCTTATTTTGGTACTTGTGTAAGAATGCACACTTACACTATTGTGCTGTAAATACATATACCATATGAAGCAAATATGGTAGTTACTACCTCAAGTGGCAGTTAGCACATATAAATATCTATTTTTATAAAAAGTTTGGAGTCTTTTTAATAAGTTGTTTGGACTCAACCACCAAAACATCTGTTATGACCATTAACAACAGACAGAGACTATGACAATTTGGGAAGTGGCATTGCTCCTCAAATCCCCTGGCAATCCTCTTCCAGTCTTCCGTCTTTGGCTCAGGCATGACCAGTTGATGCAGTCTGTCCCAGAGTTGTCAGCAGGTATCACGCACAATGCCAGAGATGGTGGACCTCCCAATCAAAAACTCCAGATGGATAGGATATGCCAGTAGTTAGGAACCTGCAAGTAACCAAATCTACAGAGAACAATCAATACACATGCACAAAGGTAGAACAAACGCACTATACATAACCGTTAAATCATTTCTTTTACAAACAATCCCAAGTTCTATTTACCACAAGTGAAAGGTTTCTGTCATTTTTACATACACATAATAGTTCTGGTAGTTCTAGGTGATATATGTGATAGATTATGAGGATATTTCAGCAACAGCCATAAGGGTAAATGCAAACTTGTGGGAAAACACATCATCAACAGACAGTATGTAGGTGAGGAATACATACCGTAGCGTAAGGAGAAGGCGCTCCTCTGTAGAGATAGCTTTCCGCATCCTGGTATCCTGGTAGGTGATCCCTGGATGCACAATCTCCAACAAAACATCAAATGTGGGAATGGTCATCCGACAAAACAGAAAAAACTGGTCTGGATGAGTCCACAGAGATGCATAAAGGCAGTGAAAATGGCCTTTAGTGAGGCATTGCCTCAAATGCGGATGTACCCACATTCGCTTCCTCCTCCGTGGATCAACGATCACTGGGTAAGGCTGGCCAAAGCGGCGGGACAAAACCCAGTTGTGCAACACTCGATCAGTTGTGTGAACTGAAGATTGTCAGACATGTTGGCAAGCAAAAAGCAGTACTCCAACACAAGCACACCACCAAAATGGGAAGATTGGGGGCTGCAACCTGATGCAGAGCCAATAAATAGCCTTGCTGATGATGATTTCAATGAGTTTCAGGCCTAAAAACCGTTAAAAGTCCATTTTGCAAGGCGGCAAGAAAAATACGCTGTACAGATGCCATACGGATTGCATACGGATGCTTACATGCGCAAAATATGCAGCCGCACCCTGACAACGGATGAACGCTCGTACAATACGGTCCTTATTTTTCTACGGTGAGTGTGACGCCGACCTAACTCTGGAACGCTTCAACGGATCTTTGTGATTCTGAGACTGTTTTCTCATGACATATTGTACTTCATGGTAGTGGTAAAACTTGCGTTTATTTATGAAAAAAATGGAAATATGGTGAAAATTTTGAAAATTTGCAATTTTCAAACTTTGAATTTTTATGCCCTTAAAACAGAGAAATATGTCACACAAAATAGTTAACAAATAACATTTCCCACATCTCTACTTTACATCAGCACAATTTTGGAAACAACATTTTTTTTTTAGGATTGGAAGTTATAAGGGTTAAAAGTTGACCAGTGATTTCTCATTTTTACAACAAAATTTACAAAACCATTTTTTTTAGGGACCACCTCACATTTGAAGTAACTTTGAGGGGTCTATATGGCAGAAAATACCCAAAAGTGACACCATTCTAAAAACTGCACCCCTCAAGGTACTTAAAACTGTACTCAAGAAGTTTATTAACCCTTCAGGTGCTTCACATGAATTTTTAGAATGTGGAAGGAAAAAATGAATATTTAACTTTTTAGTCACAAAAATGATGTTTACAAACAATTTTTTTTATTTTCTCAAGGGTAAAAGGAGAAACTTGACAGATAAATTTGTTGTGCAATTTCTCCTGAGTACGCCGATACCCCATATATGGGGGAAAACCAATGTTTGGGAGCACGGCAGGGCTCAGAAGAGAATGAGTGCCGTATGACTTTTTCAAACCAAAACTGGCTGAAATTGAGATCGGATTCATGTGGCGTTTGGAGAGCCCCTGATGTTCTTAAACAGTGGAACCCCCCAAGTGACACCATTTTGGAAACTAGACCCCTAAGGAACATGTCTAGATGTGTGGTGAGCACTTAAAAACCCCAAGTGCTTCACACAAGTTTATAACGTAGAGCCATGAAAAAAAAAACTAAAATCATATTTTTTCCCCAAAAATGATCTTTTAGTTCCAAATTTTTTATTTTCCCAAGGGAAAGAGGAGAAATTGGATCCCAAAGGATGGAGCACCATTTGACATTTTAAAACTAAAATTGGCTGGGATTGAGATCAGACGCTATGTCGTGTTTGAAGAGCCCCTGATGTGCCTAAACAGTGGAAAACCCCCAATTCTAACTCCAACCCTCTCCCAACACACCCCTAAACCTAATCCCAACCCTAACCATAACCCTAACCACAAACCTAACCTTAACACACCACTAACCCTAATCCCAACTCTAACCATAACCCTAACCACAAACCTAACCCTAAAAACCCCTAATCCCAACCCTAACCCTTATCCCAACCCTAACCGTAATTCAAACCCTAGAAGTAATTCAAACCCTAGACCTAGCCATAACCCTAACCCTAACTTTAGCCCCCACCCTAACCCTAATGGGAAAATGGAAATATATACATTTTTTTATTTTATTACTTTTCCCTAACTAAAGAGGTGATAAAAGGGGGGTTGATTTACTATTTATAGCTGGTTTTTATGTTTGGCAGCTGTCACACTCTAAAAAACACTTTTTATCATATTTTGAGAGCTATAATTTTCCAAATTTTGGCCCACAGAGTCATGTGAGGTCTTATTTTTTGCGGTACGAGTTTATGTTTTTATTGGTACCATTTTCGGGCACATGACTTATTTGATCGCTTTTTATTATGATTTTTGGGAGACAGAATGAACAAAAACCATCAATTCATGAATTTCTTTTAGGGGGCGTTTATACCGTTCTGCATGTGGTAAAATTGATAAGGCAGTTTTATTCCTCCGGTCAGTACGATCACAGCGATACCGCATTTATATAATTTTTTTTTTGTTTTGGCGCTTTTATACAATAAAAATTATTTTATTGAAAAAATAATTATTTTTGCATTGCTTTATTCTGAGAGCTATAACTTTTTTATTTTTCTGGTGATGGTGATGGTGGCTTTTTTTTGCGGGACAAGATGACGTTTTCAGTGGTACCACTCTTATTTATATCCGTCTTTTTGATTGCGTATTATTCTACTTTTTGTTCAGCGGTATGATGATAAAGTATTGTTTTTTGCCATTTTTTTAATGGTGTTCACTAAAGGGGTTAAATAGTGGGACAGTTTTATAGGTTAGGCCATTTCGGAAGCGCCAATACTAAATATGTGTACTTTTATTGTTTAGATTTGTTTATTCAAATATTTATTTATTGATGGAATAAATATTGATTTTTTTATTACTACTTTTTAAAATATTTTTACAATTATTTAAAAAAAAATTTATTTCATTCTTACTTTTACACTTTGTCCCACTATGGGACACTCATTTTCTGCAGGCTGATCGCTTATATGGCATGCAGATCTGCATGCCACATAAGTTGTTAGCGCTGCACTGTGTGCGCACTGACCTCAGAGATTTACTGACATGCATTGCACTTGACAGGATGTCTCTGAGCTCTGGTAACCCAGATGTCATGACGACATCGTTTTACCATGGGAGCAATCGAGACCCAGCGTCATGACACGGGGTCTCTGATCCAAAGGCAGAGGGGCTGTCAGAGCTGACAGCCCCTCTGCCTACTCCCGGAACACTGCTATCATGTTTTCTCGCAGTGTGCCGGGGATTAAAGTGCCGGGAGCAGTCCGTAACTGCTCCTGGCACTTAGTGCCGGGTGTCAGCTGTGAGAATCAGCTGACACCTGGCCACGACCAGCTGCGCTCCCCCCGTGAGCGTGGCTGATAGTTGATGACGTACTATCCTGTCCATGGTCACATGGGCCCCGGTCACATGGACGGGATAGTATGTCCAGTGTCAGAAATGGGTTAAAGAAGCACTCGAGTCAAAATTGTTGTCATCTTAATATATTGCAGTCATCAAATTATATAGCATTGTGAACTTACAATTGCTCATTTTGCCCTTCAACCCAGCTAATTCTTCTCTTTACCATTAAGTCTGTGACATCAAATGATTAAAAACTGACTAACTCAATGCTTCTAAGCTCTATTTAGAAATAGTAGGTCAATTTTCTGTGCAAAAGTCATCACTGCAAAAGTCTATGGCAGGAGGAGGGAGTAGCACGGTCAGGATGTGAAGGGGTGATAAATGCAGTGACAAGAAACTTTCTGTTTCTCCATAGAGCAGAGAAAAGAGAAGAATTATTTAGGTAGAAAGAGTATATGTTGTATAAGTGTGCATGTGTGCAGAACACATTTTGTTGGTGCTACGTAATAAAAGGATATGACTGTGGGTTTTTCACATGGACAATCTGACATGTGCGAACTACCATTGAATACAATGGGTGTGCATATGTTCGTATTTGCGCTCCTTAAAAAATGGAAAAAACAGACGTGTGAAGAAGGCCTTAGAATTATTTAGGCAAAGTTCATTGCATTACAGTCATTGGTGCTGTCGCGTACAACCAAAAGTCCTTTCAGGGCCAATTTAAATAGATTCTATTCTTTAATATTACTGCTGTTACCTGTGATTTGTGTATGGTTAGATGGTGGAGCAGGGACAGTGTACTAGAGGCATTTAGCAGGGTTCATCATGGTACAGTCCTTAGTATTGGCACGTACAACCAATTGTCCTTTCAGGGCCAATTGATTCTATTCTCTAATAATATTGTTCTTAGCTGCAATTAGTGTAGGGTTAGCTGTTTGAGTAGGGATAGCGTATTAGATGCATCTTATCAGGGATTACTACCTTACAGTCCTTGCTGCTGCAACCTAAAACCAACAGTCTTTATCAGAGTTACATCTAATCTATTCGTATTATCATCACCGCTGTTAGCTGCAATTAGTGTAGGGATAGCTGCAGGAAGAGGGATACTTTTAGAGTGGGAGAAAAGAAAAAAAGAAGCCATGAACCATATTCATTTTTTTGTGTGGGAATAGATGCATGGGAATACAAGAGTTGTAGGGCACAAATAAATTACAAAGGATGCTGGTATGATTGTCTAGGTATTCTTGCACCATCTTCAAAAATGTTTCCCTCCTTGTCAGACTACCCCGGGCATAAGAACCTGGGTGCAGGAATAGTCTAATGAAAGTATCCCAAACCTTTGATAGTGTTACCCTGCCTCTGTTGGACCTGGTGTGTGTCTCCCTCATTTCTCCATCTTGAATCTATGACCTTCGCTGCCAGCATTCTCAGATGGAAATTTCTGGACTAATTGTTCAAGTTTAGCCTTCTGATTTTCAGGAATTTTACTAGTCCTCTGTGCCACAGGAAGGAGAGATGAAAAGTTCTCCATGTAGCATGAGTCGAGAAAGGTAAACAACCAGTAATCATTGTTCTCTAAAATGCATATAACACGAGGGTCACAGGAAAGGCAGAGGGGCATAAAGTCAGTCTTGTGTGCCCGACTCCCAACATGGAATACAATACTTCCCTGTTTCCACCAGGAGCATGACTCTACATATCCTCATCCTCCCTCTCCTCCACCTCCTCTTCAGTCCTTCTATGCTGAACAAACGGGATGAAGATGGTGTGGGTAGTACCCTCTATAGCGCAGGCAACCATCTCCCATGCAAAGCTTCCTCGTTAATTGTGAGCAGTGAGAGTTTGAGTAGGCACAAAAGCAGGATGGTTATACAAATTACAGCATCATCGAGACTCACCATCTTTGTTGATTCCTCAAAGTTTTATAGAACCTCACAGATGTCAGACATCCATGCCAACTCATCGATTGCGGCCGACCAGAATATCAAAGGCATATTGTAGCTAGTATTCGAATACTGCCTTCTGATGCTCACTAAGCATTGCCAATATGTGTAATATGGAGTTTCAGTGTGTGGTCACATCACACACCAGTCAGTGAGCCGTCGCTTGCAAGTGCTGCAGCATCACTGCCAGACCTGCGGCAGCTGTAGCTATCATGCGACATACCTTCACAAGTAGCTCAAGAAAATCTGGGTAGGTTTTCAGAAACCGCTAAACCCATAGGTTTAGCACATGGGCAAGGCATGGTACATGTGTGAGGTTGCCAAGCTTTAGAGTGGCCACCAGGTTGCAGCCATAATCACACACGACCATTCCTGGTTGTAGGTTCAGCGGCGAGAGCCACAGATCTGTCTGGTCTCTTATACCTTTCCACAGCTGTTCGAGAGTGTGCTGTTTGTCACGTAAACATATTAGTTTCAGCAGAGCTGGTTGCCAATTCATCGAGGCAGTGCAGCAGTGCTTCCAGCTTGTGATTGATATGGACGACGTGCTCTGAGATGACAGTTCAGAGATGGAGGATGAGGAGGAGGAGGGGTTGCAGAAACTGATGTGGGTGGTGGAGTAAACCCTGATGGATCTAGCACCCACAATCCTGGACATCAGGATGAGGAGTCAATAGCACATGTGCTGTCCCAGGGTCCGACTCGGTGCCGGCCTCCACAAGGTTCACCCAGTGTGTTATCAGAGAAATATATGTAGGCAGGGAAAAAGGGGGAAAAAGCAGGAAAATAGTCAGCTCACCAGTCTCAGCAGTAGTCCAGAATAAGACCTGCTAGGTCGAAACGCGTTGGTTTCAGACCACCAGGGACCCCACCTGTATATGTCTTTTTTCTATCAAGATGGATTTTAACTTTATCCAATAAAAATTGAATTTTTATTCATTTTTGCGCTGGAGATTTTTTTCTACTTATCAGAGAAATGTAGCATCCCTGGCCACAAACACTTGTCCATGTGTTGGTCATTAAGTGGATCTTTCCAATTACTGCATTAATCATGGCACGGGTGATGTTATGGGAAACATGCTGGTGTAATGCAGGGATGGCACACCGGAAAAAAAATGGTGGTCAAGGACCGAGTACCAATGCTCAGCCTGCCGCTGTGAGTCTGCAGACAGCCTTACTGCCCGTAAGCCTAAATAGCAACATTTCCAGGGCAAGCAGTCTGGAAATTAAGTTAGCATGAGGACTCAGATTTTTTTGCATGAGGGAATCCTTGATGGCCCTCTAAAGTTTATGACTGATGGTCCTCCAAACTGTAAGACTGATGGTCCTCCAAATTTAATGAGTGAGGGCCTCCTGATGGCAATCCAAAATGCATGAGTGAGGGCCACCTGATGTCCATACAAAATGTATGCGTGAGGGCCTTCTAATGGCCCTCACTCTTAAAATGTATGACTGATGACCCTCCAAAACTTACGACAAGGGCTGCCTCATGGCTCTCTGAAAATTTGGAGTATGATAACACTGTTGATTTGGTGTAAGAGGAGGAGGACAAGAAAAATTATAAACCATGAACCTTATGCTATTTTTTGGGTGGGAAGCGGTGCACTGGAATACACCAGAAAAAAAATTGAATTGCCTTTCTGTTTGGGCAATCCAGGCCTTGCTCATTTTAAGAAGAGTCATCCTGTCAGCATTTTCACTTGACAGGCGGATGCTCCTATTAATTATTATGCCCCCAGCAGCACTAAAAACCCACAGAACCAACTTAAGCAGGGAGGGATCAATGACTGCGGCCTGCAAGCCTCAAGTTTGCCTCAACTCCGTGTAAAAAAAAATAAGGATATATTCATACAAAGGGAGAAAAGGCCCAAATAAATGGGCCAAAGGATACATGGTATTCTTTTCCCAGGATGGGTTGGAGAAGTTTCCCTCACATAGTTAATGAATTTTCATTGGCAAAGGTCACCAAGAAGATAAAAAAAATGTTTTGAAATCCCTGTTGCCATCTATTTGAAGCCTCAGGGCTGCCGGATGCCCTGAGCAGGCACAGACGAAACTGCCGCCCACCTTAGCTGGAGCAAAATCGGAGTTGGATGACTGAAGGTCGTTGTTATACCCTGAGTAGTGGCCTCGAATCCGAGACTCCTTGATGTCGGCCACAGAAGTCCCACTCCTTCTAAAAGTAAATGTTTAAATGTAAATGCCCCCGAAGAAGCTTACACAAAACGCGCGTTGGGTTTTGTCCTGCCCACCAAACACATAGTAAACATTCATTATGTATTCTTTTGCTCAGCTACTCTTATGGAACTTGATATTACTACTATTGTTTTGAGTGATGAGGACAGTTTGATCCTACTGTCTATATGGTGTTTACAATAGTCTATTCGAATCTATGAAAGGTCTCCACTAGGCCACATAATATGCTTAGATTGCTAGCACCTATTTTTGATCATAAATAGGTCTTCCCACAGTCTGAACACCAACTAATATTTATATATCATTTGGTTTCATATTGTTATAGTGGACTATTACCGTATAAACTACTATTTTGTACCCCTAGTTACAGGATTTATTTTTGAATTCCTGGTGCTGTGCTTACCTACTTTATACTTCTCCTTGTATGTTTTTTAACAATTTTATATTTGAATTATTGTGTTAATAAAGTTTAACATTTTTTTAAACATACTATTTTTGCCTATATGCTTCCATTTGTTGTTTTGATATATTCCATCTATTTGAAGCCTTAGAGCTGCCTGATGCATTGAGCAGGCACAGAAAGAACTGCCGCCCACCTTAGCTGGAGCAAAATCAGAGTCGGATGACTGAAAATCCTTGTTGTACCCTTAGTAGTGGCCTCAAATCCTGGACTTATTGTTGTTTGCCACAGAAATCACACTATTCTAAAAGTTAATGTTTTCTGAGGTTCTACTCTATGTGTGTTCTGGGGTGGATTGGAGTGCCTCTTTCTAATTTTTGGAAGCCCTTGCACATTGTGCATACGCTTTAACAGCATAGCAGTCCCACTCTTTCCAAATGGGGAAAAAATTGTTTTCTGAGGCCATCCTCTATGTGTATTTCAGGATGTATTGCAGTCCCTTTAGGGGTTATAGCTAGGGATAAGGTTGGGCTAGGGTTACGGTTATGGTTGGGGTTATAGCTAGGGTTAGGGTGGGGGCTAGGTTTATGGTTAGGTTGTGTTGGGGTTAGGGTTGTGTTGGGGTTAGGATTGTGCTGTTGGGGTTAAGGTGGTTTTGGGGTTAGGGTTGTGGTTAGGGTTATGGTTAGGGTTGGGATTAGAGCTTGGGGTCTGTTGGGGTAAGGGTAGGGGTTAAGGCTGTGTTAGGGTCTGAGTTAGAATCGGGGTGTTTCCACTGTTTAGGTACATCAAGGGGTCTCCAAACATGACATAGCGCCTGCCATTGATTCCAGGCAATTTTGGTCAAATGGTGCTTCCTCCCTTCTAAACTCTGTCATGCGTCCAAACAGTGGCTTTCCCCCACATACGGGGTATCGGTGTACTCAGGAGAAATTGCACAACAAATTTTGCGGTCAATTTTCTCCTGATTGTGAAAATAAAAAAGTTTGGCTCCAAAGTAAATTTTTTGTGAAAAAAGTAAAATGTTAATTTTTTGCTTCGATATTTCTTTAGTTCTCGTAAAGCACCTGAAGGGTTAAATCTCTTTAATGTGGTTTTGCGCACCTTGAGGGGCGCAGTTTTATAATGGTGTCACTTTTGGGTATTTTCTGTCATATTGACCCCCCAAACTCACTTCAAATATGAAGTGATCCCTAAAAAAATGGTTTTGTAAATTTTGTTGGAAAAATGAGAAATCGCTGGTCTACTTTTGACCCACATAACGTCCTAACAAAAAAAAACTGTTTCCAAAAATGTGCTGATGTAAAGTAGACATGTGGGAAATGTTATTTATTAAGCATTTTGTGCGATATGACTCTGATTTAAGGGCACAAAATTTTAAAGTTTGAAAATTGGAAAATTTTTCCAAATTTCCATCATTTCATAAATAAACTCAAGTCGAAGATCTTTTACCACTAACATGAAGTACAATATGTCACGAAAAAACAATCTCAAAATCAATGGATGAAGCGTTTCAGAGCTATAACCTCATAAAGTGACAGTGGTCAGAATTGTAAAAATTGGCTTGGTCATTAAGTACCAAATTGGCACTGTCACTATGGGGTTAAGAGATTTTTTTTAGAAAAAACATCATGTATATTGACTTTTTGGATTTTCTTTCCCTGCTGGAGAGAAAGATTTATTGTCATCAAGCATGAACATCTCCACATCCCTCTCCGAATTTTTTACCTATCTGATCTCAACATTTCAGATTAGTCGAAAACGTCAGGAACTCTCACTCCACTATAGATCACTTTACTAACAACTTGAGACACATTATTAGTTGAGTGACACATAAAAGCTTGCAATAAGGCAGCAAAATTGATTCCCAAAAAATATAGACATTTCTTAGTTGAAAACTGCATGTATAATTTGCATTAACTAACCTTCCTGTCTCTAGTTTAATTGAAAATAATTTCCTCCAAAATGATGACTGTGTATTCATTTTCATTTTATGGTTTTAGGAGATAAAGCTAGCATCTTTGCAAAAAAAAAGCAAGCACTAAGTGGATATGATTTGAGTCTGTTTTAGGCAACACTTTACATTTTCTGCTTGCATATTTGAGCTTTATCAAAACCTTGAGGAAAGAAATATATTTGGACATTTTGTGAGTTTATCATCCCAATTATTCATATTATGTTGTCTTGTCATGATAAACTAAAATCCTATTTTTTTTAATAATTTTGAAATAATACTTTATGGTAAGTTCCCCATGTATCAGCTCTACAACACTTATAAACATTGCACCTATCTTCCTCTCCTTTTCCTTTCTGCTAACCCACAAATTCTTGGACTTTTGGATAACCCACATGATGTCGATCTCGTGCTGAGGTTCACAAAGCATTGAACTCAATCCCCAATCGAAGAATCCATTGCTCAGTTTGGCTTATTAAAGACAAGGACTGGAGTAATTGCTGGAATTACCATCCAACCCCTCTCCTAAAATCAACCTTAAGAGGTGGGGAAAAATGGAGGCAACACCGGTGAAAAAAAATGATGAAACAACCAGTCACACATCTACCAATAAATATGGCTGCCTTTTTTGCTGTTTTTTTTTAAATTTTGAGTTTATTTGCTGTGTTTTGTTTTTAATTTTATTCTTTTAATTCTAACCAATTTTCTCTTCACTTATAAAGTATTTATGAGTCATGCAATTTCTAATTGTTGAAATTTAACTAAAGGATTTTATACATGCGTCCAAAGTCATGCAACAAAATCTATCCGAAAACATTTTTAATTTCACACTCTTGAACTCTCTCATGAAGAAAATTAATGTGTCTACAAATACGAAAGTGAAGTTAAAAATGATAAATGCTTGTGTTTATACTTAATCAAATTTCCATCCGTTTTAAATTGCAAACTACACTGACCGCGCATAGCAATCTGTAAAGCCGGCAACTTATTGAAGAATAATGAAACCCTAACCATTAGCTAATGATGGAAAAAAGAAAAGAATTTAGACTCATTTTGTAGTTCTGAATTTATTTTTCTCCATCTAAGCAAGTATAAATGATAGCTAGGTGTTGTATTTTTCTACAATGTTCCTTTAAAATGGATCCCCTTCATTATATTTAGTTACTTATTCACACAAAATTAAGATTTTTAATTGCATTTAATATAAAATTCTGATACAGCTGTATATTTACGTTGCTAATTAACAGAGGTATAGTGTTCATTTGGATTTTGGATTTGCAACGTCTGGAATCTCTGTAGACCCATTATGCACTGCTGTGATGATAACTTTGCATTTAGCATGCTGTTTAATTCAATAACATGTCTACGGATAGACTTAAAGAGAATCTGTCAGCAGGATTTTGCTACCTCATCTGAAAGCAGGATAATGTAGGCAAAGAGACCCTGATTCCATTGGTGTATCAGTTAGTTTACTGGGTGCAGCCAGACTTTGTAGAGTTCACAATCAGTTTGTAGACTTTAGGCTCCGTCTCACATAGCGAGAGTGCTAGCGAGATCGCTGCTAAACAGCGATCTCAGCAGCGATCTCGCTATGTCTGACACGTACCAGCGATCAGGCCCCTGCTGTGAATCGCTGGTCGTGTCAGAAATGCCTGGACTTTGTTTTTGATCGCTGGTCTCCCGCTGGCCAGCACGCATCGCTACATGTGGCAGGCAGGAGACCAGCGATCAGCTAGTAACCAAGGTATACTTCGGGTTTCCAGGCATGGGGCTGTGCCTGGAAACCCGATGTGTACATTGGATATCAGGGCGCTGCTGCACGGGAGCTGGAAACCAAGGTACACATCGGGTTTCCAGGCACCGCGCAGCGCCTGGAAATCCAAAGTGTATCTTGGTTACCAGCTCCCTGCATCAGCGGGCTGGTATCCAACGTACACTGCGGGTAACTAGGCGACGTTATCCGCAGTGTCGCTGTCCTGATCGCTGCCTGTTTGGCAGCTCAGCAGCGATCATGTAGCGACACACCAGCAATCCTGATCGTTGTCGGGATCGCTGGTGTGTCGCTATGTGAGATGGGGCCCTTAGTAATGCAGCACATCTGAGAAAACTAACACCGCCAACACCAGACTCTCTACATACTATAGACAGTGAGGTGCTTATCATGGAAGGGGTGGAGTTGTCAGACTTGCATGTAGATAATGCTCCTCACTCACAGTGGAGTAGCATAGAGATGGAGTACAGGTCAGTTGATTTGTAGTGCATCACAAGTATTGCTAAACCTAGAGTTACCTAGAATACATTTGCAACACTGTGAGGTCTGTTATAACTGTATTATACCCCTTTAGAACTCGTTAATGCAAACACACAGCTTTAGAAAAAACAAAGTGAACCTCAAAAATGTCTAGTTGAAAATCAAAGGTAATCAAAAACCTATTTAGCAACACAGTAGACTAACAAACTTTTTAGGCTTCCTAAGCTGTGAAGACAGAACTAAAGTAATTCCTCCTTAGGGACAGGCTTCTTTATTTTATATTTGCTGATATAGCGCTATCTTATTCTGCAGTACTTTACCGACATTATCATCATATGATGAAATTCTGGATGGATACAAGAACAGCATGTCCACTGACTGAGAAATATCTAGTCATCCAAAGTTTCTGTTCTGCCTCCAGCATCCAATCGTTTCTGACTTATTTGATTTTTACTGTTTTACATAGGAGTGTGATAATCTAGTGTTTGGCTCCCTCTAGTGACCAGTCTCATATCCGCAGTTATAATGTTTTCTTTCATTTTCAGCTAGATCTTTTTCTTTCCTTTGCAATGCATCATGGTAGCTTAGCAATGCATGATGGTAGCGTAGCAATGTATGCTGGGAGCTTTCTCTCCATTTCCCTCCATTTTCCTTCAGCCTGCATCCAGGAAGCAGCTCATCTTTTCCTCTCCTCTTGTGATAGCATCGCCGGTATGTACCTATGTCTCTCTAGTTAATTCCTGTCCTATATTAGCCCTGTCTAATCAGTCCTGGCCCTGGTTAGGTATTAGTCTGCAAATGTTTATTCATACTGTATTATGTATATGTATTTTCATTATACCCCTGTACTGATTGTATGTATATATGTTTGTATTATAGTTTCACCGCGCTCATCAATATATCAAGCTCAATAAAGCACAGATTCAATCACAATCTCCTTATTGGACCCATAGAATCATAGAATCATAGAATCATAGATTCTATGATTCTATGATTCTATGGGTCCAATAAGGAGATTGTGATTGAATCTGTGCTTTATTGAGCTTGATAGCTCCAGGTATATAAAGGTTTAGCTGTCTGTATAACTGCAATGACGTCTGCCTCATTCAGTGAGGACAGAACAGTGAAACGGCGACCATCCAGCTAGTGGAATTCAGTGAAATGTCAGCCATCCAGCTTGCAGGATCTAGTGAAACTGCAGCCATCTACCTAGTGAGATTCAAGTCACCGGCTACACAGAGACTTAATACAGCTACAGCAATCTCTGCACGGCTAAGACACCATGTCCCACAAATCACACAGGACAAATCTGCCACTTCCGTCTCTTCAAAGACAACATCCATCAGCAGCGCGGTCGCCATTGCCCGCGCATATGCTCTAGCCGCCGAAATGCGAGCAAGCTATGCTGAACAAGAGATGCGACTTAAGTTAGAGAAAGCTGAACTAGAGAGCAAGGCGCAGTTAGAGAAGGCACGCATAGATGACGCCTTAGAGAGCCTAGCAGCAAAAAGAGAAGCTGCCGCAGCCCTCGCCGAGGCAGAATCTCTAGAAGCCGCGCAAAACCCTAAGCAGTACGTCAAGTCTGGAGTTTCCACTGCAAGATTTACCACAACGCACATCTCAGTATGTTAATGGACTTCCTGATCCGAACTATAACCCTGAACCGGCATCGAAACAAGATCATGACACCTCCAGTGAAGCGAGCGAGAGTCATCATGAGGCTCAGCTCCAAGACAGATACCAACACGAAAACGTGGAGCAAAATAACTCTGCTAATGACTACCTTCCCCATCACCAGGTAACCAACGTGAATCGCCCTGCTGACAAGCCGCACGTCAGACTGAAGCATCACGACACCGGCTGGCGCCACCCAGAGGATACTAACAGGTACAAACGCACCTCACACCACTATCAGGGTGACCCATCACCAGTATACTCTGCTGACAACCGGTTCACAACAGAATTTGCTAAGTTCTTCACACGACGTGATCTGGTTGCCAAGGGACTCATGAAATTCACTGACCAAGCTGAAGGTTACAGAGCTTGGAAAGCTTCCTTCCAGAATGTCACTAGAGACTTGGGGCTACAACACAGGGAAGAGATAGACCTCTTAGTCAAATACCTGGGGGAAGAGTCAGTCAAACATGCAGTAAGGATCTGAGACATTAATATAAACCGCCCTGAGACTGGCCTCAAAGAGATCTGGAAGAGGCTGGATGAGTGTTACGGCTCAGCAGAGGTAATAGAAAGAGCCTTGTTCAAAGGAATTAATAACTTTCCTAAAATATCTAACAAAGAGCTCCAGAAACTTAGAGAATTAAGTGACTTGCTAAAGGAGGTCCAAGTTGCCAAATGTGAGGATGATCTACAAGGACTTGCATACCTTGACACAGCAAGAGGTGTTAACCTTATAGTCCAAAAATTGCCCTACAATTGTCACGCGGTCTTATGATATGTGTACGATGTCAGTAAACTATTCTTAAAAGAACAACACTCTATACAACATATAGATTAGCAACATCAGCATGTAAATATAGAATAGATTTACCTGACACGATATCCGTTGAACTCAGGGTTAATCTTGAGGACTTGATACACTGTCACAGGAAAGAGGAGGACCGGGGGTCTAACCTGACCCTAAACTGGGGTCCTAACTAATCCCTCACCTTGGAGGTACTGATAATGGTTCAGAGGTCCAAGTCTCCAGCCTAACCCTGTCTCCTATCAGTCCCTGAACCCTGTAATCAGTCCTAAGAAGGATTCTGATTACCACCAAAGGGATATGGGCTGATCTCTGCTAAATACACAGATTAGACATATAAGACAGACTGGAGAAAACACAGACTTGCATACACACTCAAACACAGAAGGAACATAAATGATCTGGGATATTAAACTCTAAGCAAGGTGAGCTTAAAACAACTAAGGAGCTCTTTAACTTAAGTCTATACAGATACAATCCTATCTGTGGTCTGCATGAAGAATTTCACTGGCAACTCCCAACACAGACAACCAGAGATTTAAAGGAAACCAATCAACAAATAATTAATTGCAGCCGGGAGAAAACTGCACCCAGTCCCAGAACTGAGCACAGACAGAATTAACTCCCTAACTGCCAAACACAAAGAAACAGCAACTCAGCTGTGAGAAGTCAGAATGTGCAACCGCGACGATCTTCGTGGCGATGCACACATGACAACAATCTATAAGAGAGGTGGATCACACATGGTTCCACGTATAAATACAAACACAGTGTTCCATTTCCTCCCTTCTCCATTTTTGTAGACTTTGTACACCAACAAGCAAGAATCAGAAACGATCCCAGCTTTGACTTTGCATTGTCATATGCCACACTGTCACCAACTGCAAACCCACGCAGAACATCTGTGGCAGTGCACAAGACTTATATTTCTTCTCCAGGTTCTAATTACAGGTCTGCTGGCTGCTCCCAATCAGAGACAAAGGTGCAGGATCCTGACAAGCAGTGCCGGCTCCATCTGAAGCCTCATCCTCTCCTGAAATGCAGAGCCTTCAGATGAAAATCTATGCCAGATCGCAGAAGCTTCCTGAAAGAGAATGGTATCTGCTACAAGTGCTGCTCATCCACAACTCATCTCGCCAAGGATTGCAAGGTCAGTGTAAAATGCACAGAATGTGGCACCACAGATCATAACACTGCCCTACACCCTGGGCCATCTCCATGGAGTACACAAAACACGCCAGCTGACAGTGAGCATGGCGGGGAGGAAAGGAACATTGATGCAGCCATGCCAGAGATCACTTCAAAATGTACTGAAGTCTGTAAAGGGACAATAGACAGTAGATCCTGTTCAAAAATATGCCTCGTCAGAGTGTACCCAAAGGGTCATAGAGACAAAGCTGTAAGACTGTATGCTATCTTGGATGATCAAAGTAATCGATCCCTGGCTAGATCAACATTCTTTGACCTATTCCACATCAAAGGGCCAAGCACCCTCTTCTCACTAAAGACGTGTGCAGGTACTGTGACAACAGCAGGTAGGAAAGCTACTGACTACCAAATTGAGTCCTTAGACGGTCAATTCTGCCTACCACTATCTACTATCATCGAGTGTAATCAGATCCCAGACAACAGATCTGAAATACCTACGCCAGATGTAGCAATCCATCACGCTCACTTAAAACGCATAGCACACCTCATACCGGAACTCGACCATCAGGCCCAGATAATTCTGCTGTTGGGGAGAGATATCCTGCAGGTGCATAAAGTGAGACGTCACATCAATGGACTCCACAATGCTCCCTATGCCCAAAAGCTAGACCTAGGATGGGTCATAATAGGAAACGTATGCTTGGGGCGCATGCACGCCCCATCTTCTGTAAAAAGCATGCTGACAAATACATTAGAGAAAGGACGCCCATCTCTGTTTCAACCTTGTAACAATGAATTCCATGTCAGAGAGCTACCACACAGCATCCAACTGCCCAATCACCTAATAGACTTCACTCATGACAGCAGTATAGTGTCGGGAAGCTATGAGGATCAGTTAGGGTGCACAGTCTTCCAGAGAACTAAGCAAGACAACCAAGTGGCAATGTCAGTAGAGGACAAGTTGTTCTTAGAGGTAATGGACAAGGGACTTGTTAAAGATGAGGCCAACAGCTGGGTCGCACATCTTCCCTTCAGAACCCACAGACCATGTCTACCGAACAACAGAAATCAGGCATTAAAGCGTTTCTCCTCTCTGAAACATAATCTGCAAAGGAAGCCAGAGATGAAAGATCACTTTTTCTCCTTCATGTCAAAGATCTTTGAGAATTGTCATGCAGCGCTAGCTCCCACTCTCAAAGACTCTGAAGAATGCTGGTTCCTTCCCATGTTTGGAGTATACCACCCTAAGAAACCAGGCCAAATTAGAGTGATGTTTGACTCCAGTGCTAAGTTTGATGATATCTCCCTGAATGATGTTCTACTGACAGGACCAGACCTCAATAACAAACTGCTGGGAGTACTTATGCGTTTCCGTAAGGATTCCATCGCCTTCATCGCTGACATCCAGCAAATGTTCCATTGTTTCCTTGTGAGAGAGAGAGACAGGAACTTCCTAAGATTCTTCCGGTACAGAGACAATGATCCTGCTAAAGAAGTCACAGAGTATCGCATGAGAGTGCACATCTTTGGCAATAGTCCTTCACCTGCAGTCGCCATCTATGGACTGAGAAGGTCGGCTCAAGAAGGAGAAACAGAATATGGATCAGATGTCAAACAATTCATAGAAAAAGACTTTTATGTTGATGATTGTCTAAAAGCCATGCCTTCAAATGAGACTGCCATCAGTCTTCTCAGGAGAGCCCAAGAGATGCTTGCTTGCTCGAACCTCAGACTTCACAAAATAGCCTCAAACAGCCAAGAACTCATGGAAGCATTCCCTTCACAAGACTTATGTAACAGTCTCAGAGACTTGGACTTGGGTCAGAACCCGCACCAATGCAACACAGCCTCGGGCTTCTCTGGAATCTACAGTCAGACAATTTTACCTTCCAGGTCAGCCAAGAAGAAAAGCCTTTCACACGTAGAGGTGTCCTGTCCACCATCAACAGTCTGTACGATCCCTTGGGTTTCGCAGCTCCTGTCACTATACAAGGCAAGGCCTTACTAAGGGACTTAACCAAGGAAACATCCGACTGGGATGCACCTCTGCCACCTGATAAGAGAATACAGTGGGAAGGATGGAAGAACTCTTTAGCAGCTCTCTCCAACCTGAATGTGCCAAGACCATACACCCCTGTGCGTCTACAGAAATACAAAGCCAAAAACTGTACGTGTTTGCAGATTCTTCTGTCAAAGCAATTGCCGCTGTCGCCTATCTCAAAACTGTGGACTCCAAATGTCAGAGCCACATTGGATTTGTTATGGGGAAAGCCAAACTTGCTCCACAGCCAGAGCACACTATACCTAGGTTAGAGCTTTGTGCTGCAGTCTTAGCCGTTGAATTGTCAGAGTTCGTCGCATCAGAGATGGATATCGACTTGACACAGGCCAAGTTCTACTCAGACAGCAAAGTAGTCCTTGGATATATCCACAATGAAACTAGGCGATTCTATGTTTATGTCAACAACAGAGTGCTACGAATTAGGAGATCAGTTCATCCAAAACAGTGGCATTACATACCCACGGACCAAAATCCTGCAGATCACGCAACTAGAGCAGTTGATGCAAGTCGACTAGGAAGCACAACATGGCTCTCCGGACCAAAATTATTGTTTACTGAAGAACATCTCCCACACACCTTTGAACTAGTGAGAGAGCACTCAGATGCTGAAATCCGCCCTCAGGTGTCTACACTTCATACAACGACCTCTGCTATCCAGCTTGGATCTCACAGATTCGTCAAATTTTCAAGTTGGAAGTCACTTATTAGAGCTATTACCTGCCTGACTCATATAGCTCACTCATTCACAACCACCAGACCTTGTGACACTGAAAAATGTAAAGGTTGGCATTTTTGTAAAAATACCTATGTTACCTCAGACTTGGAATTCTCCAGAAACCATATCATCTTCACTGTTCAAAGAGAAACCTACCCTGTAGAAATCCAATGTCTCATTAACAAAGCTCCAATACCAGAGAGCAGTGTATTGAGGAAACTGGACCCATTCATAGACCACAATGGCCTGCTGAGAGTAGGAGGCCGACTCAAGGAAGCTAAAATGGAATTTGAGGAGAAATTCCCTCTTATCCTTCCCGGAAAATGTCATGTTGCCTACTTAATCGTACAACACTATCACAATCTGGTCAAGCACCAAGGAAGACTATTTACAGAAGGAGCCATCAGAACTGCTGGCTTGTGGATTGTCGGTGCAGAAAGACTTGTCAGTAGTGTCATCTACAAATGCATTACCTGCCGTAAGCTTCGTGGTTCGACTCAAACCCAAAAGATGGCTGACCTACCTGCGGATAGACTCAGCCCAGACCCTCCCTTTACCAGTGTTGGTCTCGATGTGTTTGGGCATTGGTCAGTCGTCACACGCCATACTAGAGGTGGACAAGCCAATAGTAAACGTTGGGCTGTCATGTTTACCTGCATGTCAATTAGAGCTGTCCACATAGAACTCATTGAGTCCCTTGACACTTCAAGCTTCATCGATGCTTTAAAATGGTTTATTGCTATCCGTGGTCCTATCAAGCACATACGTTCAGATAGAGGTACTAATTTCGTTGGTGCAGCAAAGGAATTAGGAATGCCTTCAAATCTAGACCATAAGACTCTCGAGAGGTTCCTCAGTGACCAAAGTTGCACATGGTCATTCAACCCACCTCACTCTTCACATATGGGTGGATCATGGGAACGAATGATTGGTCTAGTACGGAGAATTCTTGACTTCACTCTCCTTCAGGAAGGAGCAGTGAGGCTTACCCATGAAAGCCTGATCACCTTTATTGCAGAAGCCGCAGCCATAATCAATGCAAGACCCTTGGTTCCAGTCTCAAACGACCCCGAGGTGCCCTTGTTATTGACTCCAGCTATTCTCCTTACCCAGAAAACAGGGCTATCCAGTGCCCCTCCAGGAAGATTTGATACCAAGGACCTCTACAAGCGCCAATGGAGACAGGTACAAAGCATTGCAAATACCTTCTGGGACAGGTGGCGCAAACATTTTTTGTCCACCCTGCAGCCACGGGTGAAGTGGCAATCCACTAGGCCTAATCTGAGCATTGGTGACCTTGTTCTTGTGAAAGACTGCCAAGTTGACCGCAACCAGTGGCCACTTGGTCTAGTGACTGCAACATTCCCGAGTAAGGATGGCAAAGTCCGCAAAGTTGAACTGAGGATGGCCAAAGGGAATGAACCTAAGACATTCTCCAGACCAGTATCCGAATTGGTCTTATTGTTGCCTTCGGAAGAAAAAGACTGTGACATCCATTGATGCCAGACGGGGAGTGTTCTGCCTCCAGCATCCAATCGTTTCTGACTTATTTGATTTTTACTGTTTTACATAGGAGTGTGATAATCTAGTGTTTGGCTCCCTCTAGTGACCAGTCTCATATCCGCAGTTATAATGTTTTCTTTCATTTTCAGCTAGATCTTTTTCTTTCCTTTGCAATGCATCATGGTAGCTTAGCAATGCATGATGGTAGCGTAGCAATGTATGCTGGGAGCTTTCCCTCCATTTCCCTCCATTTTCCTTCAGCCTGCATCCAGGAAGCAGTTCATCTTTTCCTCTCCTCTTGTGATAGCATCGCCGGTATGTACCTATGTCTCTCTAGTTAATTCCTGTCCTATATTAGCCCTGTCTAATCAGTCCTGGCCCTGGTTAGGTATTAGTCTGCAAATGTTTATTCATACTGTATTATGTATATGTATTTTCATTATACCCCTTTACTGATTGTATGTATATATGTTTGTATTATAGTTTCACCGCGCTCATCAATATATCAAGTTCAATAAAGCACAGATTCAATCACAATCACCTTATTGGACCCCGGTATATAAAGGTTTAGCTGTCTGTATAACTGCAATGACGTCTGCCTCATTCAGTGAGGACAGAACAGTTTCCATGTCATAAAGAGAAAACTGTTATCACAACTTGAGATGGATCAACTGCACTGCAGATCCACTTCACATGAAGAACAACATGTGTGACCCCCTGAAGATCCTGATCTAACCCTGCAACTAGAAAGCACTGATCTGAAACTGAAGATCTTAGATAAACTAAATGCCATTAATACCAGATAGCCAAGGCTTAGCAAAGAAACACCACCAGATAGTATGCTAGAAGATGCCAGTAGAGCACTTGCATCAATACCTACCACCATAACTCAAACTAATAAACTGATCTATGATACTTCCACAGCAATCATGGAAATTCATGGCTATTCAACAAGCAAAACAACAGAAGTACATAACCCCTTGGAAAAGAAGACTGGAGACAAAGAAAAAGGTGACCCAAGGGAAGTCAGCCAGCTAACAGAAATACAGAAGGGTGTAAATGTCAAGAATAAGACCAAGCTGGACAAGTACAAAAGCAGCAACTTCACCAATAGCAGAGATTGAACAATACTGGAGGAAAATATGGGAGAAGGAAAAAACACCCAACAGCAGTGCAATGTGGCTGCAAGATCTGAGAATGAAACACAGCAAACACCCAGAGCAAGAACCAGTCACTATTACAGAAGCAGACATCCAACAACAGGTCAAGAACATGAAGAGCTGGACAGCACCTGGCCCAGACATAATCCACACCTACTGGATAAAGAAATTAACAGCGGTACATAAATGCATGGCAAAGCTGATGAACCATCTGCTGGAAGCAGGCCACCACCCAGCTTGGCTAACACAAGGAAGAACAGTGCTGACCATGAAGGATCCCCATAAAGGAACAGTTCCATCCAACTACTGCTCAATAACCTGCCTTAAAACAACATGGAAAATCCTGTCAGGCATCATAGCCACCAACCTACAGAACCATATGAACGAGTACTGGAATCCAGCTCAGAAAGGCATTAGGACTGGCACCAGAGGCTCTAGGCACCAGCTCCTAGTAGATAAAGCAGTCGCTCAAGACTCAAGATCCAGAAAAACTATTTCATGAGTTTTATTTTTTAAAAATTCTGTGGAAGCATGGTTGAAAAGCAATGTCTGACTTTCATTTGTTCATTTTCATACATTTTTGATTTATTATTTCTTTTGTCAGATTCAAGTGATTTCTTTGACCATTGTGGGTTTTTCAGTCATTAAACGAGGAGTAGCAACAATTTTGATCCTTATACAAGATGTTTTCATGTTTTATACAAATAAGCGATACTCTGCTTTTCTACTTTGCTAATTACAAAATACCCTTTATAATATAGGTTTTACATTATAACATTGGACCTAGAGATTCAGATTATACTTTTTATCTATATCCATATTTATTACTACTTCACAGAAATGATAATGACAGTACTTGGGGATCAAAAATTTCAGATTCTGAAAGTACTATGCAAAAGTATTTAAGTTCTAGAATGTTTTTATTAAGTGCTTAAAGGAGTTGTCAAGTCTTAACCATAAAGTCTGCAGTAGAGATAGGCGGACACATGGATGTTCATGTCCGGCGTATTTGGCCGAACAGTTATAAAAAGTTTGGGTTTGGGTGCCAGAACAATACCCAGACCCAAACCTGAGCCTAGACCCCATTCACTTTAATGGGGGTCCTGAACATCCAGTGTTTTTCACGTTGTTATGACAGCATGGCACACACCGTTTCTGATCAGCGGTACAATCATCACCACTGGTCAGACAGTCGCCGTTCCCATGCGGCCAAAAGGCAGCGTGAGTGCGCAGCAGTGATCAGAGGTATAAAGTTTACCTCCGGTAACAGGTGTCAACTGTTCACCTGGAGAATTTAATTGCAGTGATTTTAAATTGCAGTGAACTTGCCTCTGCACCGTAAGATTTTTCTCACGGTGCTAGTGGGGATCTCACTGAGGTCACTGTTGTTCATTTACCTGACTGGGAAAGCAGCGTCAGGGACCAGCAGTAGCCTTAATTATGTCACCGCTAGTCACTGATGCTGCAGCGTATTCACCAATGGTTCTAAGCCTAGATGGTGGCACCTTGGCACTAGTCAGGTTGAAAACTGTCTAACCCCAGACATGGTTTATGACGTGTGACAGAACGACAGACTGGTGAGGGATATTGTTGTTTTCAATTTTTGTTTTATTACAGAAGAAAATTTATTCAGTGGAATAATTCATTAGGTGAGTATGACTGTGTTTGTTATTTTTAAATAAAAAAGTTAAAGTGTTTTGCTTTATTTCAAATAAAATACTTTATTCTGGCTGTGTTTTTATTTACCATACAACTATAGGATTAGTAATGGATAGGTGTCTTATAGGCGCCTCTCCATTACTAATCCATCGGCTTGATGTCACCTGACAATCCCACAAATATGAACCCCACTTGCCCCCACTACAGGGCAAGTGGGAAGAGCCGTGCAAAGCACCAGTATATTGGTGCATCTAACAGATGCACCTTTTCTGGACAGCTGAGGGCTGCTATTTTTAGGCTGGGAGTAATATCCATGGCCCCTTACCAACCTGAGAATACCAGTCCCCAGTGGTCTGCTTTACAAATACTGGTTGTCAAAGATTGGGGGGACCTCACACCGTTTTTTTAATAATTTATTTAAATAATTAAAAAATATGGTTTGGGGACCTTTTTATTCTTGATAACCAGCCTTGCTGAAGCTGATAGCTGGGGGTTGCAGATCCCAACAATGCGTTTCGGCTGCTACTTTTACAGTGCAGCCTTCATCAGGTAACAAAAAACAAACAACATAAAAAGCATAATAATGTGATGTTACGACTTCAAAGCTTTCTTATTTATGAAGGTTCCCAGAAGGGATTATCGGGGCAGGAACCGAAATCTGTCTATTGGGTTCTCCTCCCTGACAAATGTCTACATGGTAGCATCTAAAGAGACTCAGTTTTCTATATATATAAAACAATATAACAGTACAGTGACTTGCAGATGCGGGCTTCAATATGTGGGACAAACTTCCCAGGAACTGAGTGCCCGGATGAACAATCACCCCTATAATGCAAAGAACGGGCAGATTAAACAGTCTGTACTGTCATCTTCTGCTAAAGCACAAAAATGCTTCTCACACCTCTGGAACATATACCAAAAGGGGTTAATAATAGGAATAATTCACTCAGAATTCACTTTTCAACATTACCATCCTATCCTCATCACAACTTCTTATCCCCGTCTTTGAAAACTCAATTGATGGACCTTTTCACACTGCGCCCAGACTCTTAGCTCTGAAGATGCCAGAGACAAGTACTGTATGTCAATATCTACATGTTTTATTACTAAAAAGGTGCGCTATTTTAAATTTTTGGTGGTCCAATAGAAGTGCGTTTAAGAGATTACTAAATATAGGTAACATAGACAGTTAAAACAAAGTCTAATGAATGACCTTCCTGGTGAGTGGAGGATCATTGTGAAAAAGCCAAAGGAAGAGGAAAGTGATAGCAGTTTGAGAAAAGCTGATTGGCATGTGTCAATGGAAATGTTGAAGTCACCCATGTTAATGAAGGGCATATCAGTTTAAAGGAATAAAAGGAGTTAGTTAGAGAAAAAGTCAATCAAGTTAGTAGTAGGGCTTACTGGTTGGTAGATAAGTTTCCATCAAAAGAATGGAAGGTGAAGAGGAACAGAATATTTTGAAATTCAAATTCTCAAACTTCACTGAATTTTCCCCCAAAACTTTGACTAGCAGCCAATGTCCTGTTGTAACACCTATTAAATGTTGTGCCCTTGTTTTAGTAATTCATTTGTAAGCCTACTTGAAGAAGGAGCCTTTGTGATCTGAAAGCTTGCAAATATAATTATTCTGATTAGCCAGCAAAGGTGTCAATCCTAGAATACTTTTGTACTTTTTGGGCAGAAAATTGTTTATATCGATTCACAGTGAATAAATTTGTTTGAATTTCAATACTGGATAGTTTGTAATTGCTCATAAAGTACACGGGGAGAGTAGAGAGAAATAGAGAATTTCACCATTCGTTAGAGCTTACAATTTACAGTCGAAAAAGAGAAATTCTTGCTGACCATAAGAGCTGACACTTACAGGAGCGAGAGGACACAAATGGAGAGCCCCCAAGGGCTACTCGGTACCGGGCTGGCGGTTCTTAAAGGGAAGTCAAGGCAGCAGTGACCCGGACCATGGCCCTGGGTGTCCAATAAAAATGAAGATGTAAAATAAGTTATGGGGGATAGGGGAATAGTTTGTGATGCCACCTATGGTATTTGGCAATAAGATGGCCGACCCTGCAGTTCAGTTTTACTGGGGCAAGTTCTTGACGCAGCACAGTTGTTACGGCTCTCCATGGGTAGAGCTATGCCCTAGGGCTGTCATGGTGTTAAAGATGATGGTGGTGGTTGTGGTGCAGGGCAGATGATGCAGTAAATAATTCTGAGGACACAGCATGGTGCAGTCTTTTCAGTTTCCTCACAATTCCTGGTTACAATCTTCAGTCGGGATGCTGTGTCAGAAGCCCCTTCTTATGTTCCTTTCCTGGCCATCTCCCTGCGCTGGCTCCCTCCTCTTCTGCCCTGCGCCTTCACACAGAGTGTCCCAAGCCAGCATCTGTTGGGCGATCTTGTTGGGCGATGTTCTCTAGGTCCCCTTGGTCCTATCTTTCTGCCTTTTCAGCAAATGTGTGCGGATGTGACTGTAGTACATGCTGTTACCACAGCCTCCGGTTTGCTAGCTGAGTCCTTAGTTTCTCCACTAGGCAGGGGCCGGTCCCCTACTGCGACCTGGTCCCTCCACCCGACTACAGTCAGCGTGGATTCGGGCACCACAGTTGGAATCCTCACTTCCCGTGCCCCTAGGACCCTTTCTTCCTCTTACTCACTGAAGCTTCATTCTCTCTGTCTTTCTTCTCTCTCTACTATCCTCTGGTCCAGGGATGAGCTCCTCTCTGCTCAAGTCCCCAGCACCAACTCCTTCCTCCAACTCCAACTTCTCTCCAACTGTCTTTTCCTCCAACTGTCACTAACTCCCTGTGGTCTCTCAGACCACTCACTAAGCTTCTCCCCTTCTCTACTTTTCTCCACCCACACCTTCTACCTAGCACCTCCCGGGCCCTGAGAGGTCTGGTGTTGGATATAAGTGTGTGGGTACTGGGTGATGTCCCCTCCATACCCAAGAGCGGAGCACCACACCTCAACTGAGGTGCAGTACCTCTGTGGCGACTGGACCTCAGGGGTGCCACACTACTGATCATAAGAACTTACAATTTACAAGTGAGAGAGAGTGGACCCCGCTGTCCATTAGAGCTAAAAACTCTACAGAAGAGGGAGACTTACCCAGTGAAGCTGGAGATGAAAAATGACTCTGCCATACACACTTTGCTCAACTACAAACTGTGGATATGTGAGGTCCCAGGTTTTGACCACCACTAAACAAGGTATGATAATGTATAAGATGTCATAGCTACAGAAAATGATGAGGAGGTGTAAACAACAATCCAAAATGCATTTGCCTAATCTATGATTCTTCATTGTTTTTGCAAAGGACTAATCAAGTCTTAAATTGTTCAAAATCATGTGACAACAATATTGTTAGGAAATTTGACTCAAACTTGATCCTCCTCGAATGGAGATGGGTTTAATGTATACGTCATATGTCATGTCCATGACTTTGATCCAGGAATGCATGCCAAGCCCCCATCTTTCTCGGCAGTTGATGGCTGATTTAATCAGCCATCATGTGCCTTTACCAGCCTCAGGTCGAGCGGAGCTTCTCCTATGTCTATTAACCTGTTAAATCCTGCTGTCACTTTGACAGCAGCTGTTAACATGCACCAGAAACGGGTGCATAATTCCATGCGTCCATCAGAAGGACCTTGACATAATCTCAGGGGCGCTGATGAGTTGGCTTGTCAGCTGGAAGTTAAGATTTTAGAACATCATGGTTTTACCTATATATAGCAGTGCTGATGAATTGCTATGTACAGCACAAGTGATCAGACACTAAGAGGACTATTAAATACAGCAAAAAAGGTTTAAAAAATATAAACAAATTAAAAAGCACAAAACTTCAAAACCACTCCCTCTTTTGCCCCATTAAAAATAAAACAATTACAAAAAATAAAAAACACATATTAAGTATTGCTGCATTCATAAAAGTCTGATCTATTAAAATATAAAATAAATTAATACAATAAGTAAAGGTTACTACTTCATATATCGCTAATGACTCTGCATGCAACAAGTGTTCCAGCATGAAAAATGTAAAAATTTAAACTTTTATTGATAGACATATAACATACAAATATACAAAATATAAAAGACAAGAATGCCCAGTAGGAGGAATAAGACAAAATGCTACATAGGTAAGAAGGTATGTGTAATATAATCCAGCAAAATAAGAATTACTATGTGAAAAACATCCTGAACTAGCCTTTAGAAGGCATATGCCCCAATGGATATATATGAATCTAGGCAAATAGCCGTGCAGCTGTACCAGTCGAGAAATTAACCCCTAGTAATGATAACTACCTGGACTCAAAAAAGAGCTCCGCAAATACATTAAAGGGTCACCCCACTTGAGTAAACTCAATAGTCCTATATGCGGGAACGGCTAAAACGCATCTAAAATACATCAAACTCACAATATAATAGTGAGTGATAACTGATTGGACTCAAAAAAAGAGCTCCGCAATGTCTCTAAAGGGTCATGCCGCTGGAGTGAACTAAATAGTCTTACATCCAGGACCGCTAACACAAATATGCTGGTAAATTACCTAATTACCGGACTGTGTAAATGTGCGTGGCAAATCCTCCTCCATCCTCCTCCAGGGGTGGAGGAGGATTTGCCACGCACATTTACACAGTCCAGTAATTAGGTAATTTACCAGCATATTTGTGTTAGCGGTCCCTGGATGTAGGACTATTTAGTTCACTCCAGCGGCATGACCCTTTAGAGACATTGCGGAGCTCTTTTTTTGAGTCCAATCAGTTATCACTCACTATTATATCTGTGAGTTTGATGTATTTTAGGTGCGTTTTAGCCGTTCCCGCATATAGGACTATTGAGTTCACTCAAGTGGGGTGACCCTTTAATGTATTTGCGGAGCTCTTTTTTGAGTCCAGGTAGTTATCATTACTAGGGGTTAATTTCTCGACTGGTACAGCTGCACGGCTATTTGCCTAGATTCATATATATCCATTGGGGCATATGCCTTCTAAAGGCTAGTTCAGGATGTTTTTCACATAGTAATTCTTATTTTGCTGGATTATATTACACATACCTTCTTACCTATGTAGCATTTTGTCTTATTCCTCCTACTGGGCATTCTTGTCTTTTATATTTTGTATATTTGTATGTTATATGTCTATCAATAAAAGTTGAAATTTTTACATTTTTCATGCTGGAACACTTGTTGCGTGCAGAGTCATTAGCGATATGTGAAGTAGTGATTTGTGTGGAGTGCCAGCTCTAACATGTTGTTATATAGTTTAGGACTTTCTCGTGGTTATAAAATAAGTAAAGGTTGTAACAAGGAAAAAAATTCAAATCCCTTACAGTTTTTTGGCTGTCGCACTTTAATAAAATGCAATAAGAGGTGACTGAAACATCGTATCTACCCCAAAATGGTATCAGTAAAAAAATCAGCTCAGAGTGCAAAAAAAATCCATCACACAGACCCACATCCTGAAAACTGAAAGTGCAAGGTCTAAAAAATGGCAACACAAGCAAAGTTTTGTGCTTTTTCTCTGCATTTCCCAAATTTTTTCAGTATTTAATTAAACAAAAAATTATACACGTTTGGCATCTGTGTAAATGTACTGACCTGGAGAATTATATTGCTAGGTCAGTTTTTCATATAGTGAACATGGCAAACAAGTCCCTTCCCCCACAAAAAAATGTGAATTTCAACACACATGTGTTTTTTCCAACTTTCCATTGCATTACATGATAAATTGAAAGGTGTCATTCAAAAGTATAACTGGTCCTGCGAAAAGCAAGCCCTCAAATGGTTATGTGGAGGTGAAAAATAATTAAAGTTAAGGCTCTTGGAAGAAGGGTAGGAAAAAATGAAAAACGGGAAAAAAAATGGAAAATTTTCCAGGGTGAAAGTTTTAAAGAGCCATTATCTGATAATAGAATGCCAGCATTAAACCTTTCAGTTTGAAATTGGCATATTTAATAATGCCATAAGATTCACGAATTATAGGACCACGCTAATTACCTCTGATCGGTTCACCAAAACGATAACTAGCATAATAGTAAAGGGGTAAGGGCTGATATTAGACCATTCTACCAAATGATAAATTACGTTTGCACGCACTGAAACGTATAAGTGCATAATTCAAATTTAGAGCTATACATTGTCAGCATGGAAAGATAAACATGTGTGTTGTATTCAGAGTTCTTATTAGTATTCTAGCTGTTGTAGTGATCCTGACACTTCTATACTGTAAGTCTGTCATGCATACAAAATCCTTAACCCCATTCCTGATCACGCTCTCAGCCGCTTACAATGGCTGTAAGTCAGACAGCTCCATCAAGGAGCTGAAATTTGAAATTGAAATGACTAGCGATCCTTTTCTCTCCGAGCATTTCTCTCTAGGGGACCAGCAATTCACCAGGTGGGGGGAAGCTTTTGGACTTAACACTCTCTGGATACGTTAAATAGGAAACTGACAATATTGAAAGTCCAGAACATGTTTCTTTGGTCAAAAACAATCATTTTGCTTTTTACTGTAATGTTTCAAGGTCATATTTTGCAGAAACTACACAACTCTGTTTTCGACATATAATGAATTCAATTATTTCTGCTTTATGAAACAGCCATGAACCTAAAGATATGATGTAAAGGTCCTCTAGGCTACATTTATTGTGAGTAAAAAAGGGGGAGAAGCCAGCGCTGCCTATGTTCAGCATGCAATACATAAAGTGCATATGCACATATTAATTTCTAACTGTTTTTAAAAATGAGACATTTGGCAAATAATTGATCAATTCTTTGAGCCACCCCGCCAGACAAGGCATTCTCACATGGGGCAGTCCTACTCTACGTTTTTTATATTCGCTGTGCCATTACGGCCTCCTAAATGTATTAAAAGTAAGACTGCAAAAAAATAATGCAAAAGTACCTGAAGCATTGCTGTATCACTCCCATGGTGCCAGTAAGGCAAGCGCAGGTGAAAGCCGACCAGGTCCGGAGATGGACATTTCAGATCTGACTTCCACACTGCCAAACCAGCAACCACAGATGAAGGGTGAAACAGGCCCAGACACAGGTGCACAATCAAATAGAGCCTAGGGCAGGGCAGGGCTGCTGTATGTGTGTACAGCAGCCTAGGTCAATCCCCAAAAAAAACACAGATAGAATGGCGTGCATAACCCAGCGCGCACGGCAACAAGTGGTGGTCAGCCACGTACCAATATCAAGCAAAAAAGGGGGAGAAGACAGCGCTGCATATGGTCAGCATGATATACATATTTTTAAATACAGTTAGAAATCAATATGTGCATATGTACTTTATGTATTGCATGTTGACCATAGGCAGCGCTGGCTTCTCCCCCTTTTTTTTTAATTAATTGTGAGTGTTTTGTAAAATGTTTAAAGCTGAATTTTTTTTTAGATATTTTAAGGGCATATCTTATATAAGACGACTGTACTTTACAATAAAGGACAGTGGCTTCAGCATAGGGAGAAAAATGACTGGTAAATGGCATTGTACCCTGATATTGAATTATATTCCTATAAAATATTGTAAGGAGGGACAAAGAAAAAGGAAACCGTTGTATCTACTGATAGAGGATATTAATTATTGCAGGATTCATCTTAGGGGAAGTCTTCCTGAAGTGGATTCACTTGTAGCTTTTCAGTCATTTTTGTGGCACCTTTTTCATATGTTTGTCACTATAACTATTGAGTGTCTTTTTCCAGTGACTGTGAACATGCTTATTCTTTTAACTGTTTCACCATAAATCTGCTCAAATACGTGACAAAAAACTGAACATGTGCACAACAATGTCATTTTTACATTGCAATGCATTATGTTCATTTTTTTATGATTTTGCGACACTTGTTTAGGCTAATTCTAGGAGGAATCAGTCTGAAAAATACATAGTGTGAAAATACCCTAAGAATTTTGGAATGAATAGGAAATGATTCTCTAACCCTTCCTGACCCACTTCTATGAGCTGGACTATTAATTAAAGCGAACCTGTCAGCAGAATTAAACACTAGAACTAAAGTCATGGCGTTAATGGCAGTGTGATGCTGATTAATATGTTACCTGATGTGAATGGATCCGCTCAGTGGTTGGCTAATACTCACCTTATTAAGTTTTTAGAAAATTACGTCTTGTGTGATTCGGAGTGGGACGTGGGGGCAGGGTCTTCTCCTTGCTCTCTGCTTCTCACCAGCCTTCTCTGCTTCTTGTGCAGGTCACTGTTTATTCAGTGACCTGCCTCCTTTTTAAAATTCTATGCCGCTATAATCATTGTGTGTGCAAAATCATAGTATACAAAAAAGGTTGCACTCTATCATGCAAAAGCATGTCAATGTGAAATATATGAAATATGAATAGCAATATTGGCTTTTGAATATTAGGAAAAAATGAATGGGACGCTTTTCACACAATTTGGCCAAATAATGTCTGCCCATCAAACATCGTCAAGGTGGTCTTAAAAATGATGAGTGCCTGACCTGTATGAATACCTCTCTTAGGCTGATGTCTGAATTACTGGGAGAATGTGGACACTTCTCTTAGTAATGCCTGCATTTATTGGTCGGTGGGAACCTGCTGTAATTAAAATCACCACATGGTGAAGGATGGAGTGCTTGGTCAGTAAGCAAACATAGAAACCACAAGAAATTTACTGGCTCATCCAGACTAGTGTGAATAGGTGCATACGAGGAGGAGCTAACTCATATACAATATATAAAAAAGATTGTGCTGTATCGTGCCAAAGCATGTCAATGTGAAATATATGAAATATGAATAGCAATAAGGATTTTGAATAATAAGAAAAAATGAATGAGACGCTTGGCACAAAATTTGGCCAAATGATGTCTGCCCATCAACCAACGTCAAGGTGGTTACAAAACTGATGGGTCCCTAACCAGTTTGAGTACTCCCTTAGGCTGATGTCTGAATTCCTGGTTGAATGTGGACACCTCTCTCAGTAATGCCTGCATTCATGGGTGGATAAGAGCTTGCTGTAATTAAAATCACCACATGGTGATGGGCGGAATGCTTGGTGAGTAAGCTAACATAGATACAACGAAGAAACTGACTGGCACATCAAAACTAGTGTGAGTAGGTGCATACCAGGATTAGCTGATGTTTTATTATTATTATTATTTATTTATATAGCGCCATTAATTCCACAGTGCTGTACATGAGAAGGGGTTACATACAAAGTTAGAGATATCGTTTACAGTAAACAAATTTACAATGACCGACTGGTACAGAGGGGAGAGGACCCCGTCCTTGTGGACTTACATTCTACGTGACATTCAGGCTATTTTTCCATCTATTCGAATGTAGTCTTCCATTTTCTTCCACGTCTCTCTGGTTTGGCTTTCCATTTTAAAGCATTGGAGATCATTTTAGCTGAACAGCCTATCATTGTCTGCACTTCTTTATAAGTTTTACTCTCTCCAATTGACTTTTTAATCAAAGTACGCTGTTCTTCTCTGAACAATGTCTCAAACGACCCATATTTCTCAGGCTTTCAAGGAGAAATGCATGTAAAACATGTCATGGCTTAACCATTAAATAAGAGCCACCTGATTCACACCTGTTTCTTCACAGAATGATTGACCTTACTAATTGAACTCCACACAACTATTATTTTGAACAAACCCCTTTCAAATAATTATTCTAGTATACAGAATATGCAAATCATGAATGCAGAAGTCTGTTAGTTTTCTTAGAATCTACTGAACCAACTGGTAAATTGTCTGACGTGTAATATAATTTATTACAAAAAGTTATTAATCTGGTTGGTCATATTGGACTGCCATTACTTTGAGCACTACTGTACTATGCACATGATATATGTAGCATACCGTAAAATGAAATGTGTCTGTTAATATCTTATCCTTTAGCTAGACAGTTGATACCTGCCATTGCCTGTTTTGTAGAGTAAGACCCTCAGTGGAGCTGTGATCCAAATTAACACTTTATAGTGATATATAAGGCCATATTCTCCATTATTTAAATGGCTTTCTCATTGACACAGTGTGTACAGTCTCTCCTTCTTTTCTTTCTCTTTCAATTCGTCTCCTCCTGCTTTCCTGCAGCTCTCTACCTATTACCAGCTTGTCAGAGAAAATTGCCTAGCTATCAACTAATACAAAACGAGAAAAAAAAACAACCCAAGGTGACATTCGGGCTTAATTCAGCATGAAGTGTGTGTGTTGTGCTTAGTGGCAAGATTGCTGCACCCATTGTATCACAAGGATTATCCTATTATAATATCAATGCTGCATATCAATGATTACCAGAAAGACAGAGCATGCATTAGTATCATATACTGTATCTCTTTTAAAAGTGAGCAAATCAATTCTAAATAATTTCATTCATTTAGAATTTCCCAAAATTGTGTAGATTCTACAGATTTTCTCTTTGCTCTGGCACCTCTCTGCTCTAGTTGGCACCCTACACCAGTGTTCAGTAATCTTTTTCTACAATGTCCCGACATCTTCAGCCATACCACACTAACTAAGCCTCAAAACATCATGACATCACCCCACCTAGACATCACAATGTCCAGTCAGGCCTAGCCATTCACTAAGCCTCACAGTGACTAGGTTTTGGGCAACATCCTAGCAATTTGAGGCCTAGTCAGCATGGTGGGGCCGAAGATGCCTGGATACCTGCATACTTTAGACAAGTTAAGATGGGAACGAAGTGCAGAATGGAGAGAAGCTGAGGGATTGGACAGTGGACAGGAGAGTTTCAGAGCAAGTTGAACATAATTTTTTTTAACTTATATTATTTTGGGGTCTGGAGAGACCTCAGAGCATAAATTTATTAGCAGCAAATAAATTCATTGCAAATTAGATTTCCTGGACAGGTTCAAACAGACGGTTAAATCAAATTTAGTACTTTCTTTCATAACTACTAACTATGGTTAAATGGATTATCCAGTGAAAAGAGTTATTATCTACAGACAATAACCTATTGATCATGGAGTCCTGACTACTGGGACCTGCACCAATTGGCAAAATGGTGTATTTATACCCTAATTGGATCTCTTTTATCCCTGTTACAAAATGGAGTGCCAAGTCAGATGCCCAACTGCCATTCCATTTATTCTCTATGGAGCAGCCAGAAAAGTTCAGGTGCAATGTTTGACAGAATGAGGGGCAGTTGAGTATTCCAACGGTGATAAAAGTGCCCAATTCTGCTGATCAGTGGGGGCCTCACATGTCAAACTCTTACCAAACAAAAACTATCACCTCCCATATGGATAGGTGATAACTTATTTCCCTAGAAAAACTGCTTTAGCGCTTAACACTTGAAAATCATTGAAACCTGTACAGTCTTTTGAAACTCAAATTCATCAAATACGTTGACATTTTTTGGAAAAATGTGATTTGAAGTAAATCAACTCTTTGTTTGTTGCAAGCATTGATGCATTTTTCAATGGCTAGAAAATATATTTAATTGACTTATGACTCCCAGGACTGTATTGAATGCCTTTTAAGCTCTGTAATGCAAACACACAGCCCTAAAAATGTCAAAGCGACGTCAACATATCTGGCTATGGTTAAAGAGATAATAACCTATGGTAACCAACAGCCTGTTTAATGACACACTGCACTAACAGACTTTCAATCTTTTTAAATTGTAAAAAATTTCCAAAAATTATCTGTTTTTCTAAGCAAGCGACTGCCTTGCTGCTGTTTAAATGCAGGTTATAGACAGGAAATGTTTGAAAGAGAAGTTGTAGCTTTTTCACCAGGGTGATGAAAAAATTCTTCCGGTTTGGGAAGTAGAGGCAATTTTCTTGTTTTCTAAGTGAAGAAGCAAAAGTTTTTACACAAACTGTTCTAAAATTTGCTGTTTTAAAATGAAGAAATAATGGCTTTTATCAAGCTGTTTAATAATAATTATCTCTTTATTTAGGGAGCAGGAAATGATATGAAAGTGGCTGACTTCTCAACTAGTCATGTAAAAATAAACTTATTATTTTAGAATCAACAACAGGTTTTCTATTTGCAAAATGAAAAAATAATCAAGTCATACAAAATTATCCCCTATTTTAGATTCAAGAACAGGCTTGCTGTTTTGAAAGTGTAGAAGCAATATCACTTTGTAAGTTCATCTCCTGTAATTTACTTAAAAAGAAGATGAGTTCCTAAAAAGTTGACTAAGTGGTCTGTAAATAAAATACCAATATGATTGAAACCTAAATTACTTCCTGAGAATACAGTGTATCCCAGAATATTAATCAGAGATTTATGGGTCTTTGACAGCACCCATACATTTGTGGACAAAAGTCTTGGCATCCTTGAATTAGTACCAGAAAAAGGGTATTTCTTCCATAAAATGATTGCAATTGCACGTTTTGTTATACACATTTATTTGTTCATGTGTATTGGAACAACACAAAAAAAACAGAAAAAAAGGCAAATTGGACCTAATTTCACACAAAACTCCAAAAAATGGGAAGGACAAAATTGTTGACACCTTTGAAAAATTGTGGGTAAACACCTTTGTTTCAAACATGTGATGCTCATTTAAACTCACATGTGTCAAGTAACAGGTGTGGATAATGTGAAAATCACACTTGAAATCAGATAAAAAAGTTAAAAGTTGACTTAATCTTTGAATTATGTGTGCCACACTAAGCAGGCAGAACAGTTAGAATAGAAGAGAACTGTCTGAGGACTTGAGAACTAAAAGTATTGAAAAATATTAACAATCTCAAGGTTGCAAGTCCATCTCCAGAGATCTTGATGTTTCTTTGTACACAGTGCGCAACATAATCAAAAAGTTTACAACCCATGGCACTGTAGCTAATCTCCCTGTTTGTGGACAGCTAAGAAAAATTGATGTAAAGTTGCAATGCAGCATAGTATAGAATGTGGATAAGCAGCCCCCACCAAATTCCATAGAAATTTTAGCTGTCCAGCAGCCAAAATCCTTCTGGGAAAGCATGTTGTTGACAGATGAGACCAAGATAAAGCTTTTTGGTATAGCACATCATTCTACTGTTTATTGAAAATGGAATGAGGTCTACAAAGAAAATAACACTGTACCTACAGTCAAATATGTTGGAGGTTCAAAAATGTTTTGGAGTTGTTTTGCTGCCTTTGTCATGATGCAAGGCATGATGCAAGGCATCATGAAATCTGAAGATCACCAAAGAATTTAGGAGTTCAATGTAGTGTCCACTGTCAGAAAGCTTGATTTTCATCCTAACTAATTTGTCTTGCAGCAGGACAAGAACTCAAACACTCATTAAGAAGCACTCAGAAATGGATGAAAACAAAGCAATGGAAAGTTCTGAAGTGGCCAGCAATGAGTTCAGAATCCCTTTGAACATAAGTGGAGAGATCTTAAAACTGCTGTTGGGAGAAGGCACCCTTCAAATATGAGAGACTTGGAGCAGTTTGCAAAAGAATGTCCAAAATTTCAGTTGAGAGGTGTAAGAAGCTAGTTGATGGTTAAAGGAAGCGATTGATTACAGTTAATTATTCCAAAGGATATGCAACCAAATATTAAGCTGAGGGTGCCAACAATTTTTTCCGGCTAATTTTGGGGTTTTGTGTGAAATTATGTCCAATTTGTCTTTTTTTTATCTTTTTTTTTGTTTTGTACCATTACACACAAATTAAATAACCATGCATATAACACAACATGTGTAATTTTAATAATATTCTGGGAGAAATACTTCATTTTCTGGAACAATTTTAAGGTTGCCAACACTTTTAGCCATGACTAAATTACTGAAATACCTGGATTTTTCACTGAAAGATATTTATGTACAGTAGATCATTGTTTTATTATTCCATCATATTAAGCATTCTCTAAGAGAAATCACATTTTTCAATTGATTTCAAACTTCGGGACACCATTCAATTTACAATAAACTTTAGGATCAGCCAATTGTCTGGAACTCCTGAATTAGTTCTAAAATTACTTGATTACAGTATTACAAAAAAAAATAAAAAGTTTACAGCTTCCTCACAGACAAAACTGTTGAGGCACCAAAAATATAATCTTATTAAATTTATCTTAATTGAATTTTTCTACTTCCAAGAGCAGAAAGAGTAAAATCTTAAGGGTTATTTACATTAGACCAAACACCGCAGTACCTGGTTGCTGAATCAAAGCTGAATAATTCATCCAATGCCATGAGACAATGATAGCTGCAATGCAAACTGTGCAGCAATAAAAATACATTTTCTTCACTTTTATCTATAAATATTTAAGTTGATTCTTGAAAATTATAATGGTCTGAGGCGGGTCACGGATAACAGAGCTGTGTTTGGAATTTTGCACAACTTGATAATATTAAGTGAAATAAAAATTAAATAGGATTATACATACCGTAAATCAATTGAATTATCATAGATCACAGTACACTTTTTGTTGACATTCAACTTGGCTAAAAATGGGAAGCAAGAAAAATCTCCAAACAACCATATTTTCATATCTATATTTTTGTGCATACGACCTTTTATGCTCTGTGCATAGATATAATAGCAACTCTATATAAATTACACATAAAGAGAACTCTGAGTCAATGCTACATTGTCAAGAAATTTATTTTTATTTAAACAATGAACACAGGAGAGTACAGATAGGGGTACAGTTAGTGACAATAAACCCCAAAAAATGAAGCAGTTCACCCCCAATGTGTAACAGCACATTGGGTCTAAAAGGTATGCATTAGAGGTAAAATATATATAGTTATCCATCCAAAGTATAGAACCAGTAGCTAAATAGGCTTGGTTTAGTACTCATATAGAGTATCTCACGTATTGTGGGTCTATGACAGACAGGGAGGAGATGGGTATCCTAATCCCTCTTTAGTGGTAATAATGAAAAGTCATGTATGGATGGGGATGGATTCCCAAACAAATCTCTGCACTGTGGCCTCAGTGTTTCAGGGCTCCAAACCTATTTGTCATAATATCCCAAAGAAGGGAGGTTTTTTTTTTGAGTGGTAATGTGACTGTCCAAGATTACATGCATATGTCCAATAGTCAATTGTATAGATCAAGTGGTACAGATAGTAAAATAATATAGTTTAGTAATTACCCATTGCTTACAGCAGTGTATGCCTGGGACTGCTATCCCGAACGCACGTTTCGCTAGTGTTGCTTCTTCAGGGGCTCGGATAAGACTATTAGTATCCACAGTAGGTGTCTTTCATATACAAAAAGAAGAGAACATTTAAAGTTTCATTCATTCTTAAAAATGGTCATTCAACTCCTTAAGGAAATTGTGCACTAATTGGACAACTCCTTGTCATATCCCATGCTTGACCCTGATAAAATAAAAAAGCTTATACTCACCTGACCTGTCGTCACCATTCTTGTGGTGTTGGGACTCTCTCTCCCCAGGACTCCCTTAAGATTACTGTGACTCATGAATCCACCATCCAATCAGCGTTGGTGTCACTGTCCCGCGCCTTCGGACAAATTGAAAAATGAACAGGAAGTCTGAGCTGCAGATGATCTCTGACTTCCTCTTCATGTTTAATTTGCTCAACGGCCGGGATAATGATGCTAACACTAGTTGGGCACCGGTTAGAATGTGTCATGCAACCGCACAACAGCCTTGGGACCAAGAGTGCAGACACCATAACGACGCTGGCACGGGAGGTTAGTATCAGTTTTTTCATTCTATCGGGACCAAGCGCAGGGTATGAGAAGGGGTTGTCTAAGTAGTGGAAACCCCTTTAAAAAATGGTGCCTCGATTGCACGCTGGATTATTTTGGATATTCCTGACCGAATCAACTCAAGTAAGTACTCCTTGTAGCTTTATATACCATATTTATATTTGCTGACCCTCTTAAAAATCCCTTTTGATGACAATAATAAGTCAGTATGAAAAAATCTAATCAGAAACACTATGAACACAATAAAAAGTCAATGGTGTCTGTTTGTCTCTTTTCAATCCTTTTCAGAAAAAATTATAAAAGCTGTGTACTGTATGTAGCCCTGTATGACTGTAAATGGAAAATTATCAGGAGAACCTTTTAAATCTTTGGAAGTAAAGTCATAAGGTTCTTATTGAAATACAATAATAATAGTTCTTTAAAACCAAAGTTGCGGGGATGTATAGAAAGTTCATTGGAATATTGTATACATTTTTATTAAAAATGTATGAAGATTTTTATGCCTAAACCATAATACTTCTTTATAATACCACTTTGTACCTATAAAATGTTGTTTTACTATCACTTTCCATTTTATTCGCCTTGTTTGTATATTTCTTTTTCAAAAAACCAATGCCAAATTCAAGTGTCAAAACAGAAAAAGAAGCCCTGATTCGACTTAAAACTCTATAAATTTTGTCCAGACAGATATTAATTTGGTAAAACAATGAATATAAATTGCAGATAAACCTACTGTAATACTGACGTGTCTGCCAGGTAAGCAATTCTCTACCTATGTGTACGTCATTAGATTTGTATTTTATTGGATTTGATTTAATTCTATCACCTTTGAAATACAAGTCTAAAAAGTTAAAAGTCATTTGCAGTTGAAGACACCAGAGCTGTTTATCATTTTCTCTACACTATTATGTAAAAGGGAAAGTTAATTTTCCTCTTACTTAGTCCTATGTCTATAGATATAGGATATCAATTTGTTTTCTGAGCTTTTATCCCTGCTTGTCATTCTTCATGTTATCATATTGATCCATGTGCCCGTCCTGAGCTATTGATTGTCTCAGCTTTGGCACATTGTATAGCATTGCATATTGCTTTTGAATGTACAGGGGAAAAATATTATATTTACAATTTTAATAAGTAAAAGCATAAGTTGTTAGGTTTGTAATAGCTGAGATAGTAATAGTGAGACACCATATGTTGGGATTTTTTTCAGCAAGTGTCTATTGAGTGAAGGGTCATACGGCTATGGTGGGTGTAGTTTGTCCTGAGATGTCAGTAATTATTAGACATATTTGTTGGTAAGTGATTACACAAAAAACTGTCCTATAATAAACAACTGATGGCACTTGAAGATAATAGAACAACAAGAAGCCTAACTGTAATTAAACAGCAGGCTAAACAAAGAGAACCAATATTAAAAATAAAAACTAATATTTATTAATAAATATTTTAAAAATGATAAAAGACACAGATCATCATTACACAAAGAATGCCCAGTAGGGGGACCAAGGAAAACCTACCCCAAAATTAATCACAAATGCATAAAGATAGCTCCAAGCTGAGTAAAAATTATAAGAACTCAGTGCAGAAACTGTGATAACATCATAACAATGCTTATATAGAGCAATAAGCAGGGAAACAGAGTACTAGAAGTTAATGAAGTGAATAAGTGCCTATGGCATCTTTCAATAATAATACCTAGATCAAAATGAAACCCTGCAAGGTAAGTATGACCAGATACAGTGTTACACGTGAAATAGAGACATATTACGTAAGGTCTGAAGCCGAGACAGCAGTCGAAAGTAGAAGACAAATAATGTGAGAGGCCCGGTGGTTACCCCTTGCCCCAACGCGCATTTCTCCCTTAGCTTCTTCCCGTAGGCGTGTCATAGTGGGTTGGGGAGGTCTCTTTAAAGACCAATGAAAGTGCAGAGGTTAGGCATACCTCCACAGGTGGCAAATACTGGCTGAGGTCACTGCGGCGCATGCGGCCATCCTCACCCTCTATGTACAAGAGGCTCTTCCGGGAATGCGCTCGCTGGACCACATGTTGGAATGCACACGATGCCAGAGTCAAGTGCGTGGGGATACAAGAAAAAAAGGTAGCACACTGTAGCGCTATAGCTTGCAAACACGAAATATGAAAAATGAATTGCATCACTGCCTTAGAAATATGAAAAATTGAGAAGTCCTAGCGCATAAGATGGCCAAATTATGTGTGCCTGATAGCCACGTCAATGCTCTTCTCGTATATCAGGTCCTAACTAATGCCAATCCTCGCTTAGAAAAGTCTGTCTGCATGAGAACCTATGAATCCTCTCTTCAGACTAAAATCTACATCTCTGTGGAGGGGTAATGAACCTGGTGTAATTAAAAAGCCTGTGACCAACAGGTGGAGTGCTCAGGTAGAAGGTAAATGAATACATATCAAAAAACTGACCGGGACATCCAAACATAGATCCAGTGTGAACAGGTGCCAAACCCAGAGTCACCAACTCATGCACATACAAGAAAGATAGACCCTCTTTCACCTTTAGAAGGACCAGAAATTTGCGCGATCAACTAACCACCAGCCACTATCCTGACCAACAGGTCTCGTCTTTTCTTGTTAAGTTTCCCTCTAGCTCTAGTTGTACACTGTGTGGGGGTTGTGTTGCTTGCCCAAATATTGAACATTGCTCCTCATTCACTAATTCTGATGGTACTAAAAGTTTTACAATCAAACAGCGCATTTCTTGTACATCTAGGTACGTTATTTATTGCGCTAGTTGCCCATGTGGATTGTTCTACATAGGACTTACCACCAGACAATTAAAAGTAAGAGTGAGGGAGCACGTGCTTGGCATTGCGGCAGCTTCCACCTGCATGGATACCGCCACATTGAAAACTTTGCCGCGTCACTTCCTTAAATTCCATCATTGCGATGGTTCGCTGTTGAGATTCAGAGGAATAGACGCTTTGAATATCAATATACGGGGGGGTGACTTGTCGAGACGTTTGGCTCAGGCAGAGACTAGGTGGATATGGACGCTCAAAACCATTCATCCTAATGGCCTTAATGAGAATATTTCCTATGTCTCCTTCTTGTGATCTTCTGACTCTGTCATCATTATGCATCTCGTTTTCCGCATGATCCTGTTTTTAGTTTGATTTTAACATTTTTTATTCTTTGTTATAGATTGTTCATTGTTTGTTCCTGCTGTCCCTGGGTGTCCTTGGATCATTACGCAAGACTACTCTGCATGGCTGCTACTATACTACATGGACATGTGCTGTTATTATATGTGGCGAATTTTTGTAGGCCGTATTGATTGTACTTTATGCTCTAACATGTCTGTTCTGATTGTATTATTATATAATTAACTGCTGTCATGTGTTTTGAATATTATAGGTGATTTAGTTATATTTTCATGTATGGATTGCGTGTTAGGTATTATATTTTCTTTATTTCTTAGTTATGTCACAATATTGGTATATTAGGATTAGATTTCAGCTGCGTATATATGTTGATATTTCGTACCCAGTTGTTATTTGCAATACTTATCTATTTGTCCTGCAATATATGTCAATATTGTGTATATAGTATATATTTTGTTCTTATTTTGTATTTCTATAATGCTTAGTTATTGTTTTGTTATTATGTACGTTTCCCTTTATTGTTATATGGCACCCATTTTTGTTCCTGGCTTCCAGGGCTGGCGGCTCTGCGCATGCGCTTCTTGCTCCTCGCGGTGGCTGCGTCATTTCCTGTGACGTCAGACGCTGGATCACGTGGGGCCCCACGTGTTTCCGGCCATGGCGTCTCCGGGATGACTGCTGGTCGGCTGCGTGCGATCCAGCGGCACCTGCGCATCGCTGCAGCAGGGTGATATAAATGGAGCCCCTCATTGGGCTCACAATACACGCCCCCTGAGGAAGGAGTGTGGTTACACTCCGAAACGCGCGTCAGGGAGGGCTGCTTGCCAGCGGACCTACGCAACTCTTTGGTAAATATCCATTGTATTTCTACTTCTGCCACCATTTATATTGATTCGTTTTGTGGATGCCTCTCTACCGTTTGTATTTATTTGATCCGAGCACATGCTGTTTATTTGTGTATAGTTGGCACCACATGATGTCTCTGTGGCTTTAGTTAATTGTGCCCTTAGGTGGCTGGTTATACTATATTATATATGCGGTGTTCCTGCTGTGCTTACAGCCCGTGTTTATGTATTATGCGCATCATGAGACTGTATTTGTTAGGGTTCGAGTTCCCGTTCCTGCACAAGGGGAGTCTCGAACCAGTGCCGCTGCGGTCTCCCATTCGTCTCCGGCCGCAGTGGATCCTGCTCAGCAGAGACGTCGTTCCAGGCGTCTTGCCCACTCCACTACTAGGCAGTGACTTGCTGCTGCCTTTCCTGGATCTGCTATTGTAGCCAGTTCTGGAGCAGACGTCTTTGGGATAAAGTCCTGCATTTTCCCTTCTGAGCGTGCCCAGAGTGAGATCTCTCATTGGAGATCAGGGGTCACATGCTCAGGTACTGCAGCGGCTCCTATTGGCCCGCCAGGAAGGCCCTGTTACTACTAGTCTTCTGAACAGGTTCTCATTGGTCCTTGTTCCTGGAAGGTCCTGTGGCTGTTGCTATAAAAGGGTAGCATGGCTGGGCCGCCATGCGCTAATATCAACCATTGTATGCTATGCGCCAGTGTGGTCATGCGTGTGTGTGGTTAGGGACCCGGCTGAAATAAGCCACTAGAATACCGACTTAATCGGTGAGGAGTTTAGTGTGCTAGCTGGTCAGGGTCGGTGTCCTAGATGCCCTAGATTACCGGCATAACCGGTGAGGAGTTTGATTGCCGTATTCAGGGTCTGGCGTTCAGACGCCATAGATTGCGGGTGACTCCCGCGAGGACATTAGCGCATGACCACGTATTATACTCGCTTAGCAATTAACCGTGTGCCTGAGAGCCTGACAGGACACGGTGTTTGTTCTCAGCGGCTCTGTGACGTAACAGGGTTCGCTCTCGACGCTAGACAGCGCCCTAGCGTTTTACTTTGCGGCTCACTGAAGCTAAGTGAGTTCGCACATATCGCCATATAGCACTGTGGCATACCGTTAGCGGCTCTGTGAATTAACAGAGTCTGCACTTACTGCCACAACGCGCTACGGCGTTTTATGTTAGCGACTCTGCGGGATAACAGAGTTCGCTACTTTCGTCATCTTACTAGCAGCAGGCTTTGCTTGCACGGTGGACCCCGGGCTGCGAACGCACCTCTCCACTTTATATATTTGGTGCGTTCCGCAGACCCTAACATAATATTAGCGCCAGGGTCTGGCTAGTAAAATGGCGGACGAACAGCGTCTATTGCAGTACATCCAGCAGCTGAAGGGTAGGTTGGAGGCTCTTGAGAGCACAACCTCAGCTGTGGATGTTACCGCAGTCGCTGTTCAGGCTGCTAGCGTGGCTGCAGCCAGTTTGTCCTCTGCCACCTCTGCCCCTACATTATCCCACCTCCCGCTTCCTGACAAGTTTGCCGGTGATAGCAAGCAATGTCGGGGATTCGTGAGTCAGTGCTCTATACATCTCGAGCTTCTGGCTGCACGTTTTCCCACGGATCGGGCACAAGTGGGTTTTGTACTTTCTCTACTCTCGGGCAGAGCGTTGGAGTGGGCAACGCCGCTGTGGGAGCGCGATGATCGTGTGGTGCAGAGTGCTCCTCGTTTCTTGGAGGCTCTTAAAAAGGTCTTTTTAGGACCCCAGGTCACCCACGATACGGCGCTACAACTGCTGGCGTTGACACAGGGTTCGTCTTTGGTCAGTCAGTTTTCCGTCCAGTTTCGGACTCTGGCTGCTGAGCTAGATTGGTCTGATAAAGTTCTTATTCCTATCTACTGGCGGGGACTGGCTGACCATGTTAAAGACGCTTTGGCTACCAGGGAGATTCCCGCCACACTGGAGAAGCTTATCTCCATATCTACCCGCATTGACCTCCGTTTTCACGAGCGGAGGTTGGAGCGGGCCCAGTGTAGGCAGAGGTTTCGGTTGGCTCCTACCTTTGCCAAACCTCTCGAATTCCCCGATCTGGCGTCCGAACCTCAAAAGGCCACAGAAGTTCCTCATGCAGGACCTAAGTCTCGGTCCGTCCGAGTATCTGTGGTTTGTAACCATTGTCAGCAGACAGGACACTATGCCAACAGATGTCCACAGCGATCGGGGAAGCGATCGCGTCTAGTGGCCCTGGGAGGAGGTTCACTAGAGACAGCGGCATTTTCCTCCAAGATAACATTTAAAGGGACAATCACTGTTGGTACTACCATTCTCACCGCCGACCTTTGCGTGGACTCAGGAGCAGAGGGGAATTTCATGTCCTCTAGCTTTGCTCGCCGTCATGCAATACCTCTGGTGGCGCTTGACAAATCAGTGACTGTTCGGGTAGTGAATGGGTCGTCATTGCCTTCACAAATTACACACCAGACTGTCCCACTTGCATTGTCTGTATCTCCTTCCCATCAGGAATTTATTTCCCTACTCGTCCTTCCCGAGGGAATAGACGAGATCCTACTAGGTATACCTTGGCTCCGTTTCCACTCCCCACATATAGAGTGGACTTCGGGTAGGATACTGGGTTGGAGTGATGCATGTACAGGCAGATGTGTCAGAAGTTGCGTTCAGGTTACCACTACTGAGTTACCCGCAGATCTTACTCCACTTCCCAAGCACTACTGGTCATATGCAGACGTGTTCTCCAAGAAGGCTGCGGAGATTCTTCCGCCTCATCGCCCCTATGACTGTCCTATCGACCTCTTGCCTGGCGCAGAACCTCCTCGGGAAGGGTCTATCCCCTCTCTCTTCCTGAGACAGAGGCCATGTCGCAATATATTCAGGAGAACCTGGCAAGAAGGTTTATTAGGAAGTCGGTGTCACCGGCAGGGGCGGGATTTTTCTTCGTGCAGAAGAAAAACGGAGAATTGCGTCCGTGTATTGATTACAGGGGTCTTAACGCCATCACCGTTAAAAACAAGTACCCGTTGCCCCTGATCTCTGAGCTATTTGATAGGCTTCGGGGAGCAAGGGTATTCACTAAACTAGATCTGCGCGGTGCTTATAACCTGATTCGCATCCGTGAGGGGGACGAATGGAAGACGGCTTTTAATACCAGGGATGGGCATTACGAATATCTGGTGATGCCCTTTGGGCTCTGTAATGCTCCAGCCGTTTTCCAAGACTTTGTCAATGACATCTTCCGGGATATGCTCTCCACCTCGGTCGTAGTCTATCTGGATGATATACTCATCTTCTCTCCAGATATTGACTCCCACCGGAGGGATGTTGGCAGGGTCTTCGACCTCCTACGGGCAAATTCCCTTTACGCAAAGTTGGAGAAATGTGTGTTTGAGCAGGAGTCCTTACCTTTCCTGGGCTATATCATCTCCGCCCAGGGATTGGCTATGGATCCTGTCAAACTTCAAGCGGTGATGGACTGGCAAGAACCCCACTCTCTAAAGGCGGTGCAGCGCTTTATGGGGTTCATTAATTACTACCGTCAGTTCATTCCCCACTTCTCAACTTTGGTAGCTCCCGTGGTTGCCCTTACCAAAAAGGGAGCTAATCCCAAATTGTGGTCTGAAGAGGTCTCCAAGGCCTTCACGTCTATTAAGTCTCATTTCGCTAGAGCTCCCATCCTACATCGTCCCGATGTTGATAAGCCATTTATATTGGAGGTGGATGCCTCGTCCGTTGGTGCTGGAGCAGTCCTCTTCCAAAAGGATGCTCAAGGTCGGAAGCATCCATGCTTCTTTTTCTCCAAGACCTTCACACCAGCAGAGAGGAATTATTCCATCGGGACAGGGAGTTGCTAGCAATGAAGTTGGCCTTCTCGGAGTGGAGACATCTGTTGGAGGGAGCTCGCTTTCCCTTCCAAGTCTTCACGGATCACAAAAACCTGGTATATCTTCAGACAGCCCAGCGGCTTAATTCTCGCCAAGCCAGATGGTCCTTGTTCTTCTCCCGTTTCATTTCACACTGCATTTCCTCTCGGAGAGAAGAACATTCGTGCCGACGCTCTCTCTCGCTCTGTGGTGTCCTCGGAGGAGGAGGTGGAGGAGCCTCGGCTTATCGTCCCCACAGAGAGCCTGAGAACAGTGGCCCCGGTTTCGCTAGAGTCTGTGCCCCCGGGCAAGACTTTTGTGCCTACTAATTTGCGCCCGGGAGGTACTCTCTTGGGCACATTCGTCCAGGGTGGGTGGACACTTTGGGGCAAAGAGGAAAATCTGAATTGCTGGCGAGGACATATTGGTGGCCGCATATGGTCCGTGATGTTGGGGACTATGTTCGGGGCGTGTGTCTCCTGCGCCAAAAATAAGTCTCCACGACAACGGCCAGCTGGGTTACTTTACCCTTTGCCGGTGGCAGACAGGCCCTGGGAGATGGTTGGGATGGACTTTGTGGTGGCTTGCCCAAGTCTCGGGGTTGCACCATCTTTTGGGTAATCACCGACCATTTCTCTAAAATGGTGCATCTGGTGCCACTACCACGGTTACCTTCTGCACGGGCTCTGGCAGCGTTGTTTGTTAGGCACATCTTCCGTTTACACGGCATGCCGGACAAGATTGTCAGTGACCGAGGTCCCCAGTTTGCGTCTCGGTTCTGGAGAGAGCTTTGTCGTCTACTCAGTATTGAGTTAAATCTCTCTTCAGCGTACCATCCTGAGACGAATGGGTTGGTAGAGAGGGCCAACCAGACCTTGGTCACCTATCTACGACATTTTGTCTCAGCCAGGCAGGATGACTGGGCATCCTTGCTACCATGGCTGAGTTTACATTAAACAATGCTGTGGCTGATTCCACCGGACAGACCCCATTCCTCCTGAACTACGGTCAGCATCCGCGGGTACCAGTGCCTATGCCCGTGTCTTCCGCCGATTCCAGGGTGGCAGACTGGCTGTGGAGGCACGGGACATTTGGGACCGCACGCAGGATGCCATTCAGGCCTCCAAAGAGAGGATGAGGTCTTCGGCCGATGCCCATCGGCGCCCCGCTCCTACATTTGCTCCTGGGTTTTGGGTGTGGCTCTCCGCCCGTAACATCAGGCTGCGAGTTGAGTCCACTAAGTTGGCACCCCGCTCCCTGGGTCCTTTCAAGGTCCTCGAGCAGGTTAACCCTGTGGTATACCGTTTAGCTCTTCCACCACCCCTGGGTATCTCCGACACCTTTCACGTGTCCCTCCTGAAACCCGTGCTCATGTCCCGGTTTTCTGAGTCATCTGCCGGACATCGGGTTCATCTGCGGATGACCATGAGGTGAACGCCATCGTGGGGTGTAAGGTGGTACGGGGCAAAAAGTTTTATTTGGTGGACGGCTATGGGCCTGAGGATAGGTCTTGGGAGCCTGCCGGCATGTTCACGCTCCGCAGCTCATCGCTGCCTTTGAACGCAGCGAGGCCCAGAGAAGGGGGGGCCCTAGGAGGGGGGGTAATGTTAGGGTTCGAGTTCCCGTTCCTGCACAAGGGGAGTCTCGAACCAGTGCCGCTGCGGTCTCCCATTCGTCTCCGGCCGCAGTGGATCCTGCTCAGCAGAGACGTCGTTCCAGGCGTCTTGCCCACTCCACTACTGGGCAGTGACTTGCTGCTGCCTTTCCTGGATCTGCTATTGTAGCCAGTTCTGGAGCAGACGTCTTTGGGATAAAGTCCTGCATTTTCCCTTCTGAGCGTGCCCAAGTGAGATCTCTCATTGGAGATCAGGGGTCACATGCTCAGGTACTGCAGCGGCTCCTATTGGCCCGCCAGGAAGGCCCTGTTACTACTAGTCTTCTGAACAGGTTCTCATTGGTCCTTGTTCCTGGAAGGTCCTGTGGCTGTTGCTATAAAAGGGTAGCATGGCTGGGCCGCCATGCGCTAATATCAACCATTGTATGCTATGCGCCAGTGTGGTCATGCGTGTGTGTGGTTAGGGACCCGGCTGAAATAAGCCACTAGAATACCGACTTAATCGGTGAGAGTTTTTGTGTGCTAGCTGGTCAGGGTCGGTGTCCTAGATGCCCTAGATTACCGGCATAACCGTGAGGAGTTTGATTGCCGTATTCAGGGTCTGGCGTTCAGACGCCATAGATTGCGGGTGACTCCCGCGAGGACATTAGCGCACGACCACGTATTATACTCGCTTAGCAATTAACCGTGTGCCTGAGAGCCTGACAGGGCACGGTGTTTGTTCTCAGCGGCTCTGTGACGTAACAGGGTTCGCTCTCGACGCTAGACAGCGCCCTAGCGTTTTACTTTGCGGCTCACTGAAGCTAAGTGAGTTCGCACATATCGCCATATAGCACTGTGGCATACCGTTAGCGGCTCTGTGAATTAAAGAGTCTGCACTTACTGCCACAACGCGCTACGGCGTTTTATGTTAGCGACTCTGCGGGATAACAGAGTTCGCTACTTTCGTCATCTTACTAGCAGCAGGCTTTGCTTGCACGGTGGACCCCGGGCTGCGAACGCACCTCTCCACTTTATATATTTGGTGCGTTCCGCAGACCCTAACAGTATTGCCCCCACTTATGTCAATCTATCTGAACATTTTATACATTTGAATAAATTTTATATTTTATCAGACCTCATTGACTGCTTTTCCTTTTTGTTTTTGAATCATGACAGTGTGTGATGTGCAAACTGTCATGATTTCCCTGTAATCCCCATATAAGTGGCAGGGTCGGACTGGGGCACCGGGACACCAGAGAAATCTCCGGGGCCCGCCCCCAGCCCCTGCCTCCTTCATAGGTGCCGCTGTGCCTACTCTGCAAGCTACCTATGTTCTGTAGTGGGCACCGACAAGCAGGCTGCCGCTGCACAAGTGAAGTGCAGTGTCATGTCTTCTTCACATTACCTGCCGTCGCTGCTGGCTTCTAATTGAAGAGCGGGCCTGTGTGTAGCCCTGGTGTGAAGGCACACGCAGTACCCTGGAGAATGTGCGAGAGGTAACAGTTTAATGCTCAATAAAAAATTCACTCCATCACACACTTAGACACACCCATAGGTTATAAGAGCTAGTAGATGCAGCCAGCCAGTCAGTCTAGTCTGGACTCATAGTAGTCTGTTTCCTGTCCTCGGACAGAGAGAGAAGTTCAGTCAGTCTAGCCCGGGTGGCTCCTGAGTGAGTCATCCCACCTGTGTGCAGTCTGTTCAGGAAGAGAGAGGAGTGAGCATCAGGACCTTCAGTCTCCTGTCCCAAGGACAGTGGAGTTCAGAGACGTGCTCCTGAACTAGAAGATTACTGAGCACCTGTTAGCAAGCTCTGGAAAGAAGCAAGAAGGACTAGTCTGCATAGCCTTTGGAAGTGTGGAGTGCTTATGCTACAAGCGCGGACAGGGCGAAAGGCATAGTGGAAGGAATTTAGAAGTGCCTTAGGATTGGATTATCCTGCACATTGTCACCGTCACTGGGACCGAAGCATCACTATAGCTCCAGGCATAGTGATAGAAAAACCAGAGGCTTACTGGACCTTAGGTAGCAGAAAGCAGCCCTTGGAGTGTCGGTACGTAACTGGGGTCAGGGAGAGTGGGAACTTGGAGTCACTGCAGGACAACATTAGGAACCCAGCTCTCTCAAAGGAAGACTCCGACCACAAAACTGACCGGGCAGTACAGCTGGAGAAGCTGGAGATTCTGGAGTGAACTACGCTTTATGCTGGTTGAACTCATAATTTTGAAAGTCAAGGAGCCCATAACCTGTTCAGCTGTTGCTCAAAGCACATCCTCCACCCGATCAGCCTCCCTGGACCTGCCTTACCATCTGACAAGTAAAAGGTATGGAAAGACGCTGACGGTGTGAGACTGAGTTATTGATTGCATCCCTGCACAACCCCACCATAACTATCGACCTGAGGGAAGAGTCCCACCTGTAGGGGACCCCGACATCTAGCTGCCTCACCATCCCCTCAGAGATCTACAGCAGCGCTGGTCTTAGTGATCAGAGAACTACAGGTGGCGTCACGAACTGTATATATACCTATCCCCTGTAAATATACCCCCCCAACATACGCCTGACCGCCAGGGCCACAGACCGAGCCAGCGCTACCTGTGACAACCCCATAGACTTCCATGGGCTGGGCTCTGAGTACCCCATTGCTCTGGTAAACCACAATTGTGGTGCGGGTCAAGACAACTTGGCATCACGAACAGGATGCGAAACTCGCAAAATTGCGAGCCCTGGTGCCTGTGGAGGTGTTTTTGTGAAAAAGGACTGTTTGCTATTTTTGGCGCCAAATACCGCCATTTTGCCGCCAAATTCGCGCCCTGAGGCGCTGGAGAAGAAGGTGGGCGTGGATTCGTGGGCGTGTGCCCCCTGTGGCGCGAAGAGAATGCCTGCCCTCTCAAAGTGCTATTACAATATGCGATCCTGCCCTACAGCAAAGGAGGTCCGCGCCTCTTCACCTTCCCTGCGAGGAGGAGGAGACGCAAACCCCGCCTCCACGGAAGAGACCGGACTGTTCTAGAAGAAGAAGAGAGACGTTCTGGAACATCATGGAAGCAGGACGTGTGCAGCCGAGCAGGGAAGTGAGGAAGGCAGGCCCCGTTCCCCAGCCAAGCTGCCACTAGAACCGGAACCATCCGTGGTCCTGCACCTGCAGCAAGCATTGCTGGAGATTAAAGAGGAAAATGCCAGATTGAAGAAGATGGTTTTGCAACAACCTGGCAAGGAGGAGATCGAGAGACGCCGCGTACCCAGATGCAGCGGCGGCTGTGGGATGCGGTGTTCTCTCCCCTCGACGACCCCCCACGATTGAGTTACCGAAACTTCTGCTGCCCAAGGCTAAGGAGCAACCGAGGCTACCCCCAAAAGGACCGACCCTGAACCTACCGAGGAAGCGGTTGGAAGCGAAGGAGGTTGAGGAGGTACCGCCAGTTCCGGAACGCCCCCGGCCAGGAGCCGCAGCAGATGATCGATCCCCGGCAGGGACACCGGAGGGGTCCTGTCCATCATTACCAGACGTCGACTGGGATGAGATGGCGCGCCTGGATGACGTCGCCTACACCGCCCAGTGGGAACGTGAGTGGCAGCGTTGCGAAGAGGAACAGCGACGCCGGCAGGAGGAAGAGCGGGAAGCGCAGCGGAACCGGCAGCGGCAGTACGAGCAGCTGATCGCGGACAAGGAAAGTGTCCGCCGAGAAAAAGGTACTCTAAGGGAACCGCGGCGGCAGGGGTGTGTGACAGAGTTCCAGCTCCGGAAGGGCTGGGCTTCATCAGAGAACCGGGCCTCTACCCAGGGTCTTTGTCAGTCGCAGGACGTAGAATCCCACCTGCCCATCGGCCATCCCGGGAGGGACCTAATCAATGGGGACATAGTCAACTACACACGACACTGGGTATGAAGGGATGGTATGCCCTTAATGTCACAATCGTCCGTGACCCCGTCCCTGACGCAGGTAACGTCACCATTGCCAGCGCATCCCAGTCACAATCTACCGCTGCATCAGTCCGTGCCCCGGCATCGCCCCAAGAGAGTATATCACAGTTGGAAGCGCCCCCTGCGTACTCTTCACTACCTTGTCCTCCTACTACATCGCAATCTGCGAAACCATTCCACATCGCAATCAGCAGTCTACACAACGTCGCGCACGGCGACTATTTCTGCATCGCGAGAGAAAGTGGCTATTACAGTGACGCAGACAGCGTCTCACAAAGCGGAAGCGCCCGGCGCGCCCCTAGTGGTTCGCACGAGGACTGTAGCGACCCAAACTCTGATAGCAGTCACGACTTGTTGGTCATGGATCTAAGATCATCGTATTGTTCCAGCCCCCGGGATGGAAAGTATAATGGAAGCCTGCAAGAAAATGTGAAGAACGGTAGGACCCAGACAGGGTTTACCGCAACAAAGAAAATGTAGAAAGTTTGATAAAAGGAATATTGCTGTTTTGCACTTTATGGTTATGCATAATGTTTACATAGTTTTCTGTATAGTAAGTAGAATACCCGGCTGGGTACAAGATGAAAATTTGAAAAAGTTAAAGAATTTTGAGTAAATAGAATTTGATATAATGTGTCTTATAATGGACTGCGTGGCTGAGGACTGAGCCAGCCCAAAAACTGTATCCTGTAAATAGTTGCACTAAGGTGCATTATAATTGGTTTTACATGAAACCACCTCAACTACCTCTGAATATAAAACCCGTGTGGTGAGGCACTGAGCGAGGTCTGCAGCCAGATGTCCTGCAGCCCACCCAGGACCCACGTTGAAGTTTTTGGTGCGGGTCCTTCACAAGAATACTGTTATATATTGAATGCCTTGATGCTTTAATACTTTTTGTATTTTTCTATATGTTTTAATGCAACGTTCAAGAAATCCTTACCTCCCGGATGGGAAGAGTTAATGTTTATTGTTAATGAAAAACAAAATTGTCTTCTTGTATTTCACAGCCCGGAGTGCTGTATTTTACCATGGGGGAATTGTAGCCCTGGTGTGAAGGCACACGCAGTACCCTGGAGAATGTGCGGGAGAGGTAACATTTTTAATGCTCAATAAACATTCACTCCATCACACACTTAGACACACCCATGGGTTATAAGAGCTAGTAGATGCAGCAGCCAGTCAGTCTAGTCTGGACTCATAGTAGTCTGTTTCCTGCCCGGACAGAGAGAGAAGTTCAGTCAGTCTAGCCCGGGTGGCTCCTGAGTGAGTCATCCCACCTGTGTGCATTCTGTTCAGGAAGAGAGAGGAGTGAGCATCAGGACCTTCAGTCTCCTGTCCCAAGGACAGTGGAGTTCAGAGACGTGCTCCTGAACTAGAAGAATTACTGAGCACCTGTTAGCAACTCTGGAAAGAAGCAAGAAGGGACTAGTCTGCATAGCCTTTGGAAGTGGGGAGTGCTTATGCTACAAAGCGCGGACAGGGCGAAAGGCTAGTGAAGGAATTTAAGAAGTGCCTTAGGTTTGGGATTATCCTGCACATTGTCACCGGTCACTGGGGACCGAAGCATCACTATAGCTCCAGGCATAGTGATAGAAAAACCAGAGGCTTACTGGACCTTAGGTACAGAAAGCAGCCCTTGAGTGTCGGTACGTAACTGGGGTCAGGGAGTGGGAACTTGGAGTCACTGCAGACAACATTAGGAACCCAGCTCTCTCAAAGGAAACTCCGACTAAAAAAAACGACCGGGGCAGTACAGCTTGGAGAAGCTGGAGATTCTGGAGTGAACTACGCTTTATCTGGTTGAACTCATAATTTTGAAAGTCAAGGAGGCCATAACCTGTTCAGCTGTTGCCTCAAAGCACATCCTCCACCCGATCAGCCTCCCTGGACCTGCCTTACCATCTGACAAGTAAAAGGTATGGAAAAACGCTGACGGTGTGAGACTGAGTTATTTGATTGCATCCCTGCACAACCCCACCATAACTATCGACCTGAGGGAAGAGTCCCACCTGTAGGGGACCCGACATCTAGCTGCCTCACCATCCCCTCAGAGATCTACAGCAGCGCTGGTCTTATGATCAGAGAACTACAGGTGGCGTCACGAACTGTATATATACCTATCCCCTGTAAATATACCCCCCCAACATACGGCTGACCGCCAGGGGCCCCAGACCGAGCCAGCGCTACCTGTGACAACCCCATAGACTTCCATGGGCTCGGCTCTGAGTACCCCATTGCTCTGGTAAACCACAAATGTGGTGCGGGTCAAGACACCTGGTGCCGACCCTCAATGGGCCCACCTCTCCCCAATGCCTGTGCGCCTGAAACTGTGCAGGCTGAGTCTGAGAGGAGACACGCAGGCACCTGTTTCCTGCGCTGAGTTTTCCAGCTCCTCTTTCTTTAATACCCTGGACAGCTGTGAATTGATCTAAAGCTGATTGGCTGCAATACAGCCAATCAGCATTAGTTTTCTTTATGTGACCTCACAGCACAGCTAAGGCAGGAAGATGTGCTGTGATAGGTCAGCTGTCCTGCCCAAGCAACACAGCAGATTTGTATAGAGGAGCAGAGGAACAACGTTTTCTGGCTGCAGAGTGGTGTAAGTAAATATATGAAGCCTGCAGCCCGACTAGTTATCCAGCCACAGAGGCAGTTAGGGAAGGGGGCCCCATGCAATCTAAAGGGGACACAGATGAGGGGGTTCACAAAGAAATTTCCTGTGGGCCCCCTCCTCCACTGTTTCACCTATTTTCTGGGGCACCCTTCCCCATTGTGTCAATCATCTGTATTTTACTGTGGTTCCCTTTACCCCATCTGAGCAGGCACACAGGAAGTTAGGTGACACCATGGGGAGGGGGGCCAGAGGAAATTTGAGTGAAAAATTTGGGGGGAGGTGGGCCCACAGGAAATTAGAAGTGAAAAGAGTGGGAGAGAAAGCCCACTGGAAATTAAGAGGTGAAACTTGGGGAGAGGTGGGCCCACAGAAATTAAGAGTGGAAGTGGGCCCAAAGGATATTAGATGACAGTGGGGGAGGGCCCGAAGATATTTAACCCCTTCACGACAACGACTTACATGTTGGCACACGTTAAATGCCACTGTCCATCTATGACAGCAGCATTTAACCGAGCTGACATGCGTGCATCATTCTCTCGCCCATCAGCACCTCAAAATCACATCACGGCTGTGCCAATGGTCATACTGTCATGACAGCCGGGGGTCTATTGATGACCCCTGTGCCTGTTTTACGGATCTCTTTGAAACCCTTCCTGCGGCCAGTCGTCAAAGGAGACCTTGATTTCTGCAACATGCAGCGATGTGTCTCATGTGATGTAGTATATAGAGGATCTGTCAGCTCTCCTGTGTGGTGTAGTGTATAGAGGATCTGTCAGCTCTCCTGTGGGTGTAGTATATAGATGATCTGTCAGCTCCTTTGTGGTGTAGTATAAAAGAGGGAAACTGTCTGCTCTCCTGTGTGGTGTAGTATATAGAGGATCTGTCAGCTCTCCTGTGTGGTGTAAATATAAGGATCTGTCAGCTCTCCTGTGTGGTGTATTATATAGAGGATCTGTCAGCACCCCTGTGTGGTGTAGTATATAGAGGATCTGTCGGCTCTCTGTGTGGTGTAGAAATATAGAGGATCTGTCAGCACCCCTGTGTGGTGTAGATAAAAAGGATCGTCGCTCCCGTGTGGTGAGAATAAGAGATCGTCCTCTCCTGTGGGGTAGTAATAGAGGATCTGTCAGCCTCCTGTGTGGTGTAGAATATGAGGACTTTCAGCCCCTGTGTGGTGAGTAAAGAGGATCTGTCACTCCTCCGGGGTGTAATAATAGAGGACGCACTCTCCTTGTGGTTGTAGTATATAAGATCTTCCTCTCCTGGTGGTGTATACAGTCAAGGCCAAAAGTTTGAGAAGACACAAATATTATATTTTCACATATCTGCTGCCCCGGTTTTTAGTGTGTTTGACAGATTTTTTTTTCACAGACAAAAAAATAATTGCAAACATATGATAACAAAACTTATATTGACAGTTAGAATGAGTAATGCAGCAAGTCAATATTTTGCAGGTTGACCCTTCTTTTTCAGGACCTCGCAATTCTCCCTGGCATCTCTCAATCAACTTCTGGACCAAATCCTGACTGATCAGTCCACTTGCACAAAAAAAGCTTTCATTTTGTCAGAATTTTTATGTTTTGTTTGTCCACCCGTCCCTTGATGATTACCACAAGTTCCAATGGGATTAAGATCGGGAGTTTCCGGCTAGGACCCCAAAATCTTATGTTTTTGTTCCCTAGCCTTTTTGTTATCACTTTTGCTTTAGGCAAGGTGCTCCATCATGCTGGAAAAGGCATTGTTTGATCGCGAAACTGCTCTTGGAGGGTTGGGAGAAGTTGCTCTTGGAGGCATTCGGGTACCATTCTTTATTCTGGCTGGTTTTTTAGGCAAGACTGAGAGAGCCGATTCCCCTGGCTGAGAATAACCCCACACAGAAGGGTTTCAGAATTAACATTGCATGAAAAAGACTGGGGAGCGCTCACCTTTCTTCTCCGAATAGGCGTTTTCCCCTTTCCCAAAAATAAAAAAAAAACAATCAAAAGGGATTAAAAAAAAAATAACTTTTACCCCAGTCCTCACATCCCTGCCTTACCTTTTGCAGAATTCATCGTCCATATGTTTTTTCTGGGAAAATGGCTTTTTTTGGTGCCCTCCTTGAACCAGGCCTTGCTCCAGAGTCTCCGCCTCACAGTGCTGCAGAGCCTCACAAACCTGCCTGCTGCCTTCCTGACAAACTCTCACTGCTGGACCCGACCTGCAGTTGAAACCCTTTTAAAGACGGTCCGGCACTTGCTGGTCTTTCTTGGCCCCTGAAGCCTTTTTGGCAACAATGGAACCCTCTCCTGAATTCTTGTATGCGATAGATTTTCTGAGGTGCAATCTTTCAGCTGCGATAACTTTCCCCTGTTAGCCTTTTTGTGCTTGCAATGATATTGCACGTGTTTTCTTTAAGATAAACCAGGTTAAAAGAAGAGAAACAATGACAAGCCCAGCCTCCTTTAAAGTTCCTGGTGCATTCTTACTTAATCAGACAGATTGATCTCCACCATGCCTCATCAAACACCCACACCTTGTTAATGGGCAATCACGAAAAGGTTACCTGGTCCTTTTATGGAGGCTGCAATGAGTTGAAATGTTTTTGGGATAAATTTTCATTTCTAGCCAAAAATGACTTTGCAATAATTGCTGTTAACTACACTCTTTACAAATTCGGAGTATATGCAAATTGCCATTAAAAAAGGAAACATAGACTTTGAAAAATTAATATTTGTTTCATTCTCAAAACTTTTTTGGGCCTGACTGTAATAGAGGATTGTCAGCCTCCTGTTGGTGAGTATATAGAGATCTGCAGTCTCCTGTTGGGTAGTATTTTAAGAGGATCTGGAGCTGTCCGTGTGGTGTATATATAGAGGATCTGTCACTCTCCTGGGTGGTGGAGTATATAAGGATCTGTCAGCTCTCCTGTGTGGTTATATATAAGGATCTGTGACGTCCTTTTGGGCAGATATAGAGGACTTCATCTCTTCTGTGTGGGTAAAATAAGAACTGTCACTCCCGTTTGTGTAGTAATAGAGGACTGTCAGCTCTCCGTAGGGTATATATAAGGACGTCGGCCTCCTGTGTGGTTTAGTATATAGAGATCTGTCAGCTCT
>JARQOD010000005.1:71140491-71160431 GCA_033576555.1 Oophaga sylvatica
TTATGTAAACTAGAAGCTTGGCTGTTAATGGCAAATGAGCTTTTAATGGGGATAAATGTAAGGTCATGCACTTGAGTTAGAACAAATAAGATGTATAATTATGTCCTTAATTGTAAAACACTGGGCAAAACTGTCACTGAAAAAGACCTGGGTGTATGGGTGGACGACAAACTCACATTTAGTGGCCAATGTCAGGCAGCTGCTGCCAAGGCAAATAAAATAATGGGATGCATTAAAAGAGGCATAGATGCTCATGAGGAGAACATAATTTTACCTCTATACAAGTCACTGGTGCGACCACACTTAGAATACTGTGTGCAGTTCTGGTCTCGGTGATAAGAAAGACATAGCTGAACTGGAGCGGGTGCAGAGAAGAGCGACCAAGGTTATTAGAGAACTGGGGGGTCTGCAATACCAAGACAGGTTATTACACTTGGGGTTATTTAGTTTGGAAAAACGAAGGCTTAGGGGTGATCTTATTACAATGTATAAATATATGAGGGGACAGTACAAAGACCTTTCTAATGATCTTTTACTCTTAGACCTGTGACGGGGACAAGGGGGCATCCTCTACGTCTGGAGGAAAGAAGGTTTAGCCATAATCACAGACGCAGATTCTTTACTGTAAGAGCAGTGAGACTATGGAACTCTCTGCCGTCTATTGTTGTAATGAGTGATTCCTTACTAAAATTTAAGAAGGGACTGGATGCCTTTCTTGAAAAAGTATATATTACAGGCTATATTCACTAGTTTCCTAGATACTGCGTTGATCCAGGGAGCTAGTCTGATTGCCGAATGTGGAGTCGGGAAGGAATTTTTTTCCCCAATGTGAAGCTTACTGTTTGCCACTTGAGTTTTTTTTTGCCTTCCTCTGGATCAACATGTTAGGGCAGGTTAGGATAGGATATGGGTTGGACTAGATGGAATTAAAGTCTTCCTTAACCTTATTAACTATGTTACTATGTTACAAGGCTCCACACATGTGAGTTGTTATATATGTCTACTTGTGGCAGTCATTCATTTTCTATTCATGGCTCTGTTATTTACACATAATATTCACACCGATATTATTAGCTATGGCTATGGTCGGGCTTTAATAGTATTGTTTACGGGTGATAGATTATTAGTTCTTGTGCCTTGGGTTGAGTGTTTGACTTTGCCAGTACTCAGTAGTATTTTCACACTGCATTAATTGAAGACAGTTTAACTCTGAGTCTTTCAGGAGTCTGTAACCCCATGTTAGTCCCACAACTTAGGCAAACTGGACTTTGTACTATTTATGTTTATTTTTGGATAATTTTGAATGTTTTAAGCAATAAAAGTATTTTTCTACTTATTGATAATTGTGCTTTTTCAGCTCTACAACTTGCCTTGTTGGTTGAGCAGACGGGTTTGATATGATTATAATTGGCACTTAATAGATGGATCTTTTGTTGATTTAATTAGATTTTGATAAGGGCAGTTTTAGTCGCCAGTTTTAGTAGACCTTTCACAGTTATATACATTGTTAGCATGTTGCTATGTAGAGGATATGAGGAGCTTCTGAATCATTTTGAAGGTTCTGAATTTGGAAATATTTCTACAGCTTCCTATGAACATCTAAATGTCTAATAATTAAATAGTTTATTAAACATATCAATTTGCCTTCAAACAAAGGAAACTAAGTCTATATTTACTGAAATTAAGTATTGTATATGCTGATAAACCAAGCAACCTGACATAAATTATTCTTTATTGATTGAAGATGAATTTGAGCATTGATCCAAGTTACCACTCACTGAGAAGGGTTTGGTTCTGTGTGAGACATAATTGTTGTAATTGGTTTCCTTGGGAATTTTAGTATGACTTCCACTAGATCAATAAACCTCTTTGCTTAGACCATTCATTCTGACCATTTGGAGCTAATGTTTGGCAGTTGCTGATAAATGTGGCAACGCTAAATAAAAGGGTTAGAATATCATTTTCATCAACATAAGGAAGTACATTTTTATGCCAAATAGTTGAACATTTTCCTAAGAGGATAAAATTAAATAAAAAAATTATTAAATTCTGTAGTTTTTGTTTGCTTCCTTCACATGTTGTGACGATAACATTCATTTTGGTAGTATTACATATACGGATTACTGTCAAATATTGCTGAATAATCTTTCTAATGCATAATAATGCACCAAGTTTGATTATTTTATAGTAATTTACAAAATGGATTAAATCTATCATAAAAGAGAAAATAGGTATTGTCTAAGGGGTCGCATACCCTTGCGTATACTCTCTCATGCGAAAGAATCGGGGCGATTATATTAATGACGCTCAGTTCAAGCTCTGTCAGAATTTGAGCTGAGTGTCATTTGTCTGTGATCCGATTCTCTTGCATGATAGAATTGTATCACAGGAGCAGAGAAGATGGAGAACTTAATTTCTCTATCTCCTGCATTGTCTCTGTGGGCGTACATCGGACTGCACTCGGATGGCATCCTAGTGCAGTCCGATGTTTCACACGCACCCATAGACTTTTATGGGTGTGCGTGATCTGAAGATCGAAGCCACTCCCAGCTTGCTGCAATTGTTTTCTCATGCCGAATCAACATGAGAAAATAATCGCAGATCTGTACTGCTCCATAATTTAACTTTGGGCCGAGTGCTATCCAATAAACCATCGGATAGCACTCAGCCGTGCTCTAACCCAGTGTAAGCGTACCCTAACAGGCTTACCTCATCATAATGAAGCTGAAATGCTGATTATATACAGATGCGTTATATTTTTTTCTATTTTCTTCCTTAATGGAAATATGGGCTTCGGAATGTTTCTGTGCCCAATATGTATATCTCCCTTTCAACCAAGAAGGCAGTAGCAGATTTCTCTCTAGAGCTGTTTACTTTTCACAATCATAAGGAGGCATCATAAAGGTGTAAAAAAAAAGCAAAAGCCAAGAGAGGAGGTCAAAATCAGACATTTTCAGCATGATCTTGTGACTTGCCAAGTTCACCTGATGTATAAATGCCCAGTAAATACATCCATTTTTAATGCTTTACCACGTTTTCAATTTGATGTGTTTCAAAATTTTCTAATATAACGCTTATTCAGCCAATCCCTTTATCTGTGTTTTTTTTTACTTTAGTTTCTATGACTAGCGTCAGAGCCATGGAGTATCTGGTCCTAAAACAGGTATCAATGCACACCATTAAAGCCTTTATTCCCGTAAGCTAATGGTACCTCGGCCCAAGGGCTCTTACACACGTCAGTGTCTCCGATACATGTGGTGACAATTTTCAAACGCACCAAAGACAATTACACACGTAGACCCATTCAAGTCTGTGCACATATCATTGTGTTTCCACGGACCGTGTGTCCGTGTGACCCACACGCAGACATGTCAGTTTTTTTGCCATCAGCACGGGCCACAGAACATCCCATAGACGTGCATACGGATGACACACTAGGATGTCATCCATGTGACACGTCCCGGCACCTGAGAAGCAGCGGTACAGTAAGCGCTGTTCCCCAGAGACTGGTGCTGAAGACTCTCATCTCATTCTCCCCTGCTCTGCTGGTGATCAGCGCGAGCAGGGAAGAATGATGAGAGTTGTATTTAAGTGAGAACAATGACAGCAGACAGTTTCTGATGGGACTATTACTCCCATCAGCCTACACCTGCTGCCGCTATTAACAGTGACAGCAGGAGCAGCTGATGGTAGCATTCATCAGCCGGCTCCTGCTCTATAAATAAATAATTTAAAAAAAATCTGGCATAGGTTTCCCTCTATTTTCTATAACCAGACAGTCAAAACTCACAGCTGGGGGCTGCAACCTCAACTGTCAGCTTCAGAAAGGCTAGTTATCAAGAATAGAGGGGTCCCCATGCTGTTTTTTTCCATTATTAAATTAATAATTAAGAAAACTGAGTGGGGTCACCCCCATTTTTGGCAACAAGCCTTACTAAAGCTGACAGCTGGGGGCTGTATTATCAGGTTGGTAAGGGGCCATGGATGTTGACCCCTCCCCAGCCTAAAAATACCAGCCCGCAGATGCCCAGAAAAGGTGCATCTATTAGATGTGCCAATTCTGGCGCTTTGCCCGACTCTTCCCACTTGCCTGTAGTGGTAGCAAATGGGGTTCATATTTGTGGGGTTGATGTTATCATTGTATTTTCAGGTGACATCAAGCCCACAAATAGTTTTAGTATAGTTATATGGTAATAAAGACACAGCCAGAATAAAGTCTTTTATTAGAAATGAAACAAAACAGTTTTCCATTTTTATTTAAAAATAAAAAATACAGTAATACTCACCTATTGCCTAAGTTCACCGAAGCCCTCATCTCCTGTAATAAACCAAATATAAAAAATCAGCAATATCTCTCACCTATCCATTGTTCTGTCCCATGCAGTATTCTATGTCTGGGAGTAAACAGTTTTCTACCTGGATGTTGTCAAGATGCAACCATCCAGGCTGTGAACTATTGGTGAATGAGCTGCTACGAGGGCAGCATCATTGACCAGCGGTGACATCATTGTTACTGCAGTCTTATATGTCCATCTGTAGTGGGCAAATTTTTCTGGCATTGCAATTCCGTCTGCAATGTTTTCTCAACAGGAATATATATGATATGTAATTTAAAATGGGAAAAACATGTGTTAAGGGAAAAAGAAGTGGACATGATGCTGATGGTGAGCGCAGAGGCTGAGGTCATGGGCAAGGTGAAACTGTACCTGCTGCAAAAGCACAACAAACACACATATCATAGTGATCTAGTTTCCTGTTCCACTCTGTAGGGGGCCGCGGAACACCACTCTTGACCAGTGTGAAAAGGTTGCTGGATGGATAACAGATAATGTTTCCTGTCACTTTGCCAGCACCACCTTGTCTACCACACAGTCCAATCTTGGTAGACATGATTCTGGACCACATAATCCTGACCCTGATCCTCCTTCCTCCCACCATGCTGAGTGCCGAGAGACAAATGATCCCAAACTTGGACACTCCTAGGAGCTGTTCACATTTCCATTTATAGATTCTCACCTCTTGCCCTGCACATTTCAAGCAGGACATGAGGAGATCACATGTAGCGATACTGAAATATTTGACCAGCAACACTCACAAGAAGGTAATGGTGGGAAAAATTAATTTACTCTCCCAAGATCTGGATGGTGATGAGACATGATTGCAACCAAGTGGTGTTGTCATAACAGCAAGTCAGGAGGAGGACCAGGGTGCGAAAGTGGAAGACAAGGTGGAGGACAAAGTCACTGACCCAATCTGGGAAGGTGACATGCAGAGCAAGGAAAGCAATGCACAGGGGCAGGATCCGCAGCACCACAACAGGCAGGAAGAGGCAATGGGGTGGCCAAAGACACAAGGCGGGCATCTGTTCCCAAGAACACAAACACGAGTGAAGTTTCCAAGCCAAGGGTTAGGTGATCTGGACTGTGGGGCTTTTTTAAAGACGGTCCAGTTAACCCAAAAAAGGTCATTTCCAACATCTGCCATACCAGCCTCAGCAGGGGCAGCACAACTACCAGCCTGACCAACACCAGCATGCTCAGGCACATGCAAGCAAAGCACCCGACTACTTGGGCCAGAAATAGTATCTGCGGTTGATATCACTGCCTCTTACCATTTTCTATGTTCACGTCAATCCCCTGTTCATGATGTAGGCTAAGATGGCTCCCATCCTGCACCTTTCGATGCACACTAGAAACCACCATGAGCAACCACATCCTTGTCCCAGCGCTGCGTTCAGTTGTCCCTACCACAGTCCTTGGAATGCAAGTGTAAATACGCACCCACCCACTCACCCACAGGCTACAATACTAAGGGGTCACATTTCCAGACTGCTTTCACTTGAAGTGTTGCCATTTAGGCTAGCGGAGATGGAACCTTCCTGCAACATCATGGTAGCGGACGTCCCTCAGTACTCTGTACCCAGCTGCCACAATTTCCCCCGATATGCTGTCCCAGCCTTACACAAGAAGGTGTCTCATGACATCAGCCATGCCCTGATTAAAGCTGTTACTGGAAAGGTCAAATTAACCCTGACATCTGGACAAGTGCTTGAGGCCAGAGACACTACATTTCCTTGATAGTACACAGGGTGAACATTGTGTAAGAAAGGACCCAGTTTGACCTTGGAACAGAAAACATGCTACAAACACCAAGGATTGCAGACTCTGGTTCAATCAGGGTTGCCCCCACCTTCTACATCTAGATGTGTCAATTGACTCTATACAAACGGATTTACGCTCTAACTATTCATCTGAGAAAATCCAGTCAATTGAGACAGATCTTGATAAGGCTCTCGATGCAACTGTCAAGAAAATTCAGGATACTCAAATGAAAAAATATGCAAGAGACCTGAAAGATTATCAATCAAAAGAGTACAGTCATGGCCAAAAGTTTTGAGAATGACACAAATATTATATTTTCACATGATCTGCTGCCCTCTGGTTTTTATGTGTGTTTGACAGATGTTTTTATCACAGACAGAAATATAATTGCAAACATATGAGTAACAAAAGCTTATATTGACAGTTAGACTGAGTTAATGCAGCAAGTCAATATTTGCAGTGTTGACCCTTCTTCTTCAGGACCTCTGCAATTCTCCCTGGCATGCTCTCAATCAACTTCTGGACCAAATCCTGACTGATAGCAGTCCATTCTTGTACAATCAATGCTTTCATTTTGTCAGAATTTTTAGGTTTTTGTTTGTCCACCCTTCTCTTGATGATTGACCACAAGTTCTCAATGGGATTAAGATCTGGGGAGTTTCCAGGCCATGGACCCAAAATCTCTATGTTTTGTTCCCTGAGCCATTTAGTTATCACCTTTGCTTTATGGCAAGGTGCTCCATCATGCTGGAAAAGGCATTGTTGATCGCCAAACTGCTCTTGGAGGGTTGGGAGAAGTTGCTATTGGGGGACATTCTGGTACAATTCTTTATTCATGGCTGGTTTTTTAGGCAAGACTGTGAGAGAGCCGATTCCCTTGGCTGAGAAGTAACCCCACACATGAATGGTTTCAGGATGCTTAACAGTTGGCATGAGACAAGACTGGTGGTAGCACTCACCTTGTCTTCTCCGAATGAGGCGTTTTCCTGATGTCCCAAACAATCGAAAAGGGGATTCATCAGAGAAAATAACTTTACCCCAGTCCTCAGCAGTCCACTGCCTGTACCTTTTGCAGAATATCAGTCTGTCCATGATGTTTTTTTCTGGAGAGAAATGGCTTCTTTGCTGCCCTCCTTGAGACCAGGCCTTGCTCCAAGAGTCTCCGCCTCACAGTGCGTGCAGATGCACTCACACCTGCCTGCTGCCATTCCTGAGCAAGCTCTGCACTGCTGGTAGCCCGATCCCGCAGCTGAAACACTTTTATGAGATGGTCCTGGCGCTTGCTGGTCTTTCTTGGGCACCCTGAAGCCTTTTTGGCAACAATGGAACCTCTCTCCTTGAAGTTCTTGATGATGCGATAGATTGTTGACTGAGGTGCAATCTTTCTAGCTGCGATACTCTTCCCTGTTAGGCTATTTTTGTGCATTGCAATGATGACTGCACGTGTTTCTTCAGAGATAACCATGGTTATCAGAAGAGAAACAATGATGCCAAGCACCAGCCTCCTTTTAAAGTGTCCAGTGGTGTCATTCTTACTTAATCATGACAGATTGATCTCCAGCCATGTCCTCATCAACACCCACACCTGTGTTAATGGAGCAATCACTGAAAAGAGGTTAGCTGGTCCTTTTAAGGCAGGGCTGCAATGATGTTGAAATGTGTTTTGAGGGATAAAGTTCATTTTCTAGCCAAATATTGACTTTGCAAGTAATTGCTGTTAAGCTGATCACTCTTTATAACATTCTGGAGTATATGCAAATTGCCATTAGAAAAAGTGAAGCAGTAGACTTTGTAAAAATTAATATTTGTGTCATTCTCAAAACTTTTGTCCATGACTGTATATCTCTGGAGAAGTGCAACTCATGGAAATCTCCGTAAAAGTGCATCAATATTTCTATCTCTTCCTTGAGCAACCGCTCAGATTTATCATCAATTTCTGGAGCTACGGCTGCATCTACTGAGAGTACAAGACTGAGAGATCACTCATATCATCTCTATAAGAGAAATGCATCTAATGCCTTGACACAGCGTGACAATAAAGGTACTGCCACACTGAGCGATCACACTAGCGATCACGATAACGACGCAAGCTAACAAGATCGTTGGTGTGATCGCTTTAAGGTCGCTAGTAGCTTCCAAAACAGGAGATCTCATCAACGACACATCAGCGGTCAGCGATCTGTATAACGACTTTAGCGGTCGTTAGAATCTGTCACAGCATGTACTGAGCGCAACCTTTTCCATGCCCCTCAGCACAGATTGGTCGTCACTGTATATGTTTTATAATTATATATGTATGTTATAATTAATGTTTTGACTGCGTCATGAAAGACGACATAAAGCGCTCTCTTCCATTGTTTTTGAGCGCTTCTGATTCATAGGAATTTCCAGCATCGCTCCTGCTTCCTGCGTCCTGCTAGCCTGCGCTGCAGCTACTGCGATCCACTCTGTGACGCTAAAGAAAACCTAGTCCCGCCTGCCTGCTTTTGTAGCTACTGCGATCTACTCTGTGATGCTAAAAAAAACCTAGTCCCGCCTGCGCCGCTGTAATATGCGTCACCATCAAGGTCGCTCGTCTTTCGCAAAAGGTGTCAAACACAGCAATTCAGGCTCACCAGCGGGACGCCAACGATCAAAAAACGGTTCAGAACGTTCGTGAACGATCAGCGACATCACAGCAGGGGCCACATTGCTGTTACATGCCACACACAGCGACGTCGCTAACGAGATCGCTAAATAGTGACATAGTAGCGATCTCGTTAGCGATCTCGCTAGCGATCTCGCTTTGTGTGGCATACCCTTAAGGTGATTAATTTAAGCCATCATCCCCTTTCTGATGCTGATTTGGGGCTCCTGGGTAGGGGTCTCTCCTTCTCGCCCACGTCGGGTATCGATATATTCACCACTGTGAAGGATTTGCATTTATTTGCGCGATCATTGTTGTTTTACAGGTATTTTAACACCAATTCCCTTCATTCTTTATTTCCAACAGAGGAGGAACAGGAGGCCCTGAGGATCCTGGAAGAGTTGTCTACAGAACACACATATATTGGAGGTAAGATTCCTCCATCTATCGGTCCGCGCTCCAGGAAGTTCCCTCCACTTTCATCATGTGCCAATATAGATTTGTTCATCCGTGTGGTGACGGAGGAATTACATAAAATTCCAAAAGGTGTCAGGACTGACAATCTGACATGGGAGGAGAGGATTAGGTTGAGATATTTACGTGAGCTACCTGATGTGATTTACAAACCAGCCGACAAAGGGGGCAATGTCGTCCTGTGGCCCGTTGATATGTACGAAAAGGAAGCGTTTCGTCAGCTAAATGATACCATCAATAATAGAAAGCTCACCTATAACCCTCTTTCGGCTTATTCTGTTCAATTGGATAATATCTTGAAATGGCCCTCCAGGACGGCATTGTCTCCAAAGAATTGGTCTCAGCTTTGGTTGTCCAGGAGCCTACTATCTCTACCTTATACCTCCTCCCTAAGATCCATAAAAATATCTCCGCACCACCGGGTAGACCAATCATTTCGGGCAATTGGAACTTCCTGGAGCACGTTAATAAGTGGATAGATTTTCATCTCCAACCCTTAGTTATGGGCCTCTCTTCCTTCCTCCAGGATACGGGTGATCTGTTGCGCAGGGTCGATGGGTTTTGTCTTGAGGACCATTCTCTACTAGTTTCAGCAGATGTAGAGTCCCTCTACACTAACATCAAGCACAGGGATGGATTATTCGTGGTGAAATATTGCCTTAACAATTCCCCCTTGTCAAGTGACATGAGGGACTTTCTGCTAGAACTATTGGAGTTTGCGCTCACTCATAACTTTTTTGTTTTCAAGGGGTCCTTCTACCTGCAGCTCCAGGGGACCACTATGGGCGCGACCTATGCGCTGGCCTATGCCGGGCTCTTCCTGGGGATGTGGGAGAGGGACCTCTTCTTGTCAGATGAACAGGGTTGCTGGACCGTGTCCCATTTTGGACACGCTACATCGACGATATCTTCTTCATCTGGCAAGGCACACCCATCGACCTTGAGCAACTGATCTGTACCCTAAACAGCAATGATCGCAACATCCATTTTGACGTTCATACACAGTGGTGTTTCACTTGATTTTCTCGACGTGACGATTAGGAGGGACCCATCGGGAGCATTATAGACCGACATATTCAGAAAGGAAACAGCTACTAACACCTTGTTGCACGTGACATCCGGACATTCACGCCATATGATTGGTTCATTCCAGTTGGTCAGTTCCTCCACCTTTGCCGTATTTGTTCATTGAATGCGGATTTTGAGCGTAGGGCGGAGGAGCTGAAGGAATGTTTTATTGCACGTGGATATAGCCGGAGACTTATAAAGAAGGCATTTAATAGATCCAAGCATGCCTCCCGATTCGAGCTACTATACAAGGCCGAATCAAGGGAGAAATCATTTGATAAGGTGACAAGATTTGTCACCTCATTTAGTTCGCAATCCAACAGGGTTCGAGCTATTCTCCAGAGGGCATGGCCTATTTTGCGTATCGATCCGATATTGGTAAAATAATTCCCAAAAATCCCTCAATCACATTTCGTCGTGCCAAAAATCTGAGGGACCATCTCGTCTCCAGCCATTATACTGGACAGGGTTTAACCACTTTTCTTGATGATTTTAGGATGAGAGGTGGATGTAGGCCGTGTGGCAGGTAACATCTCATGCACTGGTCAGGTGATCATTCCCTTTAAATACCAGCTACACCATGTCCGTAGGTATTCCGGTCAGCCTCCCCACATAAGAGCTGATGAGTGGACATGGATGTCTGATGTCTGTGTAGTTCTCCAAAACTTTGAGGGGTCGACCAAGATGGTAAGCGACGATGATGCCATAACCAGCATCACCATTCCGCTTCTCTGTCTACTGAAACGCTCGCTGCTCAAAATTAAAGAGGAGGTTTTGCAAGTGGAGCAAGTTGAGATGGAGCAAGAAACTGTACTGGGTGATACTACATAGACCTGTCTCATCTCATTTTCATAACATGGATTGGGTGTTAATGAGTAGGAGAAGGATGTGGAGGAGGAACAGGAGCTGATTGCCTGCATTAGACGGTACTACCCACATCATCTTCATCCCATCTGTTCAGCATGGATGGCCTGAAGACAGGGAGGATGAGGAGGAGGATGAGAAGGAGGATGAGAAGGCGGATGAGGAGGACAACATGGACAGTCTCCCTCTTGGTGGGTACAGGGAGGTCTTGGCTGCTGGCAGTCTGGCACACATGGCTGAGTTTATGTTCCACTGCCTTTCCCATGACATTCTAGTTGTATGCATTTTGTCCAACACTAATTTCTTTTTGGTCACCCTTCTAGACCCATGTTACAAGGAGAACTTTACACCTCTACTTCCCGTGGCAGAGAGGTCTAAAAAAATACTGCATTACCAGAAGGCCATAGTTTAAGAATTATTAAAAAATTTCCCATCTGACAATGCTGGTGGCAGAGGTCACAGTTCCTTGGTCTACCAAGGAATGGGGACTAGGGAGACACACACCAGATACCGAAGCAGGGGAACACTCTCAAAGGTCTGGGACAGTTTTTTCAGACTCTCCCAGCACCCAGCTCCTGATTTGAGGGGTGCTCTGACAAGGAGGGAAAAGTTATGGAAAATGTTAAAGAAGTACCTTGCCCACCGTAGCAGCATCTTCCATGATTCCTATATGCCTTACAACTATTGGGTATCCAAGCTACACACATGGCATGAATTGTCTCTCTATGTATTGGTGGGCCTGGTCTCCCCTGTCCCTAGCATTTTGTCACAGTGTGTTTTTAGTGCAGCCGGGGGTATTATAACTGATAGGCACATCCACCTATCAAATGAAAATGCTGACAGGCTGATTCTTATCAAAATGAACAAGAGCTGGATTGGTCCAGACTTCTGTACACCACCGAATGATAGAAGGAGAACATTAACACAAATCCAGTGTTTTTTTTGTTTTCTATTCCCATGCTCCCCTTCCCATCCAAAAATGAGTACACGCTTCAGGATCTTGTCTTTTATCTGCCATCCTACTCCACCACCATATCAACATGGTGATCATACTACCCTCATTATAATTTTTTAAGGGTATTTATGATGCCCGCATTGACAATTTTTGATATACATGAATACCACCAAAAGTAAATGTTTTTTCAGCCAATGCACTTAGGGCATGCACATTACCAGTCTAAGATACCCACTCATTAATAATGGGAAAAAAATGCGTTCTGAGGCCTTCCACTATGTCTTTTCAAGGGAGTATTGGAGTGATACTTTCTACTTTTGGCATCCCTTGCACTTAATGCATATGCTTACCAGAGTAGGAGACCCACTTCTCTTTAATGAGAAAAATACTTTTCTATGGATCCATCTTCTAGTTGAGGGAAAACATTTCTAAACCAAAAGATGCGATTAGTTCTATTAGTACATGATCCAGGACCTTGCTGTGGGCTGTCAGGTGGTCATCACATAGGGATTTCTCATACTGCATACAAGATTTCACAGCTGGGACGGGAGAGTTTGTACTGTAAGTAAAAAAAAAACTTGTATCTTCCATATCAGGCTGAGTAGATGCGAAATGATCCACTTTATTCCACAGCAGGGTTGCCAAAATAACCGTCCTTAATGCTGCTACATTAAACTGATCACTTTTTCCAGGGCAAATTCAAATAGATTCTATTATGTTATAAAAAATACCTCTCTAAGCTGAACTTTGTCTACAGTGAGGTGTGGCAGAAGATGTAGCATCTAGCATCTAGTCAGGTATTATTGCCTTATAAATTCTAAGCCTTGCTTTTGCTTTTCTCTATGCACTCATTGACTGATTCATGTTTTTTTACTGTAATCTGTACTCTGAAATTCAGCAAAGCTGCCAGTGTTAACTGTGTTCCTCCAGAATTTGTTGCTGCCATGTACAACAAAAAATCTTTTCAGGGCCTGTTCATATCCCTTCTATATTCTACAATAATACCTCTCTTATCAGCAATTCATATAGGGTGAGGTATTGCAATAGGTATAGCATATGACAGGCATCTAGTCATGAATTTTTGGCTTTTAAATTCTAAGCCTTTTATATTTTGCAATAATACCTCTCTTATCTTCAATTCATCTATGGTGAGGTGTTGCAGTAGGTATAGCGTATGACAGTCATACAGTCAGGGAATATTGCCTTGTAAATTCTAAACCTTGCTGTTGCTTTTTTCCATGCACTCCATGACTGATTCATGTTTTTATGGTAATCTGTACTCTGAAATTCATCAAAGCTACAGTGTAACTTGCATTCTTCCAGATTTTGTTGCAGCCATGTACAATAAAAAATCTATTCAAGGCCTGTTCAAATCCCTTCTATATTCTACAATAATACCTCTCTTATCAGCAATTCATATAGGGTGAGGTATTGCAATAGGTATAGCATATGACAGGCATCTAGTCATGAATTTTTGGCTTTTAAATTCTAAGCCTTGCTGCTGTTTTTTTTCCATGCACTCACTGAAAGGTTCATGTTTTTTACAGTAGTCAGTATTTCGAAATTTATGAAAGTTACCAGTGTTACTTGCGTTCCTCCAGATTTTGTGGCTGCAAGAAAAAGTATTTTCTGGGCAGATTCAAATCCCTGTTATATTCTATAATAATATCACTCTTATCAGCAATTTTTGTACGGTGAGGTGTTGCAGTAGGTATAGAGTATGACAGGCATCTAGTCAGGGATTATTGCCTTATAAATTCTAAGCCTTGCTTTTTTTCATGAACTCATTGACTAATTCATGTTTTTTATGTGTTTTGTACTCAGAAATTCATCAAAGCAAGCAAAAGTAAATGATTTAATGTGTCCACTTACAGTTTCACTCTGGCATCTGTGTGTAAGAGGTAGTGGTGGGAGACTTGATGCTACTGGAGCTGGAATTACCATTTCTGAACTCTCCAGTGCTTTGTTTCCATCTTTTTCTGGGTGCTTCTTGAAGTATGTTTGGGATCATTGTCCTGCTGGAAGACCATTACCTACTTCCATGCAAACCCAGCTCTCTGACCCTGGGCTCTACATTGCCACCCAAAACCCTTTGGGAAGCTTCACATTTGATGCTCCCTTGCACACAGTAAAGGCACCTAGGTCCAGAGGCAGTGAAACAACCCCAAAATATATTTGAACCTTCACCATATTTGACTGTAACTACTGTATTCTTGTATTTATATTCCTAAATCTATTTACAGTAAACAGTAGAATAATGTGTTTTACCAAAAAACTCTATCTTGGTCTCATCTGTCCAAAAGATACCTGGTGGCCCTCTAACAATAGAAAGGGCTGCCTGATGGCCCTCTACAAGTAGCGATGGCCGGCTGACAGCCCTGAAAAAAAAAATAAAAAAATTGTGACTTTCAATGTGTCTGATCATGTTTACATCATTTGAGCAATATCCCCACCCTTCCAGGTGCTATTGGAGAAATGCTTGAGTTTACTATTGACTTCCATTATACTTCTAGTTTTACGATTTACTCTACTGGAGTAACGAGTACACGAGTATTTTAGAGCCCACTCTTCACTAATAGGCTCATTTTCCTTTTTGTAAATTTTAAAATGGAAAGAAATACAATATATATATTTTTTTTGCCTAAAATATGAAGACAATGTGTCATCTCATCTTTAAACTCAGCTCTTTCAGAGATCATTTCATCTTCAACTTGCTTAACTACTCACAATAGCATTAATTTTGACTAGAGTGCCTAGACTTTTACATGCCACTGTTGCTGGACAGTTCATCCTGCCTAGTACTTTGGTAAAAAACATTATCAGCTTGATAAGCTAAGTGATACAATACAGACTGTTGATCCATCTGTATACTCAGGGCCGGCATTAGAGAGTGTGAAGATTGGGTAATTGCCCGGGGCACACACTACCTGGGAGGGCCAGCATTTACAGCAGGAGCTTCATCAGTGAAGTTTCCGATGTGGAGACTGTTTCATGACCTTTGGTGAATACATGATCATGTGACTGGTTATTTGAGCATCATATCACCACAGGTCTTGTACTGTATGGGACTCCAGGACTTTTGGTGACATCACAATCATATGACGAGTCATGTGACCGTGGTGTCCCAACAAGCCATGTACTCTGTGTTAGTCAGATGGGCTGAAAAGAAGAAAGAAAGGTGGTAAGTCAGTGTGTGTGTGTGTGTGTGTGTCAGTATGTGTCTGTGTCTCTGAATGTTTGTGCAAGAAAAACAGTTGAGAAATTGCACTTACTTTGCAAATTCAACACTACGTGGTGGAAGGTAAGGTAGTAATCAAGAGTACAACTGTTCAAAAACAGAACCTCATACACTTATGTGGATGGAAAAATAAAGTTATGCCTCATGGAGGAAGTGGCGATAAAAACAAAAAATAAAAAATGGAAAATTGTCCAGGGATGAAGAGGTTAAAATTCTTGTAATAGCCATATAGTAGCTTGAGCACACCTTGCAGGCTTCATTTTTTGGATGTTCATGATGGGTTCACTAACAAACTGAAAAAATTATTCACATCTATAAAATGTACTTAGGTTTAGCCTACATCCTTAACCCCTTTACCCCCAAGGGTGGTGTGCACGTTGATGACCAGGCCAATTTTAACAATTCTGACCACTGTCCCTTTAAGAGGTAGTAACTCTGGAACGCTTCCATGGATACTGGTAATTCTGACACTATTTTCTTGTGACATATTGTACTTCATGTCAGTTATAACATTTCTTTGATATAACTTGCGTCTCTTTGTGAAAAAAAATGGAAATTTGGTGAAAAATTTGAACATTTCGCAATTTTTCAAAATTTGAATTTTCATGCTCTTAAAACACAGGGATATGGCACACAAAATACATAATAAGTAAATTTTCTACATGTCTACTTTACATCAGTACAATTTTGGGACCAACTTTTTTTTTTGTTAGGAAGTTATAAAGGTTAAAAGTTATCCAACGATTTCTCATTTTTAGAACACCATTTTTTTGGGGGAACCACATCACATTTGAAGTCACTTGAGGGTTCTATATGATAGAAAATACCCAAAAGTGATACCATTCTAAATACTGCACACCTCAAGGTGCTCAAAACCACATTCAAGAAGTTTATTAACTCTTCAGGTGCTTCACAGGAATTTTTGAATGTTTGAAAAAAATGAACAAAACTTTTTTTAACAAAAAAAATGTTTCAGGTCCAATATTTTTATTTTCCCAAGGGTAACAGGAGACATTGGACCCCAAAAGATATTGTGCAATTTGTCCTGAGTATGCTGATATCCCATATGTGGGGGGAAACTACTGTTTCGGCGCATTGCAGAGTACGAAATTGAAGGAGCGCCGTTTGAATTTTTCAATGCAAAATTGGCTGGAACTGAGATCGGATGCCATGTCGCGTTTGAAGAGTCCCTGATGTGCCTAAACAGTGAAAATCCTCCAATTCTAACGCCAACCCCAATCCCAACACACCCCTAATCCTAATCCCAACCCTAACACTAGCCCTAACCTTAATGGGAAAATGGAAATAAATTAATTTTTTAAATTGTATTATTTTTTCCTAATAAAGAGGGTGATAAAGGGGGGTTTGATTTACTATTTATAGCAGGTTTTTATACCGTGTTTTTATGTTTGGCAACTGTCACACGCTAAAAGACACTTTTTATTGCAAAAAAAAGTTTTGCATCACCATATCTTGAGAGCTATAATTTTTCCACATTTTGGCCCACAGAGTCATGTGAGGTCTTATTTTTTGAGGGACATTTTTATTGGTACTATTTTTGGGCACATGACATTTTTTGATCTCTTTTATTACGATTTTTGGGAGGCAGAATGAACAAAAACCGCAATTTATGAATTTCTCTTAGGGGGGGCCTTTATACCGTTCCACGTGTGGTAAATTGATAAAGTGGTTTTATTCTTAGAGTCAGTATAAATTACAGCGATACCTCATATAATTTTTTTATGTTTTGGCGCTTTTATACAATAAAAACAAGTTTGTATAAAAAATAATTATTTTTGCATCGCTTTATTCTGAGAGCTATAACTTTTTTAATTTTTCGCTTATGACGCTATTTGGTGGCTCATTTTTTGCGGGACAAAATGCCATTTTCAGTGGTACCATGTTATTTATATCTGTCTTTTTGATCACGTGTAATTCCACTTTTTGTTCGACAGTATGATGATAAAGCATTGTTTTTTTGCCTTCTTTTTTTTTAATGGGTTCACTAAAGGGCTTAACTAGTGGGACAGCTTGATAGGGTGGGTCGTTACGGGTGCGGTGATACTAAATATGTGTACTTTTACTGTTTTTATTATTATTTACATGAAGAAATGAATTTATTGGGGAATATTTTTTTCTTTATTTAGGAATTTTTTATAAGTATTTTTACACATGTAAATTTTTTTTTTATCCGTATTTTACTTTGTCCCTGGGTGGGACATCACTATATAGTGTCAGATCTCTGATCTGACAGTTTGCAGAGCACTCTGTCAGATCAGCGATCTGACAGGCAGTGCAGGAGGCTTCTCAGACCCTGCTCTCAGCAGGCACAGAAAAGCCACCTGCCTGCAGACCTGGAAGGACCCCACAGCCATCTTGGATCTGGGGGCCTGCAGGGAAGAGGCAATCGGAACAGTACGATCACATTGCGCTGTTCTGGGGGTCTCATGGAAGCACGCAGGCAGCCCTCTTCCTGCCCAATGCTTCGTTATGCTGCTGGAACACTGAGATCATGTTTGATCGCATTGTGCCGGGGGTTAAAGTGGCGGGAGCGGTCCATGACCATTCCTGGCACTTAGTGTCGGGTGTCAGCTGTGAGAATCAGCTGACAGCCGGCTGCGATCGGCTGATCTCCCACCGTGAGCGAGGCTGATCTCATATGACGTACTATCCCATCCACAGTCATACTGGCCCGAAGTACCCATCCTGTATGACACAGACAGTCTAATGTTGTAAAATGAGCGTGTGTGTGTGTGGTCTGTCTGTGTGTCTCTGTGTGTGTGTGTGTGTTTGTGTGTGTGTTTTGAACCAAGAATGTATGTGAAGATGTACAGTACAGACCAAAAGTTTTGGACACACCTTCTCATTCAAAGATTTTTCTGCATTTTCATGGCTATGAAAATTGTAGAATCACACTGAAGGCATCAAAACTATGAATTGACACATGTGGAATTATATACTTAACAAAAAGTGTGAAACAACTGAAAATATGTCTTATATTATAGGTTCTTCAAAGTAGCCACCTTTTTGCTTTGATTACTGCTTTGCACGCAGAAAAGGTGAACGGGTGGATTCTACATGCCTGGTTCCCACCGTGAAGCATGGAGGAGTGTTATGTTTCGGTAGCTGAGGAGGACAGGAACAACAGCAGGGCAGCCGAACACCTGAATGTTGGTAACTAATGGGTTTTCAGATTCCTAAACTAACGACACAACTAGAGGTAGCCGTGGAGCGTTCCTACATTGATCCTAGACGCCTCGTCACAGCCTCAGAGATAACTACAACCTAAAGGCAAAGATGAAAGCTATCTGCCCCGGAGCAGATCCCCCAAAAAAAATAGGAAGCCCCCAAACATATAATGGCGGTTAGACAAGATGAAAATACAAACATAGGCAGAAAATAGACTGAGCAAACGCTGGGGCCACAAGCTGACTAAATAGGATAGGACAGGAGAGATTACTTTTTGCAATCCAGAAAACCCTACAAAAATCCAACAATTCTGATTACAAAAATACTGAGATCACACGATCTCGCACCCACAAATTAGATCTCAGTGTGAACAAAAACCAAGCAGCAGCCGCTGAAAAAATAGGAAAAAGCAAATGAGCAAATAACAGTGGCTGCAGAAAAACTGTGAGGAGCTCAGGCCCCAGGAGGGGACCTGGCTGACCTCCACAAAAGTGCAGAAAAACAATGCAAAAAGCAAGCACAAAAAGAAAAGCAAAAAATATCTTATCTGAAAGCAGGAGATGCAAGCAAGGCTCCAGCAAACTTCCAAATGAACCAGGAACCATAATTGAGACAAGAACAATTGATCACAGCAACCATCATGGGAGGGGAACCTCCCTTATATCAAACCAGTCCGTGTATTCCAGATTGCCACTCCTCGCTGAAAGGTTCAGTACTGTCTGTAACCACCAGAGGAAGACTCTGCTCAGAAACCATCTCTAGCACATTCATAACAGTACCCCCCTTGAGGAGGGGTCACCAAACCCTCACCTGTGCAACCAGGCAGATCAGGATGAGCTCGGTGATAGGCTCGGATCAGTCTCCTAGCATGGATGTCCGAAGCAAACACCCAAGCATTGTCCTCCTGACCATAACCTCTCCACTTAACCAAATACTGGAGTTTCTGTCTAGAAAAACGAGAAATCCAATATTTTCTCAACCATATACTCCAGATTGCCCTCAACCAAAACAGGTCAGGAGGCGCAGCCATAAGAACCACTGGCTTGACAAACCTCTTCAATAAGGACTTGTGGAACAAGTTTATGGATCTTAAATGTCCCTGGAAGAAGCAAACTGAAGGAAACAGGATTAAGAATCTCCATGATCTTATAAGGTCCAATGAATCTGGGCTTAAACTTTTGAGATGTAACCCTCATAGGGATATTTCTTGAGGACAACAAAACCAAGTCCCCCACTTTAAACCGAGGACCATCAGTCCTATGCCGGTTGGCAAACCATTGGGCCTTCTCCTGATAGAGAGACAACCTCTCCACTACCTGGTCCCAAATCTGCTGCATTCGCTCCACAACAGAGTCAACACCCGGACAGACAGAAGCCTCCGCCTGTCCCGAAGAAAATCGAGGGTGAAACCCAAATTCAGAAAAA
>JARQOD010000005.1:71160531-71209420 GCA_033576555.1 Oophaga sylvatica
TATGTGTAAGAAAAACAGTTGAGTAATTGCACTTATTTTGCAAATTCAACACTACGTGGCGGAATGTAAGGTAGTAATCAAGGGTACAACTGTGCAAAAACAGAACCTCATACACTTATGAGGATGGAAAAATAAAGTTATGCCTCATGGAAGAAGTGGCGATAAAAGCAAAAAATAAAAAATGGAAAATTGTCCAGGGATGAAGAGGTTAAAATTCTTGTAATAGCCATATAGTAACTTGAGCGCACCCTGCAGGCTTCATGTTTTGGATGTTTATGATGGGTTCACTAACAAACTAAAAAAATTATTCACATCTATAAAATATAGTTTGGTTTAGGCTACATCCTTAACCCCTTTACCCCCAAGGGTGGTGTGCACGTTAATGATCAGGCCAATTTTTTCAATTCTGACCACTGTCCCTTTAAGAGGTAGTAACTCTGGAATGCTTCCATGGATACTGGTAATTCTGACATTGTTTTCTCGTGACATATTGTACTTCATGTCAGTGATAACATTTCTTTGATATAACTTGCGTTTCTTTGTGAAAAAAATGGAAATTTGGTGAAAAATTTGAAAATTTTGCAATTTTCAACTTTCAATTTTTATGCCCTTAAAACACAGGTATATGGCACACAAAATACTTAATAAGTAACATTTTCCACATGTCTACTTTACATCAGCACAATTTTGGAACCCAAATTTTTTTTTTAGGAGGTTATAAAGGTTAAAAGTTATCCAACGATTTCTCATTTTTATGACACCATTTATTTGGAGGGACCACATCACATTTGAAGTCACTTTGAGGGGTCTATATGATAGAAAATACCCAAAAGTGATACCATTCTAAAAACTGCACCCCTCAAGGTGCTCAAAACCACATTCAAGAAGTTTATTAACTCTTCAGGTGCTTCACAGGTATTTTTTGAATGTTTAAAAAAAATGAACAAAACTTTTTTTAGCAAAAAAACTGACTGTTTCAGATCCAATTTTTTTATTTTCCCAAGGGTAACAGGAGATATTGGACCCCAAAAGTTATTGTGAAATTTGTCCTGAGAGCGCTGATATCCCATATGTGGGGGGAAACCACTGTTTCGGCAAATTGCAGAGCATGGGAGGGAAGGAGCGCCGTTTGACTTTTTCAACGCAAAATTGGCTGGAACTGAGATCGGATGCCATGTCGCGTTTGAAGAGTCCCTGATGTGTCTAAACAGTGGAAACCCCCCAATTCTAACTCCAACCCTAATCCCAACACACCCCTAATCCTAATCCCAAACCTATCACTTGCCCTAACCCTAACCTTAATGGAAAATGGAAATAATTACATTTTTAAATTTTATTATTTTTACCTAATAAAGGGGGTGATAAATGGGGGTTTGATTTACTATTTATAGCCGGTTTTTATGCCGTGTTTTTATGTTTGGCTGCTGTCACACACTAAAAGACGCTTTTTATTGCAAAAAATAGTTTTTGCATCACCACATTTTGAGAGCTATAACTTTTCCACATTTTGGCCCACAGAGTCATGTGAGGTCTTATTTTGTGCGGGACGAGATGACACTTTTATTGGTACCATTTTTGGGCACATGACATTTTTTGATCACTTTTTATTACGATTTTTGGGAGGCAGAATGAACAAAAACCAGCAATTCATGAATTTCTTTTCGGGGGCCTTTATACCATTCCACGTGTGGTAAAATTGATAAAGCAGTTTTATTCTTAGAGTCAGTATGATTACAGCGATTCCTCATTTATATAATTTTTTATGTTTTGGCGCTTTTATACAATAAAAACAAGTTTGTATAAAAAAAAATTATTTTTGCATCGCTTTATTCTGAGAGCTATAACTTTTTTCATTTTTCACTTATGACGCTATTTGGTGGCTCGTTTTTTGCAGGACAAAATGCCAATTTCAATGGTACCATGATATCTGTCTTTTTGATCATGTGTTATTCCACTTTTTGTTTGGCTGTATGATGAAAAGCATTGTTTTTTTGCCTTCTTTTTTTTAAGGGGTTCACTAAAGGGTTTAACTAGTGGGACAGTTTTATAGGGTGGGTTGTTACGGATGCAGTGATACTAAATATGTGTACTTTAACTGTTTTTTATTATTATTTACCTAAAAGAAATTAATTTATTGGGGAATATTTTTTTTCTTTATTTAGGAATTTTTTATAATTATTTTTACACATGTAAAAAATTTTTTTATCCTTATTTTACTTTGTCCCTGGGTGGGACATCACTATATAGTGTCAGATCTCTGATCTGACAGTTTGCAGAGCACTCTGTCAGATCAGTGATCTGACAGGCAGTGAGGAGGCTTCTCATACCCTGCTCTCAGCAGGCACAGAAAAGCCACCTCCCTGCAGGACCTGGAAGGACCCCACGGCCCATCTTGGATCTGGGAGCCTGCAGGGAAGAGGCAATCGGAACAGCACAATCACATTGCGCTGTTCTGAGGGTCTCATGGAAGCACGCAGGGAGCCCTCTCCCTGCCCAATGCTTCCCTATGCTGCTGGAACACTGCGATCATGGTTGATCGCATTGTGCCAGGGGTTAAAGTGTCGGGAGTGGTCCATGACCATTCCTGGCACTTAGTGTCGAGTGTCAGCTGTGAGAATCAGCTGACACCCGGCCACGATCGGCTGCGCTCCCACCGTGAGCGCGGCTGATCGCATATGACGTACTATCCCATCCACGGTCATACGGGCCCGGGTCACCTGGACAGAATAGTACGTCTGATGTCACAAAGGGATGATTGATAAATTTGTAGTCAGTTATCTTGCAGAACTTATAAGGCATTAATTTCAACATTTCCACTAGTGACCTCATAACATCAGAAGACACGAAGTATTTTCAAATTGATTTTGCAGCACCAGGATCATTCTTAATTCAAATTTAACTTATTTAGTGTAAAACAGACTTTAGTATGAAGTATATAGAAGCTCTTTGTTAAAGATTACTTTTAAGCAGATGATCCTATGAAAGCGTTCTACTTGCTGACTCTCCTGTTTGTAAATCCTATTTTATTTAACATTTTAGGTCATTCTTAATTAATATAAAAAGTCCTGTATTCAGAATCCCCATCACTTTATCAGAGTATAAGTGGTTACAAAGAGCATCTCTCTCTGAAGTACCAATCCTGTATGACACAGACAGTCAAATGATGTAAATGAGCGTGTGTGTGTGTGTGTGTCTGTCTGTGTGTCTCTGTGTGTGTGGTTGAACCTAGAATGTATGTGAAGACGTATATGTGTATGTATGTGCTCTGCATACATGTGTGTATGTGCTCGGTGTATACTTGCTTTTGTGTTATGTGTGTGTAACAAGCAATGTCTGTGTCACATACATCGTGCATGTAGCACTCACATTTATTAATATCAAAAGCACAGAGTTCCTAGTTGTAAACATGTCAGAAATCACCCAATTATTAAAATGCTGCTCATTAATCCGGTTATTGGATTGTTTATGGTGGAATAATAAATATTATCCTCAGCAGCACAGCCACAGTGTAAATTACAGATGCTGATAACATGATACTGTATGGGGACAGATTGATCTTTTAGTGATCATTTTGTGCCCATAATTCTTCCTCAACCTCTCTAAAGAGGTCAGTAAACAAGTGTCATATGACTCCCATATTGCCAATTGCGCTCATTTAATGACCTGAACTCAGCACTAGTGTTGAGCGATACTGCTCGATATCTAAAAATATTGTATCGGAATGGTATCGCCGATATCACTAAATATCGTCGATATCCGATTCCGATACCGGAAGTCCCATGTAAGTCTATGGGAACAAAATATCGCAACAAAAAAAACCCTTTCTTTCGTTGTAAGCACAAAATATACACACATAGAATACATATATATATATATATATACATGTCATTGTGACATATATATATGTATACATATATTTATAGTTTATACACTTCTACATAGTAAAATAGACTCTGATTCAATTGCCGGGTAAAGCCGTGACATACCCCATAGAAGTCGACGGGCTCGAGTACCGAAAACCTCTGGCTCTGTGCGACTCAACTTGGGCGTCACGAACAGGATTCTGTAGCTCGCTATAAGCGAGTCCTGTGTGCCTGAATTGAACTGGTTTTGTGCTTGAGAATTGCTAAAATCATCAGAGAATGTATTTGCCATTTTTCCGCTATATCTGCGTCACGACGAGGCACTGGTGAAGAAGAAGGGCGTGCTCTTCGTGGGTGTACACTCACTCAGTGGCGCGAAAACGATGGCCGACCACTCTAAATGGTACTGCAATGTAACATCGTGCCCCACAGCTCTTCAGTTCCGCCTCCTCATCCTCCTCAGTGTGCGGAAACTAACACGAAGGTCCCGCCTCCCTACAAAAGAGGGGCCCTCTCCAGATGCTAATGACAAATGTGACTTGGCAGAGATGGCTAATGGACACGAGCAGAAGTGTGAAGGGATGGAGCAGTCAGAGCTCTCCCACCACGGAAGCGACCCGATCGCCACGGAACCACCGTTGGGCACCCGGCCTGGAAACCCTCCTATGCTGCAAGAAGCGGAGGATACCCTAAGAGGCCTGGCCCGGCACCGGGAGGAGGTCGCCAGGATGGAAGCCAGCTGGCGTGCCCTAAAACTAAACTTGGAGCGGCGCCAATCCCTCTTACCTGAAGTGTCTGTACCAGAAGGTGAGGCACCCGTTCTAGTAGAGGAGTCCGTGCGGGCATCCCAGCCCTTGCAATGTGATCCGGTTGACGTTGTCGCAGTGGAGGCACCCGTTCCTGCAAAAAACTCTGCACCGGCAGCACCCCAGATCCCGCTGTCTGCCCCCGTCGCTGAGACAGAAGAAGCGACACCCGTCCTCATGGAGGAGGCCGCGCAGGCACCAGAGGTCTACCTGTCTGTACCGGAGCCCCGACTGTCATCTGTTCCAGAGCCGGCTGCTTCCGCCACAGGTGAGCGCCGCCAGGACTGGGGGCGCCAGGAGAGCTGCCGCAAACCGGACATCGTAATCTGGCATTTGATGGTGGAGACATGGAGCAGCTGGTGGAGGAGAATTACAACCGGCGTCAGGAGGAAGAGTGGAGACGTTGGGAGCGGGAAGCAGAGCGACAAAGGGAGCAGCGAGAATCCCAAAAGCTTCGGCAACGTCACCTGGAGAAGGACCGGGCAGATAAGGACCGGATGAGAAAAGATAAAGGAACCCTGTGGGAGCCGCGGCGTAAGGGTGCAGTACGGAGCTTTAAATTGAAAGGTGGTTGGGGCTTCATCCAGGAGCCTGGACTTTATTTAGAAGTGTTTGTGACCCGGCGGGATGTGGAGACTCACCTCCCAGAAGGACACCCGGGGAGGGACCTGTTGCCAGGAGACTTGGTGACTTACACCCGACACTGGGGTTACAATGGATGGTACGCCCTAAATGTTACCAGGTGCGACCCCTACTCCCCAGAGTGTCAGGAACCTGTGAGACCCTCGGAGCCTTCAGCCTCCCACATCCAGGCCTCTGCACAAGTGCCCACCCCACGCCGTAAATCTCCCCAGCCTCCCTCAGTGGTCTCCTCAGCAGCCCCAGCTATGGACATGATAACTATAGCTGGCCCGTACCCGGCGCCTGTTAGGCCCCTGGGGTTCGTTCAGTCCGTGACATAGGGCTCCAGACCCGGAGGGAGATGAAAGAGGTGGCCACACAGACACAGATAGCGGGTCACGACTTGACTGTACAGGCCACACGACGTCATCAGGTCCTGGTGGTCCTTGGTGTCTCGGATGTTTGGCAAGCATCAGAAGAGTACCAGGTGGTACCTGGAACACCCCTGCCAAAGAATTATAAATAACCCGGACAGGGTCCCTGTATGTAAATAGTTATATTGTTAATGTACCAGGACGGGTGAATGTTCATAAAAAAAATTTTTAATTTAATAAAAAACACAACACAGTTTTCATTACTTTTATTACAGTCTCATCCTGCGACGCCATCGATCTCCTGTAAAAAAATGAAAAAAAAAAACCAGCAGTATACCACCTGTCCGACGCAGTCCATAGTAACGAGTGTCCCACGACGATCCAGCTCTGCTACATCAGAATGACAGGCAGAGCCTGTCATCCCGGCGCAGCACAGCTGATTACCTGCTTCCCCGGCAGTGACGTCATCGGACTGGTTTACGGCCGGGATTACCCAGCAGTCACTGCAGTTATCGCGAAAAACTGCATGTGACCGCCAGGGAGAAGATAATGGCGGCCATCAAGCAGTCCAGGACGTGACCGCCGGAGATCTTCTGCCAGGTAAGTGCCGCTGACTCCTGACAGACCCGACTGACGGACACTCACAGTGACAGTGACAAATCCGATTCCGGTATCCGATATGACGAAAATATCGGTACTCGGAATCGAAAGCCCGATACAGCTAATATCGGCCGATACCCGATATTTGCAGTATCGCATCGCTCAACACTACTCAGCACGGGTAAATGTAACCTAAGTGTTTACGTGTGATGGTGCAATATGTTAGCATTTAGGCTCCCGCTATAAACTTTTTATCAGGGCCGCATTTTCTCTACATCCAGCCCTGTGTATAGCACAGAGCTGCTTTCATGTTTTCTGCTGTAGGTGTTCCCTGGATGGCACCTGGACAGTATGTTTTACTAAATCTTATATTATAACCACTTGGTCATCCTTTGTCTTTTCCATCACATTGAACATCATTCCAGCTACATTAGAATTTCACAGTTTGGTAAAAGTGTCATTTTTTCCTGTGACTACAACAAAATTGTTGTAAAATGGCAAATTTTTTGTCATTAATACATTCGAATTTGCCAGTTTTGCCAACATTTTCAGAAAAATCTCCATTGTAGAAAACTTGTAATTGTTCGAAAAAAACCCGTGACAGAAAAGAGAGAGAGAATCTTGCTGACTATAAGAGCTTACACTTTGCAGGAAAGAGAGAAGATGCCACTGACCAAAAGCGCTTATAACCTAATTTACAGAGAGAGAGGACCCCGATGATCATAAGAGCTTACATTCTACAGGAGAGAGAGAGGACTGCAGTAAACTTAAGACCTTACATTCTACAGAAGAAAGCGGGGACTCCGCTGACCATAAGAGCTTACACTCTACAGGAGAGAGATAGATGACTCCATTGACCATAAGAGCTTACACTCTACAGCAGAGAAACGATCCTGCCCAGTGACTCTGGGGACAGAAAAATATTCTGCCATACAAATTGTGCAACACTGGGAACTGCTAATCTGTGATACCCCAAGTACTGACGACCACTCTGCAAGGTATGATAATCCATAAGACATTAGCCCACTCTCTGATGCTTAAGCTGGGTGGGATATCATGCAGAGCAATTTTTTTACCTTATTTTGGCAAACTGTGAATCGAACCTCAAAATGTTCAAATTCGCTTGAAACTATTAATTTCAGGTAATTTGACTCAAACTCGATCCTCCACAGATTGATCCACTCATCTTTAATTAATATGTAAAGAGGCTGTCCATTTTAGAAAACCTACTATATCATACCCTATTAGACTCAGCAGTTTTTTCAAATTTGGCAAGGAAAATTGATCACATTAAAGTTATTGAATGTTCCACACTATGCTATGGGATCTTTCCAGGCACATAAAGGGCCTTAAAAAAAAAAATATATATATATATATATATATATATATATACTCTATATACATATACATATATATATATATATATATATATATACATATATATAGTAAAGTCATGGCCAAAAGTTTTGAGAATGACACAAATATGAATTTTTACAAAGTCTACTGCTTCACTTTTTCTAATGGCAATTTGCATATACTCCAGAATGTTATAAAGAGTGATCAGCTTAACAGCAATTACTTGCAAAGTCAATATTTGGCTAGAAAATGAACTTCATCCCCCAAAACACATTTCAACATCATTGCAGTCCTGCCTTAATAGGACCAGCTAACCTCTTTTCAGTGATTGCTCCATTAACACAGGTGTGGGTGTTGATGAGGACATGGCTGGAGATCAATCTGTCATGATTAAGTAAGAATGACACCACTGGACACTTTAAAAGGAGGCTGGTGCTTGGCATCATTGTTTCTCTTCTGTTAACCATGGTTATCTCTAAAGAAACACGTGCAGTCATCATTGCAATGCACAAAAATGGCCTAACAGGAAAGAGTATCGCAGCTAGAAAGATTGCACCTCCGTCAACAATCTATCGCATCATCAAGAACTTCAAGGAGAGAGGTTCCATTGTTGCCAAAAAGGCTCCAGGGCGCCCAAGAAAGACCAGCAAGCGCCAGGACCGTCTCTTAAAAGTGTTTCAGCTGCGGGATCGGGCTACCAGCAGTGCAGAGCTTGCTCAGGAATGGCAGCAGGCAGGTGTGAGTGCATCTGCACGCACTGTGAGGCGGAGACTCTTGGAGCAAGGCCTGGTCTCAAGGAGGGCAGCAAAGAAGCCACTTCTCTCCAGAAAAAACATCATGGACAGACTGATATTCTGCAAAAGGTACAGGCAGTGGACTGCTGAGGACTGGGGTAAAGTTATTTTCTCTGATGAATCCCCTTTTCGATTGTTTGGGACATCAGGAAAATGCCTCATTCGGAGAAGACAAGGTGAGCGCTACCACCAGTCTTGTCTCATGCCAACTGTTAAGCAACCTGAAACCATTCATGTGTGGGGTTGCTTCTCAGCCAAGGGAATCGGCTCTCTCACAGTCTTGCCTAAAAACACAGCCATGAATAAAGAATGGTACCAGAATGTCCTCCAAGAGCAACTTCTCCCAACCCTCCAAGAGCAGTTTGGCGATCAACAATGCCTTTTCCAGCATGATGGAGCACCTTGCCATAAGGCAAAGGTGATAACTAAATGGCTCAGGGAACAAAACATAGAGATTTTGGGTCCATGGCCTGGAAACTCCCCAGATCTTAATCCCATTTAGAACTTGTGGTCAATCATCAAGAGACGGGTGGACAAACAAAAAACCTAAAAATTCTGACCAAACGAAAGCATTGATTGTGCAAGAATGAACTGCTATCAGTCAGGATTTGGTCCAGAAGTTGATTGAGAGCATGCCAGGGAGAATTGCAGAGGTCCTGAAGAAGAAGGGTCAACACTGCAAATATTGACTTGCTGCATTAACTCATTCTAACTGTCAATATAAGCTTTTGTTACTCATATGTTTGCAATTATATTTCTGTCTGTGATAAAAACATCTGTCAAACACACATAAAAACCAGAGGGCAGCAGATCATGTGAAAATATAATATTTGTGTCATTCTCAAAACTTTTGGCCATGACTGTACAGACCAAAAGTTTGGACACACCTCATTTAAAGATTTTTCTGTATTTTCATGACTATGAAAATTGTAAATTCACATTGAAGGCATCAAAACTATGAATTAACACATGTGGAATTATACATTACACTTTACAAAAAAGTGTGAAACAACTGAAAATATGTCTTATATTCTAGGTTCTTCAAAGTAGCCACCTTTTGCTTTGATGACTGCTTTGCAGACTCTAGGCATTCTCTTGATGAGCTTCAAGAGGTAGTCAACGGAAATGGTTTTCACTTCACAGGTGTGCCCTGTCAGGTTTAAAGGGAATCTGTCACCCTAAATTGGCGGGATATTTAAATGATGGCAGTCAGGTCAGATGGGCGGTGTTTTGGGTACTTGCCTTAACATGTTGTTTGCCGCTGTCTCCATTATTTCTGGGAATTGTAGTCATTGCCCTCCATATAACGCGCCTGCGCATTGCAATCTGCAGGCAAAGCATACTGCACGTGCGCAATTCAAGATTGCAATGCGCAGGCGCGTTATATGGAGGGCAACAACTACAATTCCCAGAAATAATGGAGACAGCGGCGAACAACATGTTAAGGCAAGTACCCAAAACACCGCCCATCTGACCTGACTGCCATCATTTAAATATCCCGCCAATTTAGGGTGACAGATTCCCTTTAATAAGTGGGATTTCTGGCCTTATAAATGGGATTGGGACCATCAGTTGTGTTGTGCAGAAGTCTGGTGGATACACAGCTGATAGTCCTACTGAATAGACTGTTAGAATTTGTATTATGGCAGGAAAAAAGCAGCTACTAACTGACGTCAGTAGCCTACTCAGCACTAAAAGTCCCAGCACAAAGTGAAGATACTTAAAGAAATGTTCTGTGTTGGAGAAAAGAGGACGTTGAATGGACAGGTTGGTAGTCTTCAGCCGCTAGACAGGTGAGCCACTGGGAATCAATATTTTTAACCTCTTTACCTGCCCCTATGCCATATTGCTGAATTTGCACAAAGAAAAATTTTCCAAATTTGGATTCCAAAGAATTTGAATTTTGTTACAATTTTATTACAAAAATATAATATTTTCTAAATAATTATAGTATTGTGAACTAATTGTTGCTTGAAACAGAATGAAATGCAATATGTGCTTTGTTTAGGAATATGACAAATGGGCAGTGAATATTCGAACTATGTACCCTTACAATAAGGAAAGCTTACTAATTAACCTCGAGCAATTATTAAAAGGTCTACAGCTCCTTCATTAGTGACTGTGCGGACACTAGGGACCTGCAGACTTATTAGGAGAGTTTGGATGAACTGCAGAGAGCAGACAAGGGCATGTTTGGATCTCTCTCTGCTCTCAATAGTATAAAGATCATTCACGGTTGACTTACTTTATTCTTCCTCCTTTCCCAAAGTGTCACCCACAGTCAAGATGTCTTAGGGACAAGCCATGTGTGACAGTATTTTGAATTTAGTCTGGCTCTCATCCAGTAGGCAAGCTGTCACTTAAGTCTCTGGGCATTTCACTGCTCACAATCTAATGTATTTTTGTCTCCTATATATGTTTGTATGAGGATATTTTTAGCACTTTTTTATCACTTAACCTCAAATTGTATTTTCCTTTTTCTCCTACTTTATGAATTTCTGTATGAATTTTAAAATTAAATGTTATAAAAATGTAGCATGTGAACAGCTATACTATTTTACAGTTTGATATGTGATCTATAATTCAATATTGTATATTATTAATATTATTCATGTTACATTATTTAATGAAAAAAGTGATACTACAAGGAAATAGTATAGGACATGTTGTTAAATAAGCCAGACTCTCATCTGACCAATTATGAACATCCTTAAAGGAGAAACACCATAATCTTAACCTTTTCTTCCATGGGCAGTACAGTGGCTCACTGGTTTGTACTGTAGAAATGCAGCACTGGGATCCTAGATTCAAATCCCACCATGGACAACATCTGCATGGAGCTTGTTTTCTCTTTGTGTTCACGTGGGTTTCCTCCTGGTACTTTCCTTTCATTGCACACTTGAAGGACATATTCATACAGAATTTAGATTGTGATCCCCAATGAAGACAGTGATGACAATGTCTGAAAAGCGCTATTGAAATGAATGGTGCTATTTAGGTGAGTAAAAAATAAATATAAAAAGGGGGATTGAAAACAGGTCAAACATTCATAAAGTTATTTTCAATGTACAGTATAATATTATCTTACATGGAAGGGGATATTTCAATAATAAACATTTTTCATCTATCTACCAGATTCTGTAGGTCATAGTTGTTATCTAACCACTAGAGATCCACTGATAACCATAAGACCATAAAGGGAACCTGTCATTTGAAAAATTGCTATTAACCTTCAGATATGGTGTTAATCTGCAGGCTAATAGCGTTCTGAACCTGTGTGGTGCCATCACTTAGACCCCCCGCTGCCGGGATGAAATTTACTTTATTCCTCCCAGTAGCGTTCACGTCTCAGTCATAGTGGTGGCATTGGCGTTGGTACAGTCACCGCCCTGTTCATAGAGAGCGGTGGTTGTAACCACTCACCCTGCACTGACTGACAGCAGCTGAGCATTAGGGCCATCTGTCAGTCAGTGCCAGGGGTACAGCTATACACGGAGTGGTGACCGAACCCATGCCGGCCTCACCCACGCGACTGAAACCGTAACGCTACCGAAAGGAAAACGGTTCATTTCCTCCAGGCAATGGTGGTCTAATTTTAGGAGCCATGCAGGTTCAGAACTCTGTTAACCTGCATATTAACACCATATCTGCAGGTAAATAGTGTTTTTTCATGTGACAGGTTCCCTTTAACTTGAAGAAGTTTGAATGAGGATCCAGCTAGCAGCAATAAGGGAAACAGCCAAGTGCAGCTAGTGGTAGGACTGACTAGTTTGAGAATTTAGCATATATGCAGCAGATATATTATAAAGGCTTCTGACTAGCATCCCCCTGTAAAAAAAAGCAAGTTAGCTATATGTTTGAAAAAATTGCATTGTAAACAAATTTGGAAAATTGATTTAACATTCAATGCTAAGATTGCAGCCTGCAGACTGACAAACCTTCAAATCCAGTAAATCAATGAATAAATTGTTGACTTGTACAGAGATACATTTAGAAAATCATTTTGAACAAAAGACAGAATTGCACCACTGTGCATTCCAAAATGCTGGAAATCATCTTCATTTTATCAATAGAAATAAATTTCCCCCCTTGGAGTGATTTTTTTTGTATGCCACAGATTTTTGCAAAAATATTGCATTGTGTGTGACAATTTAATGGATCATGTGGCGTTTTGCTCCAGTATTTTGCAAAAAAGGTAAACGACAAAAACAAAGAACATTATGGTATTTTAAAATTCTTGGCCCATTGTGGACCATCTTAAAGAATTTGGTGCTAAAACGGCAACCATACCACAAGACAAAAAAAATGGCAAGAAAATAAAAAAAAAACTTAAAATAATGATTTGGAGCCTGAGGATATTTGAATTTGTGCAAACCCGCAAAGAAAATAAAAGGGGATATTAGCTCACTAGTTAATTTTTTCATAACTGCATAGTACTGGAATGTCGGACGGCCCATTGTCCAGGTACAGTATCCGAAAGAAGAAAATTTGATCTCAAAATCCAGTATAAATTAAAAGTATCTTTTACTTAATATCCATTTAGATTTAATTGGCATCATGGCAATACTTATTTGTTGACGGTTTCGTCCAAAAGGTCTTTAACCCCTTAGTGACAGAGCCATTTTGCAGCTTAATGACCGGGCCAATTTTTACAATTCTGACCACTGTCACTTTATGAGGTTATAACTCTGGAACGCTTTGACGAATCCCGCTGATTCTGAGAATGTTTTTTCGTGACATATTGTACTTCACGTTAGTGGTAAAATTTCTTTGATATGACTTGTGTTTATTTATGAAAAAAACGGAAATATGGCGAAAATTTTGAAAATTTAGCAATTTTCAAATTTTAAATTTTTATGCCCTTAAATCAGAGAGATATGTCACACAAATTTCTTAATAATAACATTTCCCACATGTCTACTTTACATCAGCATAATTTTGGGAACAAAATTTCTTTTTTTACGAAGTTATAAGGGTTAAAAATTGACCAGCGATTTCTCATTTTTACAACTCCATTTTTTTTTAGGGACCACATCACTTTTGAAGTCACTTTGAGGGTCTATATGATAGAAAATACCCAAAAGTGACACCATTCTAAAAACTGCACCCCTCAAGGTGCTCAAAACCAATTCAAGAAGTTTATTAACCTTCAAGTGCTTCACAGGAGCTGAAGCAATGTGGAAGGAAAAAATTGACATTTAACTTTTTTTGCAAAAGCTTTACTTCGGAACCAAGTTTTTTTATTTTCACAAGTGTTAAAAGAAAAAATGAACCACAAAATTTGTTGTGCAATTTCTTCTGAATACGCCGATACCCTATATGTGGGGGTAAACCACTTTTTGGGCGCATGGCAGAGGTCGCAAGGGAAGGAGCGCCGTTTGACTTTTTCAACGCAGAATTGGCTGAATGCCATGTCGCGTTTAGATAGCCCCTGATGTGCCTAAACAGTGGAAACACCCCACAAGTGACCCCATTTTGGAAACAAGACCCCTTAAGGAACTTATCTAGATGTGTGGTGAGCACTTTGAACCTCCAAGTGCTTCACACAAGTTTATAACGTAGAGCCGTGAAAAAAAAATATTTTTTTTTTCCACAAAAATGATCTTTTCACCCCAATTTTTAATTTCCCAAGGGTAATATGACCGCAAAAGTTTTTGTGCAATTTGTCCTGAGTATGCTGATACCCCATATGTGGGGGTAAACCACTTTTTGGGCGCACGGCAGAGGTCGCAAGGAAGGAGCGCTGTTTGACTTTTTCAACGCAGAATTGGCTGGATGCCATGTCGCGTTTAGAGAGCCCCTGATGTGCCTAAACAGTGGAAACCCCCAACAAGTGACCCCATTTTGGAAACTAGACCCCTTAAGGAACTTATCTAGATGTGTGGTGAGCACTTTGAACCTCCAAGTGATTCACACAAGTTTATAACGTAGAGCCGTGAAAATAAAAAATCATATTTTTTCCACAAAAATGATCTTTTCACCCCAATTTTTATTTTCCCAAGGGTAACAAGACCCCAAAAGTTTTTGTGCAATTTGTCCTGAGCATGCCGATACCCCATATGTTGGGGTAAACCACTTTTTGGGCGCACGGCAGAGGTCGCAAGGAAAGGAGCTCCGTTTGACTTTTTCAACGCGGAATTGGCTGGACGCCATGTCGCATTTGTAGAGGCCCTCATGTGTCTAAACAGTGGAAACCCCTCACAAGTGACCCCATTTTGGAAACTAGACCCCCTAAGGAACTTATCTAGATGTGTGGTGAGCACTTTGAAGCCCCAAGTGCTTCACAGAAGTTTATAACGCCCGGGCGTGAAAATAAAAAATCATATTTTTTTCCACAAACCTGATCGTTTAGTCCCCAATTTTTTATTTTCCCAAGGGTAAAAGGAGAAATTAGACCACAAAAGTTGTTGTCCAATTTGTCCTGAGTATGCTGATACCCCATATATGGGGGGGGACCACTGTTTGGGCGCACGGCAGGGCTTGGAATGGAAGCAGCACCGTTTGACTTTTTCAAACCAAAATTGGCTGGAATTGAGATTGGACACCATGTCGCGTTTGGAGAGCCCCTGATGCGCCTAAACAGTGGAAACCCCCCACAAGTAACACCATTTTGGAAACTAGACCCCCTATGGAACTTATCTAGATCTGCTGTGAGCACTTTGAACCCCCAAGTGTTTCACAAAAGTTTATAATGCCTGGGTGTTGAAAAAAAAAAAAAAATTTTCCACAAAAATGATTTTTTAGTCCCAAATTTTTTATTTTTCACAAGGAAATTGGACCCTAAAAGTTGTTGTCCAATTTTTCCTGAGTACGCTGATACCAAATATGTGGGGGGGGGGAAACTGTTTGGGCGCATGGCAGGGCTTGGAAAGGAAGTAATAAAGCTTTGGAATGCAGACGTTGATGGGGGTCATGTTCCGTTTGCAGTGCCCAGATGAGCCTAAACAGTGGAAAACCCCCACAAATGACCCCATTTTGGAAAATAGACCCCCTAAGTAACTTATCTAGATCTGTGGTGAGCACTTTGAACCCCCAAGTGTTTCACAAAAGTTTATAATGCCTGGGTGTGAAAAAAAAAAAAATCAATTTTCCACAAAAATGATTTTTTAGTCCCAAATTTTTGATTTTTCACAAGGAAATTGGACCCCAAAAGTTGTTGTCCAATTTGTCCTGAGTACGCTGATACCAAATATGTGGGGGGGGAACTGTTTTGGCGCACAGCAGTGCTTGGAAAGGAAGTAATAACGTTTTGGAATGCAGACGTTGATGGGGGTCATGTTCCGTTTGCAGTGCACCAGATGAGCCTAAACAGTGGAAAACCCCCACAAGTGACCCCATTTTGGAAACTAGACCCCCTAAGGAACTTATCTAGATGTGTGGTGAGCACTTTGAACCCCAAATTGTTTCACAGAAATTTATAAACGCAGGGCCGTGAAAATAAAAAATTTTTTTTTCCTCAAAAATGATTTTTTTAGCCAGCTATTTTTTATTTTCCCAAGGGTAACAAGAGAAATTAGAACCCCAAAATTGGTGGGCAATTTGTCCTGAGTGCGCTGATACCCCATATGTTGGGGTAAACCACTGTTTGGGCGCACGGCAGGGCTCGGAAGGGAGGGAGCGCCATCTGACTTTTTGAACGCCAGGTCATGTTTGGAGACCCCCTGATGTGCCTAAATAGTGGAAACCCCTCAATTCTAGCTCCAACCCTAACCCCAACACACCCCTAATCCCAACCCTAACCCTAATCCTAACCCTAATCCCAACCCTAATTCCAACCCTAATTGTAGCCCTAACCCTAATTGTAACCCTAAACCTAATTGTAACCCTAACCCTAATTATAACCCTAACCCTAAGGCTGGGTTAATTTTGCGTTTTACCAGCCCGTTCAACATATAGCGTTGACGGGCTGGTAACGGTATAGCATAACGCGATCGCGTTATGCTATACCCGCTAGCGCAGAGGAATCAGCAGATGATTCATCTGCGCTAGCGGTGACGGAGCCCAGACGCTGCAGCCCGCGTCCGAGGCTCCGTCACTGAATGATGGCACGTCGCGAACGCATGCCGCTTTACGGTATTCAATAGAAAATGAACTCGGCACTCAACTTTAGTATAGTGAGAATAAAGATTTTTATTCACAGTAGTAACACGAAACGTTTCGGTCCTATATCATGGACCTTCATCAGTCACAGATACTACTGGGAAGGGGGTTGATCCACATAGGGAAGAAAGAAAGGGCTGGATATAGCCTGTGTTGGTGGGGTGAGATGAGGAAGAGGACAATGCCTCTATTGCACTAGTAACCTGTTGTGAAGGAGTCCGGTAGTGAGGATAGGTCTCTGCATTGGACGCGGTGTCCACCGCTTTACGGTATTCGTCGCGATGCGCCCTCAAATGGGGGTGAATGGCAGCGTTAACGGACTGCGTTACACCGCGTTATACCGCGGTGTAACGCAGTCCGTCTAACGGACTGCCATAACGCAGTATGAACCCAGCCTAACCCTAATTATAACCCTAACCCTAATTATAACCCTAACCCTAATTATAACCCTAAGGCTAACCATAACCCTAACAGAAAAATGAAAAAAAAATATAATTTCTATATTTTATTATATGTCCCTAACTAAGGGGGTGATAAAGGGGGGGGGTTATGTACTTTTTTTTTATTTTGATCACTGTGATCAAAAATGCACTTTTGTAAGAATGAATGAAACTTTTTTGAATCTGCCGCCAAGCAGATCGGCGGGCGCACTGCGCATGCGCCCGCCATTTTTTTTTTGCAGGAAGAAGACGCCGGTTTCCTGGGCCTTGAGGAGGACGGAGGACACCGGTAAGTATAGGGGGGGGCGATCGGGGGACCGGGGGACCCTCATTTTCTCCCCTCTGATGTGCGATCACATCAGAGGGGAGAGAAATCATTTTTTTTTTTTTTTTTGCGGTCGCCATTATACGTAGTATAATGGCGATCGCGACACCGGGGTCGGTAACTACGACCCCGATCATGTTCTCTGGGGTCTCGGCTACCCTCGGCAGCCGAGACCCCAGAGAAAATTGCCCACCCCCCCGGCAGAACGCGGCGGGCGCACTGAGCATGCGCCCGCCATTCAAGATGGCGGCGCCCACCGGAGGAGGAAGGTGGGCCCGCGGGCCACAACGGGGACACTGGGGGACACAAGGGGGGGATCGGGGACCATTTTTCTCTGTCCTCTGATGTCTGATGACATCAGAGGACAGAGAAATTAAATGGCACATCAGATTTTTTTTTTGTTGTTGCGGTCGCCGTTATAGGGTTAATAACGGCGATCGCAACATCGGTGTCGGTAAAAACCGACCCGATTCATGTTCTCTGGGGTCTCGGCTACCCCTGGTAGCCGAGACCCCGGAGAAAATGCGCCTCTGGGGGGCGCTATTCACTTTTTCCACATTGCCGTTAATTAACGGCGATGTGGTTTAAGTACCCTTAATGACCGCCGTTAAAAGGCGTATCGGCGGTCGTTAAGGGGTTAATAATATTAGTCAGATGTTACGATTAGGGATGAGCGAATAGCTTCGGATAACACCTTATCCAAATAGTTATAGCGCTTCCCGAATAGCTGCCTCTGTAACCTGGATACCTGGAGCGCTCACGATAATCAGCTGTTCGGCGCTGCAGCTTCATGTGTCACGGCTGTGTGACAGTCACAACACATGCATGTCCAGCGCCAGTCTTCTCTTCTGAGTTATGTCTCCACATTTCCTACTTGCAGGCTTACTCTATGCTCCATATGTGAGCCGTAAGTCTCTTTTGCAATGAAATCCTATGAATCCTTGTTCTGATGCGCCATATAATTGCATTGTAATAGCCACTTCTGGGTCACACAGAGCACAGCATGACCTGGAAAATCTAAAGAGCAGTGATGTCACTGAGAAGAGGAGAAGAATGGTGCTGGAGAGAGCAGTGGTAGGTGAGTATATTAATACACACACTACATTACATGTACATGTACAGTGTTATGCACTCGGTTGCAACAACTTTAATATAATGGATTGCAACCGAACACGGGGTCCGCGATGCAGTTTATGTTCACTGCTGCCGAACACCCCTCTAGTATGAGGGCCAAACTGACAACGGAAATAAACATTAGATCTCGCCTGTGTTACGTCACACTAGGAGAGAGATATGGAATTGGTACTATCACCGTTAACGTCACGGGAGATGTGCTATCAACTGGCGTAGATGGAGCCCTGTTAATGACACAGAAGCCACTTGCCAGATATTAGGTTTGCACTATGTGCTGCAAGCTGGTATAGATGTAGCCCTGTTTGACTACACAGAAGCTACGTGCCAGCCGCTAGGAAGTGCGTGCGACTAACGCCAGGCGTGCGTGCTGTCAGCCGGTGTGGGACCGGACTGAGCAACTTCACTATTCAGCTGATGGCGATGCCCGCATGCTGCGAACCGGGTTACGTCCGACTGCGCAGCTTCAATATTCAGCTGGTGGCGATGCCCACGTGCTGTCAGCTGGTGTGAGACCGGACTGAGCAAGCTTCTCTGTTCAACTGGCAGGTGATGCCCAGGTTACATGCTCCACAGTCTGCTCAAGGTGTATAGCTACCCTATATTTGTAGCAAGACTGCGATATTGGCTACCTGCCTGGCATAAGCTGAACCTGCCTGAAGGACCTGAGCTAATAAGCCGAGCGTACTATGGCAAGGCCCCGGAGAGCAAAGCTAGAGAGCACGTGGAGCCCAGATTCTGGCGCGTCCACACATGAGCACTGCCTATTTTAGTATGATCTGACCACGCCGCACCGTGGACAGACAAGCTATTTAATGGCTAAGTTCCGCCCCCAGCCATCTGTCAATCGCATCACCGATGATGTCATCCGTGACCAATCAGGCAATGCCAGTTCAGAGAATCAGCTGACACTAAGCACCAATCATGGCTCGCCATGTCACGGACATGCTCAGTGCAGGCATTTCCGGGCTTAGGCTTGCAACAGCCTTTTCTTGTTCCGTAACCTAGGTTTAAGGCTACTGTGAACAAAGACCCGAGTAACTATTTGTGCCTCTCGGGTATTGGCTAGGCGTTGGGATCAATAGCGAAGCTAAGCAGCATCTTCCCTGGCCAGGTCTGGATGGGAGACCACAGACTCCTCGGATGCAAGTTCAGGTCGCCTGATGCCTACATACAGTAAAGATGTATATCTTTGTACCGTGTTAGCCAGTAGATAGAAAAATATTTAGAGTTGAGAGTCCTCAGTGGTTGATACCTTTTAATGGCTAACTGAAAAGATTTAGCCTGATGAAGAGACCTGAGTAGTCTCGAAAGCTTGCAATTTGTTACCATCTTTTCAGTTAGCCATTAAAAGGTAACCACTGAGGACTCTCAACTCTAAATATTTTTTTTACATACAGTATATGCATTTAATAAATTCAAAACATGGTGGTAGTGCTCCTTTAAGACCAGATGGTTGAAACTCGTCAGCAAATAAGTATTGCCTCAATGCCAATGGAATTTTAATGGATATTAAATAAAATTATATTTTTTCATTTGCAAAGGATTTTGCAACCAATTTTTTTATTTTTTAGTTTGTGGCAATTCAAACATTTTGTGCACATTATGATGAATTGGCGCAATATTCACCAATGCAAAGAGAAAGTCAAGACCAAAAATTACTTACAAAAAAGTAAAAGATGAATTGGAGTCAAATAGTAATAATAACAGGTACATTGCATTTCTATTTTTTTTTTTTTGCTCTCCCCTTCTGCTTACAGTACTATAAGTGTAGCTCATCATGACGGTCCTGCCAGGAGACTAGACTGTCAATTTAATACTATATCTGAGTATAAGCAGAAATTTGAAGCAACAAAGGGACACTCCTCTATAATTCGAACAACTCAGTAGTTAAATATTCTTCAAACTGCATCACACTCTTTCCACCACAGATCATATAATGAGCAAGCGAAGATAGTCGAGCACAATTATTGCCAGTGACAACAAAAATCCTAAAATATTCCATTGGCATTGGATCCTGCCAACTTTCTCCAATTATGTGCAAATTCTTCAGCATCTTCACGTGCAACTTCTATCGCTGTCTTGGCAATAACACAACCATTTTCTTATCAGAATGACAGCTGAGCAGGATTTGGATGACAGAAGAGAAGTGGAGATGGATCAGAAAGGTAGAAAAAGCCTGGATTTAACAGACGCTGTGAAGTTTTGCTCCTGTTTCTTTTTTTTCAAGCTTCTTGTTATCTAATGAGCTCTCGGTGTCTTTGATCAGTTCTGTATGAAAAAAAGCTGCATTTTCATCTTGCTATTTTTCTTCTTTTGGTCGATAGTATTTTGTTTTTAACCAAAACCAAAATATACAAATATATCTGAAAACATCTTAGGGCAAAAATGTTTTTCTTGTTTTTCATTCATATTTTCATATAACACTTTTCATTTTTTTGCTTTTGCTGTGTTCAGGGGGTTATTTCATTATAGTCCATAAAAATAAGATGAATGTAGATTATATTACTGGGACCTGAATAAATCTTAAGAACATGACCCCATTGTTTACTGCTGGGAGTGATAGGGTAATTTATTGCCCAGGTGCAGATATCTTTATTGATTTGTTTGAAAGTAATGAAAATTGCCTTGCACACTTACTTAGCAATTTTCAGAACTACCATTTTTTGCCAAAAATTTACAAGATATGAACAACCCCTATAAGAAGACAATCATTGTTAAAGAGACCCTCCAGACTCCCCCCATACGGTAACTAATCTCTATTTTTATATGTTTGGTAATTTCATCAAAATCATCTTATTTTTATTTGTGGTTTAGTAGTCTGCATTTCATAACCATTCGTGAATCATCGATCAGACCTGTATCAGGTCGAATGTGCAGAAATGAATTGAACTGTCTTACAGACATGTCTTAGAAGATGGAGAAAGATAGCAGCGTTACGTGGTCCTTAGCCCAAGGCAAGAAGGCTTAATTAACAGAATAGAGGAAAGGGTCAGGAGAGCAGCAGAATGAGATCCGTAGCGAGGACCAGGAGACCTAATTAAAAAAGGCAGTCTATCGGATGAGCAAAAAAGGCCAGGAGGCCTACATAAAGCTACAGTCAACTGGGTGAGTAGAAAAGGCCAGGAAGCTTACCTAATGGGATGGTCAACCAAGTGACCCGAAGGCCTACATAACGATACTGAAGGGACTCTCTAGGAGGCGGAGGCAGCTGGTATAGCTCAACGGTGCAAGGAGTTGCCAGTTGACTACAGCGTAAGATTTGCGGCCTAAAGGGGAAACAGAGCTGACTCTGTGATTTCTGAATTGTCATTTGTCAGACTTTACATCTTTGGTTTCTCTAATTGTACTAAATAGTTAATAAATAGCAAAATTAGTTTATCACTAAATCTGCATAGTCTGTGCTGCTGTGTCCACGTACCTGTTTACAGATAGCACAAAGGTGTGTCTAAGACTACCTCTGGCTCCCTGTAAGCTCTGTAGCTAAGCTGCAGTGGTAAAGAGGTGGCAGGGACCCTATTGTGCTTCCTCTCTCCTTAACACCGAGCACATGTGTCACGTGCAGCACCCTGATGTATTATTAATGCTAATGTAATGTGCGGTTCCCTAATGTTCATTAATGTGAGTCATGTATTGTAATGTGTTGTACACGATATGTTTAGGATTAGGGATAGAAGTTAGCATAGAGAACCAGCATGGTTGGAATAGAGGGGGGCACAATAGAGAATAGATGGTAGTATTAGTTAGATATAGGCAGCATAGGGGTTAAGAAGATGGGAGGAGTCACAGAGCAGCACAGAGCAGTGAGGTATAGGAAAGGCACTTCCTGATTAGAGACAGATGCCTGGGCACCTTGCCCGAGGGCAGGATGTGTGAGCAGAGTATTACAGGCATTGGGGATAAAGTGTGATGGAAATATATATGTATTTCATGTAGATCTCACTTGCATGTATACTCCTATATACCCATATATACTCACAGCTAATATATTCACTAATCAGTGGCTTAAGAAATGACCCCTGACCCAGATAAACCGGACAAGTTTCAACCAGACAGCTTCTTTGGTACTTTCCCAGACATCAGACATCAGAAAACGGGAATCTCTAGCAGATGTCTAAGTTGATGTCTGGATTTCTGCTGAATAGCAGGAAATCAACGACAGATACTCATAAATACTCGCTAAATCAGCCTTTTGTTATCTTATAGCCCGAAACCTTCATGTATTCAAACAACCAATAGCATAGAAGCTTGATTGTATGTTAATTTACTAAACCACCCCTTTCTGTATGCAGCTATTAAACCATGCCTTAACAATAAGCTGTCAGTATTGATGGACTGTTATTGTGTCACTTTGTGTGAGCAGTCTCATTTCTGGAGCGCTCAAAATACTCAATCTGATTGGGAAAAGCCGCAGCAAACACAAGGATAGATTTATCCTAACCAAATTTCCATAACAAAAGCTGCTTCAGTAAGGGGCCCCAGGCTGAGAATCATGCAGGAATTCATCAGCTTAGAAAGAACCATTCCAAGGAAGGATCTGAAGCCAGCAGCTGGGATTAGGAGGCAGCTGAGTTGGCGAGCCAGTTACCCTATAACTCGCAGCCAGGCCAGGGAAATGGTAGGTAGCTGGTGAGCCTGGAGCATGACTGGGACAGAGATTGTCCAGAATAGAGACAGGGATTGTCCATTAGTGGGTCAGAGATTAACCAAAGAGTGAGATAGAGGCTGCAAGGATATAGACAGAGTTCACAGGAAGAACCTAGTCTGCCCGGAAGGCAGGGAAAGATAAGAAGATGTCTCTGTGCTTAACTTGTGCTGCCTGTGAGATGACTATGGCGCTGTTTAGTAAAGTTCAACTGTTGGAAAAAGATCCTGTCCTAGAAGTGATCTGCGCAGCTCATGAATGCGGAGACGACATGACAGCAGCCGAGAGGCCTCTGACAATAACCGTGTGTTGCTGCTTATGCAGCAGAAAGGAATTTGCATTTCATCTGTGAGGCGCCAGGGTGTGGGAACCATACAGCCTGTTGCCACAACTACCACCCTGGCCGCCTTACAGAATTAGCATAGTCGGCAGCATTACAAAACCTTATGTTTAAAGAGCGGAGGAGCCTTGAAGGCAGCAAAGATTGCAGCCATTATAGAGTTAAAGATGGCGCCGAACACTGACAAGAAGTTGTTGGTCTGTGGCATGAAAGCAAAGAGCAGTGACACCCACCATGTGTGTCCTAAGAAGAAAAGGTTGCGAGGATGGAAGAAGCAGTGGCCTGAGCTGAGGCCACATCCCATTGTAACTGGTGCCCACCCGAGATGGGCGTGACAGAAGAAGAAGCCCGACTCCTACAGCAGAGTCTTGAGGAACCTATGGGGCAACCAGCAGTAACTGGGTGGAGCTCAGAGGAGCAAGATGGCGTGTCCGGAAGATAGAAGCCATTACCAAGTGAGATACCTGTACTAATGAAGATCGCCAACAGTGAGGAAACTGCGGACCCGGAGAAGCTGGAGCCAAAAGAAGTAATAAAGAAACCTGAAGTTGTGGAGAGAGTGACCATCGCGGCCGTGATCCTGAGTTTGCGAGGCTGCAGAGGATGACCGTCGCATCCAGCTGCAGTTGTGGTGAGTGTGACACCGACCCTCACCCCAGTCCCCACATCTTCCCACGGCGGCTACTTAGACAAGTCCTGGGCCTCGAAAGCGAGAGAGGCTCAGTGGGTAAATGAAGTTATACAAAAAAAGAAATGGCGGAAGCGCCAAATTTTAAAGGAGTTGCGGAGGAGGAAGCATGTCCAACCAGATGACACGTGGCCCCTGCAGAGACACCCTTAAAGGAAGCCGTGACCACAGGTGGGTCAAGGGAGCAGGAGGCCCCAGGTACAAGAAGTCGACAGCTGCTGGAGGAAAGTAGCCGGAGGAACAGTGATGAGTGTTCCTCCAATGGGTCTTTGGGCCACAGTGTGGCCCACTATTCTGACCGCAAGGAGTGAAAGCGGCCCTGCATTGACTAGTGAGGACCCCTTTAAGTGGGAAGAGTTGTGCTGGTTGCACTAAATGAGACACTGTTCTTTGTCTCTTGAAGGGCAGGGAGCCCTGGACAACACCAGGACTGAGTGTCGTGGGTGATCCGAATGGTCTTGGATAAAAGACTGTTGTTTTCATGTTCCCCTGCTGGATTATGGGACAGGAACCATGAAAGGGTTAATCATCATGGACTGTGTGTTTGGTTGCTTTAAGGACTGTATTGTTTTAACCCTACATCTTACTTGCATTTGCCTCAAATTTTACCTGTCTTAACCTTGAACTGTTCCTTGATAAAGCCGCCCATGTGTGTTTAAGAGCCCGTGATCTACTAAAAGAAGGGAGGGGGAAAAGCCTGTGCAAGAGGACCCAAAGAGTGAGCCGGGTCAGGACTAAATGTACTGATCCTGAGTTGGCCACTGGGCCATGTTTTTAAAAGTGACTTCCTGTGTTTGGCTACCTGGAGCAGGAAAGGACTGGTCCATGGGCCTCAATTGTTGTTGCTTGGCACCGTATATGTATGGGTCCCAAGAGCAAGGGGACCGGGGTCAGTCAGACTGGAGTTAAAGGAGACTTGAACTTTCTGTTCCGGGGCTCCAACTGAGTAGAGCCGAGGTCATGGTTGACCCACAAAAGTTATCAGATAGAGACTGTCTTATATTGTAAATATTTTTATTTTAAAATTGTTTTCTAACAGTTTTACATTGACAGGTTGCTGCCATGGTCGGGGACAACCATATGTTAGGACGGAGGAGTGTAAGGAGGTGGTGGGGACCCTCATGTGCTTCCTCTCTCCTTAAGTCCGAGCACATGTGTCACGTGCGGCACACTGATGTTTTATTAATGCTAATGTAATATGCGGTTCCCTAATGTTCATTAATGTGAGTCAGGTATTATAATCTGGTATACTCGATATGTTTAGGATTAGGTATAGAAGTTAGCATAGAGTAACAGCATGGTTGGAATAGAGGGGGGCACATTAGAGAATAGATAGGTTGGTTAGTTAGATACAGGCAGCATAGGGGTTAAGCAGATGGGAGGAGTCACAGAGAAGAAGCTGCACAGAGCAGGGAGGTATAGGACAGGCACTTCCTGATTAGAGACAGATGCCCGGGCACCTTGCCCGAGGGCAGGATGTGTGAGCAGAGTATTACAGGCCGTGGGGATAAAGCTGCTTCAGTAAGGGGCCTTAGGCTGAGAATCATGCAGGCAGTCACCAGCTTAGACAGAACTGTTCCAAGGAAGGATCCAAAGCTAGCAGCTCCGATTAAGAGGCAGCTGAATTGGCGAGCCCGTTACCCTAAAACTCGCAGCCAACCAGGGAAACGGTAGGAAGCTGGTGGGCCTGGAGCACGAGTGGGACAGAGTGGGACAGAGATTGTCTAGAAGATAGACAGGGATTGTCCAATAGTGGGTCAGAGATTGACCAAGAGTGAGACAGAGGCTGCAAGAATATAGACAGAGGCTGCAAGAATATAGACAGAGTTGACAGGAAGAACCGAGTCTGCCCGGAAGGCATGGAAAGATAAGAAGATGTCTCTGTGTTTAACTTGTGCTGCCTGTGTGATGAATGCAGATAGGAAGATGTCTCTGTGTTTAACTTGTGCTGCCTGTGAGATAAATATGCTGCTGTTTAGTAAAGTTCAACTGTTGGTAAGAGATCCTTTCTCTGAAGTGATTTGTGGAGCTCATGAATACGGAGCTGAAATGACAGCAGCTGAAAGGCCTCTGACAATAACATAGTAACATAGTAACATAATTATCAAGGCCGAAGAAATAAATTTGTCCATACAGTTCAGCCAATATTCCATCAGAATGAATCCCCAGATCTATGTCCTTCTAAAGAACATAATAACTGTAAGATACAATATTGGAGAACATCGAAGCCTCTCTTGAACACCTCGACTGAGTTCACCATCACCAGCTCCTCAGGCAAGGAATTCCAGATTCTCACTGGCCTAACAGTAAAGAATCTTCTTCTATATTGGTGGAAAAACCTTCTCTCCTCCAGACACAGAGAATGCCCCCTTGTGTCCGTCACCTTCCTTGATATAAACAGATCCTCGGAGAGATATTTGTAGCAGGTGGAGGCGTTGGTCTGCTCCTATCACCCAAATGTAATTTTCTGGTTATCCTTCAATTACCCTCACTTGTCTTCCCTTCTTTTGAGGTCCATGCTATCAGACTCTAAATTTCCTTCTCCATGCAAGTGGCGGTGGTTTCTCGTCCTCCCAGCCTTTGTCACCAGTTCCTGGATAAATTTGCCACCTGGCTTCCACATGTTCTTTCCTGTGACATCCCCACCCTCATCATGGGTGATTTCAACATCCCCACTGCTCTTCCCCTCTCCCCATCTGCTTCTCAACTTTTATCGCTAACCTCCTCTTTCAGCTTCTTGCAGCATACTAGCTCCCACACGCATGAAGATGGAAACTCCCTTGACATGGTCTTCTCCTGGCTTTGCTCAGTGGATGATTTCACAAACTCCCCTCTCCCGCTCTCTGACCACAACCTTCTATCATTCTCTATCAAGAACTGCCATCCTGCTCAGGTCACCCCAACTTTCCACACTTATAGAAACATACAGGCCATTAACACCCAGAAACTTATGAAGAACTTGCAGTCTTCATTGGCCCCTATCTCCTCCCTCTCATGTCCAGATTCTGCACTGAAGCATTACAATGGAATCCTGAAAAGTGCCCTGGATGAAATTGCACCGCCTATAGATAGAACAATGCGACACCGATGGTGACAACCATGGCACACGTTTCCTGCAGCGGTGCTACAGGTGCACCGAACATCTGTGGAGAAAATCTAATCTACCCGAAGATTTCATCCTTTACAAGTTTATGCTTGAAACAACTCTGCCCTTCAACTCTCCAAACAAACCTATTTGAAGACCCTCATCATCTCACTATCCAATAACCCTAAACGTCTCTGTGACACTTTTCATTCCCTACTCAACCCAAAAGTGCAGGCCCCAACCACGGTTCTCCGCGCTGATGATCAAAGAAAAAATTGACCACATCTGACAGGAAATTATCTCCAAATTCCCTCATACCATGCACTGTCCTCCCTCCCCCACTGCATTTAGCTCACTCTCTGATTTTGAACCAGTCACAGAAGAAGTAATCAGGCTCCTTGCATCTTCTTGCCCTACCACTTGCATCAGTGACCCCATTCCATCACATCTCCTTCAGTCCCTTTCCCTTGCTGTCACCTCTCACCTAACAAAAATATTCAACCTCTCTCTCTCTTCGGGTATCTTTCCCTCCTCATTTAAGCATGCAATCATACATCCATTACTTAAAAAACCATCCCTCGACCAAAACTGTGCCGCTAACTATAGACCTGTCTCTAATTTTCTCTTCATCTCTAAACTCCTGGAACCCCTGGTCCACACCCGTCTTATCCGATATCTCTCAGATAACTCTCTTCAATCTGGTTTCCGCTCTTTACACTCTACTGAAACTGCCTTCACTAAAGTCTCTAATGATCTTCTAACAGCTAAATCTAATGGTCACTACTCCATGCTAATTCTCTTGGATCTCTCCGCAGCATTCGACACTGTGGACCATCAGCTTCTCCTCACTATGCTACATCTCATCGGCCTCAAGGACATCATTCTCTCCTGATTCTGCTACTATCTCTCTGACCGTTCCTTCACTGTATCTTTTGCTGGTTCTTCCTCCTCTCAACTTTCCCTTACTGTTGGGGTTCCAAAAGGATCAGTCCAAGCCCCCCTCCTCTTCTCTGTGTATACCGCCCCTATTGGACAAACAATCAATAGATTTGATTTCCAGTACCATCTCTATGCTGGTGACACCCAATTATACACTTCTTCTCCTGATATTACGCCTGCCTTTTTAGAAAACTCCTCGTGTTTCCTCCCTCTACAGACCTACCTTTGCCCGACATTGCCATCTCTGTGTGTGGTTCCACCATTACTCCCCAGTAACATGCCCGTTGTCTTGGGGTCATACTTGATTCCAAACTTTCATTCACCCCCCACATCTGATCACTGGCTAGCTCTTGTTGTCTCCACCTCAAAAACATCTCTAGAATTCGACCTTTTCTTACTTTCGACTCTGCAAAAACCCTTACTGTTTCTCTTATTCATTCTCGTCTGGACTGTTGTAACTCTCTACTAATCGGTCTCCCTCTTACCAAACTCTCCCCTCTCCAATCCGTCCTGAATGCTGCAGCTAGGATCATATTCCTCACCAATCGTTATATCGATGCCTCTACCTTGTGCCAGTCATTACACTGGTTACCCATCCACTACAAAATTCAGTACAAACTTATTACCCTCACCCACAAAACACTCCATGGTTCAGCACCATCCTACATCTCCTCCCTTGTCTCAGCCTACCATCCTACCCGTGCCCTTTGTTCTGCTAAAGACCTGAGGTTAGCATTCAAAATAAACAGAACCTCCCACTCCCGTCTCCAAGATTTTTCACGTGCTGCACGAAAACTTTGGAATGCATTACCCAGGTTAATACGATTAATCCCGAATCCCCACAGTTTTAAGCGTGCCCTAAAAACGCATTTGTTCAGACTGGCCTACTGCCTCAACGCATTAAACTAACTATCCCTGTTGGCCCATTCAAATTTTTTTTACCATAATCAGGTACCTCGTATTATGTTCTCACCCGCTTTATGCATAATTACTAGAGTTGAGCATTCCGATACCGCAAGTATTGGGTATCGGCCGATATTCGCTGTATCGGAATTCCGATACTTAGTTCCGATATTTTTCATATATCGTATACCGGAATCGGAAGTTCCCATAATTCTTTGAGAGGCAATGTGATTTTAGTCAGCCAATGAAGAATCCTAAGAAGTGTGGGCACATCCTGTACTGCTGCGGTCATGTTAACTAATGGCATGGCTGTGATTGGATGCTGAAATGATGTCAGAATGCACTATAAAAGGCGCCGCCGCCATTTTAGCGTCACTGTGCTGTGAATTCAGTAAGGGACAGAACGCTGCTCTGCTGACTCTGAGGGACAGTTAGAGATTGCGATTTTGTGTACTGTGCTCTAGGCAGGCTAGTTTACCAACCGCTGTGTAAAGCTTCCTTTTGCCAGTGTTGTTTTAACAGCTCTGTGCAAGGTGTGTGTGTGAGTGCAGGTGACACTGCAGTTTGCTCTGCATCCAACGCTGTTTGTAGGCATCTGCACATGTCACTCACAGACTCTTTTTTTTTTCTTTAGTGTAATTCTTGCTGCTCCATTCAATTGAAATTATAGTGTGACGCGCTTCCATCCGTATCCAATACATTGGATGCAAACACTATAGAATTACAGAAAGGAGCCTTTCAGAGATAGTGAACAGTTGTGTTCAGTGTTCACTCTAGTCTGTGAGGTTTTTTTTTTTTTGAGTGCAGATCACGCTCCAGTTAGTTCTTCAACCACTGCTGGTTGTAGTCTGCTGAACGTGTGTCACTGCCTCATCCTTGTCATTTTTCTCTAATTGGTGCTGCTCCATTCCATTTCAAATAACTCAAATCTATTAGTGTGATGCGCTTCCATCCGTATCCAATACATTGGTTGCAAACACTATAGAATTACAGAAAGGAGCCTTTCAGAGATAGTGAACAGTTGTGTGCAGTGTTCACTGCAGTCTCTGCGTAATAACCACACTTAGACCTTATAACTTTTCTGACTTTCTTTATCAATCTACCAAGAAGAAGAAGGCAGGGAGTAAGGCACGTGGTCGTGGCCATGGAGTTTCAGCAGGGAAAGGACGTGGGGATTCTGTGGCTGCTGCCGCCCCCAGTGACACAGCATCCACCAGTTTTCCCAGTGAGCGTTCCTTTATGTGCAGTTTTGTAGGAGCTCGGCGTACCCCCCTGCTGCGGGAAGAACAAATTGAAGCCGTTGTTGGTTGGATGGCAGCCAATGCATCGACTTCAATTGCTTCCACCTCCTCTCAGGACCACAACACTGTTGAGCATCCATCTGTCTGTTCACCACCTGTCAAATTGCCCAGGCAGTCAGAGAGTTCTGAACTGGAGCCAGCTGAGTCTCTGCTTCTGTTCTCAGAATCTGTTGGCTTGCAAACAGGGGCCCAGCCAAGCAGCATTCTGGAATTTGAAGAAGAGGGAGTATGCAGTGATGCGCAACAGCTGTGTCTCTCTGAATCTGAAGAGGCGGGTGAGCCAGTGCCGATGGTCAGCACACCGCAGAACGCATCTGATGATGATGAGACTCAGTTGCCAGTTTCTGTTGAGCATGGTGCTGTCCAGACCACCCAACAGCAGCAGGTGTTGGAAGAGGGTAGTGGAGATGATGAGGTCCAAGACCCAACATGAGGAACAGGAAGGTGGTGGGAGCAGCTCTGAGGAAGAGATTGGCCCAACGGTACAAACAGGAGGGAGAGGTAGGCTGCAGACTCGGTTGCCTGTAGCCTCCAGTTTGGCACCTGTTGGGAGCAGTTCTCTTCCAAAAGTCAAAACGGGCGCTCCCAGGACTTGCACTGCGTGGTCCTTTTTTGACACACTTACAGATGATATTTGCTATGTCAAATGCAAACTGTGTAAGCAAAAAGTAAAAAGAGGTAAATGTGTCAGTAACCTCAATACCACTAATATGTGGAAACATGTGCGGACAAAGCACGTAGTTGAGTTACAAAGACACACTGGAGATGTAGGCCAACCTACAGCAGCACCTACATCTTCAGCTCGTGTTGGAGCCTCTTCCTCCAGCTCACACACAGCTGGTTCGGCTTCCTCACACGATCGCCATGGAAGAACCTCGGTCACTGTTGTCCAGAGACAAAGTGTTATTCCACCCACAGCTGCAAGTTCCCTGTCATCTCACACTCCCAGGCCACTGTACAGCCATAGGTAGCACAGGCATGGGATAAAAGACGGCCATACTCGGCAAACCATCCACGAGCACAGGCTCTGAATGCTGGCATTGCAAAACTCCTGTCCCTTGAAATGCTGTCATTCAGGCTGGTGGAGACTGACAGTTTCCAGAACTTAATGGCATTGGCAGTCCCACAATACAATGTGCCAAGCCGATTTTATTTCAGCAGGCAAGCCGTCCCTGGTCTGCAAAAGCATGTTGAGGGAAAAATTAAACATGCGCTACTAAACGCCGTCAGTAGCAAGGTCCACCTGACCACTGATGCGTGGACCAGTACCCATGGCCAGGGACGATACCTTTCCCTCACTGCCCATTGGGTCAATGCTGTGGAGCCGGGTACAGATCTTGCGAGTGGCGCTGTACGTGTTCTGCCAACTCCAAGGATTGCTGGAATCCAGTCTGTACACATTGACTCCTCCTCCTACTCCAGTTCCTCAGAATCATCGCCGCAGGAGCCGTCACGGTCTACCTCCACATGGACCCGTGAACGCTTACCTGTTGCGACCGATATGAGCACAGCCGTGGCCAAACGTCAACAGGCCGTCCTGAAATTAATTTCCATGGGGAATCGAAGCCACACAGCGCAGGAGGTCTGGAATGCCATCAAGCAGGAGAGCGACGTGTGGTTTTTGCCAGCGAATCTCCAGCCAGGCTTGGTAGTGTGTGACAATGGCCGAAATCTGGTGGCAGCTCTGGCCCTTGGCAACCTCACTCACATACCATGTCTGGCACATGTGCTCAACTTGGTCGTGCAGAGTTTTTTGATGGACTATCCGGATCTTGATGCACTGCTGCACAAGGTCCGCCTAGAGTGCGCTCACTTGCGACGTTCCAGCATGGCCAGATCGCGCATTGCAGCTCTGCAACGCAGATTTCGCCTTCCTGAACATCGCATCATATGTGACGTACCCACCAGGTGGAATTCCACGTTACATATGTTGGAGCGGTTGTGTGAGCAGCAGACAGCAGTAATGGAGTATCAGCTGCAACAGGCAAAATCAACACGCAATTTGCGCCGTTCACACTTCACCACTACTGAGTGGGCCTCTATGAAGGACATCTGCCACGTTTTGCGTGCGTTTGATGAGTCAACGCGGATGGCGAGTGCAGATGATGCACTAGTCAGCCTGACTGTCCCCCTTATCTGCCTGCTTCAAAAAACACTGCAAGCACTAAGGAATGAGGTTTTGGAAGAGGTGGAGGATGAGGAGACACAAATTCTATCACCTTTTGGACAGTCAGCGCAACGTGGTTCCTCCCAAAGGGCTTTGCAGGGCTCAATTTGTGAGGAGGATGAGGAGGAGTCAATGGAGGAGGAAGAAATCGCTACAGAGGGAGGTACACAACGCTCTAGTCAGTATGTAGAGCGAGGGTGGGGTGATGCAGAGCAGGTACAGATGACGCCTCTTACAGAGGACAGCGTTTCTTGGCCAGTTGAGAGTCTGCAGCACATGGTTGATTTCATGCTGCAGTGCCTGAGAAATGACCGCCGCATCGCCCACATTCTCACCACGTCTGATTATTGGGTGTACACCCTCCTAGACCCTCGCTACCGGGACAACGTACAAAGCCTCATCACACCGTTGAACTGGGAGCGTAAAATGCGGGAGTACCAAGACACACTGGTGAAATCCATAATGTTCTCCATTCCAGCCGAGAGCAGTGCTGCTGATACTGCTTTACAAAGCAGCTCTGTGCGTGGAGGCAGTGGAGACAGCTCTGCAACAAGAGGGAGCACAAGTAGCGCCTCTACCTAGGGGGGCAAGACCAGTATGTTCCAAATGTGGCGAAGTTTTGTGGCAGCGCCACCAATGTCTACACCATCCGAGACGCCTCCAGTCACCAGGAGGCAACGTTTCCGTAAGATGGTGACAGACTACTTGTCTTGCCCTCTCAGTGTACTCCCAGATGGCTCTTCCCCTTTCAAGTTTTGGGTCTCTAAGCTGGATACATGGCCAGAGCTTAGCCAGTATGCATTGGAGGTGCTGGCTTGCCCTGCTGCCAGTGTATTATCGGAGCGCGTCTTTAGTGCTGCAGGTGGTGTACTAACAGACCGTCGCATGCGACTATCTTCCGATAATGTAGACCGGCTTACTTTTCTGAAAATGAACAAGGCATGGATCTCGCCAGAATTTGCCTGTCCGTTTTCCGATTAAATAACTGGTTGGCAACGTTATCAATTTCTCCTGTTATGTTCATCTATCTACCACCTGAACTCTACTCCCTGGGATACAACACTGCCAGTCTGAGGGGAATGATCAGTTAACAACCAAAATGTTATCCCCAACAGATAGTATCGCAACGACTCCAGTGCCCACTTGATCGCCAGGCACTCTCTCTCTCTACAATGCTGTATCTGGTTTCAGCTGGAGTTAGCTTTCGACTCTGGAAAGTAATGTGATGCTCCTCCCCGTTAACCTCCTGAGACAAAACGGCACCCACACCTACCTCTGACGCATCAGTCTGGACAATGAATTCTCTTTTGAAGTCGGGTGTGATCAAAAATGGTGACACACACACAGTGCCCCTATTAGTTTTACAAACGCTTCTTCAAGCTGATCATTCCATCGCACCATTACTAAATTCCTGCCTTTTAGGCAGTCATTTAACGGCGCCGACAGTGTTGCAAAATTGTGAATAAACCGCCAGTAGTATCCCACTAACCCCAAAAACCCTTTCACTTGTTTAGTGGTGAGGGGACGGGGCCAGTTTTGGATTGCCTCCACTTTGTTTATTTGGGCTTTGATAACTCCTCTCACAATCACATACCCAGGTAGCGATCTTTCTCCAACCCTATAGAACACTTCTTTGGGTTGGCAGTTAGCTCTGCTTGTCTCAGCGAATCTATCACCGCCTGTACCTTGGCTAAGTGACTTTCCCAGTCTGTACTGTACACCACAATATCGTCCAGATTGGCCGCGGCATATCGGCGATGAGGACGAAGAACAACGTCCATTAACCTCTGGAATGTCGCTGGAGCGCCATGCAACCCGAAGGGTAGGACTATATACTGGAACAGTCCCTCGGGTGTTACAAAAGCCATTTTCTCTCTCGCTGCTTTTGTTAGTGGCACCTGCCAATACCCTTTTGTGTTGTCAATGAGTGAAAAATAACGTGCCTGCCCAAACCGCTCTATTAACTCATCGACCAGGGGCATGGGGTAGGCGTCAAAGTTAGAAATTTCATTCAGTTTTCTGAATTCATTACAGAACCATAGTGTCCCATCTGGCTTTGGTATTAGGACTATTGGGCTGGCCCACTCACTCTGGGACTCTTCAATGACCCCTAACTGCAGCATCTTCTTGACCTCTTCCTTGATGGCTTGTCGCCGGGCCTCAGGCACCCGATATGGCTTTAATCGTACTTTGTCCTGTGGCTCAGTGACAATGTCATGTTGTATTAGGGAGGTACGACCAGGAAGTCCCGAAAAAACATCTGTATTTCGGCTAACAAACTCTCGGACTTCCTGAACTTGTCTGTGCGACAAAGTGTCTGATATTTTGACGGCGGAGAGGACTTCTCTTGCCTTCTCCTGAGGCAAGGAAGCCATCTGTACTGGAAATGCAGGCCGTGGACAATCCTCACCAAGCGGGTCTCTGTCTTTCCATGGTTTGAGCAGATTCACATGGTATACGTGTTCTGGCTTTCTCCGCCCTAGTTGGTGTATTTTATAGTTTACTGGTCCCACCTTCTCTATAATGTCGTAGGGTCCCTGCCACCTTGAAAGGAACTATCCACTGTAGGCACAAGTACCAACACCCGATCCCCAGGGTTAAAGGACCTTACCCGTGCCTCCCGGTTATAGACCTGCCTCTGTGACCTTTGTGCTGATTCCATATGTTCTCGGACTAATGGTAGGACTGTCTCCATTCTCTCTTGCATTTTGGCCACATGTTCTATCACACTTTTGTGGGGAGTTGTATGGTTTTCCCAGGCCTCTTTAGCTATATCGAGTAAGCCACGGGGATGTCTGCCATATAATAGTTCAAAGGGCGAGAACCCCGTAGATGCCTGGGGCACCTCCCGCACTGCAAACATCAGGTATGGCAACAAGAGATCCCAGTCCTTAGCATCTTTAGAGACTTTTTTTTCAACATATTCTTCAGGGTTTTATTGAACCTTTCTACTAAACCGTCTGTTTGGGGATGATAGACCGATGTGCGCAACTGTTTAACACGTGGAAGAGTTCCTTCATGATTTTTGACATAAAGGGGGTCCCCTGATCTGTTAAGAGTTCTTGAGGGATTCCCACCCGAGAGAACATACCCATGAGTTCTTTTGCGATCAGTTTTGCCGAGGTGTGTCGCAGGGGAATAGCCTCAGGATACGTGGTAGCGTAATCTAGAACTACGAGGATGTGTTGATGACCCCTTGCTGATTATTAACCGTCCACACCAGATCCATTGGCTATTCTCTCAAACGGTACCTCTATAATTAGTGATGGCACCAAGGGACTCTGAAAATGAGGCTGCGGACTGGTTACCTAGCACACGGGACAAGAGTAACAATACCGTTTAACTTATTCATAGACCCATAGCCAGTAAAACCGTTGTAGAATTCTGTCTAGGGTTTTCTTTGGTCCCAAATGTCTCCCTAGTACATGCGCATGCGCTAAGTCCATTACCAACCTCCGATATGACTGCGGTACCAGCAATTGCTCGACAATTTCCCCATGTATTTTTTCAACACCATACAGCAAATCTTGGTTCAGCTCAAATCAGGGAAATACGTTAGCCGCCCTGGGGTGTTGGGGTTCCCCATTGACAACCAGTACATTTTCCCGGGCTCGAGTCAACGTAGGGTCCCGTAGTTGCGCCGTACCAAAATTGTCACCTGCCACATTTAAGTATGACAATTCTGGTCCCGGTGGCAAATCTTCCATCTCCCCACCTAACACTTCTATAGGAGAGGGGTTTTCCTCCTCCACCGAAGGCTAAGGTACTCCTACCGCCAGTACATCTTCCTCTGGGCCACCAGGTTCATGCCCGATTTCTGGAGAATGCAACCTGTTTGCCACTGGTGCCGACGACTGTTCTGTGGGAGGGGTAATTACAGGCCAAAGCACAGAAAATAACGGAAAATATCTCCCCATTATTAATGCTAATCAACCACCACCCCCACCTCGTGTCACCTCCTCCCCGCTGGCGTGTTTATCATCACCAGGGTGGTAGGATAATGTTTTAAGTCACCATGTATACACAACACACCCATTTTCACAGCAGTATACTCGCTGATTTGGACGTGGCTGGCTCGTATTAGGGTCACTCACGAGACTCCCTGAGTCCACTAGAGCCACAGCAGGGTTACCCTCCACCTGCACTTTACACAAATGGTTCATATTGGGTCCCTCTGCTTTGACCACTGCACACATGTGTTCTGCATAGTGAGACTGATAGTAGCCAAAGTTGTTGTCCATGGGCTCTGTCAGGTGGGGGCAAACAGCTCTCACATGTCCTGGTTGTTGGCACCGCCAACAGATTATGGGGCCCCTTTCATTCCCTGACCCGTCCTGGGCGGCCCTCTGAGTCTCTGCTCGCCGAGCTGTGGGTGAAGGTTTGTGGAATTTACTTGGTACCTTCCGGGTAGTCTCTCCCTGTATCTCCTTGGTAGCCCCATATCTTTCAATGAGGTCTACCATTTGGAGACCATCAGTAGGGGCTGCCTGTCCAAGCCATGTTTGAAGGTGTGTGGCAAATTTCTCAAGAATTTATCAGTCACTGTACGATCCTGCATAGCGCGGGTTGACAACACCTCCGCCTGCAACCACTTTTCTATCAGGTGTATCAAGTCATAATACTGTGACCGAGCTGGCTCGGAAGGGGAAAAGTTCCACTGGTGTACCCGCTGTGCCCGGACCAAAACATTTACCCCAAGACGTGCAAGTATCTCACCCTTGACGCTCTCATAGTCCTCCTGTTGCTCGGGGGGTAGGTCCCTAGAGGCTTTTGCGGGTCCTGAATTAAAAAAACGGAGCCACGATCTCGGCCCACTGGTACCGGGCCAGTCTCTCCCTTTTAGCCACGCCTTCAAACATCTCCAGGTACACCTCGACATCATCTGATTGCTCCATCTTTCGGATCGCTGTACGCACCGCTTTCCGGACATCCTGCCATCCCCAGGCAGCTCCTGCTGTCTGCGGCGCTGTGATGTGCTGCATCACTAGACTATTGGTTTCCTGTTGCTGTCGATTAAATATCTGCTGCTGCTCCATAGCCTGCTGCTGTATAGCCTGCTGCTGCTCCATAGCCTGCTGCTGTATAGCCTGCTGCTGCTCCATAGCCTGCTGCTGTATAGCCTGCTGCTGCTGCTGCATAGCCTGCTGTTGCTGCCGCATGGCCTCCTCCAGCATTTTTACTGTGTTCTCCATCTTGGGACAGTTATCCACCGGGTTTTGCGTCACTTTCTTTACCTAGGACATTTACTGTCATGCAGGAAAAAACAGCCTGACCTCACTGCGTTGCCGCATTGAAGCCACCAATTGTAGGGATCCGCTCTGGTAAGCAGGGCTGGGCCGCAGTAATGAAGCAAACACACCGCCTTTTACTTCAAATTTCAGTGGTTTTAATGATGAGTTCAACAAAAAGTCCAGATAACAAAATAAAAACAGAACATAAATCACCACAGTTTGGAGAACCACTGGTGCCAGACTCACCCTTGCTTGGGACGGGCTTAACTAAGCGGCTGCAGGTCAGCAGAGACCGCCAGGTCCCATTCCGGGTGGTCTGGTACTCGCTTCCTGGTGCACACTGGCACACAGTAACAAAACAATCTTCCAGGCTGACTCCAGCCAAAATCCTTCCTTCCACACACCAACTACAACAGCTCCTTGTTCTATAGGCCTACTCCACACCCTCAGGTGAGGTACACATGAGCTGACCAGATCACGTGACTATGACCTTATCACAGGTCCTTGTGATCATGGAAAATCCTGAGCAAACTTCAGTCTGCTAGAAGAAATATATCTCACATCCAGCAAGATCCCCTTTGGTGTACCACAGCGGCAAGAAGTCTCCTGTTCCCTACACATGCACAGAAAAACCCATGTCGAACATGCTCCAAATAGGGAAGAGCCGTCACCCTGATTGTTATGCTTAAAACAGGAAAGATTGAAGTTTTCAAGGGCTAAAATGAAATATTTTTATAAGAAATATGGACAAATATTAATTTGTCATCACAGCGCATATCTGCACATGGCTAGTAGAAATGGTAACAAAAAATAAAACATACTGTTTACTTTTTTAAATTAATGCATAAAAATACATTTCATAATTATCAATTAATGCTTCTTAAGGAACGTTATCTGTACCTGTAAGATAATGCAGTCAATGGATGTACGAATCATAAACATCATCATCATCCTCACGAGTTTTATTAATGACAGACATAATAAAATACACAGACTGAGGACAACTGTAACTTCACACACCATATATGAAATGGCCATCATATAAACCTGGTAATAATGCGCAATAATAAATAATTACACCAAGAAAGTGCATCATGCATACAAACAATAGGTAGTTAGACCTGCAAGTGCTGTTGAAACAACCACAACAGATTTAAATGAATAATGCTATATACTATCACAGTGCATAGTTACTCATGGACAATGTCGATCTAATACTGTACCTCAATAAAGGCAGCGTCACCCATCATGCTTGTTTGTCTTGTAGATTGTTGAAGAGGGATTTTTTTTTTTTTTTTAAAGTTCCTTTTTATTTGGATTTTCAAAAACAAAAAGGTGCTATGTCCGGCTTCCACCGTGGAGGTACCTCAGAATCTTTGTGCGCTTCTCCGGCACACGCAAGCCTTTGACATTCCAGGAGATGATCTTCATGTTGAATGGGCGGCAGAAAAATTAAGAGTGTGCTGGAGGAGACGGTGTACCCTCTTATGGCCGTCGTTGGCACCAACCTGCGAGGAAAGGAGGAAGCAGCACCACAATATCAAATACCAAATCAAGATATATTGACAATTCCAGGATTAATTATTGGAGAGAGGTCCCTTGCTACACTTTTCTAGTAACTCTTGTTTACCAATAAACCGCTGTAAGCGGTCGTAGTCTCTCCACCACTACCTGTGTTTATGTGACTTCCTTTTTTCTAACCTGTGAGGAGATTACCCCCATCCTCCCAGGCTATTCAGTGTACCCCCCCATGTGTCCAAAGCACGAAACCCCAATAGCCTGCTTCACTTATTGTCCCTCCATATGTAATGTTTAACTCAGTTGTCCCACGTTTATCAAGACCCCCACTCTCATGAGAGATCTTCAACATCTAATATCAATTAACTAATTTAACCATCTAAAATTGCGGCAAAACTATCATGCTTTAGCATAGGTATGAAGGAACTCCAATAGAAACGGCTCAAACAGCAAATATATCTCATATGTCATTTAACGTGGAGAGAATCTCTTTCATCTTTCCTGATCTCCTTAATGAACTGCCATCTTGTCGTCGTCTGCGTGGGGAGAACCTGGAACTGCGTCGCTGTACTTCCCTATCACTTTGTGGATTTCGTTCCAAGGCTGCTTCTGCTTGTTCTGGTGTGTCATTAATGACATATGTCCCGTCAGATCTTTGGAACCGCTAACGCGCTGGGAACAGTAGTTGAAAGCGAACATCTCGCTCAAACAACGTTGTGCAAATGAAACTGAACGCCCTCCTCTTCTTGGACACCGATACTGAGAAGTCATCAAAGAGCAGAATCTCATAGCCATGGAGTAGCACTGGGCGCCTCGCTTCTCTGAATGGCCGTAACAATGAAACTTTGTCGTTATAATGTAACAGCTTAATTATTGCTTGCCGTGGTCTGTACATCGTTGGTTTCGATGCCTACCCTCGCCTGTTGTTGTTTTGTGGCGGTCCCACACGATGTGCACGTTACACACGACAGTAGTAGTTAAGTCACAATATTTTCAGTAGATCATTCTCACAGATGGATTGTAAGTCTGCTGACTTAAACGATTCAGGCAGTCCGATGAGACGTAAATTGCTTTGTCTCGAGCGATTTTCCAAGTCCTCTGTTTTGTCTATCAAATTTTGTAACTTCTGCTGAAGGTTCTGTTCTCTGTCTTGGCCAAGTTGCTTCTCCTGTTGTAGCAGCGCCACATCCTGTTGCAGCTTGGTAATTGCAATGGTATTCAGGTGTACAGACTTTTGTATGGAAGAAAATGACGATTGCAATGCCGACTCCAGCAGCTTCTGAATGTCTGGTAAGAGAAGGGCTGTGACCTCTCTTCAGCCATTTTCTGCGAATCAAATTCCTGAGGAACTCTCAGGTCACATGGTGCTTCTGATAATAGCTCTTGCTGCATGTCTATGGCAGCGCTCATCATCGCGCCTCTTTCCTCTTTGTCTCCTCCATGCGCCATCTTGTCCTTCTGCTTCAGTTGGATAGGTAAACCGTTCGGGGTCTGTTGTGAACTCCGTAGCAAGTAGCGCTCCATAAATTATGTCCCCACGAATGTAAAAGGTGTCAGTGTTCCCGGGGGTGGTTTTACTGCTCTCCTATTGGCCCGATATGCTTGGATACCTGGGAGGAATTCAGGAGCATCTCCAAACTCCCTCCTCACATGTCAGCGCAGGAAACAGAAGAGGTAACGTGCTTGTTTTGTTGGTCATAGGTGGAGTTTTATACAGTAAATGATTACTGCTGTCGTATTTTTGGCGTCCCTAGGGCAGAATAAGGCTGCGTAACGTCACATTTTAGAGAGAGTCATATAATAGACACACGCTACCCTACCCGTGACACAAGGAAGGTAGTGTTGCCGGATAAAGCCTTGCGCAACCAGACATGCCCCTGGAAAATGCCTGCTGCTGCAGGCTAAACTCAACACGGACAAATACTGTTGTAATTTAAAACTTTTGTGACAGCAAGAACGCAAGGATGAAAAATTCATACTTTTACAGATTACAAGTACAGGAATCTCTGTCCAAAATAAAAATATGATGAAGAAGATGAAGATGAAGTAGAATATGAAGAAGAATAATAGTTGAATAAGAACAATATGAGTAATGTTAACAAAAAGATGAATAGCAAGAAGTTTAAGAAGAAGATAAAGAAGGTGAAGATGAAGAATAATTTGATGAAAAAGATGATGCTGCTGAAGATTATGAAGGAGAAAGTGTGTCAAAAGTTAAAAAGGTGAAGAGCATGGAAGTTGTGAAACATACATATTTGCCAAAATAGAAAAAACGTTAACAACATTGTCAATTTCTTCGTCAATCCGAACATCTTTAAATAAAAAAAATATTAATGCTATTCCATTTGATTGGGTTAAACATCTATGCCTTTAATGTCTCCTCAACCTCCCCCAATACATTCTACATTACTCTTTGTTGTTTTCCTTCATGTACAATTAACCAACAAGGCAAGAATGGAGTTTTTTTAATTCCGATATTTTGTTCCCCTAGACTTACATTGGATTTTCGGTATCGTATCGGGTATCGCCGATATTTTTGGGTATCGGCGATACCATTCCGATTCCGATACTTTTGGATATCGGAAAGTATCGCTCAACTCTAATAATTACATGAACACCCGATTCGAACACTATGGCTGGTCCAAACAATGAAAGCAATTGTTACCATACACCTTTCGTGTCTCCCCGTTTTTTCTCATAGATTGTAAGCTTGCGAGCAGGGCCCTCATTCCTCTTGGTATCTACTTTGATCTGTGTTTATTGTTATGCTGTAATGTCTATTGTCTGTACAAGTCCCCTCTATAATGTAAAGTGCTGCGGAATATGCTGGCGCTATAGAAATAAAATGATCATTATTGTATTGTCCCCTTATATACTTATACATGGTTATTAGATTACCCCTCAGTCGTCTTTTTTCTAAACAAAATAGTCCTAATTTTGCTAATCTCTCTAGGTATTGCAGTTCCCCATCCCCTTTATGATTTTTTACAGTGACTTTATTAATGAACTGTTTATTAATTACCTGTGAGTGTTCTGCTGCACATGCAGCAGAAAGGACTTCGCATTTCATCTATGAGGCGCCAGGGTGTGGGAACCATGCAGCGTGTTGCCACGACTACCACCCTGGCTGCCTTACACAGTCATAGGTCACAACTTTGAATTAATGGAAATCAGTAATAAACTGTTGATTTTAGCTGTAATGGAAGACATTTTAAATGTGAGGAGGGGTGAAAATTAGTAATGCATTTTGGATAGTTTATTACAAAAGTAAATTAAGAAATGGGATGTTTAAAGCAAAGCCCCTGTCATACTTCACCGGAAGCAAATTTGAATGGGACTTCACAAAAAGAATGAGCCCTGTCGATAAATCTGTTGCATAAAACATGTGCTTTAAATTTATGGTGGCCCATAATAGGGAAACCTATCCCAACAAGTATTTCCTCTCTATATAATTTTGGTTTCAACCACCTGGTTTGATCATGAGAACAGAAACTGAAAAAATATACGCAAAATGCCAATTTTCTCGATGCCGCCAGTTTTACTTTGCAACAAGTCAGTTTAGCAGGGCAGAAAATCTGTCACATGATATGTGTGGGGAAAAAATTCTATATATATATATACAGTATATACACAGATATATTGTGTGACAGAGCTTGCATATTGCTAAATTGACTTTTACATACTGCAGGATCCATTCAAGTGACAGGGCCCGTTTTTTTTAGACTGGTGGAATTTGACGCAAATAAACAATATTTACTGTAACAATTACCCGTCACGATGAACAGACCCTGAGGATTCAATTTAAAGAGAATGTCTAAAATCTGGTAGCAGTGATGTGTTTTGACACTGAACAGCTCCATTTGCCAGGAGATGTGTTGACAATTGTATTGTACTTGTCAGACGGGACAGAAAACTGGAGCATGTTAAACACAAACATATTGCATGTTTTCTGCTTCACCTACAGTAAAACACTCACAAAACATTAAAAAGAAGCATCCATTACAGAAGGATCTGAGTCTTTCACTGAGGAAAGATAAAACCATGAAGATTAAGGTCACAATATACTATAGTAGCTCATATAATAATTGCATCACCGCGCATTAAAGGGGTTCTCTGGTCTTCTGATATGTCTGTAGTCACTCTATTTCCACAGACTTTGAGAATCCTGACAGTGTGTGGCGTGCACACTATCGGGATTCACTGGTATTGCCAGTAAAAATAGGCAGTCACATGCTGCTTAAACGAACTATGTTTCTCTCAATTAATTGCAATGAGCGAAGCCAGGCACATCTAGTCGAAATTTGACTGGAAGGCCGGCGTCACACTGCCGAGTTTGATGCGAGTTAGTCGCACGACTTTCTCGCATCAACACCCGGCACGGCCACCCGCTCTCGGTCCCGAGTGTGCGGCTGCATGTATTTCTATGCCGCCACGCACTCGGGTCCGAGAGTGGGCGGCCGTGCCGGGTATTGATGCGAGAAAGTCGTGCGACTAACTCGCATCAAACTCTGCAGTGTGACGCCGGCCGAAGAAGGCAAATTGTATGCTTGCAATCAAGTGACCGCCTGCTCTCACTGGCAATACCCGTGAATCTTGACAGCATGCACACTGCACATTATCAGAAATTAGAAATCTGCAGTTGCATATAGAGTGACAGCAGACTTTTATCAGAAGACTGGACAACACCTTTAAGCTACAGTATTTGGACAACTAGGATCAAGGGGATGAGGATACATTGCTGTAGGAAATTTCAGCAATATTTCCACCAGAAACTGCAGAAAAATTATTAGTGGCAAATATGCATTAAATCGTCTCCACTGGCATTCCTGTAACTCTCTTACATTGTCCTTCATATAATCTAGCATAGTCTGACTGAGCCTCAATTTATTTGCTTATGTACTACAATACTATCATTTAGTATTAAAGTATATAGCATAAGCATACAAAAATCCAAAGGGGACAAAATAAAGAAAATTTTTTAAACAATATTAAAAATATAGGTGTTTAAATCATCCCCTTTAGCCAGTTAAATTTTTTTTTAAAAAATAAACATTAAAAAATAAAATTATTTAACCCCTTAACGTCCAATGATGGACAGAGTCCATCATTGGACGCCTCCTACTGTTTGGTGCTGGCTTCAGCGATGAGCCCGCACCTTCTCCGGGACTTGACAGCTGATCTGATCTGCTGACATGTGACAGGAACAGCCGCGGGTGAAATCATGATTCACCCGTGGCTGTTAACATGTTAAATGCTGCTGTCAAACTCTGCAAGCGACAGTTAAAATGCATGTGCAGGAAGTGCGTCGTGCAATCCTCCCATCGGCGTCCGTGTCACATGACCGAGGGTCGCCGACGGGTTGGCATGACAACCCGGGGTTAGGAGAAGACCCCGGTGGTTGTCATTGCTGGATCGCTATGAGTTCCACCTGGTGGTCGGTGCTCAAGGCAAGTGAGCATTTCTGCTACATAGAGCAGGGCTGCAGCCATGCTCTATGTAGGAGAGGCGATCGGACAAGTGCATCTTCAAGTCTCCCATGGAGACTATTGAAGTAAGTAAAAATTTAAAAAATGTTTTTAAAAATATTAAAAAAATTAAAAAAAATATAAAGTTCAATAACCCCCCTTTCACCCCATTTAAAATAAAACAATAAAAAAAAATAAAATATACACATATTTGCCATCGCCGCTTTCAGAATCGCCCCATCTATCAATATATAAAAATAATTAATCCAACCGGTAAACAGTGTAGTGAGAAAAAAATATCGAAACACCAGAATTACGTTTTTTAGGTCGCTGCAACATTGGAATAAAATGCAATAATGGGCGATCAAAGAGCATAAGCCCTCACCCGGCCCCAGATCCCAAAAAATGGAGACGCTAAGGGTCTCGGAGAATGACAACTTTTGTTTTTTTTTACAAACTTTGGAATTCTTTTTCACCACTTAGATAAAAATTAACGTAGACATGTTTGGTGTCTATGAACTCGTAGTGACCTGGAGAATCATAATGGAAGCTCAGTTTTAGCATTTAGTGAACCTAGTAAAAAATGCAAACAAAAAAACAGTGTGATATTGCACTTTTTTGCAATTTCACCACTCTTGGACCTTTTTTCCTGTTTTCTGTTACATGACATGGTAAAATCAATGGCGTCGTTCAAAAGTACATCTTGTCCTGCAAAAAAACAAGCCCTCACATAACCATATTGACGGAAAAATAAAAAAGTTATGGCTCTGGGAAGAAGAGGAGCAAAAAATGAAAATGAAAACCCCATATTACCCTGGTCGTTAAGGGTTAAACCAGTGTTCCCCAACTCCAGTCCACAAGGCCCACCAACAGGTTATGTTGTCAGGATTTCCTTTGTATTGCACAGGTGATGCAATTATCACCTGGGCAATACTAAGGAAATCCTGAAAACATGACCTGTTAGTGGGCCTTGAGGACTGGAGTTGGGGAACCCTGTGTTAAACCATACTTTAAATGGTAAGAAGAAAAAAAAAAAAAAATTTACATGAGATGGAACATGTGCACAGTAAGGTTGTTCAGACATTGCTGTGCATTATGTTCATTACATGCTGTGTTTTGATGAAGCTTTTCCAGCGTTATTTAGGCCAAATCTAACTGAAAAAGTCACATACTCTTTGGTTGCTCATTTAGCCGGGGGTCAGGCCTTTAGCAGGTGGTCATTTTCCTGAGATGGCTTTGCCGGCGGTATTGCTCTTATTCTTGCGGTGTCTCCTACTCTCATTTCCTACTTATAGTATGTTTATCAAAACAGAGGTGTGTGAATAGAATTCATTGTTCAGATGATCGAAGTACAGGACTCCATCCCTTCCTGGACTGCTGGAGGACATAGGATCAGCCTATGCTTGAGCAATATGGGTGAGAGCCAGTAAATGTACCTTATTTTGTCATTTTAAACATTCTTTATATTTTTATTTTTTTCAAGTCTGACAACCCATTTAAACAGCTGTATATATTTTTTTTCTTTTCTTTGGTTTTAATCTGTAAATGTTGCTTTTCTTGTTCAAGTAGTATGCTATTGATATGATTGCAAAGATAAAAGAACAAATTTCAATTATTTTTACCCTGAGTCATCACTTTTCATCTTTGTATTAGGGTCTTTGCTGCCATTTTAAATTTCAGATCCTTTAAAATCATTCACGTTTTTCCACAATTTTATGCAAAATAAAGGTAATTTTCTTCTTTTGCTTTTGACCAATTTTGTAATTGTTTAGTGAAAAAAATGCAGATTTTTTTCAAAATGGTGCAAAAATTGCACAAAAATAACTAATGCACATAAAATCGCTACAGGAGGTAAAGCTTCAACAAATTTAGGCCTTTTTTAAGTCACTTCTGTTTACTTAGTCACTATTTGGGGATATTTATTGACTCCAATGTATCATTATTATTTTGCCTGTGAATACTGTATTAAGGCAATGAAATGGAAGTATTATTTGCGCACCATGCTGTAGTATCTACTATTGTATTAGTACAGTACAGTCCCTCACAGAAGTTATGTCGCTTATCCATGTTATGTAAATCAAAGCTTATAACCTGACGTTAAATTCATCCATTGGTTGTATAAATTATTATTTTGAAAGCTGAAACCCTCCCAAATTTGGTTTAGGTTAAGAAAACAAATTGGCATCAATGCTGAAATATTGATCATTTAATGAACACAGAATGGTCAGGTTTTGGCAAGACAAAAGTTTTGTCACCTGGTCATATAATGCACCCAATCCTAGTTTACATCCTCACCAGTGCTCAGTAAATGATCGGTTAATTAGTGGGTGTGTATAAAAAGAAACCCAGCACCCCAGACCTTCACTTGAACTGCAACTTGAGCTCTTACAACATGCCAAAAATCCACCCTGCGACCAAATCCTTGATTGTCAAGAGGCTGAAGACCAGATCCACTGCAGAGGTGGCTGGCACTTTTAATGTGTCTCAGCATCAAGTACAAAGAATTAAAAATAAGATTTGAAGAGACTAGAGATGTGATTGACAAGCCCAGGTTCGGCAGACCCCGCAAGACAACTGCTCAGGAGGAACGTTTGTTGGTTAGAAAATCCAAAGCAAGCCCCTCTTCCACTGCAGCAGAGCTCCAACAGGCCTGGTCACCTCAAGTCCCTGTGTCAACTAGAACAGTTTGTAGGATTCTGTTTTGAAATGGCCTCCATGGTCTATTCAGTGCCCAGAAGCCAGCACTAAACAAAAGGCAAATAAAAAAACATGTGGCATTTGCAAAGTCCCACAGCCTGCTAAACAGATGGACGCTGGAAAAGTGGCAGAAGGTGGATTTCTCTAATGAATCTTCAGTAAAATTACACCACAGCTGCCCCAAATACTGCAGGAGACCTACTGGAGCCCATATGGATCCAAAATACACCCAGAAAACAGTTAAATTTGGTGGTGGAAAGATCATGGTCTGGGGTTAAATTCAGTATGGGGGTGCAAAACATTTGCAAGGTGGAAGGCAATATCAATAGCCTAAAATATCAAGAAGTATTAGCTACCTCTTACATTCCAAATCATAAAAGGGGTCAAATTTAGCAGCAGGATGGTGCTCCATCTCATACATCCATCTCTAGAACAAAGTTCCTCCAGGCAAAAAAAATCAAGGTGCTCAATAACTGGACAGCCCAGTCACCAGACATGAACATCATTGAGCATGTTTGGGGTAGGATGAAAGAGGAAGCTTGGAAGACAAAACAAAGGAATCTAGATGAACTCTGGAAGGCATGTAAGACTGCATTCTTTGCTATTCCTGATTACTTCATTAATAAATTGTGTGAATCATTGTTAAACGCATGGATGCAGTCCTTCAAGCTCATGGAAGTCACACAAAATATTAAATATGACTAATAGCACCACAACTTCATTCACCAATGTTATGCAAAATATATTTGTATTTTAAGATAATTATTTGTTTGAATATCACATTACTTTCTGTGGGCGACAAAACTTTTGTCTTGCCAAAATCTGACCATTCTGTGTTCATTAAATGATCAATATTTCAGCATTGAGGCCAATTTATTTTCTTAACCAAAAACAAATTTAGGAGGGTTTCAGCTTTCAAAAGAGTAATTTTAATAAAACCAATGGATGAATTTAAAGTCAGGTTATAAGCTTTGATTTCCATAACATGGATAAGCGACATAACTTCTGTCAGGGACTGTATTGTCTCTTGAATGCAGCAGGAAAGGTCATATTTTTGTTCAGCCACTACACTGGCGCCTCCACATTGTGCCAGTCATTGCTACACTGACAATATGCTACAGAACATAATATAAAGTTATCTCTCATACCCACAAAGCTCTCCACAGTTCAATACCACCATAGATCTCCCCTCATCTTCGTCTACTACTCTACCTCTGCTCTCTTTTCTCCTAAGACCTAAAAAAAATATACCGTATAAACTGGACCTCCTATTCTGGCCTCCAAAACTTCTCCCATGCAGTGCTAGTTCTCTGGAATGCATTACCTTAGACAATCTGATTAATTCACAGTATCCACATTTTTAACTGTGCTCTAAAAACGTATCTCATTAGACTAGTTTATCAATATCAATTGAAGGCAATTGTCTATGCTGTGAAGATACGAGATGTGCAGCATCTGAAACAACGGATACTGAAAGCCTGTGCTAGCATTTCTTCTGCG
>JARQOD010000005.1:71209520-71229994 GCA_033576555.1 Oophaga sylvatica
GGCAGCACTTGCACAGATCAATCTCCAGTCTCACTTCGATAAAATGACACCAGTGGCACTGTATGCACAGATTGAGGCAAGATCTTAAACAGTGCATGCGCTTCCACCTGCGCTGTTTTACTGAAGACCATCGGGAGGTCAATCTGCGCATGTGCCACCCTGGCACTGGTACCATTTTATTGAAGACCACCAAGAGATTAATCTGTGCAAATACCACCCACAGTGTGGACAGAACGTTTAAATAATAGGCAGATGCAGACACCAGAGACAGGAGGAGGGGCCATTGCTGAAATCAAAGCTGCTACTCACAGTCCCTATGGTATCTATATAATTTCTATAACAGCCCCAACATGGCCATACCTTTTCTTTAACATGCAAAATCTCAATGCCAGATTCTCTTAAATAATAATAAGAGAAGAGTCTCTCGCATCAATACCCTGCACTGCCGCCGGCATTCGGACCGGAACGTTCAGATGCATAGAAATACATGAAGCCGCACGCTCCATTCCCGAGTGCCGGTGGCATTGCCGGGTATTGATGCGAGAGACTCGAGCGAGTTTCTCGCATCACACTCGCAAGTGTGACCCCGGTCTTACTGAAAATTTTCATTTGAATATTACCAGTTTTCTAGGTCTTACAGCCCCAAAAAGCAAACAAAGAAATGGTAGAAAAAGGTATAAAAAATCTAATGTCCCCAAGATACAGATAAGAAGTTGCTATGTATCATAATGTGTCATAATGTAAAGCAGAAAATCAATACTGTAAGTTGTAACCTAATTCAAATATATACATTTTTTATGGACTTATTCCTGCTGTGAGTTTAAGGACAAGACCACAGCTGGATACAAATCCATTAAGTTGTTACAGTTTTTGCAGATTTTTAAAATTCATACATTTACTTATTAACTAGAGAGTTAATACACATCCGGAAAGACCTGTTATATTCCTATATACTGATTGTCATGTCCTTATTGTTTCTTGTCCTCATCACAACACTCACATTTCTCCCCAGTCTTTATATTTTCTCTCCTAAGACCTGACTGATACAGTCCTATTCCCAGCAGCTCTAGAATTCAATAGAGTTATGGGACTTTCATCTTAATTTTTTTTTTTTAATATAGCATTGCAATAAAAAGCTGACACCAGTTTTCAGTCTGATCTGCTGCTCGTCTCATACGATGCTGTTATTTATTGTAATATTAAGAAAGCTTACACATGCTGTAGGTAAAATATTGCATTATTATTTTATTAAATGAAACCTCTGTCTCGTACCAGGGAGCATATAGCAGGTGGAGTAAATTACACAGATATTTCTCTCTAACACGTCGCCTGGCTTTGCAGTGGATATCGCCTAGAAGCCAAAGACGCTCCTGTTTGTTCCAGACATTCAAATGTTTCCTAGGGGAGACTTTGCACATTGTAAGCTTTTCAGGGGATATAGCTCTGGGATCGCCGTCCAGGTAGACGGAGTGGCACATATCCCCCCCCTTCTCCAGACCGGAGGGCTGGTCATCCAGACCGGAGGGCTGGTCAACAATCCAAAAGAGACAGTGAACTCTGGACCAGTCATGGCCCTCATCAGCTTCATCTTCACTACTGTCATCTGTATCTTCACCTGAGCCATAGCCAACATCAGCTTTCTCTTCATCTGAAGCATCCGCACTACCCTGTACCCTCCCAGGCCTATGCTCTCTGCGGGCCTCGGGTATCCTGCACGGTTTCATCTTGACCTTAGGGCCGGGCTCAGTTTCGATATAGTGCCTGGCCAGAGAAGTACGACCCGGCACATCAGAACACTTCTGCTGACTCTTCCTCAGAAACTCACGTACCTCCTGTCCCTGGTGCACTGACCATGTGTCACCAACTATCACAGAAGGTATAGGGGTTTTTCACTTTTCTCCAGTTCCCCTTGAACCTTCTTTACTTCATTGAGCTTTCTCACGAAGATGCTCATGGCTTTCATCACACTCCTTCATCACAGTTTGGAGTTTTTTCTGAGAAGTCATCAATTCATCTGGTACCTGTTGGACGTCTTTTATGTCTTCGGCCCCTTCTTCAGGCTCTTCTGGTAGAACATGCTCAGAAGCCCTACCGTCAGTCTTACATTCTACCTCTTCAGTCACATCATTATGGTCTCCAATATTTCCATTTATTCCGGCTTTCAAGTTCTCCTTGATAGCGGCATCTGTATACTCAGAACCCGCCGGATTCTTCTCTTCCACCACGTTCTGCATCCCATCTGAGCTCCCGTGTGTCTGCAGCGGCAACGGAGTGACACATCGCTTTTCCCATTTGTTGGGACGTGGCTCCGATGTAGACTCCATGAAAGTGCGCTTGAGCTCACCAACGCCAGCCTGATGTCTCAAAATCTCATCTTGTGACTTATCCAGATCCTTGGTGTCACTCGGGAACACCGCTGGTGCTCCGGGCGCCGAACTTCCAGCCTGAGCTTCACGAGTTGCAGCTACTGATCCGAACCGCAACCCGTCCACGCCGCTGTCTTCGGCAGAAACAGATTCCTGGACAGAGTCAGTCCCCATATCTTCAGTCTTGTTCCTCACAGCTTCACTTGAGACCTCAGCTTCTGATGAGGCATCTAGCTTGGTGACTACCACTTCTATGGCTTTTTCCACCTCTGCAGCATCTCCCTCAGAGTCCTTGGCACGATACAGATCCACACCATACCTTGGTAACTTCACATTTCCAACAGCATCTACTTGGGCTGTGTTCAGTTTCAGAGTCCTGCCTTTAAAGCTCAGCTCTCCTCCTTTCACCTTAGTCTTTGCCAGGGAACCGGCCAACTGTAAAACATCTTCAGATGCCATCTTCTGTCCGACTGCAAGGTCAGCATCAGCCTTCCTCTCAGGACTCTCAACCTCCTCTGCTACCATGCCTTCCTCATTTGCACTGGTTGCTTGATTGTCATCAGATGATTCACTATCACTACCACTATCCCTGTCTGACCCTTTTTCTCAGCCACATCTGGCTCACTTTCAGGTTTATACACTTCATTTTCATTCACATCCTGCTCACTGTCAGGGTTATACAATTCATTCTCATTCACATCCTGCTCACTTTCAGGGTTATACACTTATTTTCATTCACATCCTGCTCACTGTCAGGGTTATACAATTCATTCTCATTCACATCTTGATTGGAACCTTAGTTAACATGTCATCCACAACATTAACTTCACCATCTGGTCCCTGGTTTCCCTCAGGTGGTCCCTCAAGTATGTGACTATGTGACAACCCCAGCACTATACTTCCATATAGCTCAGGTACTAGGAGCTGGCTCACGACCTCTCCCTGGACTTCAGTGTCCCTATACAACAGGTGAGTGTTTATGGCAACATGAGGAAACCTCTCCTCAGAGCCAGGCTCTTGGGAAACCTCATTTAGAACATTTATATTTTCCTGGGCCATTTTAAGAGAGGGGTCTCGCCACTGCTCACTCTCAAAATTGTCACAGGACACAGGTAAGTCAGGGACACTCGGTTCCCGAGAACCACCATCCTCGTCTCCCAACATCACCTGCAAAGGAATTTCATCACTATCACAGTCATCATTATTATCAATATCATTATCATGATTATGATCAGTATCATCATCACTATCATGATCATCATCATTATCATTATCAGCATCTGCATCATTATCATGGTCATCATCATTATCATCATCATCATCATCATCATTATCACATAAGTTTAACAGCCCACTAGCATTGTGTTCCGCCCCTCGGGACTGCGCACCCTCAATAGGAGCTTCATCACACTGTCCATCAGAAACATTTTTCCCCCAGAGATCCTTAGACCGGGAAAGTCATTACCCAATATGACGGGGGGCACTAGGTTCTTCACTACCCCCACTTCACATGAAACCTCCCCGCGTTTGGGGATCAAGTCCACGACAGTCTCTGGGTAGACTTTGGTGTCTCCATGGACGCACACCACACTCAGGTGTTTATCAGGGATAAAGTCCCTATCAATCAGGCTGTCCCATACTGAAGTCACTGGACTCTCTGAGTCCAAGAGGGCCTGTGCTGGGCAGTCATTTACAACCACCGGGGACCCCCGTGGTCCAGTCTCTTCGGCTGAGGTGGACACACACACAGGCTCTGCGCAAGGAGAGAGGGATCCGCCAACATCACAACACATAGGCTCCCCCTCTATTGGACAGTTGGCTGCAATTTCACGACATCTCCAACACTGACCATCACACTCTCCCACCCACACGACCCCAACAGCTGGAACGCTCTTACCGGGAGAGTTCGGCGTCCAGGAACTCTGAAGTGACGACCTCTCAGACGGCTGGTCACGGAGGCAGTCTTTGGTGGCGAAGGCCCTCTCCATCAGGCTGACCAGACGATTGGCGTCCTGGTGGTCTCCTTGTCCGACCTCTGGCTGTACCTCAGGAGGACGTGCTTGGGTGTAGCGGTCCACTATCACCTTTTCAACTCCATAATCAGGTTTGCTGACTGCAGACTCCCAACTGCATCTCCAGTCATGAACTCCCCTGGTACGGGCTGTCACCGTAACACCCAGCCGGATAAGAATCTCCGCTTTCAGCTTGGCATAGTCTTGGCTGTCCTGCTCGCTCAGGTCAGCATAGGCCCTTTGGGGTTCTCCAATCAGATAGGGTGCGACCATCATGGCCCATTCAGATAGGGGCAGATTCTCCTTCTCTGCCAGTCCCTCAAACCTAGTGAGATATACCTCCACATCGTCACGAGGTGTCATCTTTTTCAGGGACCGTCTTACCGCCTTCTTTACAGCGGACAATGCAGGTGATTTTGCAACATTACTTTGGGATGATGCGCTGCAAGTCTTTTGTAGTGCTGCAACCTGCTCAAAAAACAACCGGTTATTCTCCTGCTGCTGCTGCAGGAATTGCTGCTGGGCCTGCTGCATGCGCTGCTGGTGCTGCAGGCGCTGCCGCTCCATGCTCTGCTGCATGCTCCGCTGGGCCTGGACCAGGTACTCAAGAGCTCCTCCATACTGCCGGACTTATCTGTCTCAACCACGGCAGTCTTATGTTGCACATTAACTTGCGCCATTTGTTCAAACAGCGCCTCCATGCTGTCATCCATGCTGTCAGACTTCTCTGTCTCAACAACGGCAGTCTTCACTCAAGACATACACACTCCACAGTCTTTTCCACAGAAAATTCAGCCTTGCTGTGCAGACACTTTTTTTTTTTTTTTCTCTGCAAACTCTATTAGGGCCACTGTCTCTTTAAGACTGCTCCAACAGACGTTTCTCCTTTATTGACACACTTTTTTTTTTTTTTTTCTTTGCAAAGTCTATTAGGGCTACTGTCTCTTTAAGACTGCTCCAATCAGACGTTTTTGCTGACACACTTTTTTTTTTCTCTGCTGCTGCTTCAACAGACTTCACCTTTATTGCTGTCTCTCGCCACTGTGCTGCACGCACATTCCAGCACCAATTGTAAGCTTTTCAGGGGATATAGCTCTGGGATCGCCGTCCGGGTAGACGGAGTGGCACGGAAACAGTTCATTCACAGACAGCAGTTCTGGTAAAAACTGGCCGCAACCAGTTTTATTAAAGTCCACAGCAAACAGAACATAAGCAAAACCAAATCATAAACATAAGCCCTGGGCTTGTCCAGCCACTTACTATACTTAGATAGATTTCCCTCTCTATCCGGGACCAGACTCTAACAGCCTGGGCCAAAACAACACATATGTTCAGCATTTACCAGCATGGAGTTTCACAGAGTCTCCTCCTTGTGTCTGAAGGCACCTTCAATGTCCAGACTTGAGAGAGCTCCCCTCCTATTCAGCAGCTATCCGCATGGATTCTCACAGAGACTACTCCTGTGTCCGGGGTACATCGAGCACCCAGACTGAGACAGCTCATACTCCTGGAGACTCCTTCTTGTGCCTGGACTCCTTGTCCAGACTAAGCGAGCTCTCTGTCTGTGTTCGCAGACAACCTACTTCTGGTCTCCTAATTAACAGCTGAGTGGTTTCAGGCCTGAGCTGCAAGTGTGTACTGAATGTAAGGTGTAGTGACCTTTCTCTACCACTAGGTTTACAAAGCCATACATTTCCCTTATACCAGTCAGCAAAGTATCTAGGTGAAATGTACACCCCATTCAACACACATACTCTCACTGTCTCACAACATGTACTTGAAAAAATGTTAACGTTATTGTATCTATTGTCACATTATAATCAATCTGACGCAAAGGATCCTTTAAAGGGAATGTGCACACAACATCTTTTTCCACCCACTCAGAATTTTCTTGACAAATCATACATCAAACATAGAACATACTGCACAGCAATGTCAAAACGACATTGCTGTGCACATGATCCGACTTATGTCACTTCTTTCAACATCTCCACTATTCAAAAATTCTGAAGCAGATAAAGGGAATCTGTCACCCCATTTTAGCCATATCAGCTAAAGATATGACTGAATAGTGCAAGCTATTGTTCTGTAGCTTATATCCTGATACCCCCGTTTTGATAGCAAAATACCTTTGTAAAGTTCGGATTCTTTTCTGTAAATGAGGGCGGTCTGGTCCGGAGGGCGGCGTTTTCTCTCTTCTCCCCCCGCTCCTCTGCATCTCTTGCGTATGGCCGTCTGTGAATCGCACAGATGGCGTTATGCTTCCCGCGATTGCGCTTTTCAAATTCCCCCCCGCACATTCGCAGTGTGCTTTGCCCAACAGTGGGCAAAGCATAAAATCATTACAGTGCATGCGCAACTCTTTCCTTGCCCCGGAAATGACTGCTTGCCTTGAACAACTTCCGGGGCAAGGAAAGTGAATGACAATAGTTGCGCATGTGTTGTAATGAATTTGAAAAGCGCAATCGCGGGAAGCGAGACGGCCATACGCAGGAAATGCAGAGGAGCGGGGGGGGAAAGAGAGAAAACGCCGCCCTCCGGACCGGACCGCCCTCATTTACAGAAAAGAATCCGAACTTTACAAATATATTTTGCTATCAAAATGGGGGTATCAGGATATAAGCTACATAACGATAGCTTTCTTGTGCATGGTGGAGTTCCACCTAGTTGCAACGTCTATGATTAGGCGGTGCTTTGGGAGGTGGAGCGATCGCTCCAGCCTCTGCATACGACTGGAGGCTACGGGTGAGCGACAGATGTGAGAGCACAGTCTTATCACCTTATGGAGCAGGGCTGGTAACTCCGGATAATTATTTATAAAGCACTGCACCACCAAGTTCAAGGTGTGAGCCAGGCAAGGTATGTGTCTGAGTTTTGCCAGGGATATGGCCGCCACAAAACTACATCCGTTTTCACTGACTACCTTGCCTCGCTCAAGATGTAGACTGCCCAGCCATGACTCAGTTTCTCGCTGCAAGTAGTCGGCCAGTACTTCCACGGTGTGTCTGTTGTCGCCCAAAGACATCATCTTCAAAACAGCCTGCTGACGCTTACCACTAGCTGATCGATAGTGGTACACCTCATGTGCAACACTGGCAGCTGCAGATGGAGTGTTCGAGTGACTGCGCTCTGTTGACGAGCTTTTGCTTCTGGAGGACGAGGAGGGTCGAACACCTACAGCCAAATGTTGCCTATACCAAGATCTAGGCACCACTGTCCCACCGCCGCTGTCCCCTGTGGTCCTTCATCCACCACATTAACCCACGCGCAGTGATGGACACGTAACGGCCATGGCCAGCCTACTGGCCCATGCATCTGTCTGAGGTGCATTTTACCACTCACTGAGTTGAGTGCCTGACAATGCAGTCTTTCACATGCAGGTGAGGGCAGGGATGGCTTTCTAGGAAAGAAGTGGCGACTGGTAGGTCACACGGTGGACGCGTAGGCCATGAGCTCTTCGGAATGCTGCACTTTCAACTAAACGAAGGGCATCATCTCTAATGAGATCAGTTTGACAATGTAAGCGTTCAAGCCAGTGAGGTTTTGTATTTCGTCCATGCTTGCAAGTGCATGGTGTTTAAATGTCTAAGCAGCAACTGGTATTCAATTTTCAGAGATTTTCCCTCGGCAAAGGTCCTCCACACTCTTACAGATAACCTTTGCATCATCAATAGATTTTGGTCAAAAAAGTGCCACACTGCACTCTTCCTCTAGGGATAAATTTCAGGCTTGCACACAGTGCTAATTTGATGGTCTGGCAAGCTGTCCTGCAACTCTTTTTGCTTTTTAACACATTTTGGACTGCTACGGCCTGTCAGATAACCGCACTGCAATATTCGATGCCTGCCTCGGACTCCTCTCTTCTGAGCTATTGCCAGCGGCACCCTTTCTCCCAATGGATGCCAATCCGGTCAACAACTGGGTCATCCATCACCCCCTTTCAATTTCATCTGCACCTTCCTCTGTGTCACCGTTTAAGGTGTTAGAGTATGCGGGAAGGGGCTCCTGAGTTTCATCAGGGTCAGATTCTGGCTCAGTAGACTGCGAGGGCAATGTAGTGCTCTTGGTGAATATACCAGCAGAATCAGATAGCAGTGGCTGTGCATCAGTGCACTACATGTCAGATTCATCTTGGACTGGGGAATTCAGGATTTACTTGATAACCCAGGCATGGTATGTGAAAAGAGCTCCATGGAGTAATCTGAAGTGTGGGCTGCCGCATCCTTCACTTTTAGTGGGGGTGAAGGACGCAAGGAAAGGTGTTGTTCCTGACCAGGAGCCTGCACTGACGACTCAGTAGTTGCATTTTTTGAAAGTTCAGAAGAAGAGGCGATAGAGCTGGAGGCTGTTCCGTCAATGTAAGTCAAAACCTGTTCCTGATGCTCCGGCTTTAAAATCGGTTTACCTACTCCCAGAAAAGGGAGCCTTGCAGGCCTTTTGGAGCCAGACAATGATGCAGGCTCAACACCTCCTGCCTTAGGTGCTATTGGGCTTTTGGCACTACCAGCAGATGCACCACCACCACCACCATCATTCCCAGCTGGCCCTCCCCACCGACGTCCGCGGCCTCTTCCACCATACTTCCTCATGTTTGGGAAAATGTACCAAAAATACCAGAAGATATATGGTACTGTATGAGGAGCGTATAGCTGTATATGGCGTAGGGGAAAATTTAAATCTCAGTATATATTTCCGGAGTCACACATAGACGCTCACTCAGTATGGATTTGACCGTAATACAAAGAGCAGATATACGGTACTGTATCAGAAGAGGACAGCTGTATACGGTTTTGGGGAAAATTGCAATCGCCGTATATATTTCCGGAGTCACACACAGATGCTCACTCAGTATGGATTTGACCATAATACAAAGAGCAGATATACGGTACTGTCTCAGAAGCTACAGCTGTATACGATGCAGGGAAAAATTGCAATCTGCGTATATATTTCCGGAGTCACACACAGACGCTCACTCAGTATGGATTTGACCGTAATACAAAGAGCAGATACACAGTACTGCATCAGAAGCAGACAGCTGTATACGGTGTAGGGGAAAATTGCAATTTCCGTATTATTTCCGGAGTCACGCACAAATAGTCAGCACGTATTTGTCCGTGATACCAACTGGTACACGGTAGTGTGTAAGGAGCATACAGCTCTATACGGTGTGGGAAAAAATGAACGGTCGGTATGTGTGCAGAAAAAAAAAAATAAAAGTATTAGTGCTGTGTAAAAAGCAGTCTGCACAGCAGTGTACACACAGCAATACAGCTATCAGGCAGCCTAATAACCAGCGCTGCTGCACACAAGAAAATCTTCCCCGTCACTGCACACTAACTGTACAGCACAATTGATATCAACACAAGCACAGAAGAACTTCTCTTTCCTGCCTAACTCTCTCCCTACTGATAAACAGCGTCAGCAACCTCTCCCTACTGTTGATATCGGCAGAAGTAAAATGGAGGTCGGCGCTCAGGGCTTTTATAGACACTATGATGCCCCCAAAGCAAGCCAATCACTGCAATGCCCTTCTCTAAGATGGTGGTGGACGCTGCCCATGTCATCTAGTTGCCCACAGTGTACGTCCTTGCTCATTGGCTGAAAAAAGGCGCCTGCAAACATTATGGGAAAATGACTTGGGCGCTGGGGTCGACGGCCGCATGGCCGACTGCACGCTATGGTCGGGTTTCGGCCAACAAAACCCGACTTTGGCGAAAGTCGGTGACTTTTTAATTTGGCCGACCTGTTTTGCTCAACTCTACTCATAAGTATAAATGGGCAAGATCAGTGTATTTATTACACTTTAAAATGATAATTTGTCAATTAGTGCACCTTTCCCTCATATAACCCTTTAATTACAGGCCCAACCCTTTAATTGCAGCCTGAAAAAAATTGCCTCCGGTACGTGTCCACACGGATGACACACAGATGACACATGGATGACATACGTACATTCTACACGTACACACGGCTGACACACGGAGTATACACACGGACACACGTACATACGGACACGGATATCTCCGGTACCGATTTTTCCGGTACCGGAAATATCAGGACGTGTGAAACCGGCCTTAGGGAGGCAAAATGCCGCACCTACGAGATACCTAGAACCAACACATTAGGTGACCCAAGGCAAATGACCTGCAAAAGGTGGTAGCGCACATGTAAAATGCTCCGCTTGCCTCATCTAGTTTTTCCCCTCCTGACACTCACGGGTCATTATTAGAGATGGGAGAACCTGAAAAGTAAAGTTCAGCATCTGTACCAAACACCTACTGTTTGGTCATGGACACAGGGTTCGGCTGCTTGAGCACTGAGTGTTTGACTGAGGTGCCAAAGGGCCCACCAGTAACAATGACTTTGAGATGCAGTTTTTTTCTGAACAGAGTGAATCAAGTGAATTATGACAAGTACTGCACATACAGTGGGGTTGGGGGCCCTGATATGCACAGGGACCCACCGGATATTCCCCTGTTCCCCTATTGGCCTGTCCGAGCCTTGTTCCCACACTGTCAAAAGACAGCATGAGCACTCAGCTGTGATTGGAAGTATAAATTTTACCTCGGGTCACTGGTGTGAGCTGATGGGACTACTGATCCCATCATCCGACACTTGCTGCCGCTAATTACAGTGAAAGCAGTAGTGGCGGATGAGAGTATTCATCAGCCACTCCTGTGCTGTAAATAATTAAATAAAATGGCATGGGTTTCCCTGTAATTTTGCTAACCAGCAAGACAAAACTCACAGCTGGGGCTGCAACCCTCAGCTGCCATTTTCAGCAAGGCTAGCTATCATTAATAGAGGGGTCCCCACGTTGTTTTCTTAATTATTTAAGTAAATAATTTTAACTTCTTCCCGACCTGTGACACAGCATATGTGTCATGAAAGGATCGCGTTCCTGCGGGTCAGGGTGACCGGGGTCACTGAAAGGTCAACCGACCCGCAGGCATGAGACCCTTTGTGCTTCATCACAGGGGGGATGGCTTAATCCCCACGTGGCTACGATCGCTCTGATTGGCTGTTTTACTTTTAACAGCCAATCAGAGCAATGTGTAATATTTCACCAATGATATTTGGTGAAATATTACAATCCAGCCATGGCCGATGCTGCAATAGCATCTGCCATGGCTGGAGACCGAGATCGACCCCCCCCCCACACCGAGTCACGGCGGCGATCGGCCGCCACCACCGATAGATGGCGGTGATCGGTCACCGCCATCACTAAATGCTCCCCTCCTCCTTGCCTCCACTCTCCCCACCTTCTGATACCCCCTTACCTTCCGACCCCCCCCCTACTCACCTCTCCTGGTCCTCTGATGTCCCTGGAACGTCCCGGCGTCCTTTCGGGATGTTTCATGGGCGCCGCCATCTTGCGCAGTGTGCCCTCCAGAGTCCAGAAATTTATTTTGATCACTGTGATACTCTCACAGTGATCAAAATAAAAAAAGTAAATAAACGCCCCATTTATCACCCCCATAGGTAGGGACAAATAAAATAAAAAAAAAAATATATATATTTTTTTTATCTTTTTATTAGGGTTAGGGTTACGATTATAAGGCTGTGTTCATATTGTGTTATGGCAGTCCGTTAGACGGACTGTGTTACACCGCAGTATAACGCGTTGTAACGCAGTCCGTTAACGCTACCATTCACCCCCATTTGCGGGCACATCGCGACACATGCCGAAAGCGGCATGCGTTTGCGACGTGCCGTCATTCAGTGACGGAGCCTCGGACGCGGCCTGCAGCGTCTGGGCTCCGTCACCGCTAGCGCAGATGAATCATCTGCTGATTCATCTGCGCTAGCGGGTATAGCATAACGCGATCGTGTAATGTTATACCGTTACCGCCCGTCAACGCTATGTGTTGAACGGGCTGGTAAAACGCAATATGAACCCAGCCTTAGGGTTAGGGTTAGAACTAGGGTTAGGGTTAGCCTGGGGGCTAGCCTTAGGGTTAGCATTAGGGTTAGAATCAGGGTTAGAATTAGGGTTAGGGATGGAATTAGGGTTAGGGTTGGAATTAGGGTTAGGGTTGGGATTAGGGTTAGGCTTGTGGTTAGGGTTATGGTTAGGATTTGGATTAGGGTTAGGGGTGTGTAGAGGTTAGGGTTGTAGTTAGAATTGAGGGGTTTCCACTATTTAGGCACATCAGGGGTGTCCATACACGACATGGCGCCACCATTGATTCCTGCAAATTTTGCGTTCAAAATGTCAAACAGTGCTCCCTTTATTCCGAGCCCCGACGTGTACCGAATCAGTGGTTTACCCCCACATATGGGATATCAGCATACTCAGGATAAATTGTACAACAACTTTTGTGGTCTAATTTCTCCTGATACCCTTGGGAAAATAAAAAAATTGGGGACTAAAAGTTCATGTTTGTGGAAAAAATATGATTTTTTTATTTTCATGCCCGGGCGTTATAAACTTCTGTGTAGCCCTTGGGGGTTCAAAGTGCTCACCACACATCTAGATAAGTTCCGTGCAGTGTCTAGCTTCCAAAATGGGGTCACTTGTGGTGAGTTTCTACTGTTTAGGCACATCAGGGGCTCTGCAAACATAACATGATGCCCGCAGACCATTCCATCAAAGTCAGAATTTCAAAACGTCACTACTTCCCTTCCGAGCCCCAACGTGTGCCCGAACAGTGGTTCCCCCCCACATATGGGGTACCAGTGTACTCAGGACAAACTGTCCAACAACTTTTGGGGTCCAATTTCTCCTGTTACCCTTGTGAAAATAAAAAATTGGGGTTAAAAAAATCAGTTTTTGAGGAAAAAAATGATTTTTTATTTTCACTGCTCTGCGTTATAAACTTCTGTGAAGCACTTGGGGGTTCAGAGTGCTCACAACAAATCTAGATAAGTTCCATAAGAGGTCTAGTTTCAAAAATGGTGTCACATGTGGGGGTTTTTCACTGTTTAGGCACACAGGGGCTCTCCAAACGCGTTATGGTGTCCGCTAACGATTGGAGCTAATTTTCCATTCAAAAAGTCAAATGGTGCTCCTTCCCTTCTGAGCCCTACCTTGCGCCCAAACAGTGGTTTATGACCACATATGAGGTATCTGTGTACTCAGGGGAAATTGCCCAACAAATTTTAGGAGCCATTTTATCCTGTTGCCCATGTGAAAATGAAAAAACTGAGGCTAAAATAAAATTTTTGCTAAAAAAAAGTACTTTCTTTTTTTTACGGATCAATTTGTGAAGCACCTGGGGGTTCAAAGTGCTCACTATGCATCTAGATAAGTTCCTTTGGGGGTCTAGTTTCCAAAATGGGGTCACTTGTGGGGGAGCTCCAATGTTTAGGCACACAGGGACTCTCCAAATGCGACATGGCAACCGCTAAATATTCCAGCATATTTTCCATTCAAAAAGTCAAATGGTGCTCCTTCCCTTCTGAGCCCTGCCGTGCACCCAAACAGTGGTTTATGACCACATATGAGGTATCTGTGTACTCATAAGAAATTTCCCAGCAAATTTTAGCATCCAATTTATCCTGTTGCCCATGCAAAAATAAAAAAATTGATGCTAAAATAAAATTTTTGTTGGAAAAATTAAAATGTCCATTTTTTCCTTCCGCGTTGCTTTAGTTCCTGTGAAGCACCTGAAGGGTTAAAAATCTTCTTGAATGTAGTTTTGAGTAGCTTGAGGGGTGCAGTTTTTATAATGGTGTCACTTTTGGGTATTTTCTACCATATAGACCCATCAAAGTGACTTCAAATGTGAGGTGGTCCCTAAAAAAAAATGGTTTTGTAAATTTTGCTGTAAAAATGAGAAATCACTGGTCAACTTTTAACCCTTATAACTTCCTAACAAAAAAAAATGTTTCCAAAATTGTGCTGATGTAAAGTAGACATGTGGGAAATGTTATTTATTAACTATTTTGTGTCACATAACTCTCTGGTTTAACAGAATAAAAATTAAAAATTTGAAAATTTCAAAATTTTCACCAAATTTCCATTTTTTCACAAATAAACGCAAAAATTATCGACCAAAGTTTACCACTATCATGAAGCCAAATATGTCATGAAAAAACAATCTTAGAATGGCTAGGATCCGTTGAAGCGTTCCTGATTTATTACCTCATAAAGGGACGCTGGTCAGAATTGCAAAAAATGGCAAGGTCATGAAGGGGTTAAAAAATGGCGTAGGGTACCCCCATTTTTGATAAATAGCCTTGCTAAAGCAGACAGATGGGGGGTGGTATTCTCAGGCTGGTAAAGTGCCAAGAATATGCCCCCCCCAGCCTAAAAATAGCAGCCTGCAGCTGCCCAGAAAAGGCACATCTGTTAGATGTGCCATTCTGGCACTTTGCCAAGCTCTCGCACTGCAAGCGGGGATCTCACCGAGGTCACCGCAGTTCAGTCCGGCTGGAAATGGAGCCTCAATGACCTGACATAACCTCAATGACGTCACCACTAGTGTTGAGAGATAGTGCTCGATATCTAAAAATATCGTATCGAAATTGTATCGCCGATAGCACTAAATATCGTCGATATCCGATTTCGATACCGGAAGTCCAATGTAAGTCTATGGGAACAAAATATCGCAACTAAAAAAAACCTTTATTTCCTTGTAAACACTAAATATACACACATAGAATACATATATATATATATATATACATGTCATTGTGACATATATATATACATATATTTATAGTTTATACACTTCTACATAGTAAAATAGACTCTGATTCAATTGCCGGGTAAAGCCGTGACATACCCCATAGAAGTCGACGGGCTCGGTGCCGAGTACCCCAAAAACCTCTGGCTCTGTGCGACTCAACTTGGGCGTCACGAACAGGATTCTGTAGCTTGCTATAAGCGAGTCCTGTGTGCCTGAATTGAACTGGTTTTGTGCTTGAGAATTGCTAAAATCATCAGAGAATGTATTTGCCATTTTTCCGCCATATCTGCGTCATGACGAGGCACTGGTGAAGAAGAAGGGCGTGCTCTTCATGGGTGTACACACTCACTCAGTGACGCGAAAACGATGGCTCTAAATAGTACTGCAATGTAAGATCGTGCCCCACAGCTCTTGAGTTCCGCCTCCTCATCCTCCTCAGTGTGCGGAAACTAACACGAAGGTCCCGCCTCACTACAAAAGAGGGGCCCTCTCCAGATGCTAATGACACATGTGACTTGGCAGAGATGGCTAATGGACACGAGCAGAAGTGTGAAGGGATGGAGCAGTCAGAGCTCTCCCCCCATGGAAGCGACCCGATCGCCACGGAACCACCGTTGGGCACCCGGCCTGGAAACCCTCCTACGCTGCAAGAAGCGGAGGATACCCTAAGAGGCCTGGCCCGGCACCGGGAGGAGGTCGCCAGGATGGAAGCCAGCTGGCGTGCCCTAAAACTAAACTTGGAGCGGCGCCAATCCCTCTTACCTGAAGTGTCTGTACCGGAAGGTGAGGCACCCGTTCTAGTAGAGGAGTCCGTGCGGGCATCCCAGCCCTTGCAATGTGATCCGGTTGACGTTGTCGCAGTGGAGGCACCCGTTTGTGCAAAAAACGCTGCACCGGCAGCACCCCAGATCCCGCTGTCTGCCCCCGTCGCTGAGACAGAAGAAGCGACACCCGTCCTCATGGAGGAGGCCGCGCAGGCACCAGAGCACTACCTGCCTGTACCGGAGCCCCGACTGTCATCTGTTCCAGAGCCGGCTGCTTCCTCCGCAGGTGAGCGCCGCCAGGGCTGGGGGGCGCCAGGAGAGCTGCCACAAACCGGACACTGTAAGCTGCAGTTTGATGGTGGAGACATGGAGCTGCTGGTGGAGGAGAATTTCAACCGGCGTCAGGAGGAAGAGTGGAGACGTTGGGAGAAGGAAGCAGAGCGACAAAGGGAGCAGCGAGAATCCCAAAAACTTCGCCAACGTCAGCTGGAGAAGGACCGGGCAGATAAGGACCGGATGAGAAAAGATAAAGGAACCCTGAGGGAGCCGTGGCGTAAGGGTGCAGTACGGAGCTTTAAATTGAAAGGTGGTTGGGGCTTCATCCAGGAGCCTGGACTTTATTTAGAAGTTTTTGTGAACCGGCGGGACGTGGAGGCTCACCTCCCAGAAGGACACCCGGGGAGGGACCTGTTGGCAGGAGACTTGGTGACTTACACCCGACACTGGGGTTACAATGGATGGTACGCCCTAAATGTTACCAGGTGCGACCCCTACTCCCCAGAGTGTCAGGAACCTGTGAGACCCTCGGAGCCTTCAGCCTCCCACATCCAGGTGCCCACCCCACGCCGTAAATCTCCCCAGCCTCCCTCAGTGGTCTCCTCAGCAGCCCAGCTATGGACATGATAACTATAGCTGGCCCGTACCCGGCGCCTGTTAGGCCCCCTGGGGTTCGTACAGTCCGTGACATAGGGCTCCAGACCCGGAGGGAGATGAAAGAGGTGGCCACACAGACCCAGATAGCGGGTCACGACTTGACTGTACAGGCCACACGACGTCATCAGGTCCTGGTGGTCCTTGGTGCCTCGGATGTTTGGCAAGCATCAGAAGAGTACCAGGTGGTACCTGGAACACCCCTGCCAAAGAATTATAAATAACCCGGACAGGGTCACTGTATGTAAATAGTTAAATTGTTTATGTACCCGGACGGGTGAATGTTCATAAAAAAGTTTTTTAATTTAATAAAAAAAAAAAAAACACAGTTTTCATTACTTTTATTACAGTCTCATCCTGCGACGCCATCGATCTCTTGTAAAAAAATGAAAAAAAAAAAGTATACCACCTGACCGACGCAGTCCATAGTAACGAGTGTCCCACGACGATCCAGCTCTGCTACATCAGAATGACAGTCAGAGCCTGTCATCCCGGCGCAGCACAGCTGATTACCTGCTTCCCCGGCGGTGACGTCATCGGACTGACTGCTTTACGGCCGGGATTACCCAGCAGTCACTGCAGTTATCGCGAGAAACTGCATGTGACCGCCGGGGAAAGATGATGGCGGCCATGAAGCAGTCCAGGCCGTGACCGCCGGAGATCTTCTGCCTGGTAAGTGCCGCTGACTCCTGACAGACCCGACCGACGGACACTCACAGTGACAGTGACAAATCCGATTCCGGTATTCGATAAGACGAAAATATCGAAACGAATTATCGAAAGGCCGATAGAGCTAATATCGGCCGATAGCCGATATTTACATTATCGTATCGCTCAACACTAGTCACCACCGGTCTCTGAGGCTGCGGTCACAGCAGCTCATTCATCAGTGGTTCTCAGCCTGAAAGGTGGCATCTTGGCACCGTCCAGGTTGAAAACTGTTTATCCCTCAGACATGGATTACGGCGTGGGACAGAACAACGGGCAGATATGGTATATTTTTTTTAGTTTAGTTTTATTACAGGAGATCGAGGGCTTTGGTGGAATTAGTTGAGGTTGTAAGTATGGTTTATTTAAGATTATTAAAGGAGTCTGTGTCATTCTTTCAATATAATGACTTTATTCTGGCTGTGTCTTTATTTACCGTACAACTATAAGATTAATAATGATAGGTGTCTTATAGAAGCCTCTCCATTACTAAGCCGTGTTCTTGATATCACCTAACAATACAAAGGTGACATCAACTCCCCCAACTATCACCCCACTTGCCACCGCTACAGGTCAAGTGAGAAGAGCTGGGCAAAGCACCAGAATTGGTGCATCTAACAGATGTGCCTTTCCTGGGCAGCTGCGGGCTGCTATTTTTAGGCTGGGGGGCCAATATCCATGTCCCCTTTCCAGCCTAAGAATACCATCCCCCAGCTGCTTGCTTTAGCAAGTCTGGTAGTCAAAAATGGGGGGGACCCCATGCCGTTTTTTTAATCATTTGCTTAAATAATTAAAAAAACAGCGAGGGGACCCCTCTATTCTGGATAACTAGCCTTGCTGAAGCTGACAGCTGAGGGTTTCATCCCCCAGCTGTGAGTTTTGTCTGGCTGGTTAGCAAAAATACAGTTAAATCAACGCCGTTTTTTTAAATTATTTATTTACAGCCCAGGAGCAGCTAATGAATACTCCCATCTGCTGCTCCTGCTCTCACTGTAATTAGCGGCAGCAGGTGTCGGATGATGGGATCAATAGTCCCATCAGCTGACACCAGTGACCGGAGGTAAGCTTTATACCTGTGATCACAGCTAAGCACTCATGCTGTCTTTTGACAGCGTGGGAACCGCGTCTCTCTGACCGGCAGGGATAATTTCACCGCTGATCAAAAGCGGTATTTGCTGCACTGTCATTCACATGACAGCATGGCAAATACTGGATGTTCGGGCCCCCCAATTCAAATGAATGGCGTCCAGGTTCGGCTTCAGGCCCGGTACTGTTTTGGTTCCCAAACTTTTGTAACTGTTCGGCAGAACACGCCGACCCGAACATCCAGTTGTCCGCCCATCTCTTGTCATTATTAGTGTTTTTGTTTGGACATGTGCCAAAGGGACTTTTTTAACTCCCCCTACATTCCATGGCAAGGGTGGGACTGCACCTTCTAGAGTTATGTTCCTATGGTCAGTATCCTAAATATGTGGCATCACTGTGTTAATCTTGTCTATACTCTGACCTCAAAGTCTTTATTTTCCTCCACTGTAGACTCACCGAGTTAATTTTATCTGTACTAAAACATAACTGTGTTTATTAACTCTGTACTGTGATATAGAATCATAGAATGGTAGAGTTGGAAGGGACCTCCGTGGTCATCTGGTCCAACCCCCTGCTCAAAGCAGGATTCATTAAATCATCCCAAACAGATGTCTGTCCAGCCTCTGTTTGAAGACATCCATTGAAGGAGAATTCACCACCTCTCGTGGCAGCCTGTTCCACTCATTGATCACTCTGTCAAAAAGTTTTTTCTAATACTAATTTGTCTCCTCCAATTCAGTTTTCCCCCCAAAGGCTTCTAGTTTTTTCCCCGTGGCAAATGAGAATAAAGAAACCCTTCACAAGTGACAGCCCTTGAATATTGTAGCGCTAATTCCTCTCAGCTTCTTTTTTGCAAGCAAACTTTCCCCAAATTTTTAACCTTCCCTCATAGGACGTTTGCAGCCCGGGACACCATTCGGGCCCTTTTTCCGAACGCCCCAGTTGTTGATGTTTTTTTAAAAGTGGTGCCCAAAATGACACAGTATTCCAGATGAGGTCTGACCAAAGAGGAAGTAGAGGGCAATAATGATTCACGGATTAGATGTATGCTTCTGTTAATACATCCAAATTGTTTTTGGGCCTTTTTTGCTCTGCATCCATTTTTGATCATTTCGTCGTGATCTTTATAAACCCAAGTCTTTTCACATTGCTGTTGCTTACCTTATTCCCTCCCTTTTGTAAGCTTTTTTCTTTTTTTATTTCCAATGTATACTTTGCATTTTTTCCCCTTTTTTAAAAAAATATTCGTTAGTGCTGCCCCGCTCCCGTTTATTATATCTTTTTGAATCCCTCCTCTCTTCATATTAAGGGATCCCTCCTAGCTTTGTGTCATCAGCAAATTTCATCATTTTTCCCTCATTTCCCCTTTACTAAATCATTGATAAAAATGTTGAAAAAATACAGGGGGCCCAAACAGAGCCTGTGGTACCTACTTTTATACATTTTCCCACGGTGGCAGCCTTTATTCCACCTTTGGGCCTATCACTAAGCCGTTTTGAACCACCTAACATTCCCTTGTCGATTCCTACTTTGTCATTTTTTCAATAAGGTTGTTGAGTTCTTTGTCAAACGCTTTTTTTGAAAATCAAGCAAATTTAAAATACAGATTCCCTGATCCACCCGTCAGTGATTCTTCATAAAGGAAATTAAGTTTTCTGACATGACTTTTTGTTACAAAATTTATGTGACTCTGGGGTTTAAACCTGTTTTTTATCCCCGACTGTGGGAACACTGTGGGGATATTTTTTGTTTTGTGTATTTCTGATTTATGATCCATCTGTAATATCAAGTGGCCTATCCCTTTGCTTAGGTAGACAAAAGATAAGCAGTAAAGTTTTAAAAATCAGTTTAAGGGGGCATGGGGATTATTGGGTGAATAATGGGGGGTATTGGGTTTTGTTTTTATTAATATTTGATATAAGTATTTCCCTTTTTTTTTTAAAATTTTCTTTAAATTGATCAACACATGGAAAA
>JARQOD010000005.1:71230094-71465873 GCA_033576555.1 Oophaga sylvatica
ATGACAATCCCGATTCCGGTATCCGATAAGACGAAAATATCGGAACTCGGAATCGGAATTCCGATACAGCCAATATCGGCCGATACCCGATATTTGCAGTATCGGAATGCTCAACCCTAGTGGTGACAGTTTTCACAGTTACCGGAGACACTTACACACATAGACCAAATTAAATGAATGGGTCTGCACACATGTCAGTGTGTTTCCATGACATTTTCTATACTGTGTTTCCACGGAATGTCCCGTATACATGCACACTGATGACACACGGACGACATCCGTGTGTCATCAGTGTGACATGTACGGGTGCCTGGGAAAAAGTGTTACAGTTCGCGCTGTTACCGTGTGCTGAGTGCTGAAGGCAGTTCTTATCATTGTTGCCTGGTCTCCCTTAGATCAGGGGAACAATGATGGGAGATATATTCAGCACCCGCTGTGTGTAAAATAAATATTGAGCTTGGGCTCCTGTGTAATTTTCATAATTTTCCTCGCCGCCACCACCACCACCAGAGCCGCCGCACCCCCGACCTTCTGTTTCTTCCCCATTATCCCGTAGAATGTAAGTCTGCAAGGACAGGGTCCTCTCCCCTCTGTACCAGTCTGTCATTGTAAATTTGTTTACTGTAAACAATATCTATAACTTTGTATGTTACCCCTTCTCATGTACAGCACCATGGAATTAATGGCGCTATATAAATAAATAATAATAATAATAATAAGCAGCAGAGGGAAAGATTACTGCTGGGGCTGATGTTAATAATCTGGGAAAGAGGACAATATCCCAAAATGTTACCAGGCTTTTAATAACAGCTCAAAGCTGTTTGTTTATCCTTTACTAGTTAGTTTACTGGAGACCTCAGGAAAAAAATTAAATAGGATTCTCATATAAATTCTAACCAGCAAAGGCTAGACATCTGTGGGCTGATATTAATAGCATGTGAAGGGGCCATGGATATTGGACCCCTTCCTAGGCTAAGAAAATCAGCCCTCAGTGGCCCCAGTAATGGCGCATCAATAAGTTGTGCCGAATCTGGCTCTTATTCTTACTCTTTCCACTTGCCCTGGTGTGCTGGCAAGTGGGCTAATAGGGTTGGGGTTGATGTCAGCTATTTTAAGGCCACTGACATCAAGCCCAGTGGTTATTAGTGGAGAGGTGTCTATAAGATGTAATAACCGCATTGTCATATTGTAAAAAATAAGCAGCAAGAATAAAGTCCTTTAACTGAAAGAAAGACACAGACTCTTTGAATTAAAATAAGCACACCCTAACATATTTTTACCATTTATTACTGTAAAAATTAAAATGATAAAACATCATATTCCTCACCAGTCTGCCGACAATCCATTTGTCCCACAAAGGAATCCAGCTCTGCTACATCTGGATCCCATGGCTGAGCAGTCGAATCATGCCACCGCTCAGCCACGAATCCAGGGCACACTGAGCTGAGCTTGGGACACAGCTTCAGTGACAAGCAGTAACATGAAAGAGGTTATAGCCGGTTATTGCCAGCTTTTTCCACGCTCAGTTCGTGTGAGCTGGGTGACGAATTGTGGTAACCTTTACGTCACATCTAGCACTGTGAAAAATGTCTCATGTTGTCAATGGTGACGTAATGAAGGTTACCACTATTGATGAGCGAGCATGCTCGGTGACGCTCAGTCCTCGCCCGAGCATCGCAGTGCTCGTGATGTTTGACAAGCATTTCAGCGTTTGCTTGGAGGGAGCTCGGGTCCCCACCCTGCATGTTTGTCATTCTTTAGAGCACCAATCAACATGCAGGGATTGTCTGTCACGCACTGTAATGCCACAGCCATGTTGGATGTGGCATTACAGTGATTGGCTGGCTGCAGAGCGTCATCAGGTCTATGTAAGACCTGGCGCCGCCCTGCTCATCACAGTTTGCTCCAGAATCACCAGTGTAGGGAGAGTTGCTGCAGAGATAGGGAAAGAATAGGGGGTATAAGTTAGAGTGGGTATACTATTATTGAATACACAAATCCAGCTAAACCAACAGTCCTTCTAAGGACTAATTATGGGGTATGTAGATATCAGTGCTAGGTAGGCAGGTAGTGTATGTGGCTATATATATAGAATATACTGTATATATCAGTGCTAGGCAGCAGGCATTGTATGTGGGTTGTAACATTTCCAGGGGATATAGCTCTAGGATCCTGTCTGGGTAGACAGAATGGCACGAAAACAGTTCATTCAGACAGCAGTTCTGGTGTAAAACTGGCCGCAACCAGCTTTATTAAAGTCCACAGCAAACAGATAAAAATAAAGCATAAACAGAAAAACCTAGGCTTGTCTAGCCACTAATTACACATAGATCGATTGCCCTGTCTATCCGGGTCCCGGCTCTACCAGCCTGACCCAAAACATAATGATATATGTTACCAGTATGGAGTTTCACAGATACTCCTCTGTGTCTGAAGGCACTTTCAATGTCCAGACTTGAGAGAGATCCACTCCTATTCAGCCGCTATTCGCACGGATTCGCACTGAGACTACTCCTGTGTCCGGGGTACTTCCTGCACCCAGACTGAGATAGCTCAAACTCCTGGAGACTGCTTCTTGTGCCGGGACACCTTCCTGTGTCCAGACTGAGCGTGCTCCCCTGGAGACTGCTCTTGTCCCGAACCTCCAGTGCAGACTAAGCAGCTCCAACACTCCTGGAGACTGCTTCTTGTGCCGGGACACCTTCCTGTGTCCAGACTAAGCCAGCTCCAACACTCCTGGAGACTGCTTCTTGTGCCGGGACACCTTCCTGTGTCCAGACTAAGCCAGCTCCAACACTCCTGGAGACTGCTTCTTGTGCCGGGACACCTTCCTGTGTCCAGACTAAGCCAGCTCCCTGATTGTGTTTGCAGACACCTACTTCTGGTCTCCTAATTAACACCTGAGTAGTTTCAGGCCTGAGCTGCAAGTGTGTAATGAATGTAAGGTGTAGTGACCTTTCTCTACCACTAGGTTTACAAAGCCACACATTTCCCTTATACCTAGGTGAAATGTACACCCCATTCAACACATATTCCTTCACTGTCTCACATATCCCCTCCCTCTTCTCCAAACCGGAGTGCTGGTCATCCAGACCGGAGGGCTGGTCAACAATCCAACAGAGACAGTGAACTCTGGACCAGTCATGGCCCTCATCAGCTTCATCCTCACCACTGTCATAGCCAACATCAGTTTTCTCTTCATCTGAAGCATCCGCACTACCCTGTACCCTCCCAGGCCTATACTCTCTGCGGGCCTCGGGTATCCTGCACGGTTTCATCTTGACCTTAGGGCCGGGCTCAGTTTCGATATAGTGCCTGGCCAGAGAAGTACGACCCGGCACATCAGGACACTTCTGCTGACTCTTCCTCAGAAACTCACGTACCTCCTGTCCCTGGTGCACTGACCATGTGTCACCAACTATCACAGAAGGTATAGGGGGTTTTTCACTTTTCTCCAGTTCCCCTTGAACCTTCTTTACTTCATTGAGCTTCCCCAGAAGATGCTCATGGCTCTCATCACGCTCCTTCATCACAGTTCGGAGTTTTTTCTGAGAAGTAATCACTTCATCTTGTACCTGTTGGACGTCCTTTATGTCTTCAGCCCCTTCTTCAGGCTCTTCTGGTAGGACATGCTCAGAAGCCCTACCGTCAGTCTTACATTCTACTTCTTCAGTCACATCATTTTGGTCTCCAATATCTCCATTTATTCCAGCTTTCAAGTTCTCCTTGATAGCGGCATCTGTATACTCAGAACCCGCCGGATTCTTCTCTTCCACCACGTTCTGCATCCCATCTGGGCTCCCGTGTGTCTGTAGCGGCAACGGAGTGACACATCGCTTTTCCCATTTGTTGGGACGTGGCTCCGATGTAGCCTCCCTGAAAGTGCGCTTGAGCTCACCAACGCCAGCCCGATGTCTCAAAATCTCATCTTGTGACTTATCCAGATCCTTGGTATCACTCGGGAACACTGCTGGGGCTCCGGGCGCCGAACTTCCAGCCTGAGCTTCACGAGTTGCAGCTACTGATGAGGCATCTGGTTTGGTGTCTACCACTTCTATGGCTTTTTCCACCTCTGCAGCATCACCTTCAGAGTCCTTGGCATGATGCAGATCCACACCACACACCGGCAACTTCTCATCTTCAACAGCATCCACTTGTGCTGTGTTCAGTTTCAGAGTCCTGCCTTTAAAGCTCAGCTCTCCTCCTTTCACCTTAGTCTTCGCCAGGGAACCGGCCAACTGTAAAACATCTTCAGATGCCATCTTCTGTCTGGCTGTAAGGTCAGCATCAGCTTTCTTCTCAGGACTCTCAACCTCCTCTGCTACCATGCCTTCCTCATTTGCACTGGTTGCTTTATGGTCATCAGATGATTCACTATCACTATCTGACCCCTTTTTCTCAGCCACATCTGGCTCACTGTCAGGGCTATACACTTCATTTTCATTCACATCCTGCTCACTGTCAGGGTTATCCAATTCATTTTCATTCATATCCTGCTCACTGTCAGGGTTATATAATTTCATTTTCATTCACATCCTGCTCACTGTCAGGGTTATACAATTCATTTTCATTCACATCCTGATCTGGAACCTTAGTTAACATGTCATCCACAACATTAACTTCACCATCTGGTCCCTCAAGTATGTGACTATGTGACAACCCCAGCACTATACTTCTATATAGCTCAGGTACTAGGAGCTGACTCACGACCTCTCCCTGGACTTCAGTGTCCCTATACAATAGGTTATTGTTCATGGCAGCATGAGGAAACCTCTCCTCAGAGCCAGGCTCCTGGGAAACCTCATTTAGAACAATCATATTTTCCTGTGCCGTCCTAAGAGTGGGGTCTCGCCACTGCTCACTCTCAAAATTGTCACAGGACACAGGCAAGTCAGGGACACTCGGTTCCCGAGAACCACCATCCTCGTCTCCCAACATCACCTGCAAAGGAATTTCATCTTTATCATGATCATCATCAGTATCATCACTATTATGATTAGCATCATTATCAATATCAGCATCATCATCATGGTCATCATCATTATCATGATCATCATCATTATCACATAATTTTAATGGTCCACTAGCATTGTGTTCCGCCCCTCGGGACTGCGCACCCTCAATAGGAGCCTCATCACACTGTCCATCAGAAACATCTTTCCCCCAGAGATCCCCAGACTGGGGAAAGTCATTACCAAATGCGACGGGTTGCACCAGGTTCTTCACTACCCCCACTTCATATGAAACCTCCCCGAGTTTGGGGACCAAGTCCACGGCAGTCTCTGGGTAGACTTTGGTGTCTCCATGGATGCACACCACACTCAGGTGCTTATCAGGGATGAAGTCCCTATCAATCAGGCTGTCACATACGGAAGTCACTGGACTCTCTGAGTCCAAGAGGGCCTGTGCTGGGCAGTCATTTACAACCACCGGGGACCCCTGTGGTCCAGTCTCTTCGGCTGAGGTGGACACACACACAGGCTCTGCGCAGGGAGAGAGGGATCTGCCAACATCACAATACATAGGCTCCCCCTCTATTGGACAGTTGGCTGCAATTTCACGCCAGCTCCAACACTGTCCATCACACTCCCCACCCACATGTCCCCTCGGGCCTGAACCCGCTTATCAGCATACCCCATGTCCCCAACAGCTGGAACGCTCTTACCGCGAGAGTTCAGCGTCCGGGAACTCCGAAGTGACGACCTCTCAGACGGCTGTACTTCAGGAGGACGTGCTTTGGTGTAGCGGTCCACTATCACCTTTTCAACTCCATAATCAGGTTTGCTGACTGCAGACTCCCAACTGCATCTCCAGTCATGAACTCCTCTGGCACGGGCTGTCACCGTAACACCCAGCCGGGTAAGAATCTCCGCTTTCAGCTTAGCATAGTCTTGGCTGTCCTGCTTGCTCAGGTCAACATAGGCCCTTTGGGCTCTCCAATCAAATAGGGTGCGACCATCATGGCCCATTCAGATAGGGGCAGATTCTCCTTCTCTGCCAATCTCTCAAACCTAGTGAGATATACCTCCACATCATCACGAGGTGTCATCTTTTTCATGGACCGTCTTACCGCCTTCTTTACAGCGGACAACGCAGGTGCCTTCACAACATTACTCTGGGACGAGGTGTTGAGAGCTGCAATCTGCTCAAAAAACAACCGGTCATTCTCCTGCTGCTGCTGCAGGAATTGCTGCTGGGCCTGCTGCATGCGCTGCTGGTGCTGCAGGCGCTGCTGCTCCATGCTCTGCTGCAGGCTCCGCTGGGCCTGGTCCAGGTACTCAAGGAGCTCCTCCATACTGCCGGACTTATCTGTCTCAACCACGGCAGTCTTATGTTGCACATTAACTTGCGCCATTTGTTCAAACAGCGCCTCCATGCTGTCATCCATGCTGTCAGACTTCTCTGTCTCAACAACGGCAGTCTTCACTCAAGACATACACACTCCACAGTCTTTTCCACAGAAAAATTCAGCTCTGCTGTGCAGACACTTTTTTTTTTTTTTCTTTGCAAAGTCTATTAGGGCTCCTGTCTCTTTAAGACTGCTCCAAACAGACGTTTCTGCTGACACACTTTTTTTTTTCTCTCTGCTGCTATTTCAACAGACTTCACCTTTATTGCTGTTTCTAAGTCACTGTGCTGCATGCACACTCCAGCACTAACTGTATCAGCCACTGTGCTGCCCCAGCATTCTCCGCCAATTGTAACATTTCCAGGGGATATAGCTCTAGGATCGCTGTCTGGGTAGACAGAATGGCACGAAAACAGTTCATTCAGACAGCAGTTCTGGTGTAAAACTGGCCGCAACCAGCTTTATTAAAGTCCACAGCAAACAGATAAAAATAAAGCATAAACAGAAAAACCTAGGCTTGTCTAGCCACTAATTACACATAGATCGATTGCCCTGTCTATCCGGGTCCCGGCTCTACCAGCCTGACCCAAAACAAAACATATGATATATGTTACCAGTATGGAGTTTCACAGATACTCCTCCTTGTGTCTGAAGGCACTTTCAATGTCCAGACTTGAGAGAGATCCACTCCTATTCAGCCGCTATTCGCACGGATTCGCACTGAGACTACTCCTGTGTCCGGGGGACTTCCTGCACCCAGACTGAGATAGCTCAAACTCCTGGAGACTGCTTCTTGTGCCGGGACACCTTCCTGTGTCCAGACTGAGCGTGCTCCCACTCCTGGAGACTGCTTCTTGTGCCGGGACACCTTCCTGTGTCCAGACTAAGCCAGCTCCAACACTCCTGGAGACTGCTTCTTGTGCCGGGACACCTTCCTGTGTCCAGACTAAGCCAGCTCCAACACTCCTGAGACGCTTCTTGTGCCGGACACCTTCCTGTGTCCAGACTAAGCCAGCTCCCTGATTGTGTTTGCAGACACCTACTTCTAGTCTCCTAATTAACACCTGAGTAGTTTCAGGCCTGAGCTGCAAGTGTGTAATGAATGTAAGGTGTAGTGACCTTTCTCTACCACTAGGTTTACAAAGCCACACATTTCCCTTATACCTAGGTGAAATGTACACCCCATTCAACACATATTCCTTCACTGTCTCACATATCCCCTCCCTCTTCTCCAAACCGGAGTGCTGGTCATCCAGACCGGAGGGCTGGTCAACAATCCAACAGAGACAGTGAACTCTGGACCAGTCATGGCCCTCATCAGCTTCATCCTCACCACTGTCATAGCCAACATCAGTTTTCTCTTCATCTGAAGCATCCGCACTACCCTGTACCCTCCCAGGCCTATACTCTCTGCGGGCCTCGGGTATCCTGCACGGTTTCATCTTGACCTTAGGGCCGGCTCAGTTTCGATATAGTGCCTGGCCAGAGAAGTACGACCCGGCACATCAGGACACTTCTGCTGACTCTTCCTCAGAAACTCACGTACCTCCTGTCCCTGGTGCACTGACCATGTGTCACCAACTATCACAGAAGGTATAGGGGGTTTTTTCACTTTTCTCCAGTTCCCCTTGAACCTTCTTTACTTCATTGAGCTTCTCCAGAAGATGCTCATGGCTCTCATCACGCTCCTTCATCACAGTTCGGAGTTTTTTCTGAGAAGTAATCACTTCATCTTGTACCTGTTGGACGTCCTTTATGTCTTCAGCCCCTTCTTCAGGCTCTTCTGGTAGGACATGCTCAGAAGCCCTACCGTCAGTCTTACATTCTACTTCTTCAGTCACATCATTTTGGTCTCCAATATCTCCATTTATTCCAGCTTTCAAGTTCTCCTTGATAGCGGCATCTGTATACTCAGAACCCGCCGGATTCTTCTCTTCCACCACGTTCTGCATCCCATCTGGGCTCCCGTGTGTCTGTAGCGGCAACGGAGTGACACATCGCTTTTCCCATTTGTTGGGACGTGGCTCCGATGTAGCCTCCCTGAAAGTGCGCTTGAGCTCACCAACGCCAGCCCGATGTCTCAAAATCTCATCTTGTGACTTATCCAGATCCTTGGTATCACTCGGGAACACTGCTGGGGCTCCGGGCGCCGAACTTCCAGCCTGAGCTTCACGAGTTGCAGCTACTGATGAGCATCTGGTTTGGTGTCTACCACTTCTATGGCTTTTTCCACCTCTGCAGCATCACCTTCAGAGTCCTTGGCATGATGCAGATCCACACCACACACCGGCAACTTCTCATCTTCAACAGCATCCACTTGTGCTGTGTTCAGTTTCAGAGTCCTGCCTTTAAAGCTCAGCTCTCCTCCTTTCACCTTAGTCTTCGCCAGGGAACCGGCCAACTGTAAAACATCTTCAGATGCCATCTTCTGTCTGGCTGTAAGGTCAGCATCAGCTTTCTTCTCAGGACTCTCAACCTCCTCTGCTACCATGCCTTCCTCATTTGCACTGGTTGCTTTATGGTCATCAGATGATTCACTATCACTATCTGACCCCTTTTTCTCAGCCACATCTGGCTCACTGTCAGGGCTATACACTTCATTTTCATTCACATCCTGCTCACTGTCAGGGTTATCCAATTCATTTTCATTCATATCCTGCTCACTGTCAGGGTTATATAATTCATTTTCATTCACATCCTGCTCACTGTCAGGGTTATACAATTCATTTTCATTCACATCCTGATCTGGAACCTTAGTTAACATGTCATCCACAACATTAACTTCACCATCTGGTCCCTCAAGTATGTGACTATGTGACAACCCCAGCACTATACTTCTATATAGCTCAGGTACTAGGAGCTGACTCACGACCTCTCCCTGGACTTCAGTGTCCCTATACAATAGGTTATTGTTCATGGCAGCATGAGGAAACCTCTCCTCAGAGCCAGGCTCCTGGGAAACCTCATTTAGAACAATCATATTTTCCTGTGCCGTCCTAAGAGTGGGGTCTCGCCACTGCTCACTCTCAAAATTGTCACAGGACACAGGCAAGTCAGGGACACTCGGTTCCCGAGAACCACCATCCTCGTCTCCCAACATCACCTGCAAAGGAATTTCATCTTTATCATGATCATCATCAGTATCATCACTATTATGATTAGCATCATTATCAATATCAGCATCATCATCATGGTCATCATCATTATCATGATCATCATCATTATCACATAATTTTAATGGTCCACTAGCATTGTGTTCCGCCCCTCGGGACTGCGCACCCTCAATAGGAGCCTCATCACACTGTCCATCAGAAACATCTTTCCCCCAGAGATCCCCAGACTGGGGAAAGTCATTACCAAATACGACAGGTTGCACCAGGTTCTTCACTACCCCCACTTCATATGAAACCTCCCCGAGTTTGGGGACCAAGTCCACGGCAGTCTCTGGGTAGACTTTGGTGTCTCCATGGATGCACACCACACTCAGGTGCTTATCAGGGATGAAGTCCCTATCAATCAGGCTGTCACATACGGAAGTCACTGGACTCTCTGAGTCCAAGAGGGCCTGTGCTGGGCAGTCATTTACAACCACCGGGGACCCCTGTGGTCCAGTCTCTTCGGCTGAGGTGGACACACACACAGGCTCTGCGCAGGGAGAGAGGGATCTGCCAACATCACAATACATAGGCTCCCCCTCTATTGGACAGTTGGCTGCAATTTCACGCCAGCTCCAACACTGTCCATCACACTCTCCCACCCACATGTCCCCTCGGGCCTGAACCCGCTTATCAGCATACCCCATGTCCCCAACAGCTGGAACGCTCTTACCGCGAGAGTTCAGCGTCCGGGAACTCCGAAGTGACGACCTCTCAGACGGCTGTACTTCAGGAGGACGTGCTTTGGTGTAGCGGTCCACTATCACCTTTTCAACTCCATAATCAGGTTTGCTGTCTGCAGACTCCCAACTGCATCTCCAGTCATGAACTCCTCTGGCACGGGCTGTCACCGTAACACCCAGCCGGGTAAGAATCTCCGCTTTCAGCTTAGCATAGTCTTGGCTGTCCTGCTTGCTCAGGTCAGCATAGGCCCTTTGGGGCTCTCCAATCAAATAGGGTGCGACCATCATGGCCCATTCAGATAGGGGCAGATTCTCCTTCTCTGCCAATCTCTCAAACCTAGTGAGATATACCTCCACATCATCACGAGGTGTCATCTTTTTCATGGACCGTCTTACCGCCTTCTTTACAGCGGACAACGCAGGTGCCTTCACAACATTACTCTGGGACGAGGTGTTGAGAGCTGCAATCTGCTCAAAAAACAACCGGTCATTCTCCTGCTGCTGCTGCAGGAATTGCTGCTGGGCCTGCTGCATGCGCTGCTGGTGCTGCAGGCGCTGCTGCTCCATGCTCTGCTGCAGGCTCCGCTGGGCCTGGTCCAGGTACTCAAGGAGCTCCTCCATACTGCCGGACTTATCTGTCTCAACCACGGCAGTCTTATGTTGCACATTAACTTGCGCCATTTGTTCAAACAGCGCCTCCATGCTGTCATCCATGCTGTCAGACTTCTCTGTCTCAACAACGGCAGTCTTCACTCAAGACATACACACTCCACAGTCTTTTCCACAGAAAAATTCAGCTCTGCTGTGCAGACACTTTTTTTTTTTTTTCTTTGCAAAGTCTATTAGGGCTCCTGTCTCTTTAAGACTGCTCCAAACAGACGTTTCTGCTGACACACTTTTTTTTTTCTCTCTGCTGCTATTTCAACAGACTTCACCTTTATTGCTGTTTCTAAGCCACTGTGCTGCATGCGCACTCCAGCACTAACTGTATCAGCCACTGTGCTGCCCCAGCATTCTCCGCCAATTGTAACATTTCCAGGGGATATAGCTCTAGGATCGCTGTCTGGGTAGACAGAATGGCACGAAAACAGTTCATTCAGACAGCAGTTCTGGTGTAAAACTGGCCGCAACCAGCTTTATTAAAGTCCACAGCAAACAGATAAAAATAAAGCATAAACAGAAAAACCTAGGCTTGTCTAGCCACTAATTACACATAGATCGATTGCCCTGTCTATCCGGGTCCCGGTTCTACCAGCCTGACCCAAAACAAAACATATGATATATGTTACCAGTATGGAGTTTCACAGATACTCCTCCTTGTGTCTGAAGGCACTTTCAATGTCCAGACTTGAGAGAGATCCACTCCTATTCAGCCGCTATTCGCACGGATTCGCACTGAGACTACTCCTGTGTCCGGGGTACTTCCTGCACCCAGACTGAGATAGCTCAAACTCCTGGAGACTGCTTCTTGTGCCGGGACACCTTCCTGTGTCCAGACTGAGCGTGTTCCCACTCCTGGAGACTGCTTCTTGTGCCGGGACACCTTCCTGTGTCCAGACTAAGCCAGCTCCAACACTCCTGGAGACTGCTTCTTGTGCCGGGACACCTTCCTGTGTCCAGACTAAGCCAGCTCCAACACTCCTGGAGACTGCTTCTTGTGCCGGGACACCTTCCTGTGTCCAGACTAAGCCAGCTCCCTGATTGTGTTTGCAGACACCTACTTCTGGTCTCCTAATTAACACCTGAGTAGTTTCAGGCCTGAGCTGCAAGTGTGTAATGAATGTAAGGTGTAGTGACCTTTCTCTACCACTAGGTTTACAAAGCCACACATTTCCCTTATACCTAGGTGAAATGTACACCCCATTCAACACATATTCCGTCACTGTCTCACAGGGTCTATCAGGAAGGAGAAAAAGATTCACTGGTGACCGAAATTCATAGTATAAAAGGTATATATTTATTTAACATTGCATAAGTAACACATGAATAAATAACAAACAATGAAATCACATATACAGGACATGTGCAGATGTATGGAGGAGAGTCTCCTAGTGGTTTAGGCAAATATACATATGTGGCATCAGTAGTAATCAAACACATTGCAGCTCATAATACATCAAATATATCAAAATCCCCCAAAACAGGAAGGTAAAGAAGTAACAGAGCTACAGATACGATTGCCACACAAAATAGAGCATGTTCCACAGGACATAGCACTTAAATGATAAGGCCAGTAGCGGTCAGTGCATTGCTGGCCATGTCTAGTAAAGAACCATGCTCACCAAATATAATGGTAGATGCCGCACTAGGAGGGATCACCCCATAAAGGAGATGCCACCCCCGACGCACGTTTCGTGGCACGCCTGCCACTTTCTCAAGGGGATAACTCTGCTTGGTACCAAGGACCTTTAAATGCCTCCCACAATCAGATCACATGTCGCATATTAGCGAATAGGAGCAGGTATAGCGGCGCGTGCACCGCTGGAGCCGGGGAGGCCCCCAGTGACGGCGGCGTCAAGCATCCGACATGCGCAGAGACACAAGGTCAGAGCGCACTCCGGACACAGAAAGACGCCCCACCACATGGAGAATCACCCAGGCAACAGCGGGGCACACGCACACCAGACTCCATGAGGATGTATGGGGGTGCAGGGACATGAGGCACAATCGCAATAGTCTAGTTGCATAATAGAAGCGTGACATACAGAGACATTAAATAACAACACATACTATCTTCATTACAAAAATACAAAATACAAAAACTATGTATGGTATATCATCTCGTCTGTCGCTGTATTCATGCTTCGTTTTTCACAACTTCTCATGTCCATCAATCATGTGCGGATAGGATTAACGGTCCCATATAGGTAACGGAATAGACACAACTATAAGTGATAAATTTAAAAGAAAAAATAAAAGAACAAGTTAAAAGAGAGAAGGCATCAGATAGAACCAGAGAGGGGATATCAGAAGGAAAATATCTATAAAAAAGAGGCAAAATTTAAAGATTCGTTGAGGCCGCTGGGCACCATTGTGTCAAGTTGGACAATCCAACGGGCCTCCATTTGAGACAGAATTTTCTTATAATCCCCACCTCTAACGCCGAGGTGTAGGACGTCAATTCCGCGCACCTTAAAAGATGTAGCATCACAATTATGGAAATGTTTAAAGTGACGCGGTATTGTCTTTAAATCTGATAGATCTGAAATAGATCTCGCTGCGCCAATGTCCCTAACGTGTTCCCTGATTCGTTCTCTCAATTCTCTGGTGGTTAAGCCAACATAGATCCTCGGACAGCCACAAGTGGCATAATAGATAACGTTCGAGCTGCCGCAGGATATACGCTGGCGGATATCGTATGTCTTATCACCACCAGAGGACAAGAACTTCAGGGCACGTAGGGCATTGGCGCACGCAAGACAGTGGCCGCAAGGAAAAAAGCCAACGGTGGGGCCACGAGAACCAAAGACATTTACAGAGGGTGGAATGTAGTGACTCCGAACGAGAGTATCTCGTAAATTCCTTGATCGTCTTGATGTCATGGAGGGGTAACTGCCCAGTGAGCGCGACAGAGCAGGCTCGGTTTTTAAGACATCCCAATGTTTAGTAAGAATTTGTCGGATGTCAAACCACTCGTGATTAAAGGTGGTGATGAATCTAATAGGTCCTTCATCATTCACCTGTCTGACTACACGGGCGGAATTGAGGAGATGGTCACGTGGAGTCCTCCTTGCCCGATCGTATCCTTTCTTGATACATCGGTTGCTGTAACCACGTGCCCTGAATCGATCACCGAGATCCCTGGCTTGAGTCTCAAAGGCATCATCGGTAGAGCAGTTGCGTCTCATTCGAAGGAACTGTCCGACCGGGACGGCCCTAATGGTGGCTGGATGGTGAGCTGAATCGGCGTGAATTAGTGCATTCACAGAAGTCGGCTTCCTGAACACATCCGTCCGGAGACGACGATTAATGTCAACCTCCAGGGAGATGAAAAAATAACCGTGTGCACAACCAAGAAGGTGCCAGAGTAGGTTCCCAAACCGTATCTAATAGAAAATGAACTCGGCACTCAACTTTAGTATAGTGAGAATAAAGATTTTTATTCACAGTAGTAACACGAAACGTTTCGGTCCTATATCATGGACCTTCATCAGTCACTACATTTATAAAAACAGAAGAAAAAAATTATATTAACAAAATAAAGTATGTACAATCAAAATTTTGGTCAATAGTAAAGGTAGAGAGTAGTTGTATACAATGCTTCAGGAGATTTAGGGAGCAATCATAGGTCAGAGTTGTATCAGAGGTATCACAAAGGCAGAAAGAATATATATGGTGAGGACATACCAGATACTACTGGGAAGGGGGTTGATCCACATAGGGAAGAAAGAAAGGGCTGGATATAGCTGTAGGTGAAAATAAGATAAACGTAAGTGCCGATATACTTTTATGTATAAGTAGATTTTGTGCCTATGCCTGTAGATGTGACATACCCTGTGTTGGTGGGGTGAGATGAGGAAGAGGACAATGCCTCTATTGCACTAGTAACCTGTAGAAACAGCGCAAAACATAGATACCATAAATATCACAACTATCAATATGATGGTGAAGCGGTGGAGCCGCTATACTTGTCTGTGACTGACCTGTTGTGAAGGAGTCCGGTAGTGAGGATAGGTCTCTGCATTGGACGCGGTGTCCACCGCTAGTCTGAGTGCAGAGAAAGCTAGAAAGCAGCATGTATATGAGAGGAAGAGGCGGGACTATAGTGTCAGTCAAACAGAGCATTAGACAGGAAGTGAGGTGGCAGGAAGTTAATGGACATGTGTTCCAAGTGAATACTAGGTAATCAGAGGCCGTCCTACAGGTGGGAGGAGTAAAGGAGCAGCGTGCTGATGGAGATGTGCCCAACAGGATGACGTGGCGGCATTATAGTATTTAATACAAGCGGCTCTAAAGTGAATGAAAGAGAGGCATGTTAGTACAAGCATAAAGGAGTTTACAGCAATAAATATTGCGATCTTCTACATTAGCTTAAAGCGATATACATAACAGGCTTGCAGCATCAGTATGCGTCAAAAGGGGCATAACAGTAATATGAGTACTGATTTAGTACATTATCATAAGACAGTATGGAAGACAAATCTGCAGGCAACAAGGAATAATAAATAACCACCTAACAGAGATCAAAGCAGCATGTGGTAAATGACAGGTGATGTGTAAACATCTGTATGCATCATTTATAAAGTAAAAGGGTGTCACAGCAAAATTCATATTGGTATAGTGCGTTATCAGAAGACAGTATGGGAAAATGGGAGCACGGATTATTAAATAAATAAACACCTGGCTGAGATCAACATATCATGTGGTTTATGGCAAGTGATGTATAAAAAAGGGGGGTGGGGGAATTATAGCCTCAGTGGTCATATGCAGAATTACATGAAGGAGAGTAAATCGTATTCACGATTAAGACCCTTAGGTGATAGAGTGTCTAGGGTGTGTATCCAATACGCCTCTCTCCTTTTCAATTGACGTATGCGGTCGCCTCCTCGTCGTGAATGTGGTATTTGTTCTAAAACTTGGTATTTTAATTGGGCTATGGTATGTCCCATTGTGATGAAGTGGTGTGGGATGGGGAGTAAGGTATTCTTACATCTTATGGTTGATTTGTGTTTTGAAATGCGTTGTTTTACAGGTTGACTAGTTTCCCCAACATATAATAACCCACAAGGACACTTAATCACGTATATCACGAAGGCCGTGTCGCAAGTAAAGAAACCACGGACTCTAAATGTTTTTCCCGTATATGGGTGATGGATGGTTTCTCCTCTGAGTACGTTATTACATTGAGTGCATCCCAGACATGGGAAAGTGCCCGTTCTTGGTTTTTTCAGGAATTGTTGTGTAGTTCCTGATTTTTTAGGGCCTAAGTCAGCTCTGATCAATGCATCCCTTAGGTTGGGTGCACGGCGGAAGCATGGGAGAAAAGGTCTAGAGAATTCTTTAATGTCCGGGTGCGCAGTCTGGAGGAGCGGCCAATGTTGGCGAATGGATTTGTGCAATATATACGCATAGGGGTGGTAATGGTGTACGAAAGCAATTCTGCCCCCCATATCTTGTTTATTGCGAGTGACCGTAGTTCTGGAACGATCCAGGACCCCTTGTGGATAGCCCCTCTCTCTAAATTTTGAATTCATTTCTGAGAGGCGGGTTTCCTGAGTGGTATGATCGGAGACGATCTTTTTGACCCGATAGAATTGGGATGTCGGAATGGATTTCTTCATGGCGACTGGATGGAAGCTATTAAAATGAAGTAAGCTGTTACGATCTGTCGGTTTGACATATAGATCAGTGGATAAACAGCCACTGGAATCCTTTATAATCACAGTGTCTAGGAAATTGATCCTGGAGTGGTCGTGTGAGATGGTAAAGCTGAGTCCGGGCCAAGAGCAATTCAGAAATTGATGAAAGAGTGCTAAGGACTCGAACGTGCCCCCCCATATGCAGAAGACATCGTCTATGTAACGTTTCCAGACAATGGCGTTGTTCTTGAATAGAGGGTTTGTGTAGATCAATGTCTCCTCAAAATGGGCCATGTAGCAATTTGCATATGGGGGTGCTACGTTCGAGCCCATTGCGGTCCCGCGTATCTGCAGGTAGAAATCATCCTGGAACATAAAGTAGTTGTGTTTAAGTACGATGGTTAACAGATCCAGACAGAGAGCGATCTCTGCTGGATTAAAGTCCGATTTTTCAAGTAAGCGTTGGACAGACCGTATACCGTTCTCATGAGGTATGGAAGTGTAGAGGTCTTTTACGTCAAATGTGACTAATAGGGAATTAGCTGGAACTTGATTGATGGAACGGATCATGTCCAGAAACGCTCCAGTGTCCAAAATGAATGATTTGCTAGTTTTGATTAGAGGAGTGAAGATTTTTTCTAGATAAATTGCCAATGGTGAGAAAATGGAGTCCGAGGCGGCCACGATTGGCCTGCCAGGGGGTTGCTGGAGGTTCTTATGGATTTTGGGGAGTATGTAGAATACAGGGATGATCGGATTATGAGAGATTAGAAACTCATGAGTTTTACTGTCCAGGATGCCTGCATCACAATGTTGTCTTAGTGTGTCGCTAATGCGGGTCCGTATATCATTGGTGGGATCACGCGGTAATTTCTGATAAATAGTGATGTTGTCGAGTTGCCGGAGTGCCTCAGAGATGTAATATGAGCGGTCCATCATGACAATTGCACCCCCTTTATCCGCAGGTTTTATGATGATATTTTTATCATCTTGTAAGGATTTAAGGGCATGATGATCAGTAGCCGTGAGGTTATGTGGGTAGTGTAATTTGCCTTTTTCCATGTCAGATTTAAGACCATGGAAAGAGGAATAAATGAAATCAATAAAGGTCTCAAGAGCATTTGATCCGGGGGGAGGTCTGAAGAGGCTCTTTGTTCTCAGGCCCAGATTAGTGGCTGAGAGTCGTCCCGGTTCTCCCGGAGACTGTATAGGTCTAGGTGCGGGAGGTTGAGAAAAATACACCCGTAGTCGTAGGGAACGAAAAAACCTTTGAAGGTCCATTTCAAGTTCAAATGTCCTATATTTGTAAGAGGGGCAGAAGGAAAGTCCTTTTTGGAGGACATAATATTCTGCGATACTCAAAGTCCTGGATGAGATGTTAATGACGAGTGGGCACATACCTGGGAACGAGTTGTCCGTATTTGATTCAGATTGTCCCTTCGGTCTGTGCCCCTGTCTGGTCCTCTTCGTCTTGTTTGGCGTCTGCGTGGGCCTAAAAAAGGAATAGGAGCAGAAGAAAGGCCACCTCTGTCCTGTTCTGAGCCGGAGGTAGAGGCATCGGTTGAAGATCTTTGACCTGGACGATAGGAAGGTCGCCATGAAGAGAGTCTCTCTCGCCACTTGTAGACACGATCTAGGTTATAGTCCTCTAGATCTCGGGCAAATTTCTGGCGCTTGCGATCCTCTATGTCCTTTCTGTGTTGAATTATGTTGTTATTTATCTGTGATTTTAAGGAGGAGATTTCCTCTGGTGTCCCCGTGGAAGACAGTCGTGCCTCGATGGAGCCAACTTGCTCGGTGCTGGTAGCTATGGCCTTTTGCAAGTTCTCTACGGTTAAAAGCATGAGGTCGAAAGAGCACTTGTTAAGTATTTGTTCATATTTTTAACAATATTCAGTGGAGTCAGAGAAGAGGGTGGGACGAAGGGGTACTCGTAGGCCCCGTGGAATTCTCTGAACTCTAATATATTCAGTGAGAGTGGCACAGTGCAATTCTAGGTTTGTGCGGTGGCGTAATTCTCTCTCTAAATCGCGTCCACGGGTCTCCCGAGGGGGAGCCTTGAGGAAATCACTTGAAAGGGTGGTCTGAGCTAGGATTCTCGATGTCTCATCAGCATTATACGAAAAAGTGAGAGAGGATAGTGACATGACCAAAGATGGCGTGCTACACGTATGGGTATATCATATGAAAAAATAACCGTGTGCACAACCAAGAAGGTGCCAGAGTAGGTTCCCAAACCGTATCTAATAGAAAATGAACTCGGCACTCAACTTTAGTATAGTGAGAATAAAGATTTTTATTCACAGTAGTAACACGAAACGTTTCGGTCCTATATCATGGACCTTCATCAGTCACTACATTTATAAAAACAGAAGAAAAAATTATATTAACAAAATAAAGTATGTACAATCAAAATTTTGGTCAATAGTAAAGGTAGAGAGTAGTTGTATACAATGCTTCAGGAGATTTAGGAAGCAATCATAGGTCAGAGTTGTATCAGAGGTATCACAAAGGCAGAAAGAATATATATGGTGAGGACATACCAGATACTACTGGGAAGGGGGTTGATCCACATAGGGAAGAAAGAAAGGGCTGGATATAGCTGTAGGTGAAAATAAGATAAACGTAAGTGCCGATATACTTTTATGTATAAGTAGATTTTGTGCCTATGCCTGTAGATGTGACATACCCTGTGTTGGTGGGGTGAGATGAGGAAGAGGACAATGCCTCTATTGCACTAGTAACCTGTAGAAACAGCGCAAAACATAGATACCATAAATATCACAACTATCAACATGATGGTGAAGCGGTGGAGCCGCTATACTTGTCTGTGACTGACCTGTTGTGAAGGAGTCCGGTAGTGAGGATAGGTCTCTGCATTGGACGCGGTGTCCACCGCTAGTCTGAGTGCAGAGAAAGCTAGAAAGCAGCATGTATATGAGAGGAAGAGGCGGGACTATAGTGTCAGTCAAACAGAGCATTAGACAGGAAGTGAGGTGGCAGGAAGTTAATGGACATGTGTTCCAAGTGAATACTAGGTAATCAGAGGCCGTCCTACAGGTGGGAGGAGTAAAGGAGCAGCGTGCTGATGGAGATGTGCCCAACAGGATGACGTGGCAGCATTATAGTATTTAATACAAGCGGCTCTAAAGTGAATGAAAGAGAGGCATGTTAGTACAAGCATAAAGGAGTTTACAGCAATAAATATTGCGATCTTATACATTAGCTTAAAGCGATATACATAACAGGCTTGCAGCATCAGTATGCGTCAAAAGGGGCATAACAGTAATATGAGTACTGATTTAGTACATTATCATAAGACAGTATGGAAGACAAATCTGCAGGCAACAAGGAATAATAAATAACCACCTAACAGAGATCAAAGCAGCATGTGGTAAATGACAGGTGATGTGTAAACATCTGTATGCATCATTTATAAAGTAAAAGGGTGTCACAGCAAAATTCATATTGGTATAGTGCGTTATCAGAAGACAGTATGGGAAAATGGGAGCACGGATTATTAAATAAATAAACACCTGGCTGAGATCAACATATCATGTGGTTTATGGCAAGTGATGTATAAAAAAGGGGGGGTGGGGGAATTATAGCCTCAGTGGTCATATGCAGAATTACATGAAGGAGAGTAAATCGTATTCACGATTAAGACCCTTAGGTGATAGAGTGTCTAGGGTGTGTATCCAATACGCCTCTCTCCTTTTCAATTGACGTATGCGGTCGCCTCCTCGTCGTGAATGTGGTATTTGTTCTAAAACTTGGTATTTTAATTGGGCTATGGTATGTCCCATTGTGATGAAGTGGTGTGGGATGGGGAGTAAGGTATTCTTACATCTTATGGTTGATTTGTGTTTTGAAATGCGTTGTTTTACAGGTTGACTAGTTTCCCCAACATATAATAACCCACAAGGACACTTAATCACGTATATCACGAAGGCCGTGTCGCAAGTAAAGAAACCACGGACTCTAAATGTTTTTCCCGTATATGGGTGATGGATGGTTTCTCCTCTGAGTACGTTATTACATTGAGTGCATCCCAGACATGGGAAAGTGCCCGTTCTTGGTTTTTTCAGGAATTGTTGTGTAGTTCCTGATTTTTTAGGGCCTAAGTCAGCTCTGATCAATGCATCCCTTAGGTTGGGTGCACGGCGGAAGCATGGGAGAAAAGGTCTAGAGAATTCTTTAATGTCCGGGTGCGCAGTCTGGAGGAGCGGCCAATGTTGGCGAATGGATTTGTGCAATATATACGCATAGGGGTGGTAATGGTGTACGAAAGCAATTCTGCCCCCCATATCTTGTTTATTGCGAGTGACCGTAGTTCTGGAACAATCCAGGACCCCTTGTGGATAGCCCCTCTCTCTAAATTTTGAATTCATTTCTGAGAGGCGGGTTTCCTGAGTGGTATGATCGGAGACGATCTTTTTGACCCGATAGAATTGGGATGTCGGAATGGATTTCTTCATGGCGACTGGATGGAAGCTATTAAAATGAAGTAAGCTGTTACGATCTGTCGGTTGACATATAGATCAGTGGATAAACAGCCACTGGAATCCTTTATAATCACAGTGTCTAGGAAATTGATCCTGGAGTGGTCGTGTGAGATGGTAAAGCTGAGTCCGAGCCAAGAGCAATTCAGAAATTGATGAAAGAGTGCTAAGGACTCGAACGTGCCCCCCCATATGCAGAAGACATCGTCTATGTAACGTTTCCAGACAATGGCGTTGTTCTTGAATAGAGGGTTTGTGTAGATCAATGTCTCCTCAAAATGGGCCATGTAGCAATTTGCATATGGGGGTGCTACGTTCGAGCCCATTGCGGTCCCGTGTATCTGCAGGTAGAAATCATCCTGGAACATAAAGTAGTTGTGTTTAAGTACGATGGTTAACAGATCCAGACAGAGAGCGATCTCTGCTGGATTAAAGTCCGATTTTTCAAGTAAGCGTTGGACAGACCGTATACCGTTCTCATGAGGTATGGAAGTGTAGAGGTCTTTTACGTCAAATGTGACTAATAGGGAATTAGCTGGAACTTGATTGATGGAACGGATCATGTCCAGAAACGCTCCAGTGTCCAAAATGAATGATTTGCTAGTTTTGATTAGAGGAGTGAAGATTTTTTCTAGATAAATTGCCAATGGTGAGAAAATGGAGTCCGAGGCGGCCACGATTGGCCTGCCAGGGGGTTGCTGGAGGTTCTTATGGATTTTGGGGAGTATGTAGAATACAGGGATGATCGGATTATGAGAGATTAGAAACTCATGAGTTTTACTGTCCAGGATGCCTGCATCACAATGTTGTCTTAGTGTGTCGCTAATGCGGGTCCGTATATCATTGGTGGGATCACGCGGTAATTTCTGATAAATAGTGATGTTGTCGAGTTGCCGGAGTGCCTCAGAGATGTAATATGAGCGGTCCATCACGACAATTGCACCCCCTTTATCCGCAGGTTTTATGATGATATTTTTATCATCTTGTAAGGATTTAAGGGCATGATGATCAGTAGCCGTGAGGTTATGTGGGTAGTGTAATTTGCCTTTTTCCATGTCAGATTTAAGACCATGGAAAGAGGAATAAATGAAATCAATAAAGGTCTCAAGAGCATTCGATCCGGGGGGAGGTCTGAAGAGGCTCTTTGTTCTCAGGCCCAGATTAGTGGCTGAGAGTCGTCCCGGTTCTCCCGGAGACTGTATAGGTCTAGGTGCGGGAGGTTGAGAAAAATACACCCGTAGTCGTAGGGAACGAAAAAACCTTTGAAGGTCCATTTCAAGTTCAAATGTCCTATATTTGTAAGAGGGGCAGAAGGAAAGTCCTTTTTGGAGGACATAATTTTTTTTTTTTCTTCTGTTTTTATAAATGTAGTGACTGATGAAGGTCCATGATATAGGACCGAAACGTTTCGTGTTACTACTGTGAATAAAAATCTTTATTCTCACTATACTAAAGTTGAGTGCCGAGTTCATTTTCTATTAGATACGGTTTGGGAACCTACTCTGGCACCTTCTTGGTTGTGCACACGGTTATTTTTTCATATGATATACCCATACGTGTAGCACGCCATCTTTGGTCATGTCACTATCCTCTCTCACTTTTTCGTATAATGCTGATGAGACATCGAGAATCCTAGCTCAGACCACCCTTTCAAGTGATTTCCTCAAGGCTCCCCCTTGGGAGACCCGTGGACGCGATTTAGAGAGAGAATTACGCCACCGCACAAACCTAGAATTGCACTGTGCCACTCTCACTGAATATATTAGAGTTCAGAGAATTCCACGGGGCCTACGAGTACCCCTTCGTCCCACCCTCTTCTCTGACTCCACTGAATATTGTCAAAAATATGAACAAATACTTAACAAGTGCTCTTTCGACCTCATGCTTTTAACCGTAGAGAACTTGCAAAAGGCCATAGCTACCAGCACCGAGCAAGTTGGCTCCATCGAGGCACGACTGTCTTCCATGGGGACACCAGAGGAAATCTCCTCCTTAAAATCACAGATAAATAACAACATAATTCAACACAGAAAGGACATAGAGGATCGCAAGCGCCAGAAATTTGCCCGAGATCTAGAGGACTATAACCTAGATCGTGTCTACAAGTGGCGAGAGAGACTCTCTTCATGGCGACCTTCCTATCGTCCAGGTCAAAGATCTTCAACCGATGCCTCTACCTCCGGCTCAGAACAGGACAGAGGTGGCCTTTCTTCTGCTCCTATTCCTTTTTTAGGCCCACGCAGACGCCAAACAAGACGAAGAGGACCAGACGGGGGCACAGACCGAAGGGACAATCTGAATCAAATACGGACAACTCGTTCCCAGGTATGTGCCCACTCGTCCTTAACATCTCATCCAGGACTTTGAGTATCGCAGAATATTATGTCCTCCAAAAAGGACTTTCCTTCTGCCCCTCTTACAAATATAGGACATTTGAACTTGAAATGGACCTTCAAAGGTTTTTTTCGTTCCCTACGACTACGGGTGTATTTTTCTCAACCTCCCGCACCTAGACCTATACAGTCTCCGGGAGAACCGGGACGACTCTCAGCCACTAATCTGGGCCTGAGAACAAAGAGCCTCTTCAGACCTCCCCCCGGATCGAATGCTCTTGAGACCTTTATTGATTTCATTTATTCCTCTTTCCATGGTCTTAAATCTGACATGGAAAAAGGCAAATTACACTACCCACATAACCTCACGGCTACTGATCATCATGCCCTTAAATCCTTACAAGATGATAAAAATATCATCATAAAACCTGCGGATAAAGGGGGTGCAATTGTCGTGATGGACCGCTCATATTACATCTCTGAGGCACTCCGGCAACTCGACAACATCACTATTTATCAGAAATTACCGCGTGATCCCACCAATGATATACGGACCCGCATTAGCGACACACTAAGACAACATTGTGATGCAGGCATCCTGGACAGTAAAACTCATGAGTTTCTAATCTCTCATAATCCGATCATCCCTGTATTCTACATACTCCCCAAAATCCATAAGAACCTCCAGCAACCCCCTGGCAGGCCAATCGTGGCCGCCTCGGACTCCATTTTCTCACCATTGGCAATTTATCTAGAAAAAATCTTCACTCCTCTAATCAAAACTAGCAAATCATTCATTTTGGACACTGGAGCGTTTCTGGACATGATCCGTTCCATCAATCAAGTTCCAGCTAATTCCCTATTAGTCACATTTGACGTAAAAGACCTCTACACTTCCATACCTCATGAGAACGGTATACGGTCTGTCCAACGCTTACTTGAAAAATCGGACTTTAATCCAGCAGAGATCGCTCTCTGTCTGGATCTGTTAACCATCGTACTTAAACACAACTACTTTATGTTCCAGGATGATTTCTACCTGCAGATACGCGGGACCGCAATGGGCTCGAACGTAGCACCCCCATATGCAAATTGCTACATGGCCCATTTTGAGGAGACATTGATCTACACAAACCCTCTATTCAAGAACAACGCCATTGTCTGGAAACGTTACATAGACGATGTCTTCTGCATATGGGGGGCACGTTCGAGTCCTTAGCACTCTTTCATCAATTTCTGAATTGCTCTTGGCCCGGACTCAGCTTTACCATCTCACACGACCACTCCAGGATCAATTTCCTAGACACTGTGATTATAAAGGATTCCAGTGGCTGTTTATCCACTGATCTATATGTCAAACCGACAGATCGTAACAGCTTACTTCATTTTAATAGCTTCCATCCAGTCGCCATGAAGAAATCCATTCCGACATCCCAATTCTATCGGGTCAAAAAGATCGTCTCCGATCATACCACTCAGGAAACCCGCCTCTCAGAAATGAATTCAAAATTTAGAGAGAGGGGCTATCCACAAGGGGTCCTGGATCGTTCCAGAACTACGGTCACTCGCAATAAACAAGATATGGGGGGCAGAATTGCTTTCGTACACCATTACCACCCCTATGCGTATATATTGCACAAATCCATTCGCCAACATTGGCCGCTCCTCCAGACTGCGCACCCGGACATTAAAGAATTCTCTAGACCTTTTCTCCCATGCTTCCGCCGTGCACCCAACCTAAGGGATGCATTGATCAGAGCTGACTTAGGCCCTAAAAAATCAGGAACTACACAACAATTCCTGAAAAAACCAAGAACGGGCACTTTCCCATGTCTGGGATGCACTCAATGTAATAACGTACTCAGAGGAGAAACCATCCATCACCCATATACGGGAAAAACATTTAGAGTCCGTGGTTTCTTTACTTGCGACACGGCCTTCGTGATATACGTGATTAAGTGTCCTTGTGGGTTATTATTAGAGTTGAGCGATACTTTCCGATATCCTAAAGTATCGGAATCGGAATGGTATCGCCGATATCACTAAAATATCGGCGATACCCGATACCGATACCGGAAGTCCCATGTAAGTCTATGGGAACAAAATATCGAAATTAAAAAAAACCCATTCTTGCCTTGTTGGTTAATTGTACATGAAGGAAAACAAGAAAGAGTAATGTAGAATGTATTGGGGAAGGTTGAGGAGACATTAAAGGCATAGATGTTTAACCCAATCAAATGGAATAGCATAAATATATATTTTTTTAAAGATGTTCGGATTGACGAAGAAATTGACAATGTTAACGTTTTTTATATTTGGCAAATATGTATATTACACAACTTCCATGCTCTTCATCTTCACCTTTTTAACTTTTCACACACTTTCTCCTTCATAATCTTCTGCAGCATCATCTTTTTCATCAAATTATTCTTCATCTTCACCTTCTTTATCTTCTTCTTAAACTTCTTGCTATTCATCTTTGTTAACATTACTCATATTCTTCTTATTAAACTATTATTCTTATTCATATTCTGCTTCATCTTCTTCATCATATTCTTATTTGTGACAGAGAATCCTGTACTTGTAATCTGTCAAAGTATGAATTTTTCATCCTTCCGTTCTTGCTGTCACAAAAGATTTAAATTACAACAGTATTTGTCCGTGTTCAGTTTAGCCTGCAGCAGCAGGCATTTTCCAGGGGCACCACGAGGAGGAACGGACTCACCCCCATACACTGCTTAGTCTTCTTCTGCTTAGAATTTAGAGCATATATTTTGCTCTTCATTTTGGTCTTATACTTCATGTTCTTCTGCTTTTAGATCTTCTGCTTATTGTTCTTGTGTCTCTTGTTCCGTATCTTGTATTTGTAGCACAATCTTGTACCAGCTGATGTTACTGGGACACGGTTACTAAGCAGGAGGTACCTGTGATCCAAAGCACTTCCAAGGACCAGCAGACGTTGCTGGAACTCGGATACCGAGATGGAGGCACCTAGGCCAAAGGCACTGCGGAGAACCAGTTGACGGTACTGGAACCCGGACGGGTAGCAGAAGGTACAAGAGCCAATGCAAGTAACGAGGACCAGCTGACTGTGCTGGAACCCGGAGGGGCAGCAGAAGGAAAAGAGCCAATGGCACAACCGAGGACCAGCTGACGTTACTGGGACACGGTTCCTAAGCAGGAGGTACCTGTGCTCCAAAGCACTACCAAGGACCAGCAGACGTTGCTGGAACTCGGATACCGAGATGGAGGCACCTAGGCCAAAGGCACTGCGGAGAACCAGTTGACGGTACTGGAACCCGGACGGGTAGCAGAAGGTACAAGAGCCAATGCAAGTAACGAGGACCAGCTGACTGTGCTGGAACCCGGAGGGCAGCAGAAGGAAAAGAGCCAATGGCACAACCGAGGACCAGCTGACGTTACTGGGACACGGTTACTAAGCAGGAGGTACCTGTGCTCCAAAGCACTACCAAGGACCAGCAGACGTTGCTGGAACTCGGATACCGAGATGGAGGCACCTAGGCCAAAGGCACTGCGGAGAACCAGTTGACGGTACTGGAACCCGGACGGGTAGCAGAAGGTACAAGAGCCAATGCAAGTAACGAGGACCAGCTGACTGTGCTGGAACCCGGAGGGGCAGCAGAAGGAAAAGAGCCAATGGCACAACCGAGGACCAGCTGACGTTACTGAACCCCAGTAACACAGGAGCAAGTGTTGACTGTGCTAACAGCACTTCCGAGCAACAACTGGCGGTGTTGGAGCCCAGGGTCAAGGAGGATGTTTAAATACTAGATCAAGTAATTTCCTTGTTACCTGTCAATTTTAAATGTCTATACTTCAAACAAGAGAAAGATAACCTTTACTACCATAAGATGATGATTTCATTTAAACTAATATCTAGATAAATAAAGAATTGACAAACATAAACACATACATTAACATGTTGAACAGCAATGCAAACCACAAAATAAATTAGTTAAGGAATCTGCTATACGGTTGTACATAAAAGCATACAAGTACATATCTGAATCCATTAATGATGGATAAGTAACAGTATGTACACCATTTTTATTGTATAGACAATGAATGTCTGACTTCAAAACATCATCAGCATTACAAGTTATCTGTGATATTACTAAAATGTTCCATTTGCTGAATAATGTCACTAAATATTTTATACAAAATTATACAATTTCCATCATGTAATACTCATAATATGTGGCAATAATCATTTTTATTAACAAACATAACCTTTAAAAAGTGCATAGTGCATAGTGAAAATTGCTATTTATGGCTGACTGTCGACTTGGAAGCATGACAACAGATAGATAAGGTATATATAGATGAGACTGCATAGCCACAGATGGTGAATGGCGATGTAATACTGTACCTCAATAAAGTGTGCGTCACTACTACATAATTTTTTTTATATAGCTTTATAAACAGGGTACATGGATGTATGCTTGTGCCTTTGTTTTGACGCACAGACTGCCTTCCTGCTGAGACGCATTGGGTAGTGAACAGTTGTGTGCAGTGTTCACTGCAGTCTCTGCGGAATAACCACACTTAGACCTTATAACTTTTCAGACTTTCTTTATCAATCTACCAAGATGAAGAAGGCAGGGAGTAAGGCACGTGGTCGTGGAGTTTCTTCAGGGAGAGGACGTGGGGATTCTGTGGCTGCTGCGGCCCCCAGTGACACAGCATCCACCAGTTTTCCCCGTGAGCGTTCCTTTATGCGCACTTTTGTAGGAGCTCGGAGTACCCCCCTGCTGCTGGAAGAACAAATTGAAGCCGTTGTTGTTTGGATGTCAGCCAATGCATCGACTTCAATTGCTTCCACCTCCTCTCAGGACCACAGCACTGTTGGGCAACCATCTGTCTCTTCACCGCCTGGCAAATTGCCCAGGCAGTCAGAGAGTTCTGTACAGGAGCCAGCTGAGTGTCTGCTTCTGTTCTCAGAATCTATTGGCTTGCAAACAGGGGCCCAGCCAAGCAGCATTCTGTAATGTGAAGAGGGAGTATGCAGTGATGCGCAACAGCTGTGTCTCTCTGAATCTGAAGAGGCGGGTGAGACAGTGCCGATGGTCAGCACACCGCAGAACGCATCTGATGATGATGAGACCCAGGTGCCAGTTTCTGTTGAGCATGGTGCTGGCCAGACCACCCAACAGCAGGTGTTGGAAGAGGGTAGTGGAGATGATGAGGTCCAAGACCCAACATGGCATGAGGAACAGGAAGGTGGTGGGAGCAGCTCAGAGGAATAATAATAATATTTATTTATATAGCGCCTTCATATTCCGCAGCGCTTTACAGTTTAGCAGTTTCAGAACACAAGTCATAAGTAACAACGTTAACAATACAATAATTTAAGCTAAATAAGTCGCCCCTGCTCGTGACAGCTTACAATGTACAATGAGATGGGGGAGATACAAAGTATAGGTGTTTATATACAATGGTGCATTTACAATGATGTTCCAGCCATCTTAAGGGACTGAGGGATGGAGATAGTGAATGGGCTAGAGACACACACACACTTACACAGAATACATAGAATGACTTTGATTAGTGAATGTGATAGGCCGCTCTGAACAAATGTGTTTTGAGGGAGCGCCTGAAACCATGCAAATTGTGGATAGTCCTAATTTCTTGGGGTACAGCATTCCAGAGGATTGGCGTAGAGCAGGAGAAGTCTTGGAGTCGGGAGTGGGAGGTACGTATTAGTGCAGAGGTTAGTCGAAAGTCGTTTGCAGAGCGCAGCAGTCGGTTAGGCCGATAGATAGAAATGAGGGAGGAGATGTAGGAGGGGTGCTGCACTGTGGAGAGCTTTGTGGGTGAGAACCAGTACTTTGGTTGAAAGCTGGGAGAGGCCTAGAGAAATGGTTAGTGATAGAAGGAAGATAGAGGAAGACATTGCCCCAACGGTACAAACAGGAGGGAGAGTTAGGCTGCAGACTCGGTTGCCTGTAGCCTCCAGTTTGGCACCTGTTCGGAGCAGTTGTCTTCCAAAAGTCAAAACGTGCGCTCCCAGGACTTGCACTGCGTGGTCCTTTTTTCACACACTTGCACATGATATTTGCTATGTGAAATGCAAGCTGTGTAATCAAAAATTAAAAATAGCTAAAAGTGTCAGTCACCTCAATACCACAAATATGTGGAAACATGTGCGGACAAAGCACGTAGTTGAGTTACAAAGACACACTAGAGATGTAGGCCAACCTACAGCAGCACCTACATCTTCAGGTTGTGTTGAAGCCTCTTCATCGAGCTCACACACAGCTGGTTCTGCTTCCTCACAGGATCGCCATGGAAGAACCTCGGCCACTGTTGTCCAGAGACAAACTGTTATTCCACACACAGCAGCAAGTTCCCTGTCATCCTCACACTCCCAGGCCACAAAACAGCCATCGGTAGCACAGGCATGGGATAAAAGACGGCCATACTCCGCAAACCATGCACGAGCACAGGCTCTGAATGCTGGCATTGCAAAACTCCTGTCCCTTGAAATGCTGTGATTCAGGCTGGTGGAGACAGACAGTTTCCGTAACTGAATATCATTGTCAATCCCACAATACAATGTGCCAAGCCGATTTCATTTCAGCAGGCAAGCCGTCCCTGGTCTGCAAAAGCATGTTGAGGGAAAAATTAAACATGCGCTACTAAAAGCCCTCAGTAGCAAGGTCCACCTGACCACCGATGCGTGGACCAGTACCCATTGTTATGATCTGCTACAACCAGTAAGGAAAGAAGGGAATTCTGTCCCTACAATACAACTAAGCTGAATCCCTACGATGTAACGGGGAACCTGATCCTGCGACCAGACCCGCTAAAGTCCTCATCTAGTGTGAACGAAGACCTATAGTTGCGAGGGAGTAATCCCTACAAGATCTAGGGACTGTGAGAAAAGGTGGACACCTCCTAACATAAATTGTAGCATGGATAATTAAACAGAAAAATAAATACTTTGTGATCCTAACATCAAGCAAAACTGACAGATTAAGGCACCTAAGCACCCGGCTAGCTTAACAGTAGATAATACAATGAAGTCAAGCAAAGCCAGAAGGGCGGAGCCAGACTAAATAGGGAAAAAAGGTCATGTGACCAGCAAACTGAAACAAAACCTAACAAGAGGGTTCTAACACCCATGGCCAGGGACAATACCTTTCCCTCACTGCCCATTGGGTCAATGTTGTGCAGCCGGGTACTGATCTTGCGAGTGGCGCTGTACGTGTTCTGCCAACTCCAAGGATTGCAGGAATCAAGTCTGTACACATTGATTCCTCCTCCTATTCCAGTTCCTCAGAATCATCGCTGCAGGAGCCGTCACGGTCTACCTCCACATGGACCCGTGAACGTTTACCTGTTGCGACCGATATGAGCACAGCCGTGTCCAAATGTCAACAGGCCATCCTGAAATTAATTTCCATGGGGAATCTTAGCCACACAGCGCAGGAGCTCTGTAATGCCATAAAGCAGGAGAGCGACGTGTGGTTTTTGGAAGAGAATCTACAGGCAGGCTTGGTAGTGTGTGACAATGGCCGAAATCTGGTGTCAGCTCTGGGCCTTGGCAACCTCACTCACATACCATGTCTGTCATATGTGCTCAACTTGGTCGTGCAGAGTTTTTTGAGGGACTATCCGGATCTTGATGCACTGCTGCACAAGGTCCGCCTAGAGTGCGCTCACTTGCGACGTTCCAGCATGGCCAGATCACTGATTGCAGCTCTGCAACGCAGATTTCACCTTCATGAACATCGCATCATATGTGACGTACCCACCAGTGGAATTCCTCGTTACATATGTTGGAGCGGTTGTGTGAGCAGCAGCCAACAGTAATGGAGTATCAGCTGCATCAGGCGCAGTCAACTCGCAATTTGCGCCGTTCACACTTCACCACTACTGAGTGGGCCTCTATAATAAGAATAATAATATTATTTATTTATATAGCGCCATAATATTCCGCAGTGCTTTACAGTTTAACAGTTTCAAAACACAAGTCATAAGTAACAACGTTAACAATACAATAATTAAAGCAAAATCAGCCGCCCCTGCTGGTGAAAGCTTACAATCTACAATGAGGTGGGGGAGATACAAAGTACAGGTGTTTATATACAATGGTGTTTTTACAATGATGGTCCAGCCATTTTAAGGGAGTGAGGGATGCATGGAGATAGTGAATGGGCTACACACACAGAATTACACATAGAATGACTTTGATTAGTGAATGTGATAGGCCACTGTGAACAAATGTGTTTTGAGGGAGCGCCTGAAACCATCCAAATTGCGGATAGTCCTAATTTCTTGGGGTAGAGCATTCCAGAGGATTGGCGCAGCGCGGGTGAAGTCTTGGAGTTGGGAGTGGGAGGTACGGATTAGTGCAGAGGTTAGTCGAAGGTCGTTTGCAGAGTGCAGCAGTCGGTTAGGCCGATAAATATAAATAAGGGAGGAGATGTAGGGGGGTGCTGCGCTGTGGAGAGCTTTGTTGGTGAGAACCAGTAATTAGAATTGGATCCTATAATGAATGGGCAGCCACTGCCAGTGTAATGAGTGGCGAATAACTCTATGAAGGATATCTGCCACGTTTTGCGTGCGTTTGATGAGTCAACGCGGATGGCGAGTGCAGATGATGCACTAGTCAGCCTGACTGTCCCCCTTATCTGCCTGCTTCAAAAAACACTGCAAGCACTAAGGCATGAGGTTTTGGAAGAGGTGGAGGATGAGGAGTCACAAATTCCATCACCTTCTGGACAGTCAGCGCAACGTGGTTCCTCACAAAGGGCTGGAGGACTTTCAAAGTACCATGCTGTATCAACAATTGAACCTCCAGAGTCGCTGTCTATATTTTCATAACCATTACAAACTTTTAATGTATTTACAAAGCACATAATGTACATTTTTTGTCTATCCTTTTGTAATGCTATTGTGTTTCCATAAACTGATGTTACAGAATTATGATACAAAGTTTTTAAATTTTGAGTTTTAAATTTTGTAAATTTATATGTATTTGAAGGACTTTGTGAGGAGGATGAGGAGGAGTCAATGGAGGAGGAAGACATCGCTCCAGAGGGAGGTAGACAATGCTCTAGTCAGTATGTAGACCAAGGGTGGGGTGATGCACAGCAGGCGGAGATGACGCCTCTTGCAGGGGACAACGTTTCTTGGCCAGTTGGGAGTCTGCAGCACATGGTTGATTTCATGCTGCAGTGGCTGAGAAACGACCGCCGCATCGAACACATTCACACCACGTCTGATTATTGGGTGTACACCCTCCTAGACCCTCGCTACCGGGACAACTTACAAAGCCTCATCACACCGTTGAACCGGGAGCGTAAAATGCGGAAGTACCAAGACACACTGGTGCAATCCATAATGTTCTCCATTCCAGCCGAGAGCACTGCTGCTGCTACTGATTTACAAAGCAGCTCTGTGCGTCGAGGCAGTGGAGACAGCTCTGCAACAAGAGGGAGCACAAGCAGCGCCTCTGCACAGGGCAAGAACAGTATGTTCCAAATGTGTCGAAGTTTTGTGGCAGCGCCACCAATGTCTACACCATCCGAGACGGCTCCAGTCAGCAGGAGGCAACATTTCCATAAGATGGTGACAGACTACATGTCTTGCCCTCTCAGTGTACTCCCAGATGGCTCTTCCCCATTCAAGTTTTGTGTCTCTAAGCTGGATACATGGCCAGAGCTTAGCCAGTATGCATTGGAGGTGCTGGCTTGATCTGCTGCCAGTGTATTATCGGAGCGCGTCTTTACTGCTGCAGGTGGTGTACTAACAGACCGTTGCATGCGACTATCCTACGATAATGTAGAACGGCTTACTTTTCTGAAAATGAACTAGGCATGGATCTCGCCTGAATTTGCCTGTCCGGTTTCAGATTAACTAACTGGTTGGCAATGTTTTCCATGTCTCCTGTTATGTTCATCTTTCTACCACCTGAGCTATACTCCCTGGGCTACAACACTGCCAGTTGCTGCTCAGAAGTGTCGTGTCCACAGACCAATACACAAGCTATAGTGATAGTGGGGTTCAGTAACGCCTGCTGTTCCCCTGCTGTGTGTCCGGCAAAAATTACTGCTACCTAGCTACACATGTTGAAAAAAACATGACATGTTAAAGTGGCTAGTGCTACACATAGATATCAGGCTACACCCTTATTTCTAAGCTGTAAACAAGTGAAACGTCAAATTTAAAACCATTCAATGATTAGTGTTGGTAACAAATCTGTAACTAAATAATTGTGACATATTATGGCAGATATCCACATGTCTAACACAAATGCTAACACAAAAGCATACTTATGCTATAGGGTACTGATGGTGAACCTTCTCACTCCATAACTTTGACCAATCCAACTCACATCATGCCTCAAATGCTGCAATGTTGGAAGTGCATAATGTGGGTTGAACTTTGACAACAGCTGCAGTGCGAAGGTTATCCTTCTGTGTTCTTGGCTTTTAAATAAAAGCATACAAGTAAATATAATAATACATTGTTGATTAAGGGACATGATGTACACCTGTAATATTGTGCAAACAATGGATGTAGGACTATTCCTCTTCAACATTACTTATATTTGTGTCATTTGAAAAAATACATATTTTAGTTAAAAATTAAAAACCCATGTTCAGTAGCTGTGAAAGGCCCGTTTGTGTACTTCTATATTGTTTGCAACCAATGTATTGTATACGGATGGAAGCACGTCACTGTAATAGATTTGAATTATTTTAAATAGAATAAAGCAGCACCAATTTTAGAAAAATGACAAGGATGAGCCAGTGACAGACACTCAGCAGAGTACACGCAGCGGTGGTTGAAGAAGTAAATGGAGCGTGATCTGCATTTAAAAAAAAAAATAAAATAAAAATACCTCACAGACTGCAGTGAACACTGAAACACAACTATTCACAATCTGTGAAAGGCTACTCCTTTGTCTACTTCTATAGTGTTTGCAACCAATGTATTGTATACGGATGGAAGCACGTCACTGTAATAGATTTGAATTATTTTAAATAGAATAAAGCAGCACCAATTTTAGAAAAATGACAAGGATGAGCCAGTGACAGACACTCAGCAGAGTACACGCAGCGGTGGTTGAAGAAGTAAATGGAGCGTGATCTGCATTTTAAAAAAAATAATAATAAAAATACCTCACAGACTGCAGTGAACACTGAAACACAACTATTCACAATCTGTGAAAGGCTACTCCTTTGTCTACTTCTATAGTGTTTGCAACCAATGTATTGTATACGGATGGAAGCGCGTCACACTAATAGATTAGATTTATTTTAAATGGAATGTAGCAGAACCAATTGGAGATAAATGAAAAGGATGAGCCACTGAGACACGCTCAGCAGAGTACAAGCAGCAGTGCTTGAACAAGTAACTGGAGCGTGATGTGCACTCAAAAAAGTAAAAAACACAGACTGAAGTGAACACTGAAACACAACTGTCCACAATCTGTGAAAGGCTACTCCTTTGTGTACTTCTATAGTGTTTGCAACCAATGTATTGTATACGGATGGAAGCGCGTCACACTAATAGATTAGATTTTTTTCCACTAAAATGGAGCAGCACCAATTAGAGAAAAATGTGAAGGATGAGGCAGTGACACACGCTCAGCAGACTACAACCAGCAGTGGTTGAAGAACTAACTGGAGCGTGATCTGCACTCAAAAAATCAAAACCTCACAGACTGCAGTGAACACTGAAACACAACTATTCACTATCTGTGAAAAGCTCCTTTCTGTACTTCTATAGTGTTTGCAACCAATGTATTGTATACGGATGGAAGCACGTCACACTAATAGATTTGATTTTTTTCTAATATAATGGAGCTGCACCAATTCCACTAAATAAAATAAAAAAAAAAAAGAGTCAGTGACACGTGCAGATGCCTACAAACAGCGGTGGATGCAGAGCAAACTGCAGCGTCACCTGCACTGTCACACACACACCTTGCACAGAGCTGTTGAAACAACACTGGCAAAATGAAGCTTTACACAGCGGTTGGTAAACTAGCCTGCCTCAAGCACAGTAGTACACAAAATCGCAATATCTAACTGTCCCTCAGAGTCAGCACAGCAGCGTTCTGTCCCTTACTGAGTTCACAGCACAGTGACGCTAAAATGGCTGCGGCGCCTTTTATAGTGCATTCTGACATCATTTCAGCAGCCAATCACAGCCATGCCATTAGTTAAGATGACCGCATCATTACAGGATGTGCCCACACTTCGTAGGATTCCTCATTGGCTGACTAAAATCACATTGCCTCTCAAAGAATTATGGGAACTTCCGATTCCGGTATACGATATTGAAAAAGTATCGGAATTAAGTATCGGAATTCCGATAACGCGAATATCGGCCGATACCCGATACTTGCGGTATCGGAATGCTCAACACTAGTTATTATATGTTGGGGAAACTAGTCAACCTGTAAAACAACGCATTTCAAAACACAAATCAACCATAAGATGTAAGAATACCTTACTCCCCATCCCACACCACTTCATCACAATGGGACATACCATAGCCCAATTAAAATACCAAGTTTTAGAACAAATACCACATTCACGACGAGGAGGCGACCGCATACGTCAATTGAAAAGGAGAGAGGCGTATTGGATACACACCCTAGACACTCTATCACCTAAGGGTCTTAATCGTGAATACGATTTACTCTCCTTCATGTAATTCTGCATATGACCACTGAGGCTATAATTCCCCCACCCCCCCTTTTTTATACATCACTTGCCATAAACCACATGATATGTTGATCTCAGCCAGGTGTTTATTTATTTAATAATCCGTGCTCCCATTTTCCCATACTGTCTTCTGATAACGCACTATACCAATATGAATTTTGCTGTGACACCCTTTTACTTTATAAATGATGCATACAGATGTTTACACATCACCTGTCATTTACCACATGCTGCTTTGATCTCTGTTAGGTGGTTATTTATTATTCCTTGTTGCCTGCAGATTTGTCTTCCATACTGTCTTATGATAATGTACTAAATCAGTACTCATATTACTGTTATGCCCCTTTTGACGCATACTGATGCTGCAAGCCTGTTATGTATATCGCTTTAAGCTAATGTATAAGATCGCAATATTTATTGCTGTAAACTCCTTTATGCTTGTACTAACATGCCTCTCTTTCATTCACTTTAGAGCCGCTTGTATTAAATACTATAATGCTGCCACGTCATCCTGTTGGGCACATCTCCATCAGCACGCTGCTCCTTTACTCCTCCCACCTGTAGGACGGCCTCTGATTACCTAGTATTCACTTGGAACACGTCCATTAACTTCCTGCCACCTCACTTCCTGTCTAATGCTCTGTTTGACTGACACTATAGTCCCGCCTCTTCCTCTCATATACATGCTGCTTTCTAGCTTTCTCTGCACTCAGACTAGCGGTGGACACCGCGTCCAATGCAGAGACCTATCCTCACTACCGGACTCCTTCACAACAGGTCAGTCACAGACAAGTATAGCGGCTCCACCGCTTCACCATCATATTGATAGTTGTGATATTTATGGTATCTATGTTTTGCGCTGTTTCTACAGGTTACTAGTGCAATAGAGGCATTGTCCTCTTCCTCATCTCACCCCACCAACACAGGGTATGTCACATCTACAGGCATAGGCACAAAATCTACTTATACATAAAAGTATATCGGCACTTACGTTTATCTTATTTTCACCTACAGCTATATCCAGCCCTTTCTTTCTTCCCTATGTGGATCAACCCCCTTCCCAGTAGTATCTGGTATGTCCTCACCATATATATTCTTTCTGCCTTTGTGATACCTCTGATACAACTCTGACCTATGATTGCTCCCTAAATCTCCTGAAGCATTGTATACAACTACTCTCTACCTTTACTATTGACCAAAATTTTGATTGTACATACTTTATTTTGTTAATATAATTTTTTTCTTCTGTTTTTATAAATGTAGTGACTGATGAAGGTCCATGATATAGGACCGAAACGTTTCGTGTTACTACTGTGAATAAAAATCTTTATTCTCACTATACTAAAGTTGAGTGCCGAGTTCATTTTCTACTAACCTCCAGGGAGATGTCCAGAAATTCAACCCTCTCACGACTGTGTTTATAGGTTAAATGAATGTTGAGGGAATTCCAATTCAGTCCCATCATAAAGTCCTCGAGCTGCTGCACCGTCCCATCCCACAGCATCAAGATGTCATCAATGTACCTAAACCAGTACAGCACATGGGAGGCGGCCTGTGTGCCCGCATCGCCAAATAAAGATCTCTCCCAGGCCCCCAGGAAGAGATTTGCGTAAGCGGGCGCACAGGCCGCGCCCATGGCTGTACCACGTCTCTGTAAATAAAAGACGTCCTTAAAGACAAAAAAGTTGTGGGTAAGGACATAGTGGAGCAGCTCGAGGATTAGCTCACACATAGGGCCGTCCAGGTCAGAGGAACCCAAGAATAGACGGACAGCGGCCAAGCCATCGGAGTGATCGATGCAAGTATACAAGGACTCCACGTCAGCCGTCACCAAAATAGTAGACTCATCCACAAGGATGCCGTTAACCCTTGCCAGGATGTCCTTAGTGTCACGAACAAAGGAAGGTAGTACCTCCACGATAGGTTTAAGGTAGAAATCAATAAATTTGCAGACCATATCACATGGGCCGCCAATGCCCGACACTTAGGACGTCCAGGTGGGTCAAGGGCATCCTTGTGGATTTTCGGGAGTATATAGAAAGTAGGGGTCCTAGGATTCTTCACCAGTAAACCCTCATACACCTTTTTTGGAATAATATTAGACTCATACGCACCATGTAGGATATCCTGGAGTTCCAGAGAATAGGAGGACAAGGGGCTATGCGATAATTTAATATAAGTATCAGAGTCCCTAAGTTGACGGAATACCTCTCGTTCATATTTCTCACATGGCCAGATCACGATATTCCCCCCCTTGTCAGCAGGTTTGAAAACCACGCCAGGAAGAGATTGTAGTTGTGACAGAGCCTGTCGTTGTCCATATGTCAGATTATCAAATCTACGCCTTGTAGAGAGATTTTTTAAATCTTCTGTCACCAATTTTGTAAATACTTCAACTGCTGGACAAAGTGACAAGGGGGGGAACCTCGTTGATCTGGGCAGTATTTTCATCGGGAACCTACTTGTACTAGGAGTGGATTGTTCCTCAAGCAGTTCCTCAAGATTGAGTAAGGCCTCCCTCTCATTGTCACTCCAGGATTCCGACATTTGATTGCGGCTGTGCAGTTTCTTTAGTATGAGTTTACGGGAGAACAGGTGAAGGTCCTTCAGAACTGTAAAAAAGTTGAAAGCATTAGTTGGTGAGAATGTTAGGCCCCTACCTAAGACCTCTAGTTGTGCGGCAGACAGAGTATGATGTGAGAGATTCACTACCTGTAGTCCGCTCTGTGGCGCAAGCTGAGCAGACCCCCTCCATGGTTTTTTGTCTTAGTTGTCTGGCGTGTTGTCATCTTTTTTGCAGTAGTCACTACATTGTCTTGAGCGTAACCGTGGGACTTTTTGATCGTAGAATCATCATTTGTAGATATATTAGACCGCACAGAGGCAGATCTAGATCTAGAGTAAGATGTATTTCTATACCTAGGGCGTGACCTGTCAGTGGGATTGCGCCACCTGTAAACTCTTGAGAGTAATTTGTCCTGGGTGTCGCGTTTAAATTTCTTAGATTTGGTAGACTGAATCTCTAATGCCCACTTTTGTAGGTCCGCATCCACAGAATCATTCAGTTTTTTTAAAGTCTCACTGGTCATCTCACGTCGTAAGATAATTTGAACGGAGTCAATCTCGGATTCAAGTGTTTCTAAGGTATTATGATTCATTTCCTTCAATAATTGCATAAAGTCAATGGAGCATGTGTTAGTAAGCTCCTCCCAACGGCTCTTAATAGAGTCGTCCTGAACAGGAAATGATGGAAACACCTGAACCCTGAGACCCCTAGGTATTAAATTATTCTGTATATACTTGTCCAGGAACTCGTGGTTCCACCAGACCTTAGTCCGTTTTTTAAGAAGGTCCTTAAAAAGAAATATGGCCTCTTGCAATTCCTTCTGAGACCCCTCACTGGATCCCTCTGCACCATCCTGTAGCGTTTCATGGATCTGAGCACGCCAAGTGGCATCTTTGGCTCGAAAATCCATAAGGAAGCTGGGAAAAGCTGTGAACAACACAGAGACAATTAGTAACATCAAATACAGCTGCATGGATATTAGAGAAATGTGGGTAACACAAGAAGTGTGTAACCAGAAATCACCACTCATAAAAATGCGATATCAGGAAGGAGAAAAAGAGTCACTGGTGACCGAAATTCATAGTATAAAAGGTAAATATTTATTTAACATTGCATAAGTAACACATGAATAAATAACATAAACAATGAAATCACATATACAGGACATGTGCAGATGTATGGAGGAGAGTCTCCTAGTGGTTTAGGCAAATATACATATGTGGCATCAGTAGTAATCAAACACATTGCAGCTCATAATACATCAAATATATCAAAATCCCCCAAAACAGGAAGGTAAAGAAGTAACAGAGCTACAGATACGATTGCCACACAAAATAGAGCATGTTCCACAGGACATAGCACTTAAATGATAAGGCCAGTAGCGGTCAGTGCATTGCTGGCCATGTCTAGTAAAGAACCATGCTCACCAAATATAATGGTAGATGCCGCACTAGGAGGGATCACCCATAAAGGAGATGCCACCCCCGACGCACGTTTCGTGGCACGCCTGCCACTTTCTCAAGGGGATAACTCTGCTTGGTACCAAGGACCTTTAAATGCCTCCCACAATCAGATCACATGTCGCATATTAGCGAATAGGAGCAGGTATAGCGGCGCGTGAGCCGCTGGAGCCGGGGAGGCCCCCAGTGACGGCGGCGTCAAGCATCCGGACATGCGCAGAGACACAAGGTCAGAGCGCACTCCGGACACAGAAAGACGCCCCACCACATGGAGAATCACCCAGGCAACAGCGGGGCACGCGCACACCAGACTCCATGAGGATGTATGGGGGTGCAGGGACATGAGGCACAATCGCAATAGTCTAGTTGCATAATAGAAGCGTGACATACAGGTCATTAAGGGTACTTAAACCACAGAGCCGTTAATTAACGGCGCTGTGGAAAAAGCCTATAGCGCCCCCGAAAGTCGGATTTTCTCCGGAGTCTCGGCTACCGCGGGTAGCCGAGACCCGCAGAGAACATGATTCGGGTCGGTTTTTACCGACACCGCTTTTGCGATCGCCGTTATTAACCCTATAACGGCGATCGCAAAAAAAAAGCGATTTTTCCCTGTAATTTCTCTCTCCTCTGATGTGATCGCACATCCGAGGGGAGAGAAATTGGGTCCCGGGACCCCGATCAGCCCCCGTGCCTCCCGGGTCTCCAGGCCTCCTATCCCTCCCCGATCTTCCGGCGTCTGTTGCCGGTAAAGAAAATGGCGTGCGCCTGCGCAGTGCGCAGTGCGCCGCCAAGCCGAATTTTCTCCGGGGTCTCGGCTACCAGGGGTACCAGACCCCAGAGAACATAGTTAGGGTCCCCCCCAGCCACCCCGCTTTTGCGATCGCCGGTATTAACCCTATACCGGCGATCGCAAAAGAAAAAAAAAGACGCGATCCTGCCTGTAAATTTCTCTCCTCTCTGATGTGATCGCACATCAGAGGGGAGAGAAATAGGGTCCCCAGGTCCCCCGATCCCCCCCCCGGTATCTCCCATCTGTTCCCCGTGTCCCCTCCTGGCTCCTGCAGCGCCCCCTGTCCTCCGATCCTCGGTCCTCTTCACCCTGTAAAAAAAAAATGGCGGGCGCATGCGCAGTGCGCCCGCCGAATCTGCCTGGTGGCAAATTCAAAAAAAGAATGATTCATTCATTCTGTAAAAGTACATTTTGATCACTGTGATAAACTATCACAGTGCTCAAAATAAAAAAAACAGTACATAAACCCCCCCTTTATCACCCCCTTAGTTAGGGACATATAATAAAATAAAGAAATTTTATTTATTTTTATTTTTTCATTAGGGTTAGGGTTATAATTAGGGTTAGGGTTACAATTAGGGTTAGGGTTAGCATTAGGGTTAGGCTGGGTTCATACTGCGTTATGGCAGTCCGTAAGACGGACTGCTTTACACCGCTGTATAACGCGGTGTAACGCAGTCCGTTAGCGCTGCCATTCACCCCCATTTGAGGGCGCATCGCGACACATGCCGTAAAGCGGCATGCATTCGCAACGTGCCATCATTCAGTGACGGAGCCTCGGACGCGGGCTGCAGCGTCTGGGCTCCGTCACCGCTAGCGCAGATGAATCATCTGCTGATTCCTCTGCGCTAGCGGGTAAAGCATAACGCGATCGCGTTATGCTATACCGTTACCAGCCCGTCAACGCTATGTGTTGAACGGGCTGGTAAAATGCAGTATGAACCCAGCCTCAGGGTTAAGGTTGGAATTAGGGTTAGGGTTACAATTAGGGTTACAATTAGGGTTACAATTAGGGTTAGGGTTACTATTAGGGTTGGGATTAGGGTTACAATTAGGGTTGGGATTAGAGTTAGGGTTGGGATTAGGGTTAGGGGTGTGTTGGGGTTAGGGTTGGAGCTAGAATTGAGGGGTTTCCACTATTTAGGCACATCAGGGGGTCTCCAAACACGACATGGCGTTCAAAAAGTCAAATGGCGCTCCCTCCCTTCCGAGCCCTGCCGTGCTCCCAAACAGTGGTTTACCCCAACATATGGGGTATCAGCATACTTAGGACAAATTGCACACAAATTTTGGGGTTCTAATTTCTCTTGTTACCCTTGGGAAAATAAAAAATAGCTGGCTAAAAAAAAATCATTTTTGAGGAAAAAAAAAATTATTTTCACAGCTCTGCGTTTATAAATTTCTGAGAAACACTTTGGGGTTCAAAGTGCTTACACACATCTAGATAAGTTCCTTAGGGGTCTAGTTTCCAAAATAGGGTCACTTGTGGAGGTTTTCCACTGTTTAGGCACATCTGGGGCACTACAAACGGAACATGACCCCATCAACGTCTGCATTCCAAAACGTTATTACTTCCTTTCCAAGTCCTGCTGTGCGCCCAAACAGTTCCCCCCCCCCACATATTTGGTATCAGCATACTCAGGACAAATTGGACAACGACTTTTGGGGTCCAATTTCCTTGTGAAAAATCTAATAATTTGGGACTAAAAAATCATTTTTGTGGAAAATTGTTTTTTGCTTTTTTTCACACTCAGGCATTATAAACTTTTGTGAAACACTTGGGGGTTCAAAGTGCTCACCACAGATCTAGGTAAGTTACTTAGGGGGTCTAGTTTCCAAAATGGGGTCACTTGTGGGGGTTTTCCACTGTTTAGGCACATCTGGGGCACTGCAAACGGAACATGAACCCCATCAATGTCTGCATTCCAAAACGTTATTACTTCCTTTCCAAGCCCTGCTGTGCTCCCAAACAGTTTCCCCCCCACATATTTGGTATCAGCGTACTCAGGACAAATTGGACAACTTTTGGGTCCAATTTCTTTGTGAAAAATCAAAAATTTGGGACTAAAAAAATCATTTTTGTGGAAAATTGTTTTTTTTTTTTTCACACCCAGGCATTATAAACTTTTGTGAAACACTTGGGGATTCAAAGTGCTCACCACAGATCTATATAAGTTACTTAGAGGGTCTAGTTTCTAAAAAGGGGTCACTCGTAGAGGTTTTTCACTGTTTAGGCATATCTGGGGCACTGCAAACGAACATGACCCCATCAACGTCTGCATTCCTAAACTTTATTACTTCCTTTCCAAGCCCTACCCTGCGCCCAAACAGTTTCGCCCCCCCCCCACATATTTGGTATCAGCGTACTCAGGACAAATTGGACAACAACTTTTAGGGTCCAATTTCCTTGTGAAAAATAAAAAATTTGGGACTAAAAAATCATTTTGTGGAAAATTGTTTGTTTTTTTTCACACCCAGGCATTATAAACTTTTGTGAAACACTTTGGGGTTCAAAGTGCTCACAACAGATCTAGATAAGTTCCATAAGGGGTCTAGTTTCCAAAATGGTGTTACTTGTGGGGGTTTCCACTGTTGAGGCGCATCAGGGGCTCTCCAAACGCGACATGGTGTCCAATCTCAATTTCAGCCAATTTTGGTTTGAAAAAGTCAAACGGCGCTGCTTCCCTTCCAAGCCCTGTCGTGCGCCCAAACAGTGGTCCCCCTCCATATATGGGGTATCAGCGTACTCAGGACAAATTGGACTACAACTTTTGGGGTCTAATTTCTCCTGTTAACCTTGGGAAAATAAAAAATTGGGGACTAAACTATCAGGTTTGTGGAAAAAAATATGATTTTTTTATTTTCACGCCAGGCCGTTATAAACTTCTGTGAAGCACTTGGGGTTCAAAGAGCTCACCACACATCTAGATAAGTTCCTTAGGGGGTCTAGTTTCCAAAATGGGGTCACTTGTGGGGGTTTCCACTGTTTAGATACATCAGGGCCTCTGCAAATGCGACATGGCGTCCAGCCAATTCTGCGCTGAAAAAGTCAAATGGCGCTCCTTCCCTTGCGACCTCTGCCGTGAGCCCAAAAAGTGGTTTACCCCCACATATGGTGTATCGGCATGCTCAGGACAAATTGCACAAAAACTTTTGGGGTCTTGTTACCCTTGGGAAAATAAAAATTGGGGTGAAAAATCATTTTTGTGGAAAAAATATGATTTTTTATTTTCACGGCTCTACGTTATAAACTTGTGTGAAGCACTTGGAGGTTCAAAGTGCTCACCACACATCTAGATAAGTTCCTTAAGGGCCCTAGTTTCCAAAATGGGGTCACTTGTGGGGGGTTTCCACTGTTTAGGCACATCAGGGGCTCTCTAAATGCGACATGGCATCCAGCCAATTCTGCGTTGAAAAAGTCAAAAGGCGCTCCTTCCCTTGCGACCTCTGCCATGCGCCCAAAAAGTGGTTTACCCTCACATATGGGGTATCGGCGTATTCAGGAGAAATAATTGCACAACAAATTTTGTGGTTCATTTTTTTTTAACACTTGTGAAAATAAAAAAAAATTGGTACCGAAGTAAAGCTTTTGCAAAAAAAGTTAAATGTCAATTTTTTCCTTCCACATTGCTTCAGCTCCTGTGAAGACTGAAGTCATAACTTCTTGAATGGGTTTTGAGCATTTGAGGGTGCAGTTTTGATGGTGTCATTTTGGTATTTCTATATATAGACCCTCAAAGTGACTTCAAATGTGATGTGGTCCCTAAAAAAAAATGGTGTTGGAAAAATGAGAAATCGCTGGTCAACTTTTAATCCTTATAACTTCGTAACAAAAGAAAATTTTGTTCCCAAAATTGTGCTGATGTAAAGTAGACATGTTGGAAATGTTATTTATCAAGAAATTTTTGTGATGTATCTCTCTGATTTAACGGCATAAAAATTTCAAATTTGAAAATTGCGAAATTTTCAAAATTTTCACCATATTTCCGTTTTTTTCATAAATAAAAGCAAGTCATATAAAATTTTTTTTACCATTAACGTGAAGTACAATATGTCACGAAAAAACATTCTCAGAATCAGCTGGATTCGTTAAAGCGTTCCAGAGTTATAACCTCATAAAGTGACAGTGGTCAGAATTGTAAAAATTGGCCCGGTCATTAAGCTGCAAAATGGCTCTGTCACTAAGGGGTTAAACTGAGTTTTGTCCGCAACACAGATGACATATCATGGTGCTCAAAATTGTGGCATTTCAGGCCTCCATTGAATTTTTTTTGGTGTGTGTAAGTCTAGTAATTTACACCATTTTGCTGTAAAAAAAAATACAGGCCAGATATTTTAAAATTTTATTTGTTGTGCCTTATCATACTGTAGTTATTGACACCAGTTTGCTGTAAAAAAACAAAAACAAAACAGGTCAGATATTTAAAAATGGGAGACCTCCGTCACATGCGTCACCTATCTGTGGCCTAAAAATTGTGGCATTTGAGGGCTCCTTTGAACTGTTTTTGCTGTGTCTTAGACTCATCATTGACACTATTTTGCTGTGAAATAAAAAATACAGGCCAAATATTTTAAAGTTGGGTATCTCCGTCACACACCTCACCTACCTGTTGGCTAAAAATTTTGGCATTTGAGGGCTCCATTGTAGTGTTTTTGCTGTGTCTTAGCCTAGTTATTGACAATTTATTTTGCTGTGAAAAAAAATACAATCCAGATATTTTAAAGTTGGCTATCTCCGTCAAACGCCTCACCTATCTCTGGGCTAAAAATTGTGGCATTTTAGAGCTTCATTGAACTGTTTTTGCTGTGTCTTAGCCTAGTTATTGGTGTGAAAAAAAAAAATACAGGCCAGATATTTTAAAGTCGGGTATCTCCGTCACACTCCTCACCTATCTGTGGGCTAAAAATTGTGGCATTTTTTGGGCTCCATTGAGCTGTTTTTGCTGTGTCTTAGCCTAGTTATTTACACTATTTTGCTGTGAAAAAAAATGCAATCCAGATATTTTAAAGTTCGGTATCTCCGTCACACACCTCACCTATCTGTGGGCTAAAACTTGTGGCATTTTCAGGCTCCATTGAACTGTTTTTGCGTTTCTTAGCCTAATCATTGACACCAGTTTGCTGAAAAAAAAATTGCTACCTGCAGGCCAGATTCTTTACACTGTGTTTTCCCTCACACGGATCATATTAAAGTTTGCTGCAAATTCAGCCATTTGTATTGAACTTTGAAAATATTGTATTCAATTTAAAATGGGCAAGGCACCTGGCAATGGAATGGGGAAGTGGACATGAAGGTTATGGTGCATGCAGATGCCGAGGCCGTGGGCAAGCTTTAATTGGGCCACAAGAAACACCCACTTCTTCTCGCTCGACCAATTAGTAGGGGACCGCAGCAGCACATCACTATTGAACCCAGAGCAGTGTCAAAAGGTTGTTGGTTGGATAGCGGATAATGCTTCCAGTCACTTTGCCACCGCCACCACCCTGTCTTTCACACAGTAAAGTCTGAGAAGCAGAGAGTCTGGTCCACATATTCGTCACCCTAATACTCCTTCCTCCCACCATGCCGAGTGCCTGCAGACCACTGATCCTACATTTGGACACTCATAAAAGCTGTTCACTTTTCCATTTATAGATTCGGGCCTCTTGCCCGGTCCACTTGAAGTGGGGCAAGAGGAGAGATTGCATGTAGCGATGGGCAAATATTTGAGCAGCCACAGTCACATGAAGGTGACGGTGGGAACATGTCACAATAGGTGGATGATGATGAGATACAATTGCCAGAAAGTCAGGAGGAGGACCAGGGTGCAGCAGTGGAAGACTTGGTGGTTGATGAGGCTACAGTAACTGACACAACCTGGCAGGAGGACATGCAGATCGAGGACAGCAGCACACAGGGGGAAGGAGGCGTAGCAGCCCAAAAGGCAGGAAGAAGCACTATGGTGGCCACAGACAGAAGGTGGACAACCGTTCCTTGTAACACCAACACGACGGTAGTTTCCAGTCCAACTGTTAGGTCTTCCCGAGTCTGGTTGTTTTTTAAAGACTGCCGATAACACCAAACAGGCCATTTGCAGTCCTTGGAACGCAAGCACAAACAGACATCCAAAGCCCCACAGGCCACACTGCTAAAATCATACATTTATCATCTGCTTGCGCTTAAAATGTTGCCTTTTATTCTAGTGGAGATGGAAGCTTTCCGCAACCTGATGGCAGTGGCTGTCCTTCCATACTCGGTCCCCAGCAACCACTATATCTGCCGGTGTGCCGTTCCGGAATTACACAAACACATGTCCCGCACCATTAGCCATGCCTTCAACAATGCAGTTACTGGTAAAGTCCAGCTAACCACAGACACGTGGACAAGTGCTTGTGGGCAGGGATGGTCACATCTTGCTGACGTCACACTGGGTTAACATAGCGGAGGCCGGGACCCTGTCGGACCGTGGGAGGAACACGTCCTCCCCACACCGAGGATTGTTGGCCCTACGTCAATCAGGGTTGCCCCCACAGACTACAGCTCCTGCACCTCATACCCCTTATACTCTTCAGCCTCCATCTCCGAAATGACCACATTAGTCACAAGCTTGAAGCACTACAGCACTTCCTCAGCCAAGCGGCAACAGGCTGTGCTGAAGCTAATATGTGTAGGTGACAAACTGCAGAATGCTGAAGAGTTGTGGGCAACTCTGAAGAGCAGGCAGATATGTGGCTGACACCGCTGAACCTGCAGCCAGGCATGATCATGTGGGACAATGGCCAGAACCTAGTGTCGGCTCCGAAGCCTGGCCCATGTGCAAAACCTCTTTGTTCAACGGTTTCTAAAAGGCTGCCCGGAGCTGCCGAATCTGGTTGTCAAAGTATGCCGCCTGTGTGCCCATTTTAGAAAGTCAGCTACAGATTCAGCCGACCTGCCATGCTTCAGCAATGTTTGCAGTTTCCAGCTCATCGACTGTTGTGTGATGTCCATACTGGAACTCTACACTGCAGATGTTAGAAAGGATTTGTGAGCAGAAGAGGGCAAGTGTTGACTACCAGCATCAACAAGGCCATCGGTATTCAGTTCAGACTCCACAAATAAGAACTCAGGAGCGGACATGGATGTCAAACATATGTATCATCCTCCAAAACTTTGAGGACTCAACCAAGATGGTGAGCCGCGAAGATGCCATAATTAGCATCACCATCCCGCTTCTCTGTGTTCTGAAACACTCTCTGCTCACAATCAAAGAGGATGCATTGCAGGTGGAGCATGATGAGATGGAGCAAGGAACCATACAGGGTGCTAACACACAGCCTAGCCTCATCTCATCCCAATGTGGATTGGGAGACAATGAGGAAGAGGAGGAGGAGGATGAGGAAGAACAGGAGCTAGTTTCATGCGCTATAGGCGGCACTACAAGCACAACTGTCATACTGTCTGCTCAGTGTGGATGGCCTGAGGACAGGGAGGATGAGGAGGAAGAAGAGGAGGAGGAGGAGGAGAGCATGATCAGTCCTCTTGGTGAGGAAACGGAAGTTTTGCCTGTTAGCAGTTTGGCTCGCATGGCTGAGTTTATGTTATGCTGCCTTGACCGTGACCCTCGCGTTCTCAAAATTTTGGGTGACAGTCATTACTGGTTGATGAGACTTCTGGACCCAAGCTACAAGGAGAACTTTCAATCTCTTCTTCCAGAGGCAGACAGGTGTGCTAAAATGGTGTAGTACCAGAGGGCTCTTGTTGCAGAATTATTAAAAAAATTTCCATCTGAAAACGCTGGCAGCAGAGGTCACAGTTCACTGGAAAACCAAGAAGTACAGGCAAGAGAGACACAACTCCAATTCAGCAAAGACAGGGGAACACTGGCAAAGTTCTGGAGAGTTTTCTCAGACCCTCCCATCGCATAGGCCCTGAGGCACAGGGCACTCTCACAAGCAGTGCAACGTTTTGGAAGATGCTGATGGAGTACCTTGCTGACCGTACAAACGTCCTCCGTGATTCCTCTGTGCTTTATTTAATTATTGGGTAACCAAGCTGGACACGTTGCATGAACTGGCTCTTTATGCCTTGGAGGTCCTGGCCTGCCCTGCCGCTAGCTTTTTGTCAGAGCAGGCATTTAATGCCTCTGGTGGAATTATAACTCATAAGAGCATCCACCTGTCAACTGAAAATGCTGACAGGCTGACTCTTATAAAAATGAACAAGGCCTGGATTAGGCCCGAATTCTCTACACCACTGAATGATAGCAGCGTAACAAACTCAGATCCAGTGTTGTTTTTGGGAGGTCTATTCCCATGCACCTCTTCACACCCACACAGGGGTATATATTCATTCATAGTTATTAAGGCTGATTTGGCCTATTTGCTTTTGTCCTCCTCATTCTCCTCATCCTCATCATCCACCACCACTATATCACCAGGGTGACCGTGGTCCATGATGCAACACCAACATTATTGTTTTAAAAGGTGCTTATGATGCCCATAAACAAAATGTTTAGACAGTATGTTGTATACCCCCAGGGGGAAATGTTTGTCAGCCCATACACTTACTGCATGGGCATTACAAGTATAGGAGACCCACTTCCTTCGTAATGGGAACAGATGTTTATGAGGCCCTCCTCCATGTCTCTTCATCCACTACCACTAGATTATAAGGGTGACCATGCTCCGTGATGCAACACCAACATTATTGTTTTAAAGAGTGTTTATGATGCCTGAACACAAAATTTTTACACAGTATGTTGAAGTATACACCCCAGGGGGAAAAGTTTGTCAGCCCATACACTTACTGTATGGGCATTACATGTATAGGAGACCCGCTCCTTTGTAATGGGAAGGAACAGATGTTTATGACACCCTCTTACATGTCTCTTCCAAGTAGTATTGGGTTGTGTCCAAATTTGGGGCAGGCCTTGCATTCACTGCATAGGTAAACAGTATGGGAGACCCACTTCTTAACAATTAGAACTGTAGGGGTTGGTCAGCTTCAACACTGCAATTTAACACTGCCGGGTGTTCAGCCTCAATTATGTAATGCTCCAAGGCCGGGTCTTCAGCCTCAACACTTAAATGTTCCACTGTTGGGTCTTCAGTAGAGTTGAGCGATACTTTCCGATATCCTAAAGTATCGGAATCGGAATGGTATCGCCGATATCACTAAAATATCGGCTATACCCGATACCGATACCGGAAGTCCCATGTAAGTCTATGGGAACAAAATATCGAAATTAAAAAAAAACCATTCTTGCCTTGTTGGTTAATTGTACATGAAGGAAAACAAGAAAGAGTAATGTAGAATGTATTGGGGAAGGTTGAGGAGACATTAAAGGCATAGATGTTTAACCCAATCAAATGGAATAGCATAAATATTTTTTTTTTTAAAGATGTTCGGATTGACGAAGAAATTGACAATGTTAACGTTTTTTATATTTTGGCAAATATGTATATTACACAACTTCCATGCTCTTCATCTTCACCTTTTTAACTTTTCACACACTTTCTCCTTCATAATCTTCTGCAGCATCATCTTTTTCATCAAATTATTCTTCATCTTCACCTTCTTTATCTTCTTCTTAAACTTCTTGCTATTCATCTTTGTTAACATTACTCATATTCTTCTTATTAAACTATTATTCTTTATTCATATTCTGCTTCATCTTCTTCATCATATTCTTATTTGTGACAGAGAATCCTGTACTTGTAATCTGTCAAAGTATGAATTTTTCATCCTTCCGTTCTTGCTGTCACAAAAGATTTAAATTACAACAGTATTTGTCCGTGTTCAGTTTAGCCTGCAGCAGCAGGCATTTTCCAGGGGCACCACGAGGAGGAACGGACTCACCCCCATACACTGCTTAGTCTTCTTCTGCTTAGAATTTAGAGCATATATTTTGCTCTTCATTTTGGTCTTATACTTCATGTTCTTCTGCTTTTAGATCTTCTGCTTATTGTTCTTGTGTCTCTTGTTCCGTATCTTGTATTTGTAGCACAATCTTGTACCAGCTGATGTTACTGGGACACGGTTACTAAGCAGGAGGTACCTGTGCTCCAAAGCACTACCAAGGACCAGCAGACGTTGCTGGAACTCGGATACCGAGATGGAGGCACCTAGGCCAAAGGCACTGCGGAGAACCAGTTGACGGTACTGGAACCCGGACGGGTAGCAGAAGGTACAAGAGCCAATGCAAGTAACGAGGACCAGCTGACTGTGCTGGAACCCGGAGGGGCAGCAGAAGGAAAAGAGCCAATGGCACAACCGAGGACCAGCTGACGTTACTGGGACACGGTTACTAAGCAGGAGGTACCTGTGCTCCAAAGCACTACCAAGGACCAGCAGACGTTGCTGGAACTCGGATACCGACATGGAGGCACCTAGGCCAAAGGCACTGCGGAGAACCAGCTGACGGTACTGGAACCCGGAGGGGCAGCAGAAGGAAAAGAGCCAATGGCACAACCGAGGACCAGCTGACGTTACTGAACCCCAGTAACACAGGAGCAAGTGTTGACTGTGCTAACAGCACTTCCGAGCAACAACTGGCGGTGTTGGAGCCCAGGGTCAAGGAGGATGTTTAAATACTAGATCAAGTAATTTCCTTGTTACCTGTCAATTTTAAATGTCTATACTTCAAACAAGAGAAAGATAACCTTTACTACCATAAGATGATGATTTCATTTAAACTAATATCTAGATAAATAAAGAATTGACAAACATAAACACATACATTAACATGTTGAACAGCAATGCAAACCACAAAATAAATTAGTTAAGGAATCTGCTATACGGTTGTACATAAAAGCATACAAGTACATATCTGAATCCATTAATGATGGATAAGTAACAGTATGTACACCATTTTTATTGTATAGACAATGAATGTCTGACTTCAAAACATCATCAGCATTACAAGTTATCTGTGACATTACTAAAATGTTACATTTGCTGAATAATGTCACTAAACAGTTTATACAAAATTATTCAATTTCCATCATGTAATACTCATAATATGTGGCAATAATCATGTTTATTAACAAACATAACCTTTAAAAAGTGCATAGTGCATAGTGAAAATTGCTATTTATGCCTGACTGTCGACTTGCAAGCATGACAACGGATAGATAAGGTATATATAGATGACACTGCATAGCCACAGATGGTGAATGGCGATGTAATACTGTACCTCAATAAAGTGTGCGTCACTACTACATAATTTTTTTTATATAGCTTTATAAACAGGGTACGTGGATGTATGCTTGCGCCTTTGTTTTGACGCACAGACTGCCTTCCTGCTGAGACGCGTTGGGTAGTGAACAGTTGTGTGCAGTGTTCACTGTAGTCTGAGGTTTTCCTTTTTGGAGTGCAGATCACGCTCCAGTTAGTTCTTCAACCACTGCTGGTTGTAGTCTGCTGAGCGTGTGTCACTGGCACATCCTTGAAATTTTTCTCTAATTGTTGCTGCTCCATTCTATTACAAATAAATAAAATCTATTAGTGTGACGCGCTTCCATCCGTATACAATACATTGGTTGCAAACACTATAGAAGTACACAAAGGGGCCTTTCACACCTACTGAACAGTTGTGTGCAGTGTTCACTGCAGTCTCTGCGGAATAACCACACTTAGGCCTTATAACTTTTCAGACTTTCTTTATCAATCTACCAAGATGAAGAAGGCAGGGAGTAAGGCACGTGGTCGTGGAGTTTCTTCAGGGAGAGGACGTGGGGATTCTGTGGCTGCTGCGGCCCCCAGTGACACAGCATCCACCAGTTTTCCCCGGGCCGTGAGCGTTCCTTTATGCACACTTTTGTAGGAGCTCGGAGTACCCCCCTGCTGCGGGAAGAACAAATTGAAGCCGTTGTTGTTTGGATCTCAGCCAATGCATCGACTTCAATTGCTTCCACCTCCTCTCAGGACCACAGCACTGTTGGGCAACCATCTGTCTCTTCACCGCCTGGCAAATTGCCCAGGCAGTCAGAGAGTTCTGTACAGGAGCCAGCTGAGTGTCTGCTTCTGTTCTCAGAATATATTGGCTTGCAAACAGGGGCCCAGCCAAGCAGCATTCTGTAATGTGAAGAAGAGGGAGTATGCAGTGATGCGCAACAGCTGTGTCTCTCTGAATCTGAAGAGGCGGGTGAGACAGTGCCGATGGTCAGCACACCGCAGAACGCATCTGATGATGATGATGAGACCCAGGTGCCAGTTTCTGTTGAGCATGGTGCTGGCCAGACCACCCAACAGCAGGTGTTGGAAGAGGGTAGTGGAGATGATGAGGTCCAATACCCAACATGGCATGAAGAACAGGAAGGTGGTGGGAGCAGCTCAGAGGAATAATAATAATATTTATTTATATAGCGCCATCATATTCCGCAGCGCTTTACAGTTTAGCAGTTTCAGAACACAAGTCATAAGTAACAACGTTAACAATACAATAATTTAAGCTAAATAAGTCGCCCCTGCTCGTGACAGCTTACAATGTACAATGAGATGGGGGAGATACAAAGTATAGGTGTTTATATACAATGGTGCATTTACAATGATGTTCCAGCCATCTTAAGGGACTGAGGGATGGAGATAGTGAATGGGCTAGAGACACACACACACTTACACAGAATACATAGAATGACTTTGATTAGTGAATGTGATAGGCCGCTCTGAACAAATGTGTTTTGAGGGAGCGCCTGAAACCATGCAAATTGTGGATAGTCCTAATTTCTTGGGGTACAGCATTCCAGAGGATTGGCGTAGAGCAGGAGAAGTCTTGGAGTCGGGAGTGGGAGGTACGTATTAGTGCAGAGGTTAGTCGAAAGTCGTTTGCAGAGCGCAGCAGTCGGTTAGGCCGATAGATAGAAATGAGGGAGGAGATGTAGGAGGGGTGCTGCACTGTGGAGAGCTTTGTGGGTGAGAACCAGTACTTTGGTTGAAAGCTGGGAGAGGCCTAGAGAAATGGTTAGTGATAGAAGGAAGATAGAGGAAGACATTGCCCCAACGGTACAAACAGGAGGGAGGTTAGGCTGCAGACTCGGTTGCCTGTAGCCTCCAGTTTGGCACCTGTTCGGAGCAGTTGTCTTCCAAAAGTCAAAACGTGCGCTCCCAGGACTTGCACTGCGTGGTCCTTTTTTCACACACTTGCACATGATATTTGCTATGTGAAATGCAAGCTGTGTAATCAAAAATTAAAAATAGCTAAAAGTGTCAGTCACCTCAATACCACAAATATGTGGAAACATGTGCGGACAAAGCACGTAGTTGAGTTACAAAGACACACTGGAGATGTAGGCCAACCTACAGCAGCACCTACATCTTCAGGTTGTGTTGAAGCCTCTTCATCGAGCTCACACACAGCTGGTTATGCTTCCTCACAGGATCGCCATGGAAGAACCTCGGCCACTGTTGTCCAGAGACAAACTGTTATTCCACACACAGCAGCAAGTTCCCTGTCATCCTCACACTCCCAGGCCACAAAACAGCCAGCGGTAGCACAGGCATGGGATAAAAGACGGCCATACTCCGCAAACCATGCACGAGCACAGGCTCTGAATGCTGGCATTGCAAAACTCCTGTCCCTTGAAATGCTGTGATTCAGGCTGGTGGAGACAGACAGTTTCCGTAACTGAATATCATTGTCAATCCCACAATACAATGTGCCAAGCCGATTTCATTTGAGCAGGCAAGCCGTCCCTGGTCTGCAAAAGCATGTTGAGGGAAAAATTAAACATGCGCTACTAAAAGCCCTCAGTAGCAAGGTCCACCTGACCACCGATGCGTGGACCAGTACCCATTGTTATGATCTGCTACAACCAGTAAGGAAAGAAGGGAATTCTGTCCCTACAATACAACTAAGCTGAATCCCTACGATGTAACGGGGAACCTGATCCTGCGACCAGACCCGCTAAAGTCCTCATCTAGTGTGAACGAAGACCTATAGTTGCGAGGGAGTAATCCCTACAAGATCTAGGGACTGGGAGTCCTAACATAAATTGTAGCATGGATAATTAAACAGAAAAATAAATACTTTGTGATCCTAACATCAAGCAAAACTCACAGATTAAGGCACCTAAGCACCCGGCTAGCTTAACAGTAGATAATACAATGAAGTCAAGCAAAGCCAGAAGGGCGGAGCCAGACTAAATAGGGAAAAAAGGTCATGTGACCAGCAAACTGAAACAAAACCTAACAAGAGGGTTCTAACACCCATGGCCAGGGACAATACCTTTCCCTCACTGCCCATTGGGTCAATGTTGTGCAGCCGGGTACTGATCTTGCGAGTGGCGCTGTACGTGTTCTGCCAACTCCAAGGATTGCAGGAATCAAGTCTGTACACATTGATTCCTCCTCCTATTCCAGTTCCTCAGAATCATCGCTGCAGGAGCCGTCACGGTCTACCTCCACATGGACCCGTGAACGTTTACCTGTTGCGACCGATATGAGCACAGCCGTGTCAAAATGTCAACAGGCCATCCTGAAATTAATTTCCATGGGGAATCTTAGCCACACAGCGCAGGAGCTCTGTAATGCCATAAAGCAGGAGAGCGACGTGTGGTTTTTGGAAGAGAATCTACAGGCAGGCTTGGTAGTGTGTGACAATGGCCGAAATCTGGTGTCAGCTCTGGGCCTTGGCAACCTCAGTCACATACCATGTCTGTCATATGTGCTCAACTTGGTCGTGCAGAGTTTTTTGAGGGACTATCCGGATCTTGATGCACTGCTGCACAAGGTCCGCCTAGAGTGCGCTCACTTGCGACGTTCCAGCATGGCCAGATCGCTGATTGCAGCTCTGCAACGCAGATTTCACCTTCATGAACATCGCATTATATGTGACGTACCCACCAGGTGGAATTCCTCGTTACATATGTTGGAGCGGTTGTGTGAGCAGCAGCCAACAGTAATGGAGTATCAGCTGCATCAGGCGCAGTCAACTCGCAATTTGCGGCGTTCACACTTCACCACTACTGAGTGGGCCTCTATAATAAGAATAATAATATTATTTATTTATATAGCGCCATAATATTCCGCAGTGCTTTACAGTTTAACAGTTTCAAAACACGAGTCATAAGTAACAACGTTAACAATACAATAATTAAATCAAAATCAGCCGCCCCTGCTGGTGAAAGCTTACAATCTACAATGAGGTGTGGGAGATACAAAGTACAGGTGTTTATATACAATGGTGTTTTTACAATGATGGTCCAGCCATTTTAAGGAAGTGAGGGATGCATGGAGATAGTGAATGGGCTACACACACAGAATTACACATAGAATGACTTTGATTAGTGAATGTGATAGGCCACTGTGAACAAATGTGTTTTGAGGGAGCGCCTGAAACCATCCAAATTGCGGATAGTCCTAATTTCTTGGGGTAGAGCATTCCAGAGGATTGGCGCAGCGCGGGTGAAGTCTTGGAGTTGGGAGTGGGAGGTACGGATTAGTGCAGAGGTTAGTCGAAGGTCGTTTGCAGAGTGCAGCAGTCGGTTAGGCCTATAAATATAAATAAGGGAGGAGATGTAGGGGGGTGCTGCGCTGTGGAGAGCTATGTTGGTGAGAACCAGTAATTAGAATTGGATCCTATAATGAATGGGCAGCCACTGCCAGTGTAATGAGTGGCGAATAACTCTATGAAGGATATCTGCCACGTTTTGCGTGCGTTTGATGAGTCAACGCGGATGGCGAGTGCAGATGATGCACTAGTCAGCCTGACTGTCCCCCTTATCTGCCTGCTTCAAAAAACACTGCAAGCACTAAGGCATGAGGTTTTGGAAGAGGTGGAGGATGAGGAGTCACAAATTCCATCACCTTCTGGACAGTCAGCGCAACGTGGTTCCTCACAAAGGGCTGGAGGACTTTCAAAGTACCATGCTGTATCAACAATTGAACCTCCAGAGTCGCTGTCTATATTTTCATAACCATTACAAACTTTTAATGTATTTACAAAGCACATAATGTACATTTTTTGTCTATCCTTTTGTAATGCTATTGTGTTTCCATAAACTGATGTTACAGAATTATGATACAAAGTTTTTAAATTTTGAGTTTTAAATTTTGTAAATTTATATGTATTTGAAGGACTTTGTGAGGAGGATGAGGAGGAGTCAATGGAGGAGGAAGACATCGCTCCAGAGGGAGGTAGACAATGCTCTAGTCAGTATGTAGACCAAGGGTGGGGTGATGCACAGCAGGCGGAGATGACGCCTCTTGCAGGGGACAACGTTTCTTGGCCAGTTGGGAGTCTGCAGCACATGGTTGATTTCATGCTGCAGTGGCTGAGAAACGACCGCCGCATCGAACACATTCACACCACGTCTGATTATTGGGTGTACACCCTCCTAGACCCTCGCTACCGGGACAACTTACAAAGCCTCATCACACCGTTGAACCGGGAGCGTAAAATGCGGAAGTACCAAGACACACTGGTGCAATCCATAATGTTCTCCATTCCAGCCGAGAGCACTGCTGCTGCTACTGATTTACAAAGCAGCTCTGTGCGTCGAGGCAGTGGAGACAGCTCTGCAACAAGAGGGAGCACAAGCAGCGCCTCTGCACAGGGCAAGAACAGTATGTTCCAAATGTGTCGAAGTTTTGTGGCAGCGCCACCAATGTCTACACCATCCGAGACGGCTCCAGTCAGCAGGAGGCAACATTTCCGTAAGATGGTGACAGACTACATGTCTTGCCCTCTCAGTGTACTCCCAGATGGCTCTTCCCATTCAAGTTTTGTGTCTCTAAGCTGGCTACATGGCCAGAGCTTAGCCAGTATGCATTGGAGGTGCTGGCTTGATCTGCTGGCAGTGTATTATCGGAGCGCGTCTTTACTGCTGCAGGTGGTGTACTAACAGACCGATGCATGCGACTATCCTACGATAATGTAGAACGGCTTACTTTTCTGAAAATGAACTAGGCATGGATCTCGCCTGAATTTGCCTGTCCGGTTTCAGATTAACTAACTGGTTGACAACGTTTTCCATGTCTCCTGTTATGTTCATCTTTCTACCACCTGAGCTATACTCCCTGGGCTACAACACTGCCAGTTGCTGCTCAGAAGTGTCGTGTCCACAGACCAATACACAAGCTATAGTGATAGTGGGGTTCAGTAACGCCTGCTGTTCCCCTGCTGTGTGTCCGGCAAAAATTACTGCTACCTAGCTACACATGTTTAAAAAAACATGACATGTTAAAGTGGCTAGTGCTACACATAGATATCAGGCTACACCCTTATTTCTAAGCTGTAAACAAGTGAAACGTCAAATTTAAAACCATTCAATGATTAGTGTTGGTAACAAATCTGTAACTAAATAATTGTGACATATTATGGCAGATATCCACATGTCTAACACAAATGCTAACACAAAAGCATACTTATGCTATAGGGTACTGATGGTGAACCTTCTCACTCCATAACTTTGACCAATCCAACTCACATCATGCCTCAAATGCTGCAATGTTGGAAGTACATAATGTGGGTTGAACTTTGACAACAGCTGCAGTGCGAAGGTTATCCTTCTGTGTTCTTGGCTTTTAAATAAAAGCATACAAGTAAATATAATAATACATTGTTGATTAAGGGACATGATGTACACCTGTAATATTGTGCAAACAATGGATGTAGGACTATTCCTCTTCAACATTACTTATATTTGTGTCATTTGAAAAAATACATATTTTAGTTAAAAATTAAAAACCCATGTTCAGTAGCTGTGAAAGGCCCGTTTGTGTACTTCTATATTGTTTGCAACCAATGTATTGTATACGGATGGAAGCGCGTCACACTAATAGATTAGATTTATTTTAAATGGAATGTAGCAGAACCAATTGGAGATAAATGAAAAGGATGAGCCACTGAGACACGCTCAGCAGAGTACAAGCAGCAGTGCTTGAACATGTAACTGGAGCGTGATCTGCACTAAAAAAAGTAAAAAACACAGACTGAAGTGAACACTGAAACACAACTGTCCACAATCTGTGAAAAGCTCCTTTCTGTACTTCTATATTGTTTGCAACCAATGTATTGTATACGGATGGAAGCGCGTCACACTAATAGATTAGATTTATTTTAAATGGAATGTAGCAGAACCAATTGGAGATAAATGAAAAGGATGAGCCACTGAGACACGCTCAGCAGAGTACAAGCAGCAGTGCTTGAACATGTAACTGGAGCGTGATCTGCACTAAAAAAAGTAAAAAACACAGACTGAAGTGAACACTGAAACACAACTGTCCACAATCTGTGAAAAGCTCCTTTCTGTACTTCTATATTGTTTGCAACCAATGTATTGTATACGGATGGAAGCGCGTCACACTAATAGATTAGATTTATTTTAAATGGAATGTAGCAGAACCAATTGGAGATAAATGAAAAGGATGAGCCACTGAGACACGCTCAGCAGAGTACAAGCAGCAGTGCTTGAACATGTAACTGGAGCGTGATCTGCACTAAAAAAAGTAAAAAACACAGACTGAAGTGAACACTGAAACACAACTGTCCACAATCTGTGAAAAGCTCCTTTCTGTACTTCTATATTGTTTGCAACCAATGTATTGTATACGGATGGAAGCGCGTCACACTAATAGATTAGATTTATTTTAAATGGAATGTAGCAGAACCAATTGGAGATAAATGAAAAGGATGAGCCACTGAGACACGCTCAGCAGAGTACAAGCAGCAGTGCTTGAACATGTAACTGGAGCGTGATCTGCACTAAAAAAAGTAAAAAAAACACAGACTGCAGTGAACACTGAAACACAACTGTCCACAATCTGTGAAAAGCTCCTTTCTGTACTTCTATAGTGTTTGCAACCAATGTATTGTATACGGATGGAAGCACGTCACACTAATAGATTTGATTTTTTTCTAATTAATGGAGCTGCACCAATTCCACTAAATAAAAAAAAAAAAAAAGAGTCAGTGAGTCAGTGACACGTGCAGATGCCTACAAACAGCGGTGGATGCAGAGCAAACTGCAGCGTCACCTGCACTGTCACACACACACCTTGCACAGAGCTGTTAAAACAACACTGGCAAAATGAAGCTTTACACAGCGGTTGGTAAACTAGCCTGCCTCAAGCACAGTAGTACACAAAATCGCAATATCTAACTGTCCCTCAGAGTGAGCAGAGTAGCGTTCTGTCCCTTACTGAGTTCACAGCACAGTGACGCTAAAATGGCGGCGGCGCCTTTTATAGTGCATTCTGACATCATTTCAGCAGCCAATCACAGCCATGCCATTAGTTAAGATGACCGCAGCATTACAGGATGTGCCCACACTTCGTAGGATTCCTCATTGGCTGACTAAAATCACATTGCCTCTCAAAGAATTATGGGAACTTCCGATTCCGGTATACGATATGGAAAAAGTATCGGAATTAAGTATCGGAATTCCGATAACGCGAATATCGGCCGATACCCGATACTTGCGGTATCGGAATGCTCAACACTAGTCTTCAGTCTCAAAACTACAATGCTCCAATGCTGGGTCTTCAGCCTCAACATTGCAACGCTCCAATGCAGGTTCTTCAGGTTCAACACTGCAATGCTCCAATGTTGAGTCTTCAGCCTCAACACTGAAATGCTCCAATGCTGGTTTTTCAGGCTCAACACTGCAATGCTCCAATGCCAGGTGTTTATCCTCAACACTGCAATGCTCCAATGCCGGATCTTCAGCCTCAACACTGGAGTGCTCCAGTGCTGGTTTTTCAGGCTCAACACTGCAATGCTCCAATGTTGGGTTTTCAGCCTCAACGCTGCAATTTAACACAGTCGGGTGTTCAGCCTCAACACTACAATGCTGCAATGCCAGGTCTTCAGCCTCAACACTGCAATGATCCAATGCAGATTCTTCAAGCTCAACATTGCAATGCTCCACTGTCGTGTCTTCATCCTCAACACTGCAAAGCTCCAATGCCGCGTGTTAGGGGTCAAGTTCTCGCTTCTGCACAAAGAGAATCTCGAGCCATCCCTGCTGCGGTCTCCCATCCGTCTCCGGCCGCAGTGGACTCTGCTCAGCTTAGACATCGGTCCCAGCGTCTCGCCCAGTATAACATTGTGCAGAGGATTACTGCTGCTCCTCCAGGCTCTGCTATTTTAGCCAGTACTGGTTAGCGGCGAGCAGACGTCTTTAGGACAAAGTCCTTTCTTTCCCCTTCTGAGCATGCCCAGAGTAAGATATCTCATTGGAGATCAGGGGTCACATGCTCAGGTATTGCAGCAGCTCCTATTTGTCCGCCAGGAAGGTCCTGAAACCATTTGTGCTCTGAAGCAGTTTCCTATTGGTCCTTATCTGGCAGGTCCTGTAGTTGCTACTATAAAAGGATGGCATGGTCGTGCCACCATGTGCAAGTATCAATCATATTATGTGCTTTGCGCCAGGGTGATCTTGCACGCATGTGTTAGGGCTCGGCTGAAATAAGCCCTAGAATACCGGCTTCTCTGGTGAGGAGATTGTCTGATTGCTTTGCTGATTGTGTTGCTACGGACTGCTGTCCACACAGTTGTCTGTGCATACCTGTGGAGTTAACAGGACACAGTCCATATTTCTGCGTTTCTACCTTAGCGACTCTGTGGCGTAACAGTGTTCGCTTATACCACCATATAGGGCCACAGTGTCCATAGTTGCGACTCTGTGAAGTAACAGAGTTCGCCATTCCGCCATCCTACTAGCAGCAGGCTCTGCCTGCACGGTGGACCCCAGGCTGCGAACGCACTTATTATTAATATTTATTTTGTGCGTTCCGCCAGCCCTAACATAATACTAGCGCCAGGGTCTGGCTAGTAAAATGGCAGACGACCAGCATCTACAGCGGTACATCCAGCAGCTGGAGGGTAGGTTGGCGGCTCTAGAGCTAGACCTCAGCTGTGGATGTTACCACTGTCGCTGTTCAGGCTGCTAGTGTGGCTGCAGCCAGTTTGTCCTCTGCCACCCCTGTTCTGACTTTATCCCGTCTCCCGCTTCCAGACAAGTTTTCTGGTGACAGCAAGCAATGTCGGGGATTCGTGAATCAGTGCTCCATTCATCTTGAGCTTCTGGCTGCACGTTTTCCCACGGAACGGGCGAAGGTGGGTTTTGTCTTATCCCTCCTGTCGGGCAGGGAGTTGGAGTGGGCAACGCTGCTGTGGGAGCGCGACGATCGTGTGGTACAGAGTGCTCATCTCTTCCTGGAGGCTCTGAGACAGATCTTCTTAGGACCTCGTGTCACCCACGATACGGCGCTCCAACTGCTGGCAATATCACAGGGTTCATCAATGGTCAGCGAGTTCGCCATCCAATTTCGGACTCTGGTCTTTGAGCTAGAGTGGCCGGATAAAGTCCTCATTCGGGTGTACTGGAGAGGACTGGCGGATCATGTGAAGGATGCCTTGGCCACCAGGGAGATTCCCGCCACACTGGAGGAGCTCATTTCCTTATCTACCTGCATTGATCTCCGTTTTAACGAGCGGAGATTAGAGCGGACCCAGTGCAGGCAGAGGTTTCGGTTGGCTCCCACCTTCTCCAAACCTCTGGAATCTTCCGTTCAAGCGTCCGACTCCTCTGAAGCCATGGAGTTTCTCGAGCGGGACCTAAGTCCCGGACCGCTCGAGTAACGGTGGTCTGTAATTTTTGCCAACAGGCAGGACACTATACTAACAGATGTCCACAGCGATCGCAGAGGCAATCGCATCTAGTGACCCTGGGAGGAGGCTCACTAGAGACAGCGGCATTTTCCTCCAAGATGACACTTAAAGGGACAATCACTGTAGGCACTTCCACTCTCACAGTCGACCTTTGCGTGGACTCAGGAGCAGAGGTGAACTTCATGTCCTCTAACTTTGCTCGCCGTCACGCAATACCTCTGGTGGCGCTTGACAAATCAGTGACTGTCCGGGTAGTGAATGGGTCGACATTGCCCTCACAAAGTACACACCAGACTGTTCCTCTTGCATTGTTTGTATCCCTCTCCCATCAGGAGCTTATTTCCCTACTCATCCTTCCCGAGGGAATAGACGAGATCCTACTAGGAATACCTTGGCTCCGTTTCCACTCCTCACATATAGAGTGGACTTCGGGTAGGATACTGGGTTGGAGTGATGCATGTAGAGGCAGATGTGTCAGGAGTTGCGTTCAGGATACCACTACTGAGTTACCCGCAGATCTTACTTCTCTTCCCAAGTGCTATTGGTCATATGCAGACGTGTTCTCCAAGAAGGCTGCGGAGACTCTTCCGCCTCATCGCCCCTATGACTGTCCTATTGACCTCTTGCCTGGATCAGAACCTCCTCGGGAAGGGTCTATCCCCTCTCTCTTCCTAAGACAGAGGCTATGTCGCAATATATCCAGGAGAACCTGGCAAGAGGGTTCATTAGGAGGTCGGTGTCACCTGCAGGGGCAGGATTCTTCTTCGTGCAGAAGAACGGAGAATTACGTCCATGCATTGATTACAGGGGTCTTAACGCCATCACCGTTAAGAACAAGTACCCGTTGCCCCTGATTTTTGAGCTCTTTGATAGGCTCCGGGGAGCTAGGGTATTTACTAAACTAGATCTGCGCGGTGCTTATAACCTGATTTGCATCCGTGAGGGGGACGAATGGAAGACGGCTTTTAATACCAGGGATGGGCATTACGAATATCTGGTGATGCCCTTTGGGCTCTGTAATGCCCCAGCCGTTTTCCACGACTTTGTCAATGACATCTTCCGGGATATGCTCTCCACCTCGGTCGTAGTCTATCTGGATGATATACTCATCTTCTCTCCAGATATTGACTCCCACCGGAGAGATGTCTGCAGAGTCTTCGACCTCTTACGGGCAAATTCCCTTTATGCTAAGTTAGAGAAATGTATGTTTGAGCTGGAGTCTTTACCTTTCCTTGGCTATATCATCTCAACCCAGGGATTGGCTATGGATCCTGCCAAACTACAGGCTGTGATGGACTGGCAAGAACCCCACTTTCTTAAAGCGGTGCAGCGCTTTATGGGGTTCATTAACTACTATCGCCAGATCATTCCCCATTTCTCTACCTTGGTAGCTCCCTTGGTAGCCCTCACCAAGAAGGGAGCAAATCCCAAATTGTGGTCGGAAGAGGTTTCCAAGGCTTTCACTTCTATTAAGTCTCATTTTGCTAGCGCTCCCATCCTACATGCCCCGATGTTGATAAGCCATTTTTATTGGAGGTGGATGCCTCATCCGTTGGTGCTGAGCAGTCCTCTTCCAAAAGGATGCTCAGGGTCAGAAGCATCCTTGCTTCTTCTTCTCTAAGACCTTCACATCAGCGGAGAGGAATTATTCCATTGGGGATAGGGAGTTGCTAGCAATGAAGTTGGCCTTCGCTGAGTGGAGACATCTGTTGGAGGGGGCCCACTTTCCCTTCCAAGTCTTCACCGACCACAAGAATTTGGTGCATCTTCAGACAGCCCAGCGGCTTAATTCTCGCCAGGCCAGATGGTCCTTGTTCTTCTCCCGGTTTCATTTCACCCTACATTTTCTCTCGGGAGAGAAGAACATCCGTGCCGACGCTCTCTCTCGCTCTGTGGTGTCCTCGGAGGAGGAAGAGGAGGAGCCTCATCTTATTTGTCCCACAGAGAGCCTGAGAACTGTGGCCCCAGTTTCGCTAGAGTCTGTGCCTCCGGGCAAGACTTTTGTGCCTACCAATTTGCGACCAGAGGAACTCTCTTGGGTACACTCGTTCAGGGTGGGTGGACACTTTGGGGCAAAGAGGACATCTGAGTTGCTGGCGAGGACATACCGGTGGCCGCATATGGTCCGTGACGTTGGGGACTATGTTCGGGCGTGTGTCTCCTGCGCCAAGAATAAGTCTCCTTGACAACGGCCATCTGGGTTACTTTACCCTTTGTCGGTGGCAGACATGCCCTGGGAGATGGTCGGGATGGACTTTGTGGTGGGCTTACCCAAGTCTCGGGGCTGCACCATCATTTGAGTAATCACCAATCATTTTTCCAAAATGGTGCATCTGGTGCCACTACCACGGTTACCTTCTGCACCGGCCCTGGCAGCGTTGTTTATTAGGCACATCTTCCGTCTACATGGCATGCCGGACAAAATTGTCAGTGACCGAGGGCCCCAGTTTGCGTCTCAGTTCTGGAGAGAGCTTTGTCGTCTACTCAGTATTGAGTTAAATCTCTCTTCAGCATACCATCCCAAGACGAATGGGTTAGTAGAGAGAGCCAACCAGAACTTGGTCACCTATCTACGACATTTTGTCTCAGCCAGGCAGGATGACTGGGCATCCTTGCTACCGTGGGCTGAGTTTGCACTGAATAATGCTGTGGCTGACTCCACCGGACAGCCTCCATTCCTCCTAAACTACTGTCAGCATCCGCGGGTTCCGGTGCCCATGCCCGTGTCTTCTGCTGACTCCAGGGTGGCAGACTGGGCTGTGGAGGCATGGGACATTTGGGACTGTACCCAGGATGCCATTCAGGCGTCCAAGGAGAGGATGAGGTCCTCCGCCGATGCACATCGGCGCCCAGCTCCGACATTTGCTCCTGGGGACTTGGTGTTCAAAGTCCTCGAGCAGGTTAACCCTGTGGTATGCCGTTTGGCTCTTCCACCACGCCTGGGTATTTCCGACACCTTTCACGTATCCCTTCTGAAACCCGTGCTCATGTCTCGGTTTTCCGAGTCATCTGCCGGGACATCAGGTTCGTCTATGGACGACCATGAGGTGAACGCCATCGTAGGGTGTAAGGTGGTACGGGGAAAAGATTTTATTTGGTGGATTGGAGGGGATATGGGCCTAAGGATAGGTCCTTGGAGCCTGCCGAGCACGTTCACGCTCCGCAGCTCATCGCTGCCTTTGAACGCAGCGAAGCCCAAAGAAGGGGGGCCCTAGGAGGGGGGGTAATGTTAGGGGTCGAGTTCCCGCTTCTGCACAAGGGGAATCTCGAGCCGTCCCTGCTGCGGTCTCCCATCCGTCTCCGACAGCAGTGGACTCTGCTCAGCTTAGACGTCGGTCCCAGCGTCTCGCCCAGTCTAACATTGTGCAGAGGATTACTGCTGCTCCTCCAGGCTCTGCTATTGTAGCCAGTACTGGTTAGCGGCGAGCAGACATATTTAGGACAAAGTCCTTGCTTTCCCCTTCTGAGCATGCCCAGAGTAAGATCTCTCATTGGAGATAAGGGGTCACATGCTCAGGTACTGCAGCAGCTCCTATTGGTCCGCCAGGAAGGTCCTGAAACCACTTGTGTTCTGGAGCAGTTTCCTATTGGTCCTTATCTGGCAGGTCCTGTAGTTGCTACTATAAAAGGATGGCATGGTCATGCCGCCATGCGCTAGTATCAATCACATTATGTGCTTTGCGCCAGGATGATATTGCACGCATGTGTTAGGGCTCGGCTGAAATAAGCCCCTAGAATCCTGGCACCTCCGGTGAGGAGATTGTATGCATGTGTTTTGGGCTCGGCTGAAATAAGCCCCTAGAATACCGGCTTCTCCAGTGAGGAGATTGTCTGATTGCGTTGCTGATTGCGTTGCTACGGACTGCTGTCCGCACAGCAGTTGTCTGTGCATACCTGTGGAGTTAACAGGACACAATCCATATTTCTGCGTTTCTACCTTAGCGACTCTGTGGCGTAACAGAGTTCCCTTATACCGCCATATAGGGCCACAGTCTCCACAGTTGCGACTTTGTGAAGAAACAGAGTTCGCCATTCCGCCATCCTACTAGCAGCAGGCTCTGCCTGCATGGTGGACCCCGGGCTGCGAACACACTTATTATTTATATTTATTTTGTGCGTTCCGCCAGCCCTAACACCGGGTCTTCAGCCTCAACACTGCAATTTCACACTGTCGGGTGTTCAGCCTCAACTATGCAATGCTCCAATTCCAGGTCTTCAGCCTCAACACTGCAATGATCCAATGCATGTTCTTCAAGCTCAACACTGCAATGCTCCACTGTCGTGTCTTCATCCTCATCACTGCAAAGCTCCAAGGCTGGGTCTTCAGCCTCAACACTGCAATGCTCCAATGCCGGTTCTTCAGCCTAAACACTGCAATGCCCCAATGCAGGTTCTTCAGGCTCAACGCTGCAATGCTCCACTGTTTGGTCTTGAGCCTCAACACATTCAAAAGTTCCAAACCTGGGTCTTCAGCCTCAACAATTAAATGTTCTACTGTCAGGTCTTCAGCCTCAACACTGCAATGCTCCATTGCAGGTTCTTCAGGCTCATCACTGCTATGCTCCACTGTTGTGTCTTCTTCCTCAACACTGCAATGCTCCACTGTCGTGTCTTCATCCTCAACACTGCAATGCTCCACTGCCAGGTCTTCAGCCTCAAGACTAAATGCTCCACTGCCTGGTTTTCAGCCTCAACACTGAAATGCTCCACTGCCGAGTGTTCTTCCTCAACACTGCAATGCTCCATTGCGGGGAATTTATCCTCAACACTGCAATTGTCCACTGCAGGTCCTTCAGGCTCACCACTGCAAATCACCAATGCAGGTTCTTCAGCCTCAAGACTGCAATTCTCCACTGCTGGTCCTTCTACCTCAAAACTGACATTCTCCAATGCAGGTTCTTCAGGCACAACACTACAATTCACTGCATAAGCAAACAGTATGGGAGTACCAAATTCATAATAATGGGAACTTTAGTTTCATGTGGACATCCAGGACGTCTGTTTAAATGGGTTATTGGGATGCGTCAAAATTTGGAGCAGGTCTTGCATTCAATTCATGGGCAAACAGTATGGAAGTAAGAAATTCATAATAATGGGTACTTTGGCTTCATGTGGACATCCAGGACGTCTATTCAAATGGGTTATTGAGGTGTGTGTAACTTTGGGCCTGAGCAGGCCTTGCATTCACTTCATGGGCAAACAGTATGAGAGTAGCAAATTCATAATAATGGGAACTTTGGTGTCATGTGGACATCCAGGACGTCTGTTCAAATGGGTTATTGCGGTGTGTCCAAATTTGGATCAGGCCATGCATTCACTATATGGGCAAACAGTATGGAGCACCAAATTCATAATAATGGGAACTTTGGTTACATGTGGACATCCAGGACGTCTGTTCAAATGCATTATTGGAGTGCATGTAACCTTGGCCCAGGGAAGGCCTTGCATTCACTTCATGGGCAAACAGTATGGGAATAACAAATTCAAAATAATGAGAACTTTGGTTTCATGTGGACATCCAGGACGTCTGTTCAAATGGGTTATTAGGGTGTGCCTAACTTTGGGCCAGGGCAGGCCTTGCATTCACTTCATAGGCAAACAGTATGAGAGTAAAAAATTCATAATAATGGGAACTTTGGTTTCATGTGGACATCCAGGATATCTGTTCAAATGGGTTATTAGGGTGTGTATAACTTTGGGCCAGGGTAGGCCTTGCATTCACTTCATGGGCAAACAGTATGGAAGTACCTAATTCATAATAATGGGAACTTTGGTTTCATGTGGACATCCAGGACGTCTGTTCAAATGGGTTATTGGGGTGCGTAATAATTTTGGGCAGCCCTGCCACTCACTGTATACACAACAACAGTATAGGAGACCCACTGTTTAATAATGGTAACAACAAAACATACCTGGCTGATAGCTCTCTAAGAATAGTGAGGGCTGACTGCTCGCCCTTTAAGAATGGTAAAGGCCGCCTGATAGCCCTATAAAAATAGGCTTGTGACTTTCAGAGTCCCTCCTTCATAAATGAAATTGGATGTGTCAGATGATGTGTCACACACCACATGGCCAGATAAGGTTGTAAAATGTTAAAATTACATTTCACAGTGAATGCATTTGTCTTGGTTGAAAGCAATGCTAAAGTTGAAAAACGCATCAAAAACGCTACGTGTGAACATAGCCCAAGTGGTGGAGGAGCATTTTTGTTTTAGGTTATTTATTTTGCCAAACATACAAATCATTATCCTGGAAAGGAAAATGCATTTTGGTTTTGTTTTTGTATATTTTATTGTGCGCCTGTAAAAGTGGCGTAAGACTCTGACAACATTGCATACAGTAGTGACCTGGGAGTCAAAAATGCTTCCAGGGGTCTTACCCATGATGTTCCCATGTCATTTGAGCACTGTTCCCATCGGTTTCCACTGTTTTTAGACCCTAAAAAGACCCACCGGTGGGGCCGCGGCAAAAATGCTTGAGTTTCCCATAGACTAACATTGGGCTCGTTGCTCGGGTCGAACACCTGAGCATTCCAATATGCTTGACCCGAGCAAGAGCACATTAGCATTTTAGTACACGCCCATCACTAGTTACCACAGTTCTCAGAAATTTTATAAATTAGTAAATCCCACAGCAAAACGTTTTCAATAGGGTCCAGGTCAGATGAGAAAGGGGCTGTGTCATTATTCTTTCAACATTAAGTCCTTTACTACCTGCAAAGCAGTGAAGACTTTGATGCATGTGATTGAGTTTCATCTTACATAAAAATGTATTTCTTGAAAGAGGCAGACTTTTTCCTGTACCAATGATTGATAAAAATGTTTTATAAAATCTGTCAGCAGGTTTGGGAGCTGATTTTGAGTTTATCTTCAACTCGTAACAGTTCAACTAACTCATCTTTAGTAATTCTAACCTATAGCCATACCCCACCTCCACCTTTCTGGTATCTAAGTCATAATGTAGGTCTGTGCCCATATTGACATACCCACGGGCCCATCCATATGGTCAGTCAAGAGTCACTCTCATCTCATCAGCCCATAAAACCTTGTCTTGACAATTCAAATTCTGAATCTTGTTCAGTCTCTGAGCACTGAACACCTTGTACTTCTGTGCACCCTAGGGAGGCTGCATGTCTTGAACATGACAGAACTGGAAGATAATGGCTTCCTGGTGACATTCACATTTAATTCTTCTCAAATTTTTGGCAGCTAATGTGCATGTTTTCTTCCAACATGGTTTTTCTTACCCTGTTAACTATTTGCAATAAAACATTTGATGGTTTTATGATCATGTCCCAGCTGCCTAATAATTCTGCACACCTTAATAAAGGGTGTTGTATCCTTAAGCACCACCCTTACTTTTCACACAAAAACACATCACCTGATCTGCTTCATCCAATAAGCTTTCAAGTTTATACATCTTGAAGTTGGAAAATCTAGGCAAAAATGATGATATGATCAAAATACTCACCAAATAATTCTGCACAAAGGGTAAGTACAATCCCATTCTGCTGTAAGTGATTCCTCTCGGCTTCTTTTGTATATAGCCTCCTTTTTCTGTACATTAATCCTCTTATCTTTATACAGTCACATTTTTTAATATATCACTCTTCTCAGCCACTTTATGTTCAGTCTTATATTTCAGTACCAATACACCACTCCTCTCATCTATGTACAGTCATGTCCTGCAGAATATTACTACTCTCATTTCATAGAATCATAGAATGAGAGAGTTGGAAGGGACCTCTAGGGTCATCTGGTCCAACCCCCTGCTCCCTGCTTTATGCAGGATTCACTAAACCATCTTAGACAGATGTCTGTCCAGCCTCTGCTTGAAGACTTCCAAAGGAGGAAAACTCACCACCTCTCATGGCAGCCTGTTCCATTCATCGATCACCCTCACTGTCAGACAGTTTTTTCTAATATCTAATCTGCATTTTCTCCCTTTCTGTTTTATTCCATTGCTTATTGTGTTTCCAAGTAACTGAGAACAAGACAGATCCTTCTAAACTGTGGCATCCTTTTACATATTTGTAGACAGCAATTAAGTCTCGTCTTAGCCTTGTTTTTTGCAAGCTAAACATTCCCAAATGCTTTAATCGTTCCTCATAGGACATACTTTGCAGTTTGCTCACCATCCTGATAGCTCGTCTCTGAACTTGCTCTAGTTTTGCAATGTCTTTTTTAAAATGTGGTGCCAAGAATTGGACACAGTATTCCAAATGCGGCCTGACCAAAAAGGAGTAGAGGGGGATAATTACTTCACGTGATCTAGCCTCACACTGTTGACTCATGTGCAGTCTGTGATCTATTAGTACACCCAAGTCTTTTTCACATGTGCTGTTGCTTAGTTCTATTCCTCCCATTCTGTAGATGTAATTTTCGTTTTTCTTGCCCAGATGTAAGATTTTGCAATTGTCCCTGTTAAATACCATTCTATTAGTTGCTGCCCATTGCTCAAGCTTATCTAGAGCCTTCTGAATCCATTCTCTGTCGTCTTTAGTGTTAGTTTACTATTCATTCTAGCTTTTCATCATCTGCAAATTTGATTAGTTTACCTTCAGTTCCCTTACTTAGACCATTTATAAAAAATGTTGAATGACACTGGTGCCCAATTTGCAGCCCTCTCCTGTTTTATATCACTCCACTCATTTTTATACAGCACCATCCTGCAATACATCATTTCTCGCATCCCATCCTGTAGAAAATCACTCCTAATATCTATATACAGACTCGTCCCTCAAAACATTACTCTTATCCTCTATTCACAGCCCTATCCTGCAAAATATCACTTCTTTTAGTTACCTGCATACATGGAGTAGTTGCTGCTTCTTGGTATCAGGTATGCACTTTAAAGTGGAAGTCTCCACCCCTTCCAGTGATGTCATCCCTCATAGGAATAGCTCCATTCCACATATGACCATGAGGAGCAAGGAAGGATTGCTGGCTGCTGCAACTCAGCTGATCACTGCTGCTGCCGCCAACACACAGAACTCCTCCATCAGTTGAAGGAAGTATCTGATTACTGCTGACAGAGTTGCTCTGTGTCTCCTGTTTCGGTGTCAGCAATCTTTTATTACTCCTACGTATCCCCTTTACTCCCTCCATGCAAATAGCACTAGGGACACATGTGCAGTCTGCTCGCTCCAGTTACTCCTCTGACTCTTTTATATTCCTAGTAAACACAACAATTACCAAAGTGATTAACAATGCAAGTCCAAGTGCTCTCTGCCTGTAATGTCATTGTTCACTTGTTCACCTACGTGCATGTCCTGTTAGGCAGTAGAATTTGTCTGTTCCATTCTGGAAGCTGTTCCTCTGTGACACATTGTGACGGAGCCAAGAATTTGTTAATATACTGGACATAATCCCTTTGCTAATTATGCACAAACCTCAAGGAGGATATGACCAGTGTAAGACTCTTGTGGGATATTCCTATGGGCAGGAACGTGGGCTAATTACTGGCTGAGCTAATAATAAGTGATATGACTGTGATAAAGCATATGCATCTTCAAAACCTGTCATGTTCCTAGAGAACAAAGCTTCCGGTTAATAAACAATGATCAAACCTCAGCACAATGAATGACACGCTCTGCTTTAAATGCTCTTTGAAGCACTGAGTCATACACAGAAAAGCACTGTACACTTGATGTACAGACGTTCTTCTTTCATGTTTCAGACTAACGGTTTTACTTCATAACATAAGGATTTTCATAAATGCGTCAACGTTTCTATTTTGCTATATTATAGTTGCGCATTATTTTCTAAATTTAATACTTATGTCAACCTTTGAGCTCAGTTTAGAGTTTATATATAGATATTACCTTGGAAAAGTTGAGTCACATTTTTTTTAAAACACACTGAGTTAGATTGATCAGATCCTGAGTTACAGTGTAAATTTTTCTCAACAGCTTTTTCACAAATGCACCAACAGCAAGGCAGCTTTCCACTAATGCCCAGTGGCGTACCGTCAATAGTAGCAGACCAAGCAGCTGCTATGGGGCCCGGACAGGTGGGGGGCCCACGATGGCCGCTGCGGTTTGGCAGCTGTGCTGTGCTGACACAGTACTATCTCCTTTAATCAAATGTAAGCGACGGCTGCCGGCCGCTGTATACCCCCTTGAAGCTCCCCTTTCCTTGTTTCCTGGTCAGCCGTTGGCTGAAGTCTCTGACTGGAATTGCATAAGAACACCACGCCTCCTGGCAGCCAGAGAGCAGCACATGTGCATTGCAGGAAGCAGAAAACATTCATGAGCCTCTCTCACTCAGGGAGAGGGACACACACACAAGACGATGAGCCCGTCTAGCTGGGGGATGGGGTGGTTTTTTTTTTGTTAAATGTGTCCCCTCACTGTGCTGGCACTTTACATTTACAATGGCTCTGGCTGCACTTTGCACCTTAGGGAGGGGGGCCCGGCTGCACGCTGTTGATTTTTTTTTCTTTTTTTTTTGGGGGGGGGCCCATTCAGACTTTTGCTTTGGAGCCCCATGATTTCTATGTACGCCCCTGCTAATGCCTATCCCTCACATGGACATTAGGCTGCCTTCAGGTCCACAAGGCAATCAAACCTCTACAGAAGACCCTACTGGCCAACATTCTTTCATTCCCTCTTCAGGACATGACTAAAGCAAGAGACATTTATTCATAAGGCTTAATAGGCTGAAGCTTAAGTGACACGTGAGACTAGAGGGCCCTCATTTTGTTTTTGCTCAAGCTCTGTTACCCTATGGCTTTCGTGGTTATAGTTGGGCCATTAGCACCCTAGCATTGAGTTTTGACTTCATGCTACTTCCTTTCTTATTACATCTCTGTGAACTATACAGTCTAGTTGTGACCTTGACAGCGTGTGCTTAAACATTCATAAGGACTCTTTGGAATCGCTCACATCTGTGTAAAAAAAAATCGCTCTGATGTTGATTCAGAAAAGTAGGATGAGTGTCATGCCAATGCCATGCATATAGTAGAAAAAGAACTCGGCACTCAACTTAGGTTGCTAAGTGTAGATATTTAATCAAATCCATGTAGAGTAGTACAGAGTACAGAACATTTCGGTCACAAGACCTTCATCAGCTACTACAAAAATAGTGTAAAAGAAAAATAATAACATATATGTCCAAACAAAGGGAAATAAAGTATCTACAAAATATGTCAATATAGAGAGATATCAAAAGAACAAAGTTTGAAATGCGGAGATATCGAGAAGCCCATACACATACCTTCATAATCGTAATGCAGTGTAAGAGGGGAAAAGTACCCCTATGGTGCAATAGTAGTGATAAGGAAAGAGTCATACCCGGTATAAACGTACTACGTTGTGATAATGGACCCATTCCAGTTCTGATTATACAAGAGCTGAATGAGGAATATAAAAGTATATACATTAATATTTATACTAGGTGGGAGTGTGAACCGGTATAGAAGAGACAAGACTATACATACCCACATGCCAGAAAAATCGGCTAAAAAATTGAGTAAACCGCATATATAGGAAACAGCCTGTGGAGGCAAGACACGCTCGCTATAATATCATGAGCACATGTGGCCGCAATAAGATAATGATAATGGAGGAGAAACACCGACCTGAGTAAATGGGAGCTGTGAATGAAGTGGATTGCAGTGGCGTTGAAGATGCGGTGTCCACCGCTAGTCACTATCTAACACCGCAATGCCTTCTGGAAGTAAATAGGGAAGAGGTGGGACAAAATCTGTGATGGACTTATCAGGCGGCAATGGTTGAATGCCGGATGTGATGTCACCGGATGTGAATGCCCGTGCGTGTCAGTGAGGAGCTCAATGCATTCCAGCAGTGCCGTGGGCGCCACATAGTGCGCCATACAGAATAATGAGCCCTATATAATGCTCCATACATAATTGGACCTATATAATGTTCCATACAGTATATGATGAGCTCCACATAATGCTCCAGTATATGATGGTCCCCATAAAATGTGCCATACAGTACAGGACGGTCCCCATAGAGTATAATGAGCCCCACATATTGCTCCATACAGTATAATTAGTTGCATATAAAGCTCCATACAGTATATGATGGGCCCTATATATTGCTCCATACAGAATGGGCTCCATATAATGCTCCATACAGAATAAGCCCCATATGTGCTCCATATGAAGCTCCATATATAAAGGGCCTTATATGATGCCCCATAAATAATGAACCCCATATGATGCTCTAGTATATGATGGGCCCCATGTATGATGCTCCAGTGTATGATAAGCCCCATATAATGCTCCAAATATAATGGTCCCCATATATAATGCTCCATATATAATGGGCTCCATGTGATGCTCAATATATAATATGCCTCATATGATGCGCCATATATAATGGGCCCCATATGATGCTCCAGTGTATAATGAGCCCCGTATATGATGCTCCAGTGTATGATGGGCCCCATATATAATGCTCCAGTGTATAATGGGCCCTATCTATGATGCTCAAGTGTATGATGGGCCCCATATATAATTCTCCAGTGTATAATGCTCCCCATATATTGCTCCAAACATTAAAAAAAATGAAATACCTCTCCTCGTTGGTCACTGCTCTACTCTGGACTCCTCAGCATCGCCATCTTCCAGCTCTCTACACTGTGACTGTTCAGGCAGAAGGCGCACAGACGTGACATCATCGCGCTCTCTAACCTGAATGTCACTGTCAGGAAACGTGGAAGACGTCACAGCGGTGGAGAGGGAGAGGTAAGTATTGCAAGTGCTGGGGCCCTGAGCAAGCAGGGGGGGCACACTCGTGGGCGCCGGCACTGGCACAGGGCCCCTCATAGTATGCCAGTGTCTCTGACGGCGAGTGGGCCCCCCCACCTGCTCAGAGCCCCGGCACTTGCTTGGGTGCGCCAGGTGCTGACGCCGGCCCTGGGGGGATACAGCCCAGTTAGAGAGTGGAAAAATTGGCATATGTTGAGGTGTAGGCTGGACATTCAGCAGCTGCAAATGGAGGAATTGGAGAAGTCGGAGGAAGAGGAGGACAAAGCGAGCCATTTTGCTTGCAACCTATGTGTCATCAGGGAAGGTGGTACAAAATCCTTTGAAACCCAGGCATGGTTCATTTTAATGAAGGTGAGATCACCTACATTTTGGGTTGACAGCCGGGTCCTTCTTTCTGTCATGATTGATCCAGCAGCACTGAAGACTCTTTCTGATAGCACACTACCAGCAGGGCAAGCGAGCTCCTCTAAGGCATATTGTGCCAATTCAGACCTGGTCTCCAGTTTACAGGCCCAGTAGTCAAAGGGGAATGAACTGTGAGAGAGAACATCGATAGAGGAGGAGAGGTAATTTTGAACCATAGTTGACAACTGCTGTCTCCTGTCTGTTGCAATCGATTCAGTATTACCAGTCGTGTGAGCGGTATTCGAGAAATCAGTCCACCACATGGTCATGAAACCCCTGTCTCCAACATCACTTCGGCTGTGTGTGCGACAAACACCTCTTACATGTTGCCCAGTACGGCTCGTGGTAGAACCTGCACCGCTGCTGTGTGCTGGGAATGCCTCTAACAAACGGTTTACCAGAGTTGCTTGTTTGTTTGCCAATATTAGCTCTAGGTTCTCCTGTGGCATGATGTTCTGTAATTTGCCTTTATAGCGTGGATCAAGGATGCTGGCCAACCAGTAGTCTTCATCCTTCATAATTTTGGCAATGCGGGGGTCCTTTTGTAGGATCCACAAGACATAATCACACATGTGGGCCAATGTTCCAGGTGTCAATGATGCACTGCCAGTGGTGGGTGGAGGAGCACTTTCTGCTAAATCCACATCCCTCCAGTCACGCACAAACCCTGTACCTGACCTTGGCAAGCCAACATTTTCTCTTGCCCCATGAGAAGCATCCTCCTCCCAAAATAATCATCCCCTCATCCTCCTCCTCATCCTCTTCCTCTTCTTCCTCCACCTCGTCCAGGACAGTTCCCTGAGCAGAAAATGGCTGACTGTCATCAAGGCTTCCCTCCTCCCCTCCTCTTCCACTGCAGACGCCTGATCCTTAATGTGCATCAAAGTTTTCATGAGCAGACGCATAAGTGGGATGCTCATGCTTATGATGGTGTCGTCTGCGCTTATCAGCCGTGTGCATTCCTCAAAACACTGAAGGACTTTACAGAGGTCTTTCAGCTTTGACCACTGCACACCCGACAACTCGATGTCTGCCCTCAGACTGCCTGCCAGTGTATCCTCCCACAAGTGCATTACAGCCTGCCTCTGTTCGCACAGCCTCTCAACCATGTGCATGGTGGAGTTCCTCCTTGTTGCAACGTTTATCATTCGGCGGTGCTTGGAGAGGTGGAGCGATCGCTTCAGCCTCTGCATATGACTGGAGTCTACGGGCGAGCGAAGGATATGCGAGCAAGTCTTCGCACCTTATGGAGCAGGGCTGGTAACTCCGGATAATTATTTATGAAGCACTGCACCACCAGGTTCAAGGTGTGAGCCAGGCAAGGTATGTGTCTGTGTTTTGCCAGGACTATGGCTGCCACAAAATTACGGCCATTATCACTGACTACCTTGCCTGGTTCAAGATGTAGACTGCCCAGCCATGACTCGCTGCAAGTAGTCGGCCAGTACCTCCGCGGTGTGTCTGTTGTCGCCCAAAGACATCATCTTTAAAACAGCCTGCTGATGCTTACCTCTAGCTGTTTGATAGTGGGACACCTTGTGTGCAACACTGTCAGCTGAGGATGTAGTGCTCGTGCGACTGCACTCTGTCGACAAGCTTTCGCTTCTGGAGGAAGAGGAGGAGGAGGGTCGAATGCCTACAGCCAACTGTTGCCTATACTGTGGGTTAGGCAGCACTGTCCCACCGCCGCTGTCCTCTGTGGACCCTGCATTCACCACATTAACCCAGTGCGCAGTGATGGACACATAACGGCCCTGGCCATGCCTACTGACCCATGCATCTGTTGTGAGGTGCACCTTTCCACTCACTGATTGTTTGAGTGTATGGACAATGTGGTCTTTCACATGCAGGTGGAGGGCAGGGATGGCTTTTCTAGCAAAGAAGTGCAGACTGGGTAAGTCATAGCATGGGACAACGTAACGCTGCGCTTTCAACCAAACGGAAGGGCATCATCTCTAATGAGAACAGTTTGGCAATGTAGGTGTTCAAAGCCAGTGTACGCGGATCAGAGGATGAGTACTTTCTTGTCCTACTCAGAGTCTCTGCTACGGTGAGCTGGACTTGAGAGCTGCATATGGTGGAACTAGCGGTGGACATGGCAGACTGAGAGGGGGTTGGTGATGGTGGTGGTGGTGGTGATGGCCTAGATGCAGTCTTTCATTGGAAAACCATTGGGATTCCCTGACTCCTTTGACCTTGCGACGACACCTCAACATTTCTTGCTGGTGGTGTGCTAACCGGTGGGCTTACAGTGAGGGAAGCGATGTAGCATTGCTGGCTACCGTCAGTCGGAGCAGGTGCACTTGTGCTACCTTAGGTTTTGTAGTCCATCCACGCTTGCAAGTGCATGGTGTTTACATGTCTAAGCATGCAACTGGTATTCAAATTTCGGAGATTTTTCCCTCGGCTAAAGGTCCTTCCGCACTTCTTACAGATAACCTTTGCCTCATCAATAGGATTTTGGTCAAAAAAGTGCCACACTGCACTCTTCCTACTTTGGGAAAAATTTTCAGGGCTTGCACGCTGTGCTAATTTGACCATCTGGCCAAGCTGTCCTGCAACTCTTTTTGTTTTTTTAACACCTTTTTGGACTGCTACGGGCCTGCCAGATAATCGCAGCCGTGATGTCAATGCCTGCTGCGGATCATCCTCCTCTTCTAAGCTATTGCCTGCGGCTCCCTCTTCCCCCAATGGATGCCAATCCGGGTCAACAACTGGGTCATCCATCACCTCCTCTTCAATTTCATCTGCACCTTCCTCTGTGTCACTGTGTAAGGTGATTTAGTATGCGGGAAGGGGCACCTGAGTTTCATCAGGGTCAGATTCTGGCTCAGTAGACTGCGAGGGCAATGTAGTGCTCTGGGTGAATGTACCAGCAGAATCATATAGCAGTGGCTGTGCATCAGTGCAATCCATGTCATATTCATCTTGGACTGTTGAATTCAGGATTTGACTTGATAAGTTAGGCATGGTATGTGAAAAGAGCTCCAGGGAGTAATCTGAAGTGTGGGCTGCAGCATCCTTCACTTTTGGTGGTGGTGAAGGACACAAGAAAAGATGTTGTTCCTGACCAGGAGCCTGCACTGACAACTCAGTGCTTGCAGTTTTTTAAACTTCTGAAGAGGAGGCGATAGAGCTGGAGGCTGTTTCGGCAATGTAAGCCAAAACCTGTTCCTGATGCTCCGGCTTTAAAAGCGGTTTACCTACTTCCAGAAAAGGGAGCCTTCCAGGCCTTTGGGAGCCAGACGATGACACAGGCTCAACACCTCCTGCCTTAGGTGCTATTGTGCTTTTGGCACTACCAGTAGATGCACCACCACCATCATCAGTAACAGCTGGCCCCCCCCGCCCATGTCCGCAGCCTCTTCCACCATACTTCCTCATGTTTTGGAAAATGTACCAAAAATACCAACAGATATATGGTACTTTATGAGGAGCGTACAGCCGTATACGTTATATGGGAAAATTTTAATCTCCGTATATATTTCCGGAGTCACACACAGACGCTCATCATCATGGATTTGACGTAATACAAAAAGCAGAAAACTGTATGTATCAGAAGCGTACAGCTATATACAGTGTAGGGAAAATTTAATCTCCGTATACATTTCGGAGTCACACAAGACGCTCACTCAGTATGGATTTGACTTAATACAAAAGCAGAAAAACGGTACTGTATCAGAAGCGTACAGCTGTACACGGTGTAGGGGAAAATTTAAATCTCCTTATATATTTCCGGAGTCACACAGAGACGCTCACTCAGTATGGATTTGACCGTAATACAAAAAGCAGAAAAACGATACTGTATCAGAAGCGTACAGCTGTTTACAGTGTAGGAGAAACTTTAGATCTCCTTATATATTTCCAGAGTCACACACAGATAGTCAGCATGTATTTGTCCGTGATACCAGCCGGTACACGGTATTGTGTGAGGAGCATACAGCTCTATACTGTGTGGGAAAAAATGAAAAGTCGGTAACTGTGCAGAAAAAAGAATAAAAGTATCAGTGCTGTGTAAAAAGCAGTCTGCACAGCAGTGTACACAGCAATACAGCTATCAGGCAGCCTAATAACCAGCGCTGCTGCACACAAGAAAATCCTCCCCTGTCACTGCACAATGACTGTACAGCACAATTGCTATCAGCACAAGCACATAAGAACTTCTCTTTCCAGCCCTAACTCTCTCCCTACTGATAAACAGCAACCTCTCCTACTGTTAATATCGGCAGAAGTAAAATGGAGGTCGGCGGTCAGGGCTTTTATAGACACTATGACGCCCCCAAAGCAAGCCAGTCGCTGCAATGCCCTTCTCTAAGATGGTGGTGGACGATGCTCATGTCATCTTGTTGCCCACAGTGTACGTCCTTGCTCATTGGCTGAAAAAAAGGCGCCTGCAAGCATTCTGGGAAATACGACTTTGGCGCTCGTTTTGCCGACCGCATGGCCAACTTCACGCTACAAGCGAAACTCGACTTTGGCAAAAGTCGGCGACTTATGAATCTGAGCGACCTGTTTTGCTCAACTCTAGTGATGGCTATCTGGCCTATCAATTGCTCGAACCAGCTGTACATTTTTGTCTAGCACCTCGCACAGTAAACTTACCATTTCTCATATTAACATCATAACTCCTCAGTTTATGGGAGTCTTCTTAACCCTTTCTTACTAGTTAGGCGATGCAGCATATCAGCAAAACCATGCACACACCCAGACAATATTTAATGCACTGTAGATTTGTAGGATATCATTAATATTCTGGAAATGCTACAGTTGCAAAAATGAGTGATTCATTATATTAGCAATTTGCTATTGATAATATTTCCAAATATTCTATATAATAAAAACGGTTCCCAATTACAGCATCACAGGTTAATGCAAAATGGTGAACTTTCCTTTCTTCATTCCGGTAACTTTACTTGAGCTGTTTAATTTCACTTATGCATCGATGTTCTCATCTCTCTCATTTACCAGTCACAACACCTTAATACAAGGGCTAAAAGTGTCAGCTATACTTAATGATATAACTGGAACTCATGTCTATCTCCACTCACTGAACATTACATTGACTGATAGCATAATGGATATGAGGCTGCAGTGTCCTTTCTAATTACAGCAATAAACCAGGGAAGGTCTGCACTGTGGATTTCAAACATGATCTTCAGGAGCAATTAATCATCGTTCACAGGCTCCATTTTTCCTGCCTATTGATTCTTTTGCAGATACAAGGCTCTAATTATAATTAGTTGCTGTACTGAATAGATGTGAAAATAAAGTTAGAAATCCTGGCATATTTTTATTCTTTGTAAGATCTACCAGGATGTCCACCTGTTGTCATGCTTCAAAGGTCACCTTACCTTCCAGTGAGACTTTGACTTCAATTTAATCTCTTTGGAGGAAATGTGCTGCCAGTAAGCAGTCATTCATAAATATCTCCAGAGAAGTATGTTGTGCTTGTGTGAAACCTATTGAAAGATTGATGCTACAGTAATAGCAAAAGTTTCCAATGTAACATAAAAAATGTGTCCTGGATAAGTGAAATTTTAGACAATTGTCTATATTTATGGAAGAATTTTGCAGAGTTATTGAATAAGTTTATTGGTAAAGTTTTAAAGCAACACTCTAGCGTTTTTTTGGTTTATTCAGTTTTGAATGGTGCAAATAATCTAAATTCACTGCCGTTAGGTTTATACTTGCCAGCCACTGTCTTCAGCCCTTCCCAGTTCTGCTCTGGTTCAGAACAGTAACGGACCCCATTCAGATCCATGACAGCGCTTCAAACATTGCCTCTGATCGGCGGTAAGATTATTACAGCCAGTCATAGAGTAGTAGTTCCCATGCTGTCAGTGGACAGCATGTGCCAGCAGCTGTGACCAGCGGTAAAGGTTTACTGCCAGAGATGCGTCAGCTGATGTGTGTACTAATCCCATCAGCCTACACCTGCTGTTCCTGATAGCTGTAAGAGCAGGCACCACTCATGGGAGTATTCATCAGCCAGAGCCTGTGCTATAAATATATATATATTTTTTAAATGACGTGGGGTCTGCTCTATTTTTCATAGCCAGCATGGCAAAACTAACAGCTGTAGGCTGCAACCCTCAGCTGTTTGCCTTATCATGGCTGGTTATTAAGAATAAAAAAAAACATATGGAGTCCCCCCATTGTTGACAACCAGCCAAGCTAAAGTAGACAGCTGGGGGCCGGTATTCTTGGGCTAGTAAGGAGCCATGGATATTGGCCCCTCAGCCTACAAATCGCAGTCCACAGCTGCCCTAGAAAAGCTACATCTATTAGATCTATTTGCCAGGCTCTTCCCACTTGCCCTGTGATAGTAGCAAGTGGGGTAATATTTGTGGGGTAGATGTCAGCGGTTTTATTACACTGACATCAAACCCAAGTTCGTAATAGAGAGGCGTCTATAAGACGCTCTCCATTACTAAAACCATATTAAGTTTTGAAATAAATATACAGCACAAATAAAGTCCTTTAATTGAAATAAATGACTAAAACTCCTTTTATTTGCAATAATCAAAACAAATTTATACTTACCGTACACCAATTCAATTGAAGCTATTGTCACCTGTAAAACTAAATAAACAACAAAAATACTCATCTTACGCCTAATCCATGATATTCATGTCTCCTGTAAAAAAGAATTATAATAATAATAATAAACAACCATTTGCTTCAGCTGTCCGAAGTGCAGCTAATCCATACTGTCCAATGACAATTCTGATAATTTGGAATGCAGTCACATTAGTGAACGCTCTCCCGGTCATCTGGCTTACACTGGCAGGAACGTAAGGGCTCCTACATTGTACAGTGCGATGATCCTGTGAGAGAGTTCACAAAGTTCATAGGTGAACCCCGGTGAACTCACTTAAGGCACCACTGCGTGAGAGCTTTTCTCACGCTTTCTCACGCAGTGAGCGGTGCCATAAGTAAGTTCACTGGGTTCAGCTATGATCTCCGATGAACTTTCTCACTGTGGGAACTCAGTGCTAGAGACTGACCGGAGCAATTACACTCCAGTCAGTATGTTCTGGCTGGTGGAGACAGCGGTCACTAATGTGACTGCTCTCCAAATCATCTAAATCGTTGTAGGACAGTATGACTAGCTGCACTTCGGATAGGTGAGGGATATGGATATCTATTATTCTTTTTTTACAGGGAACATGGGCATCGGTGGATTAAGTATAAGTCAAGTATCATGGTTGTTTATTATTTTATTTTTACAGGTGAAATGGCTTCAATGGAATAGGTGTAAGGTGAGCATAACTTTATTTGTTATTTTTAAATAACTTTGTTAAACAGGGTCTGGATTTTATTTCAAATAAAGGACTTTATTCTGGGTGTTTATTTATTTACAATATGGCTATGGTGGGGTTAGTAATGGATAGCCATATTATAGATGCCTCTCAATTACTGACTCCTTGGCTTGATATCACCTGACACTATAAAGATGACATCAACCCCACAGCTAGGGGTAGGTGTTCGGTATGGATCCCAAACTTTACTATTCAGGATCGCCCATCACTAGTCTGCAATATTCGGACTATCAGGAAAACTGAACCAAAAATTGTGAAAGATCAATTTTTTTATACAGACTACACTTAAAATGCTCTCAACTTATGTTCATTTTTAAAGGTAAAACCAGGATAAGTTATAAATTTTTAATCAGTAAGGGTCTGACAATTTTGAGAATGGGACTTTGCAGATTCCCATCTGAATTTAGCCTTTGCTGAAGATGTGTACCATCACTCCATTCTTCCTCTATTGGAGTACCGGAGATTGCTGAGTATAGTATTCAGCTTTTTATCATAATCCCATAGAGAATGAATGGAGCAGTGATTAACATATTTGGCCACTGCTCGATTAAGGGAAGATTCTGCAAAGCCCATTCTCAAAAAAATGGGCGTCTCAGTGATCGTACCCCAGAGATCAGCAAGTTATCAACTATTTTGTGCACAGGTAGTCACTTCTAAATAATTAATAATCATTTCAACCCTCTAATTAAGAATATTACTATGCACACGACTACTTCATCAATTAAAAAAAATAACTAAGGCACACTTTAGTTTCCCCAGATTATTTTAAACAAATCTCTGGAATAAATATTCTTATCTTAGAAACCTCAGACATTTTGCCAATATGACATTAAAATCTGATTAAAGGGGCCCCAATTTTGAGTTATACCTCTGTTTTGAGAACATGGGTCCTCAATTGTCCCCATTAACGACCGACTGGTCTGTAAGGCCACTTGCACATGCTGAGTTTTTGGTGAGTTTTTTACCTCAGTATTTGCAAGTCAAAACCAAGAGGGGTGATACATACAGAAGTGGTGACGTGTTTCTATTATACTTTTCCTCTGATTGCTCCACTCCTGGTTTTGGCTTACAGATGCTGAGGTAAAAAAAAATCACCAAATGCTCAGCTTGTGCACATGGCCAAACTAATCTTTCTTCTCCTTGTGTAGTTGCATTTCGTCATTATCGGTCCTCCATATTCCCCCTTGTTTGTCATGTTTTGGTGCCTGGTAATTGCACATTTAGAAATAAAAACGCAACTTTTTTTCTTCGATGCTCAAGAAAAAAAAAGAAAAATACCTTAACATTTATGAATAAAGATGTAATTTCATGGTGCCTTGGCTATTCCCACTTTAAAATTACTCAGCAATTCATTATAAATCTACTTAAATTAGAGAAAAAAATATGTTTGATGGTGAATAAACACAATATCGGAAATCTAGACAATTAGAAATTGCATTATGGCGACTGTTTGTATTGTAAAGTAAAGGACAATGATTTATGTCAGTGGTTTCTTTTTGTTAATGCAAGCTTGCCAGGTCTCACAGGCCTCCAAAATTGGCTCCATAATGATTTCCAGCTTTAATCCAGCAATCATATCCTTGTTTTACACGTAACATACAGTTATTTGGAAATATGTCGTCTATTGCCCTTACTCGCATGTGTGAATTACCTCTGAGTAGTCCGGCAGGGCGTTGTTTTCACACAACAGTTTGGAATCACAGTCATTAATTACACTTCCATAGGCGTTATTGACATTTTCCACATGGCTCACATCATGTCTTAACTTGTCACTTTGGATAATGCTATTTACCTGTAGATGTTAGGTTAATATATTGGTAAATAGCATTAGAATTATGCACGGCCGCTGTATTGACAGCGCGGCTATCGGGGAAAAATGAATGTTATACCCCCCGATAGATGCCAGATTTCAGTGATACAGATGTGCTGGTGCGATTGCAGTCATGGCTCACAGCACAGTGAGTGGCGGCTGTATGCAAGCATTGGCACTTTTAATCACAGCCAGTTCTACACTTATACATTGCAGATCAAGTTGTCAATCAAAATCCCTGGTCATACCAGTACAACTACACTGCTCAAAAAAATAAAGGGAGCACTCAAATAACACATCCTAGATCTGAATGAATGAAATATTATCATTGATTACTTCTGTACAAAGCTGAATGTGCTGACAACAAAATCATACAAAAATCATCAATGGAAATCAAATTTATTAACCAATGGAGGCCTGGATTGGAGTCACACACAAAATTAAAGTGGAATGTAATGTCCTTAAAACAAGTCAAAATGATGCTCAGTAGTGTATGTGGCCTCCACGTGCCTGTGTGACCTCCCTACTAGAGTTGAGCGATACTTTCCGATATCCAAAAGTATCGGAATCGGAATGGTATCGCCGATACCCAAAAAATATCGTCCATACCCGATACCGATACCGGAAATCCAATGTAAGTCTATGGGAACAAAATATCGGAATTAAAAAAACCCATTCTTGCCTTGTTGGTTAATTGTACATGAAGGAAAACAACAAAGAGTAATGTAGAATGTATTGGGGGAGGTTGAGGAGACATTAAAGGCATAGATGTTTAACCCAATCAAATGGAATAGCATTAATATATATTTTTTTAAATATGTTCGGATTGACAAAGAAATTGACAATGTTGTTAACATTTTTTCTATTTTGGCAAATATGTATATTTCACAACTTCCATGCTCTTCACCTTTTTAACTTTTGACACACTTTCTCCTTCATAATCTTCAGCAGCATCTTCTTTTTCATCAAATTATTCTTCATCTTCACCTTCTTTATCTTCTTCTTAAACTTCTTGCTATTCATCTTTTTGTTAACATTACTCATATTGTTCTTATTAAACTATTATTCTTCTTCATATTCTACTTCATCTTCATCTTCTTCATCATATTCTTATTTGTGACAGAGATTCCTGTACTTGTAATCTGTAAAAGTATGAATTTTTCATCTTCCGTTCTTGCTGTCACAAAAGATTTAAATTACAACAGTATTTGTCCGTGTTCAGTTTAGCCTGCAGCAGCAGGCATTTTCCAGGGGCACCACGAGGAGGAACGGACTCCACCCCCATACACTGCTTGTCTTCTTCTGCTTATAATTTAGACATATATTTGCTCTTCATTTTGTCTTATACTTCATGTTCTTCTGCTTTTGATCTTCTGTTATGTTCTTCTGTCTCTTTCTGTATCTGTAGTTTGTCTTAACCTTCTTTGTCCTGTTGGTGATCTTCTTCTGGGTAATCTTTTATTTCTTCTTTGTGATGGTGTTCAGGCTGGTTGGCTTGATGCTCGTCGTCCTTGTGGTCGTCATCTTCTTCGGGGTGGTCATCAGGGTCGTCGTCTTCATTGTTGGAGATCCAGAGTGATTACCCAAAAAAACATTTAAAAAATCTTCAATTTGTAAATGTAGCTGAAGGTACAAGAAGGCTGACTAACTTCCGAGAACCAGCTGACGTTACTGGAACCCGGACGGGTAGCAGAAGGTACAAGAGCCAATGCAAGTAACGAGGACCAGCTGACTGTGCTGGAACCCGGAGGGGCAGCAGAAGGAAAAGAGCCAATGGCACAACCGAGGACCAGCTGACATTACTGGGACACGGTTACTAAGCAGGAGGTACCTGTGCTCCAAAGCACTACCAAGGACCAGCAGACGTTGCTGGAACTCGGATACCGAGATGGAGGCACCTAGGCCAAAGGCACTGCGTAGAACCTGCTGACGGTACTGGAACCCGGACGGGTAGCATAAGGCACCCATGTAAGTTGACAGGCCGCAAGCCGTCCGCAGTTACCGAATCACACAGTCCTACAGTGGGTGCTTGTCCTATTGTCATAACGGAAACAGCCTTTATTTACTTATCCCACAGCACACATAGGAATCACCTAAACTGTAGGCACCATACAGTCGGCTAACCCGAATGCAACACGACAGGACAACTTATTGGAGGCAAATTGACGTTGACACTGCCAGGAAACAGCTGTCGTGCTGTAACCAGGCTAGGCAGGAGTCAGTACCCCTGCCAATTACTTCCGAGCAACAACTGGCGGTGTTGGAGCCCAGGGATGAGAAGAGAACAGGGTGGAGGCAGCAGGACTTTTTGTTGCCGTACACACAGCAGGGGAACAGCTGACATTACTGAACCCCAGTAACACAGGAGCAAGTGTTGACTGTGCTAACAGCACTTCCGAGCAACAACTGGCGGTGTTGGAGCCCAGGGTCAAGGAGGGTGTAGGCAGAGGCCTAGTATGAGATGTTTGAAGTTAAATTTGTAGTTAGCAGCATAAATTTTTGCCAGACACACAGCAGGGGAACAGCAGGCGTTACTGAACCCCACAAACACATCAGCGATTGTTTTGATCTGTGCATCCAACACTTGTGAGCAGCAACTGGCGGTGTTGAAGCCCAGGGTCAAGAAGGGTTTTGAAATAAAATATTGAGTTATTGCCTTGTTACGTGGCCATTGCAAATGTATGTACTTCAAACAAGAAAAAATGAATGTTTACTAGGACAATAAAATGATGAATTTCAATTCCAAGAATAAAAATAAACACCCTTAAAATATAAACGCATATAAGCACATGGCAACAAGAAATGGAACAACACACCACCCAAAATTTATTTTACAAAATATAGTGTTGTAAATTTATGAATAAAAGTCAATTTTTGTATTTAGGAATGATGCGTAAGGAACGCTATGTTAAACCATAACATAGTGAAGACAATGGATTTTGTAATAGTCACTCATCATCATCATTACAATTTATATGTGACAGTCACACAGATTAAAATTATTTCACTTACGAAAATTGTTAGTTCGGACAGCATTTATTACATGTCCAGCATGGACTCATCAAAGTGATGAGATGACGCAATAATGTACGATAAAAAATAAACATTTTAAAACCCATTATGCATTGTACACATTTAAAGCGGTGCCTCAAGTGAGGTGACCAAAGGACGAGATAGTAAGTTATATGCGTATAGCTGCGCTCCGAGGGTAATGCGCAGTTAATGTACGCCGGCGGTTGCAATCATGCATATTTCTGAAGTGTTGACGAGGTAGCATGTCGGTCGCAGGCTTATCCGGCAACATTACCCCTTGCACGGAGTAGCGGCTATAAATGACTCCGTCTAATGTGGGCACCGCCAGGGACGGATCGGCAGCAGTATCCTTTCGTTAAACCCCCCATGAGCCCACAAAACAGCGCGATCTTTCGCCCGCGCTGACTGAGGGGAATTCTAGACGCTCATGAATCCCCAGGATCCAAGCAAAGGGCGCTAGGGGACCACCGGAGACGCCTTTCATCGTGGCTGCTATTTAGGAGCAGGCTGAGGAAGGTCTGAATCTAGCAGGCCATCCTTGGTGGACAGAGTACTGGTGTCCATGAAATGGGGGAGGGAATCAGTGTATGAAAATTCATATGGAGTCCCTACCCAGGGACGAAGTAAAAATTTGTATAATAAGAAATTACTTCCTTGAGGTGTTCCCCAAAAAAAAAAAAAAAATATTCCCCAATAAATTCATTACTTATTGTAAATAAAAAAAATAAAACAATAAAAGTACACATATATGGTATCCCCCGCGTCCGTAACGACCCCCACTATAAAACTGTCCCACTAGTTAACCCCTTTTGTGAACCCCTTAAAAAATAAAAAATAAAAACGAAGCAAAAAATCAGTGCTTTATCATCATACCGCTGAACAAAAAGTGGAATAACACGCGATCAAAAAGACGGATATAAATCAACATGGTACCGCTGAAAACGTCATCTTGTCCCGCAAAAAACGAGCTGTCACACAGCATCATCAGCAAGAAAATAAAAAAGTTATAGCTCGCAGAATAAAGCGATGCAAAAATAATTATTTTTTATATAAAATTGTTTTTATTCTATAAAAGCGCCAAAACATAAAAAAATTATATAAATGAGGTATCGCCATAATCGTACTGACCCGAAGAATAAAACTGCTTTATCGATTTTACCACACGCGGAACAATAAAAACGCCTCACCCAAAAGAAATTCATGAATTGCTGATTTTTGTTCATTCTAACCTCCCAAAAATCGAAATAAAAAGCGATCAAAAAATGTCACGTGCTCAAAAATGGTACCAATAAAAGCGTCACCTCGTCCCGCAAAAATTAAGACCTCACATGACATTGTGGGCCAAAATATGCAAAAATTATAGCTCTCAAAATGTGGGGATGCAAAAAACTACTTTTTGCAATAAAAAGCGTCTTTTAGCGTGACAGCTGCCAATCATAAAAACCCGCTATAAATAGTAAATCAAACCCCCCTTTATCACCCCCTTAGTTAGGGAAAAATAATAAAATAAAAAAAATGTATTTATTTCCATTTTCCCATTAGGGTTAGGGTTAGGGTTTCGGCTAAAGTTAGGGTTAGGGTTGGCGCTAAAGTTAGGATTAGGGTTAGAGTTAGGATTAGGGTTAGGGTTGGGATTAGGGTTGGGACTAGGGTTAGGGGTGTGTTGGGGTTAGGGTTGGAGTTAGAATTGGGGGGTTTCCGCTGTTTAGGCACATCAGGGGCTCTCCAAATGTGACATGGCGTCTGATCTCCATTCCAGCCAATTCTGCGTTGAAAAAGTCAAACGGTGTTCCTTCACTTCTGAGCTCTGCCATGCGTCCAAACAGTAGTTTATCCCCACATATGGGGCATCAGCATACTCTGGACCCCAAGAGTTATTGTGAAATTTGTCCTATTTCTTCTGTTACCCTTGGGAAAATAAAAAACTGGGGGCGAAAATATTATTTTTGTAAAAAAAATAAGATTTTTTTTGTTTTTACGGCTGTACATTATAAACTTCTGTGAAGCACTTGGGCTTCATAGCGCTCACCACACATCTAAATAAGTTCCTTGTGGGGTCTATTTTCCAAAATGGGGTCACTTGTTGGGATTTCCACTGTTTAGGCGCATCAGGGGCTCTCCAAATGCGACATGACGCCCCCAGACCATTCCATCAAAGTCTGCAATCCAAAACGTCACTACTTCCCTTTCCGAGCCCTGACATGCGCCCATACAGTAGTTTTCTCCCACATATTGGGTATCAGCGTACTCAGGACAAATTGGACAACAACTTTTGGGGTCCAATTTCTCCTGTTGCCCTTGTGAAAATAAAATATTGGGGGCGAAAAAATCATTTTTGTAAAAAAAAAAAGGATTTTTTATTTTTTACGGCTGTGCGTTATAAACTTCTGTGAAGCACTTCGGGTTCAAAGTGCTCACCACACATCTAGGTAAGTTCCTTGTGAGGTCTATTTTCCAAAATGGGTCACTTGTGGGGGGTTTCCACTGTTTAGGCGCATCAGGGCTCTCCAAATGCGACATGACGCCCCCAGACCATTCCATCAAAGTCTGCAATCCAAAACGTCACTACTTCCCTTTCCGAGCCCTGACATGCGCCCATACAGTAGTTTTCTCCCACATATTGGGTATCAGCGTACTCAGGACAAATTGGACAACAACTTTTGGGTCCAATTTCTCCTGTTACCCTTGTGAAAATAAAATATTGGGGGCGAAAAAATCATTTTTGTAAAAAAAAAAAGGATTTTTTATTTTTACGGCTGTGCGTTATAAACTTCTGTGAAGCACTTCGGGGTTCAAAGTGCTCACCACACATCTAGATAAGTTCCTTGTGGGGTCTATTTTCCAAAATGGGGTCACTTGTGGGGGGTTTCCACTGTTTAGGCGTATCAGGGGGTCTCCAAATGCGACATGACGCCCCCAGACCATTCCATCAAAGTCTGCAATCCAAAACGTCACTACTTCCCTTCCGAGCCCTGACGTGCACCCATACAGTATTTTCTCCTACATATTGGGTATCAGCGTACTCAGGACAAATTGGACAACAACTTTTGGGTTCCAATTTCTTCTGTTACCCTTGTGAAAATAAAATATTGGGGGCGAAAAAATCATTTTTGTAAAAAAAAAAAAGGATTTTTTATTTTAAGGCTGTACGTATAAACTTTAGTGAAACACCTGGGGGTTCAAAGTTCTCACCACACATCTAGATAAGTTCCTTGAGGGGTCTAGTTTCCAAAATGGTGTCATTTGTGGGGGGTTTCCACTGTTTAGGCAGATCAGGAGCTCTCCAAACACGACATGGCGTCCAGCCAATTCTGCGTTGAAAAAGTGAGATGGCGCTCCTTCCCTTCCAAACTCTGCCATGCACCCAAACAGTGGTATACCCCCACATATGGGTATCAGTGTACTCAGGACAAATTGCACAATAACTTTTGGAGTCTTGTTTCCCTTGGAAAAATAAAAATTCGGGTGAAAAGATCATTTTTGTGGAAAAAATATGATTTTTAAATTTTACGGCTCTACGTTATAAACTTGTGTGAAGCACTTGAGGGTTCAAATTGCTCACCAAAGATCTAGATAAGTTCCTTAGGGGGTCTAGTTTCCCAAATGGGTCATTTGTGGGGGGTTTCCACTGTTTAGGCACATCAGGGCTCTCCAAATGCAACATGGCATCCAATCTCAATTCCAGCCAATTTTGGTTGAAAAAGTCAAATGGTGCTCCTTCCCTTCCGAGCTCTGCCGTGCGCCCAAACAGTGGTTCCCCCCCACATATGGGGCATCAGCGTACTCAGGACAAATTGGACAACAACTTATATGGTCCAATTTCTCCTGATACCCTTGGGAAAATAAAAAAATTAGTGACTAAAAGATAATTTTTGTGGGAAAAAAATAGGATTTTTTATTTCATGCCCGGCATTATAAACTTGTGTAAGCACTTGGGGGTTCAAAGTGCTCACCAAAGATCTAGATAAGTTCCTTAGGGGGTCTAGTTTCCAAAATGGGGTCACTTGTGGGGATTTCCACTGTTTAGGCTCATCTGGGGCACTGCAAACGGAACATGACCCCATCAACGTCTGCATTCCAAAACGTTACTACTTCCTTTCCAAGCCCTGCCGTGCGCCCAAACAGTTTTCCACCCCCACATATGGGGTATCAGCGTACTCAGGACAAATTGGACAACAACTTTTGGGGTCCAATTTCCTTGGGAAAATTCAAAAATTTAGGACTAAAAAATCATTTTTGTGGAATTTTTTTTTTTTTTTTCACACCCAGGCATTATAAACTTTTGTGAAACACTTGGGGGTTCAAAGTGCTCACAACAGATCTAGATAAGTACCTTAGGGGGTCTAGTTTCCAAAATGGTGTCACTTGTGGGGGTTTCCACTGTTTAGGCGCATCAGAGGTTCTCCAAGCGCGACATGGCGTCCAATCTCAACTCCAGCCAATTTTAGTTTGAAAAAGTCAAACGGCGCTCCTTCCCTTACGAGCTCTGCCGTGTGCCCAAACAGTGGTTTTCCCCCACATATGGGGTATTGGCGTACTCAGGAGAAATTGCATAACAACCTTATCTGTCCATTTTCTCCTTTTACCCTTGTGAAAATAAAAAAAAAGTTTGTAAAAGATCATTTTTGTGGCTAAAAAGTTAAATATTCATTTTTTCCTTCCACGTTGCTTTAGTTCCTGTGAAGCACCTGAAGGTTAATAAACTTCTTGAATGTGGTTTTGAGTACCTTGAGGGTGCAGTTTTTAGAATGTGTCACTTTTGGGTATTTTCTGTCATGTAGACCCCTCAAAGTGACTTCAAATGTGAGGTGGTCCCTAAAAAAAATGGCTTTGTAAATTTTGTTGTAAAAATGAGAAATCGCTGGTCAACTTTTAACCCTTATAACTTCCTAACAAAAAAAAAATTTTGATTCCAAAATTGTGCTGATGTAAAGTAGACATGTGGGAAATGTTATTTCTTAACTATTTTGTGTTACATATTTCTCTGTTTTAAGGGAATAAAATTCAAAGTTTGAAAATTGCTAAATTTTCAAAATTTTCGCCATATTTGCGTATTTTTCAAAAATAAACGCAAGTTTAAGGAAGAAATTTTACCACTAACATGAAGACAATATTTCCGTAAAACATCTCAAATCGCGAAATCTTTGAAGCGTCCAGATTAAACCTCATAAAGAGAACAGTAGTCGAAATTGTAAAATTGTCCGTCATTACGTGCAAACCACCCTTGGTGGTAAGGGTTAAAAAAACATTATGCATTGTCACAATTTAAGTGGGTGCCTGCAAGTGGAGGTGAAACAAAGGCTACAGATAGTAAAGGTATATACTATGTCTGTATCAGACAGTGGCCAGCCTCTGATGGGTAATGGCGATGTTATACTGTACGTCAATAAAGGCTGCGTCTGCAATCATGCATTTTTGCTTGTAGAGTGTTGAAGAGGGTAAAAAAGCATGTCTGGTTGCGCAAGGCTTTATCCGGCAACACTACCTTCCTTGTGTCACGGGTAGGGTAGCTTGTGTCTATTATATGACTCTCTCTAAAATGTGACGTTACGCAGCCTTATTCTGCCCTAGGGACGGCAAAAATACGACAGCAGTAATCATTTACTGTATAAAACTCCACCTATGAGCAACAAAACAAGCACGTTCCCTCTTCCGGTTCCTGCGCTGACATGTGAGGAGGGAATTTGGAGACGCTCATGAATTCCTCCCAGGTATCCAAGCATATCGGGCCGATAGGAGAGCAGTAAAACCACCCCCGGGAACACTGACACCTTTTACATTCGTGGGGACATAATTTATGGAGCGCTGTTGTGAATGGGCTTGAGATGAGTTCTGAGCAGAGGCTCCCTCTGGTGGTTACAAGCGGTACTGGTCTGTCCAGTGAAGATTGTGGGGATTGGGAATCAGGTGTTACTGACTTGTTCTTATATAAGGGAGTCGCCTTCCCATCAGGGTTGCCGGTGATCAATTCTTCTGGTCTCATTCCTTGATTCCTGTTTCCCTTGTAGCCTGCTGTGTTGTGTCTGCATCTCCTGCTAACAGATAAGACATTTTCTTCTTTTTGTTTTTGTGCTTGATTTTTGCATTTTGTCCTGCACTTCTGTGGGGGCCTTCAGGGTCCCCTCCGGGGGCTTTGCCCTCTCAGTTTAGTTCAGCCACTGATGTTTGTACTTTTGCTTTTTCCAGTTTTTTCAGTGGCTGCTGTTTGATTTTGTTACACCAGAGAACTAATTTAGGTGGTAGAGGTCGTGTGATCTCAGGTGTTTTTGAAATTATTAGAGTTGGTGCTTTTCAGGGTTTTCTGGGATTGCAGTAAGTACCCTTCCTATCCTTTTCTATTTAGTTAGTTTGGGCCCCAACGTTTGCTCATACTATTTTCTGTCTGTGTCTCTATTTCTTCTTGTCTAACCGCCATTATATGTTTGGGGGCTTTCTATTATCTTTGGGGTTCTGCTCCGGGGCAGATAGCTTTCCTATTTCTATCTTTAGGTGTAGTTAGTTTCTCAGGCTGTGACGAGGCGTCTAGGACCAACTTAGGAACGCTCCACGGCTGCCTCTAGTTGTGGTGGTTAGTCAGGGTACTGCAATCTCATAGATTCCAACTGCTCTGGTGTATTGCCTTTTTTACCTGCACTCCTCAGCTACCGAAACATAACAGTATCACCGGCCTAAAATTTAAAATTGTATTGTACTCACAGAAGGGAAAAAAAAAAAATAAAAAAATTGTGGTGAAAGAAAAAAAAAACGGTTGTCAGAGTTGTCAGAGATATTTTTCTGTTTGTTGCATTTTTTTTTCCCTCTGTATCTCTGGGTGCTGGGGAGGATTTTTTCTCTCAATGGAGTTTGCACAGTTGTCTGGCCGTGTGGATCAGCTTGCCACTGAGGTTCAGAGTATTGCTGCATATCTTGCTAGGTTGCCTGTTGTGGAACCTAGGATCCCCATGCCAGATTTGTTTTTAGGGGATCGAGCTAAGTTTCAGAATTTCAAAAATAATTGTAAATTGTTTTTTGCCTTAAAATCTAAGTCCTCAGGGAACGCAGCGCAGCAGGTTCAAATTGTGATCTCTCTCCTGCGCGGCGATCCTCAGGATTGGGCTTTTTCCCTGACACCTGGGGATCCTGTTTTGAGTGATGTTGATGCATTTTTTCAGGCTTTGGGGTTATTGTACGATGAGCCTAATGTCACTGATCAAGCTGAAAAAGCTTTGTTGGCATTAAATCAGGGGCTTGATGACGCTGAGTTATACTGTCAGAGATTCCGTAGGTAGGCAGTCCTGACCAAATGGAATGACGACGCTTTGGCAGCCCTTTTTCGGAAGGGTCTGTCAGATAATGTAAAGGATGTTATGGTGGGATTCCCTGTCCCCTCTGGTCTCAATGATTCTATGTCATTAGCAATTCAAATTGACAGACGTTTGCGTGAGCGGAGAAGTATGCGTGGAATAGTGTTGCCTTGTGAACCTGCTTCTGAATTCATGCAGTGTGATAGAGTGGTGTCTGGGGCACAGCGTCATGAGTTTCGAAAGCGCAATGGGTTATGTTTCTACTGTGGTGATGCCTCTCATGCTATTTCAGTCTGCCCTAGGCGGGGACGACGTTTTGCACGCTCAGTTGTCTTGGGTAGTGTTCAGACTAAGTTTTTATTAACTGTCACTCTGATATGCTCTCTGTCCTCATTTTCTGCTCAGGCTTTCGTTGATTCTGGAGCAGCTATTAACCTGATGGATTATGATTTTGCTAAACGTTGTGGGTTTCCCTTGATACCCCTACAGAAGTCTATTCCCTACTGGGGATCGATTCTACCCCTTTGGCTGAGAATAAACCTCAGTTATCTACTCAGGTGATAATGAGGGTGGAACCTGATCATCAGGAGTGCTGCAAATTTTTGGTTTTGTATAATCTGCATGATATTATCGTACTGGGTTTCCCTTGGTTACAGTCTCATAATCCTGTTTTGGATTGGAAATCTGTGTCTGTAACCAGTTGGGGCTGCCAATGTGTTAATACCAACACTCCTGTTTTTTCTGCCTCCCCCCAGGCTCAGGATGTTCCTGACTTTTAATTGATTTTTCTGATGTGTTTAGCGAAAGTAAATCTGCATCCTTGCCTCCCCATAGGAGCTATGACTGCGCTATTGAATTAGTACCTGGTAGTAAATTCCCTAAAGGTCGCCTTTTTAACTTGTCTGTACCTGAACATGAGCTATGCGGTCTTATATCAAGGAGTCATTGGAGAAGGGTCATATCAGACCATCCTCTTCACCCTTAGGTGCCGGTTTTTTCTTTGTGGCCAAAAAAGATGGTTCATTAAGGCCGTGTATTGATTATCGTCTTTTGAACAATATTACTGTGAAATATCAATACCCGTTACCCTTGATTTCTGACCTGTTTTCCAGGGTGAAAAACGCTACTTGGTTAACCAAGCTTGACCTCAGGGGGGCATATAACCTTATTCGCATTAAGCACGGGGATGAATGGAAGACGGCATTCAATACCCCTGAGGGGCATTTTGAGTACCTTGTGATGCCCTTTGGGCTCACTAATGCTCATTCTGTCTTCCAGTCCTTCATGAATGACATTTTCAGGGATTTTGTGGATAAATTTCTGATTGTTTATTTGGATGATATCTTGATTTTTTCTAATGACTGGGACTCTCATGTGAAACATGTTCGAACTGTGTTCCAGATTTTGAGAGAGAATGCTCTGTATGTGAAGGGATCAAAGTGTCTTTTTGGCATACAGAGGATTCATTTCTGGGATTCATTTTGTCCCCATCTGTTATTGAAATGGACCCGGTCAAGGTTCAGGCCATCTGTGATTGGGTCCAACCTACTTCATTAAAGGCTCTTCAAAGATTTTTGGGTTTTGCCAATTTTTATCTTAAATGTATTGGTAATTTCTCGGTTATTGTTAAACCATTAACTGATTTGACCAAGAAGGGTTCTGATGTGGTGAATTGGCCTCCTGAGGCAGTCTCTGCATTTCAGGAACTTAAGCAAAGATTCACTTCTGCTCCTGTTCTACGGCAGCCTGATGTTTCTCTGCCATTTCAGGTGGAGGTTGATGCCTCTGAAATTGGGGCAGGTGCCGTTTTGTCCCAAAAAGATCCAGAGACCTCTAAAAGTAACTCTTGTGCCTTTTTCTCTCGAAAATTTTCTCCTACTGAACGTAATTATGACGTGGGTAATCGGGAGTTATTGGCCATGAAGTGGGCTTTTGAAGAGTGGAGACATTGGCTGGAGGGAGCCAAACATCAGGTGGTGGTCCTTACTGACCATAAGAATCTGGTTTATCTGGAATCTGCCAAGCGACTCAATCCTAGACAGGCCAGGTGGGCCTTGTTTTTCACACGTTTTAATTTTGTGGTTTCCTTTCTTCCTGGCACTAAGAATGTTAAGGCGGATGCCCTCTCGAGGAGTTTCCTTGCGGACTCTCCTGAGTTATCTGATCCTTCTGTTATTTTGAAAGAGGGTGTAGTTCTTTCCGCCATCTCACCCAATTTGAGACTTGCTCTGGAGGGGTGTCAGGAGGATAGGCCCGAGCGCTGCCCTGTTGGAAAATTGTTTGTCCCGGACCAGTGGAAAAAGTGTGTGATGTCTGAGATTCATTGTTCCGCATTGGCTGGGCATCCCGGAGTTTTTGGTACCAGAGACTTGGTTAGTCGGTCCTTTTGGTGGCCTACCTTGTCTCGTGATGTCAGGGAATTTGTGCAGTCCTGCGGGACTTGCTCTCGCTCCAAGCCTTGCTCTCGCTCTAGTGGTTTGTTGATGCCATTGCCTGTGCCCAAGAGACCATGGACCCATATCTCTATGGATTTCATTTACTACCTTCCTATTTCTCAGAGAATGACCGCCATCTGGGTGATTTGTGATAGGTTTTCCAAGATGATACATATTGTGCCATTGCCTAAGTTGCCTTCCTCCTCTGAATTGGTGCCGTTGTTCCTTCAGCACGTGGTTCGTTTACACGGCATTCCTGAGAACATTGTGTCTGACAGAGGAGTCCAGTTTGTTTCCAGATTTTGGAGGACCTTTTGTTCTAAACTGGGTGTTCAATTGTCTTTCTCCTCGGCATTTCATCCTCAGACCAATGGTCAAACTGAGAGAACAAACCAGACATTGGAGACTTATCTAAGATGCTTTGTGTCTGCTGATCAGGATGACTGGGTCTCTTTTTTGCCTTTGGCTGAGTTTGCTCTTAATAATAGGGCTAGCTCTGCCACTTTGATGTCTCCGTTTTTCTGTAATTCTGGGTTTCACCCTCGATTTTCTTCAGGACAGACGGAGGCTTCTGTCTGTCCAGGTGTTGACTCTGTTGTGGAGCGTATGCAGCGGATTTGGGACCAGGTAGTGGAGAGGTTGTCCCTCTCTCAGGAGAGGTCCCATCGGTTTGCTAACCGGCATGGGACTGATGGTCCTCGGTTTAAAGTGGGGGACTTGGTCTGGTTGTCCTCAAGAAATATTCCTATGAGAGTAGCATCTCCTAAATTTAAGCCTAGGTTCATTGGACCTTATAAGATTATGGAGATTCCTAATCCTGTTTCTTTTCGTTTGCTTCTTCCAGGGACATTTAAGATCCATAACGTGTTCCACAAGTCCTTGTTGAAGAGGTTTGTTGAGCCAGTGGTTCCTGCTGCTGTGCCTCCTGACCCTGTTTTGGTTGAGGGCAATCTGGAGTATGTGGTTGAGAAAATATTAGATTCTCGTTTTTCTAGACGGAAACTCCAGTATTTGGTTAAGTGGAGAGGTTATGGTCAGGAAGACAATTCTTGGGTGTTTGCTTCGGACATCCATGCTAGGAGACTCATCCGTGCATATCATAGAACTCATCCTGATCGACCTGGTTGCTCAAATGAGGGTTCGGTGACCCCTCCTCAAGGGGGGGGTTACTGTTGTGAATGGGCTTGAGATGAGTTCTGAGCAGAGGCTCCCTCTGGTGGTTACAAGCGGTACTGGTCTGTCCAGTGAAGATTTTGGGGATTGGGAATCAGGTGTTACTGACTGGTCTTATATAAGGGAGTCGCCTTCCCATCAGGGTTGCCGGTGATCAATTGTTCTGGTCTCATTCCTTGATTCCTGTTTCCCTTGTAGCCTGCTGTGTTGTGTCTGCATCTCCTGCTAACAGATAAGACATTTTCTTCTTTTTGTTTTTGTGCTTGATTTTTGCATTTTGTCCTGCACTTCTGTGGGGGCCTTCAGGGTCCCCTCCGGGGGCTTTGCCCTCTCAGTTTAGCTCAGCTACTGATGTTTGTACTTTTGCTTTTTCCAGTTTTTTCAGTGGCTGCTGTTTTGATTTTGTTACACCAGAGAACTAATTTAGGTGGTAGAGGTCGTGTGATCTCAGGTGTTTTTGAAATTAGTAGAGTTGGTGCTTTTCAGGGTTTTCTGGGATTGCAGTAAGTACCCTTCCTATCCTTTTCTATTTAGTTAGTTTGGGCCCCAACGTTTGCTCATACTATTTTCTGTCTATGTCTGTATTTCTTCTTGTCTAACCGCCATTACATGTTTGGGGCTTTCTATTATCTTTTGGGTTCTGCTCCGGGGCAGATACTTTCCTATTTCTATCTTTAGGTGTAGTTAGCGCATGGAGGAGAGAAAGAGGAAAGAGGCGCGATGCTGATCGCTGCCATAGACATGCATCAAGAGCTATTATCAGAAGCACCATGTGACCTGAGAGTTCCTCAGGAATTTGATTCCCAGAAAATGGCTGGAGAGATCACAGTCCTTCTCTTACCAGACATTCAAAAGCTGCTGGAGTCGGCATTGCAATCGTCATTGTCTTCCATACAAAAGTCTGTAGATCTGAATACCATTGCAATCACCAAGCTGCAACAGGATGTGGCGCTGCTACAACAGGAGAAGCAACTTTCCCAAGACAGAGAACAGAACCTTCAGCAGAACTTACAAAATTTGATAGACAAAACAGAGGACTTGGAAAATCGCTCGAGACGAAGCAATTTACGTCTCGTAGGACTGCCTGAATCGTTTCAATCAGCAGACTTACAATCCATCTGTGAGAATGATCTAACGAAAATATTGTGACTTAAGTACTACTGTCGTGTGGAACGTGCACATTGTGTGGGACCGCCGCAAAACAACAACAGGCGAGGGGAGGCATGCAAACCAACGATGTACAGACCACGGCAAGTAATAATGAAGCTGTTAGATTATAACGACAAAGTTTCATTGTTACGGGCATTCAGAGAAGCGAGGCGCCCAGTGCTACTCCATGGCTATGAGATTCTGCTCTTTGAGGACTTCTCAGTATCGGTCTCAAAGAAGAGGAGGGCGTTCAGTTTCATTTGCACAACGTTGTTTGAGCGAGATGTTCGCTTTCAACTACTGTTCTCAGCGCGTTTGCAGTTACAAAGATCTGACGGGACATATGTCATTTATGACACACCAGAACAAGCCGAAGCAGCCTTGGAACGAAATCAACAAAGTGATAGGGAGGTACAGCGACGCAGTTCCAGGTTCTCCCCACGCAGACGACGACAAGATGGCAGTTCATGAAGGAGATCAGGAAAGATGAAAGAGATTCTCTCCACGTTAAATTACCAATGAGATATATTTGCTGTTTGAGCCGTTTCTATTGGAGTTCCTTCATACCTATGCTAAAGCATGATAGCTTTGCTGCAATTTTAGATGGTTAAATTAGTTAATTGATATTAGATGTTGAAGATCTCTCATGAGAGAGGGGATCTTGATACACGTGGGACAACTGACTTAAACATTACATATGGAGGGACAATAAGTGAAGCAGGCTATTGGGATTTCATGCTTTGGACACATGGGGGGGTACACTGAATAGCCTGGGAGGATGGGGGTAATCTCCTCACAGGTTAGAAAAAAGTAAGTCACATAAACAGAGGTAGTGGTAGAGAGACTACGACCGCTTACAGCGGTTTGTTGGTAAACAAGAGTTACTAGAAAAGGGACCTCTCTCCAATAATTAATCCTGGAATTGTCAATATATCTTGATTTGGTATTTGATATTGTGGCGCTACTTCCTCCTTTCCTTGCAGGTTGGTGCCAACGACTGCCATAAGAGGGTACACCGTCTCCTCCAGCACACTCATAATTTTCTGCCGCCCATTCAATATGAAGATCATCTCCTGGAATGTCAAAGGCTTGCGGGCGCCGGAGAAGCGCACAAAGATTCTGAGGTACCTCCGCCGGTGGAAGCCGGACATAGCACTTCTCCAAGAGACACATCTGAAGGTGACTGATTTTCCTCCCATGCTCAAATTTTGGGTGGGAGACAGTTACGGGTCACAGGGCACGGAGCGCAAGACAGGGGTATTGACGTTAATCAGCAAGCACTTCAAGGGCAAGGTGATTGACTCCGAAAATGACACAGATGGTCGTTGGGTGAGAATATCAGTATCACTTGACAACAAAACCTATAGTATTTATAACATATACGGACCCACAGAAGACAATGGACCATTTTTCCGAGAATTGGAGGCACGTATACTTCAAGACACAATTTCCCTGAAAATAGTAGGTGGTGACTTAAATACAGTGAATCGATCCAGTGAAGACCGTCGGTCGATGCGAACGACTGTGCGATCACATGACACACGTTTGAAACCCTTGCTAGACACGACTAACTTTGTAGACATTTGGAGACACCTGAACCCAGATGGCAGTGAATATTCCTTCTATTCGTCGGCACATGACTCTTGGTCAAGAATAGATTATATATTGCTATCACAGGAGCTAGTAAGGGGAGTGGAAGAGGCACATGTGCACAACGTAGCTATATCTGACCACGCACCCGTATCAGTGACCCTGCCAGATATGGTTTAGATGGGGCCAGACCAAACTTGGCGTTTCCCTTCCTATTTGTTAACGGATGAGAATTTTCGAGATCAGGTGAAGCAATGGTGGTTGGAATATGTAAGGTATAATGGAGATAGTAGGGATAGGCAGGAACTTTTATGGGCAGCAGGGAAGGCAGTAATGCGCGGGAAACTAATAGCTTATCAGACAACCCTAAAAAAGAAGATAGCGACAAACTACTCGCAGGCTAGCAGGATATTACGCGATAGCTACACGGCATACCTGAGAACTTCATCGACACAGGATAAAAATAGATGGAAGCAGGCTAAGGCTGACTTTGACCTATGGGTAGATCGACATGAGAGAACCAGTAATATGAATTATAGAGCCGATCTATATCGTTATGGTAGCAAATCAGGGAGACTATTATCATGACTAGCGAAAGGAAATCACATTCCTCAACATATTACAGCGTTAACGAATAAACATGGGATCATGATCGATCATGCTGATATTGAGGAAAGCCTTATATTTTAACATGATCGGTAAACTGATCAAATTTGCTGATGACACAAAGCTAGGAGGGGTAGCTAATACTAGAGAAGAGAGAGAGAGGATTCAAAAAGATATACATAAACTGGAGCAGTGGGCAGCAACTAACAGAATGGATTTTAACAGGGAAAAATGCAAAGTACTACATCTGGGCAATAAAAATGAAAAAAGCATATACAAAATGGGAGGAATAGGGCTAAGTAACAGCACATGTGAAAAAGACTTGGGTATACTAATTGATCACAGACTTAACATGAGTCAACAGTGTGATGCAGCAGCAAAAAAGGCAAATGCAATTCTAGGATGTATCAACAGAAGCATACAGTCTAGATCACGTGAGGTCATTATTGCCTCTACTCCTCTTTGGTCAGACCTCATCTGGAATACTGTGTCCAGTTTTGGGCACCACATTTTAAAAAAGACATCAACAAACTGGAGCAAGTTCAGAGAAGAGCCACCAGAATGGTGACCGGTCTGCAAACCATGTCCTATGAGAACGGTTGCAGGATTTGGGAATGTTTAGCTTGCAAAAAGAAGACTGAGAGGAGACTTAATAGCTGTCTACAAATATCTCAAGGGCTGTCACATTGTAGAAGGATCATCTTTATTCTCATTTGCACAAGGAAAGACTAGAAGCAATGGGATGAAACTGAATGGGAGGAGACACAGATTAGATATTAGAAAAAACTTTTTGACAGTTAGGGTGATCAATGAGTGGAACAGGCTGCCACAAGAGGTGGTGAGTTCTCCTTCAATGGAAGTCTTCAAACAGAGGCTGGATAGACATCTGTCTGGGATGATTTAGAGAATCCTGCTTTGAGCAGGGGGTTGGACCAGAAGGCCCAGGAGGTCCCTTCCAACTCTACCATTCTATGATTCTATGATTCTATGAAATGAATGTAAAGGTGGCGAGAATTTGAAAAAATACACCCAGAGAAGGGTGACGAGTGAAATAGTTTAATCAGGATCACAGCAAAGTTAGAGAAGGAAGATGACGGGAGGAATCCTAGAAGTTAGGGGTTTCCTTACAATTATTAACGAGTTTCGGTTTTCTGTTCTCTTGTTACTTAGACTTTTACAATGTTTATTTTATGACCATATCGGCTGCGACCGAGATGTGGAACGCCTTATGTGGCATTTTTGTTTTAAAAATACAAATAAAAAGGAATTTAAAAAAAAAAAAAAAAAACCTTCCCTCTTCAACAATCTACAAGACAAACAAGCATGATGGGTGACGCTGCCTTTATTGAGGTACAGTATTAGATCGACATTGTCCATGAGTAACTATGCACTGTGATAGCTATATAGCATTATTAATTTATATCTGTTGTGGTTGTTTCACCAGCACTTGCAGGTCTAACTACCTATTGTTAGTATGCATGATGCACTAGGTGTAATTATTTATTATTGCGCATTATTACCAGGTTTAGATGCTGGCCATTTCATATATGGTGTGTGAAGTTACAGTTGTCCTCAGTCTTTGTATTTTATTATGTCTGTCATAAATAAAACTCGTGAGGATGATGATGATGTTTATGATTCGTACATCCATTGACTGCATTATCTTACAGGTACAGATAACGTTCCTTAAGAACCATTAATTGATAATTATGAAATGTAGTTTTATGCATTAATTTCAAAAAGTAAACACTATGTTTTAGTTTTTGTTACCATTTCTACTAGCCATGTGCAGATATGCACTGTGATGACAAATTAATATTTGTCCATATTTCTTAGTAAAATGTATCTTTTTAGGCCTTGAAAACTTCAATCTTTCCTGTTTTAAGCATAACAATCAGGGTGACGGCTCTTCCCTATTTGGAGCATGTTCGACATGGGTTTTTCTGTGCATGTGTAGGGAACAGGAGACTTCTTGGTGGTGTGGTACACCAAAGGGGATCTTGCTGGATGGGAGATATATTTATTCTAGCAGACTGAAGTTTGCTCAGGATTTTACATGATCACAAGGACCTGTGATAAGGTCATAGTAACGTGATCTGGTCAGCTCATGTGTACCTCACCTGAGGGTGTGGAGTAGGCCTATAAAATAAGGAGCTGTTGTAGTTGGTGTGTGGAAGGAAGGAGTTTGGCTGGAGTCAGCCTGGAAGATTGTTTTGTTACTGTGTGCCAGTGTGCACCAGGAAGCGAGTACCAGACCACCCGGAATGGGACCTGGCGGTCTCTGCTGACCTGCAGCCGCTTAGTTAAGCCCGTCCCAAGCAAGGGTGAGTCTGGGACCAGTGGTTCTCCAAACTGTAGTGATTTATGTTCTGTTTTTATTTTGTTATCTGGACTTTTTGTGGAACTCATGATTAAAACCACTGCAATTTGAACTAAAAGGCTGTGTGTTTGCCTCATTACTGCGGCCCAGCCCTGCCTACCAGAGCGGATCCCTACAATTGGTGGCTTGAATGCGGGCAACGCAGTGAGGTCAGGCTGTTTTTTCCTGCATGACAGTAAATGTCCTGGGTAAAGAAAGTGACGCAAAACCCGGTGGATAACTGTCCGAAGATGGAGAACACCGTAAAAATGCTGGTGGAGGCCATGCGACAGCAACACCAGGCTACACAGCAGCAACAGCAGGCTATGCAGCAGCAGCAGGCTATACAGCAGCAGGCTATGGAGCGGCAGCAGGCTATACAGCAGCAGGCTATGGAGGAGCAGCAGATATTTAATCGACAGCAACAGGAAAACAATAGTCTACTGATGCAGCACATCACAGCACCGCAGACAGCAGGAGCTGCCCGGGGATGCCAGGATGTCCGGAAAGCGGTGCGTACAGCGATCCGAAATATGGAGCAATCAGATGACGTCGAGGTGTACCTGGAGATGTTTGAAGGCGTGGCTAAAAGGGAGAGACTGCCCCGGGACAAGTGGGCCGAGATCGTGGCTCCGTTTTTGACTTCAGGACCCGCAAAAGCCTATAGGGACCTACCCCCCGAGCAACAGGAGGACTATGAGAGCGTCAAGGGTGAGATACTCGCACGTCTTGGGGTAAATGTTTTGATCCGGGCCCAGCGGGTACACCAGTGGAAGTTTTCCCCTTCCGAGCCAGCTCGGTCCCAGTATTATGACTTGATACACCTGATAGAAAAGTGGTTGCAGCCGGAGGTGTTGTCACCCCGCGCTATGCTGGATCGTATAGTGACTGATAAATTCTGGAGAACTTTGCCCCACACCCTTCAAACATGGGTTGGACAGGCAGCCCCTACTGATGGTCTCCAAATGGTAGACCTCATTGAAAGATATGGGGCTACCAAGGAGATACAGGGAGAGACTACCCGGAAGGTACCAAGTAAATTCCCCAAACCTTCACCCACAGCTCGGCGAGCAGAGACTCGGAGGGCCGCCAGGACGGGTCGGGGAATGATAGGGGCCCCATAATCTGTTGGCGGTGCCAAGAACCAGGACTGTTATGTTTCGGTAGCTGAGGAGTGCAGGTAAAAAAGGCAATACACCAGAGCAGTTGGAATCTATGAGATTGCAGTACCCTGACTAACCACCACAACTAGAGGCAGCCGTGGAGCGTTCCTACGTTGGTCCTAGACGCCTCGTCACAGCCTGAGAAACTAACTACACCTAAAGATAGATATAGGAAAGCTATCTGCCCCGGAGCAGAACCCCAAAGATAATAGAAAGCCCCCAAACATGTAATGGCGGTTAGACAAGATGAAATACTGACACAGAAAGAAAATAGTATGAGCAAACGCTGGGGCCCAAACTAACTAAATAGAAAAGGATAGGAAGGGTACTTACTGCAATCCCAGAAAACCCTGAAAAGCACCAACTCTACTAATTTCAAAAATACCTGAGATCACACGACTCTTCCACCTAAATTAGTTCTCTGGTGTAACAAAATCAAAACAGCAGCCACTGAAAAAACTGGAAAAAGCAAAAGTACAAACATCAGTGGCTGAACAAAACTGAGAGGGCAGAAGCCCCCGGAGGGGACCCTGAAGGCCCCCACAGAAGTGCAGGACAAAATGCAAAAATATAGCACAAACACAAAAGAAGAAAATGTCTTATCTGTTAGCAGGAGATGCAGACACGACACAGCAGGCTACAAGGGAAACTGGAATAAAGGATTCAGACCAGAACAATTGATCACCGGCAACCCTGATGGGAAGGTGACTCCCTTATATAAGACCAGTCAGTAACACCTGATTCCCAGTCCTCACAATCTTCACTGGACAGACTAGAACCGCTTGTAACCACCAGAGGGAGCCTCTGCTCAGAACTCATCTCAAACCCATTCACAACAGTACCCCCCCTTGAGGAGGGGTCACCGAACCCTCATTTGAGCAACCAGGTCCGTCAGGATGAGTTCTATGATACGCACGGATAAGTCTCCTAGCATGGATGTCCGAAGCAAACACCCAAGAATTGTCTTCCTGACCATAACCTCTCCATTTAACCAAATACTGGAGTTACCGTCTAGAAAAACGAGAATCCAATATTTTCTCAACCACATACTCCAGATTGCCCTCAACCAAAACATCTACATGGCGGTACTCGAGGACCAGCATGTGTACAGTTCCATCCACTGGCGCCATGTCAGAGCCTGGTGGCGCTACATTGATGATATTTTTTGTGTTTGGGAAGGGAACATGAATGATCTGGTATCTTTCCATAGTTATCTGAACATGATTTTTCCTGAGCTGAAGTTCACCATGACGCATTCCTTTGACCGGATTCAATTTCTTGATACTCTAGTGTATAAATATAATGGAAGGTTATGCACTGATTTGTTCATAAAGGACACAGATAGGAACAGTCTTCTTGTTTTCGATAGTAATCATCCAAGAAAAATGATAGAGTCTCTGCCTTGGAGCCAGATGCTGAGAGTACGTAGGATAGTTAAGGATGAGACTGTTTTGGATAGAAGGCTTGAACAGATGTGTGAGAGATTTATTAGAAGGGGTTATCCTGAAAGGGACCTTAGAAAATTCAAGGAGAAGGCCTTGAAGACAACATTGGAAGATGTGAGAACAAAACGTACTAGGGTTCTCCCTAAAAGAGTCCCTTTTGTCTCTACCTTTTGCCCTATTAGTGGTAAAATAGGGAATATCTTGAACAAGCATTGGGGCCTATTGCATAGGGGTTTACCGGAAGTAACTGAATTTGCGCACAAGCCATTGCTTTCATATAGGCGAGGACGTAATTTGAAAGATAGGCTAGTCAAATCTGACATTGGATCTTCAAAAATATCTAGACAGTTGACATTGGGCCCTCCGAGGAATGGGAATTTTCCATGTTTGAATTGTGCTTGTTGTGGTAATATGATTAAGGGAGATAGTTTCGGGCACTCATATACTGGTCAACGCTTTCGGATCCAGGAACGGTATTCCTGTACATCCAGCTATGTAATCTATATGCTTGTGTGCCCGTGTGGACTCATGTACATAGGTGAGACGACGATGGAAGTCAAGGCCAGGATAAGCAAACACAAAAGTACTATCAGGACGAAAATGATGGAGCTGCCAGTATCTAAGCATTTTGTAGAATGTGGGCACCTGGTTAGTCAGCTGAGATTTAGGGTTATCGATGGGGTTCCACCCCTCAGGAGAGGTGGTGACAGGACTAAGTTGCTCAAACAGAAGGAACTCGTTGGATTTCCGTTTTGGGGACATTACAACCAAAGGGGTTGAATATAGAATATAATTTACATATTTGTGCTAGGTAATTCTTGCATCTGAATTCTGTGTTTGTTTTTAGATATATATTTTATTTATGTTTGTTGTTTTTTTAGGAATATAATCTGGAATGATCGGAGCATATGGTGACCTAATAATCCCTGATGATGACATCACTTATGTTTTTTGTACATTTAGTTAATCTCCCCTTTTCTGTATAAACTACTAAGCTGCACACTGTAGTTGGCTGTATTTTGCTGGGAGTTCTCAATGTCTCCTCGCCTTTAGAGTATTAAGCACTCCTCTGCTGCGGTTTGTGTGTGGTATACACTTTTAGCCAGCTCTGATTATAGTTCCGATGGTTTTGTGACATTGATGGTCATGTGACCAGCTGAAGCCCTGGTACAACCCATTGCGCATGCGCCGTTTTTTTTTTTTTTTTGCCCATATCAAGTCATGTGACCGGGTGTCGGATGATGCCTGTGATCACGTGATATTTTGGCCGTGACTTCTTTAAATGGAGGTCTATGATGTGGTCATCATGCGACGGGACCTTTGATGATGCTGGCGGTCACATGGTCGGATGTCTGCTGACGCTGGTGGTCACATGATCCACTCAGCGTTCTGCTGTGACGACCTCTGAACATGTGCCTTTGTTTACCACAGAAGGGGGTGTGCTAAGTGTGTCTTCTGAACTGTGTTCCTGTGGGCCCAAACTAACTAAATAGAAAAGGATAGGAAGGGTACTTACTGCAATCCCAGAAAACCCTGAAAAGCACCAACTCTACTAATTTCAAAAATACCTGAGATCACACGACCTCTTCCACCTAAATTAGTTCTCTGGTGTAACAAAATCAAAACAGCAGCCACTGAAAAAACTGGAAAAAGCAAAAGTACAAACATCAGTGGCTGAACAAAACTGAGAGGGCAGAAGCCCCCGGAGGGGACCCTGAAGGCCCCCACAGAAGTGCAGGACAAAATGCAAAAATATAGCACAAACACAAAAGAAGAAAATGTCTTATCTGTTAGCAGGAGATGCAGACACGACACAGCAGGCTACAAGGGAAACTGGAATAAAGGATTCAGACCAGAACAATTGATCACCGGCAACCCTGATGGGAAGGTGACTCCCTTATATAAGACCAGTCAGTAACACCTGATTCCCAGTCCTCACAATCTTCACTGGACAGACTAGAACCGCTTGTAACCACCAGAGGGAGCCTCTGCTCAGAACTCATCTCAAACCCATTCACAACAGTCCGAAGCAAACACCCAAGAATTGTCTTCCTGACCATAACCTCTCCATTTAACCAAATACTGGAGTTACCGTCTAGAAAAACGAGAATCCAATATTTTCTCAACCACATACTCCAGATTGCCCTCAACCAAAACAGGGTCAGGAGGCACAGCAGCAGGAACCACTGGCTCAACAAACCTCTTTAACAAGGACTTGTGGAACACGTTATGGATCTTAAATGTCCCTGGAAGAAGCAAACGAAAAGAAACAGGATTAATAATCTCCATCATCTTATAAGGTCCAATGAACCTAGGCTTAAATTTAGGAGATGCTACTCTCATAGGAATATTCTTTGAGGACAACCAGACCAAGTCCCCCACTTTAAACCGAGGACCATCAGTCCTATGCCGGTTAGCAAACCGCTGGGCCCTCTCCTGAGAGAGGGACAACCTCTCCACTACCTGGTCCCAAATCAGTTGCATACGCTCCACAACAGAGTCAACACCTGGACAGACAGAAGCCTCCGTCTGTCCTGAAGAAAATCGAGGGTGAAACCCAGAATTACAGAAAAACGGAGACATCAAAGTAGCAGAGCTAGCCCTATTATTAAGAGCAAACTCAGCCAAAGGCAAAAAGAGACCCAGTCATCCTGATCAGCAGACACAAAGCATCTTAGATAAGTCTCCAATGTCTGGTTTGTTCTCTCAGTTTGACCATTGGTCTGAGGATGAAATGCCGAGGACAAAGACAATTGAACACCCAGTTTAGAACAAAAAGTCCTCCAAAATCTGGAAACAAACTGGACTCCTCTGTCAGACACAATGTTCTCAGGAATGCCGTGTAAACGAACCACGTGCTGAAGGAACAACGGCACCAATTCAGAGGAGGAAGGCAACTTAGGTAATGGCACAAGATGTATCATCTTGGAAAACCTATCACAAATTACCCAGATGGTGGTCATTCTCTGAGAAACAGGAAGGTCGGAAATGAAATCCATAGAGATATGGGTCCATGGTCTCTTGGGCACAGGCAATGGCAACAACAAACCACTAGAGCGAGAGCAAGACTTGGAGCGAGAGCAAGTCCCACAGGACTGCACAAATTCCCTGACATCACGAGACAAGGTAGGCCACCAAAAGGACTGACTAACCAAGTCTCTGGTACCAAAAATTCCGGGATGCCCAGCCAACGCGGAACAATGAATCTCAGACATCACACTCTTTTTCCACTGGTCCGGGACAAACAATTTTCCAACAGGGCAGCACTCGGGCCTATCCTCCTGACACCCCTCCAGAGCAAGTCTCAAATTGGGCGAGATGGCGGAAAGAACTACACCCTCTTTCAAAATAACAGAAGGATCAGATAACTCAGGAGAGTCCGCAAGGAAACTCCCGAGAGGGCATCCGCCTTAACATTCTTAGTGCCAGGAAGAAAGGAAACCACAAAATTAAAACGTGTGAAAAACAAGGCCCACCTGCCTGTCTAGGATTGAGTCGCTTGGCAGATTCCAGATAGACCAGATTCTTATGGTCCGTAAGGACCACCACCTGATGTTTGGCTCCCTCCAGCCAATGTCTCCACTCTTCAAAAGCCCACTTCATGGCCAATAACTCCCGATTACCCACGTCATAATTACGTTCAGTAGGAGAAAATTTTCGAGAGAAAAAGGCACAAGGGTTACTTTTAGAGGTCTCTGGATCTTTTTGGGACAAAACGGCACCTGCCCTAATTTCAGAGGCATCAACCTCCACCTGAAATGGCAGAGAAACATCAGGCTGCCGTAGAACAGGAGCAGAAGTGAATCTCTGCTTAAGTTCCTGAAATGCAGAGACTGCCTCAGGAGGCCAATTCACCACATCAGAACCCTTTCTGGTCAAATCAGTTAATGGTTTAACAATAACCGAGAAATTACCAATAAATTTACGATAAAAATTGTCAAAACCCAAAAATCTCTGAAGAGCCTTTAATGAAGTAGGTTGGACCCAATCACAGATGGCCTGAACCTTGACCGGGTCCATTTCAATAACAGATGGGGACAAAATGAATCCCAGAAATGAGATCCTCTGTACGCCAAAAAGACACTTTGATCCCTTCACATACAGAGCATTCTCTCTCAAAATCTGGAATACAGTTCGAACATGTTTCACATGAGAGTCCCAGTCATTTGAAAAAATCAAGATATCATCCAAATAAACAATCAGAAATTTGTCCACAAAATCCCTGAAAATGTCATTCATGAAGGACTGGAAGACGGAAGGAGCATTAGTGAGCCCAAAGGGCATCACCAGGTACTCAAAATGCCCTTCAGGGTATTGAATGCCGTCTTCCATTCATCCCCGTGCTTAATGCGAATAAGGTTTTACGCCCCCCTGAGGTCAAGCTTGGTAAACCAAGTAGCGTTTTTCACCCTGGAAAACAGGTCAGAAATCAAGGGTAACGGGTATTGATATTTCACAGTAATATTGTTCAAGAGACGATAATCAATACACGGCCTTAATGAACCATCCTTTTTGGCCACAAAGAAAAAACCGGCACCTAAGGGTGAAGAGGATGGTCTGATATGACCCTTCTCCAATGATTCCTTGATATAAGACCGCATAGCTTCATGTTCAGGTACAGACAAGTTAAAAAGGCGACCTTTAGGGAATTTACTACCCGGCACTAATTCAATAGCGCAGTCATAGCTCCTATGGGGATGCAAGGATGCAGATTTACTTTCGCTAAACACATCAGAAAAATCAATCAAAAAGTCAGGAACATCCTGAGCCTGGGGGGAGGCAGAAAAAACAGGAGTGTTGGTATTAACACATTGGCAGCCCAACTGGTTACAGACACAGATTTCCAATCCAAAACAGGATTATGAGACTGTAACCAAGGAAAACCCAGCACGATAATGTCATGCAGATTATACAGAACCAAAAATTTGCAGCACTCCTGGTGATCAGGTTCAACCCTCATCAACACCTGAGTAGAAAACTGGGGTTTATTCTCAGCCAAAGGGGTAGAATCGATCCCCAGTAGGGAATAGACCTCTGTAGGGGTATCAAGGGAAATCCACAACGTTTAGCAAAATCATAATCCATCAGGTTAATAGCTGCTCAGAATCAACGAAAGCCTGAGCAGAAAATGAGGACAGAGAGCATATCAGAGTGACAGTTAATAAAAACTTAGTCTGAACACTACCCAAGACAACTGAGCGTGCAAAACGTCTTCCCCGCTTAGGGCAGACTGAAATAGCATGAGAGGCATCACCACAGTAGAAACATAACCCATTGCGCTTTCGAAACTCATGACGCTGTGCCCCAGACACCACTCTATCACACTGCATGGGTTCAGAAGCTGGTTCACAAGGCAACACCATTCCACGCATACTTCTCCGCTCACGCAAACGTCTGTCAATTTGAATCGCTAATGACATAGAATCATTGAGACAAGAGGGGACAGGGAATCCCACCATAACATCCTTTACATTACTGACAGACCCTTCCGGAAAAGGGCTGCCAAAGCGTCGTCATTCCATTTGGTCAGGACTGCCCACCTACGGAATCTCTGACAGTATAACTCAGCGTCATCAAGCCCCTGATTTAATGCCAACAAGGCTTTCTCAGCTTGATCAGTGACATTAGGCTCATCGTACAATAACCCCAAGGCCTGAAAAAATGCATCAACATCACTCAAAACAGGATCCCCAGGTATCAGGGAAAAAGCCCAATCCTGAGGATCGCCGCGCAGGAGAGAGATGATAATTTGAACCTGCTGTGCTGCGTTCCCTGAGGACTTAGATTTTAAGGCAAAAAACAATTTGCAATTATTTTTGAAATTCTGAAACTTAGCTCGATCCCCTAAAAACAAATCTGGCATGGGAATCCTAGGTTCCACAACAGGCAACCCAGCAAGATAGATAGCAATACTCCGAACCTCAGTGGCAAGCTGATCCACACGGCCAGTCAACTGTGCAAACTCCATTGAGAGAAAAGATCCTCCCCAGCACCCAGAGATACAGAGGGAAAAAAAAAAAAATGCAACAAACAGAAAAATATCTCTGACAACTCTGACAATATTTTTTCCCTTCTGTGAGTACCATACAATTTTCAATTTTTAGGCCGGTGATACTGTTATGTTTCGGTAGCTGAGGAGTGCAGGTAAAAAAGGCAATACACCAGAGCAGTTGGAATCTATGAGATTGCAGTACCCTGACTAACCACCACAACTAGAGGCAGCCGTGGAGCGTTCCTACGTTGGTCCTAGACGCCTCGTCACAGCCTGAGAAACTAACTACACCTAAAGATAGATATAGGAAAGCTATCTGCCCCGGAGCAGAACCCCAAAGATAATAGAAAGCCCCCAAACATGTAATGGCGGTGAGACAAGATGAAATACTGACACAGAAAGAAAATAGTATGAGCAAACGCTGGGGCCCAAACTAACTAAATAGAAAAGGATAGGAAGGGTACTTACTGCAATCCCAGAAAACCCTGAAAAGCACCAACTCTACTAATTTCAAAAATAAATATCACAATAAGTGTATTGTCTAGATTATATGTTACTTCCAAAAAACACTGAAAAATCCAAAAAGAATCATAGGAAGCTTATGAACCATAAAAGTACAAAATTTTATTTAGAATGATCTAAAATGCATACATGGATAAAAAAATCCAAATGGGGGCAAATATGCAGAAAAACAGGCTCATGAAACAGGTATGAGCAAAACAGACATGTGTATCATTTTAGCGTAGTATAAGCGTGTATATACCATATCCAAGCAATATATCGGCTAGGGCAGACCAAAGTCTAAGATACAGCCATAAATATACAAAAAAAGGAATGTATACATGCGTTTCAAAAATACAAATCAATTACAAAAAGTTTGCGCATGATGCACATAAATGGTTAAATAGCTGAATGGCTAAAGTAGCCAATTAAATTGCCAGTGGGAGACCATACCTGATATGAGCCCGGGCACCCCTGACGCGCGTTTCGCGTATAGCTTGTTCACAAGGGAGCGTTACTTTAGCCATTCAGCTATTTAACCATTTATGTGCATCATGCGCAAACTTTTGCATATATCATAGCTATACGCTGCAGACTCTGCATTTCTAGCACATTGGGATTGCAACATTAGCCTTGGTTTAGTGGGGGGCTGCTTTAAGACTTTGTAATTGATTTGTATTTTTGAAACGCATGTATACATTCCTTTTTTTGTATATTTATGGCTGTATCTTAGACTTTGGTCTGCCCTAGCCGATATATTGCTTGGATATGGTATATACACGCTTATACTACGCTAAAATGATACACATGTCTGTTTTGCTCATACCTGTTTCATGAGCCTGTTTTTCTGCATATTTGCCCCCATTTGGATTTTTTATCCATGTATGCATTTTAGATCATTCTAAATAAAATTTTGTACTTTTATGGTTCATAAGCTTCCTATGATTCTTTTTGGATTTTTCAGTAATTTCAAAAATACCTGAGATCACACGACCTCTTCCACCTAAATTAGTTCTCTGGTGTAACAAAATCAAAACAGCAGCCACTGAAGACCAGTCAGTAACACCTGATTCCCAGTCCTCACAATCTTCACTGGACAGACTAGCACCGCTTGTAACCACCAGAGGGAGCCTCTGCTCAGAACTCATCTCAAACCCATTCACAACACAGGACATGTGAGAGCTGATTGCCCCCACCTGACTGAGCCCATGGACAACAACTTTGGCTACTATCAGTCTCACTATGCAGAACACATGTGTGCAGTGGGCAAACCAGAGGGACCCAGTATGAACCATTTGTGTAAAGTGGAGGTGGAGGGTAACCCTGCTGTGGCTGTACTGGACTCAGGTAGTCTCGTGACCCTAATACGAGCCAGCCACGTCCAAATCAGCGAGTATACTGCTCGGAAAATGGCTGTGTTGTGTATACATGGGGACTTAAAACATTATCCTACCGCCCTGGTGATGATAAACACGCCAGCGGGGAGGAGGTGACACGAGGTGGGGGTGGTGGTTAATTTGCATTATGAGGTAATAATGGGGAGAGATTTTCCGTTTTTTCTGTGCTTTGGCCTGTAATTACCCCTCCCACAGAACAGTCGTCGGCACCAGTGGCAACCAGGTTGCATTCTCCTGAAATCGGCATGAACCTGGTGGCCCAGAGGAAGATTTACTGGCGGTAGGATTACCTTTGCCTTCGGTGGAGGAGGAAAACCCCTCTCCTATAGATGTGTTAGCTGGGGAGATGGAAGATTTGCCATCGGGACCAGAATTCTCATACTTAAATGTGGCAGGTGACAATTTTGTTACGGCGCAACTACGTGACCCTACGTTGACTCCAGCCCGTGAAAATGTACTGGTTGTCAATGGGGAACCACAACACCCCGGGCAGCTACAGTATTTCCCCAATTCGAGATGAACCAAGAGTTGCTGTATCGGGTTGAAAAAATACATGGGGAAATTGTCGAGCAATTGCTGGTACCGCAGTCATATCGGAGGTTGGTAATGGACTTAGCGCATGCGCATGTACTAGGGGGACATTTGGGACAAAAGAAAACCCTAGACAGAATTCTATAACGGTTTTACTGGCTAGGGGTCTATGAAGAAGTTAAACGGTATTGTAATTCTTGTCCCGTGTGCCAGGTAACCAGTCCGCAGCCTCATTTTCGGAGTCCCTTGGTGCCATTACCAATTATAGAGGTACCGTTTGAGACAATAGCCATGGATCTGGTGGGGCCGGTTAAAAATCACCAAGGGGTCATCAACACATCCTCATAGTTCTAGATTACGCTAGCAGGTATCCTGAGGCTATTCCCCTGCGACACACCTCGGCCAAACTGATCGCAAAAGAACTCATGGGTATGTTCTCTCGGGTGGGAATCCCTCAAGAAATCTTAACAGATCAGGGGACCCGCTTTATGTCAAAAATCATGAAGGAACTCTGCCACTTGTTAAGTGTTAAACAGTTGAGCACATCGGTCTATCATCCCCAAACAGACGGTTTAGTAGAAAGGTTCAATAAAACCCTGAAGAATATGTTGAAAAAACCAGTCTCGAAAGATGCTAAGGACTGGGATCTCTTGTTGCCATACCTGATGTTTGCAGTGCGGGAGGTGCCCCAGGCATCTACGGGGTTCTCGCCCTTTGAACTATTATATGGCAGACAATCCCATGGCTTACTCAATATAGCAAAAGAGGCCTGGGAAAACCATCCAACTCCCCACAAAAGTGTGATAGAACATGTGGCCAAAATGCAAGAGAGAATGGAGACAGTCCTACCATTAGTCCGAGAACATATGGAAGCAGCACAAAGGTCACAGAGGCAGGTCTATAACCGGGAGGCACGGGTAAGGTCCTTTAACCCTGGGGATCGGGTGTTGGTACTTGTGCCTACAGTGGATAGTAAGTTCCTTGCAAGGTGGCAGGGACCCTACGACATTATAGAGAAGGTGGGACCAGTAAACTATAAAGTACACCAACCAGGGCGGAGAAAGCCAGAACAGGTAAACCATGTGAATCAGCTCAAACCATGGAAAGACAGAGACACGCTTCGTGAGGATTGTCCACGGCCTGCATTTCCAGTACAGATGGCTTCCTTGCCTCAGGAGAAGGTAAGAGAAATCCTCTCCGCCATCAAAATACCAGACACGTTGTCGCCCAGACAAGTTCAGGAAGTCCGAGAGTTTGTTAGCCGAAATACAGATGTTTTTTCGAAACTTCCTGGTCGTACCTCCATAATCCAACATGACATTGTCACTGAGCCGCAGGGCAAAGTACAATTAAAGCCATATCGGGTGCCTGAGGCCCGGCGACAAGCCAGCAAGGAAGAGGTCAAGAAGATGCTGCAGTTAGGGGTCATTGATGACTCCCAGAGTCAGTGGGCCAGCCCAATAGTCCTAATACCAAAGCCAGATGGGACACTAAGGTTCTGTAATGACTTTAGAAAACTGAATGAAATTTCTAAGTTTGACGCCTACCCCATGCCCCGGGTCGATGAGTTAATAGAGCGGTTTGGGCAGGACCGTTATTTTTCAGTCATTGACCTCACAAAAGGGTATTGGCAGGTGCCCCTAACAAAAGCAGCGAGAGAGAAAACGGCTTTTGTAACACCCGAGGGACTGTTCCAGTATATAGTCCTACCCTTCGGGTTGCATGGCGCTCCAGCAACATTACAGAGGTTAATGGACGTTGTTCTTCGTCCTCATCGCCGATATGCCGCTGACAATCTGGACGATATTGTGGTGTACAGTACAGACTGGGAAAGTCACTTAGCCAAGGTACAGGCGGTGATACATTCGCTGAGACAAGCAGGGCTAACTGCCAACCCAAACAAGTGTTCCATAGGGTTGGAGGAAGCTCGGTACCTGGGGTATGTGATTGTGAGAGGAGTTATCAAACCCCAAATAAACAAAGTGGAGGCAATCCAAAACTGGCCCCGTCCCCTCACCACAAAACAAGTGAAAGGGTTTTTGGGGTTAGTGGGATACTACCGGCGGTTTATTCCCAATTTTGCAACCCTGTCGGCGCCGTTAACTGACTGCCTAAAAGGCAGGAAGTCAGTAATGGTGCGATGGAATGATCAGCTTGAAGAAGCGTTTGTAAAACTAAAAGGGGCACTGTGTGTGTCACCATTTTTGATCACACCCGACTTCAAAAGAGAATTCATTGTCCAGACAGATGCGTCAGAGGTAGGTGTGGGTGCCGTGTTGTCTCAAAAGGTTAACGGGGAGGAGCATCCCATTAATTTCCTGAGTCGAAAGCTTACTCCAGCTGAAACCAGATACAGCTTGTAGAGAGAGAGTGCCTGGCGATCAAGTGGGCACTGGAGTCGTTGCGCTACTATCTGTTGGGGAGAACATTTTGGTTGGTAACTGATCATTCCCCTCTGACTGGCAGTGTTGTAGCCCAGGGAGTAGAGTTCAGGTGGTAGATAGATGAACATAACAGGAAACATGGATAACGTTGCCAACCAGTTATTTAATCGGAAAACGGACAGGCAAATTCAGGCGAGATCCATGCCTTGTTCATTTTCAGAAAAGTAAGCTGGTCTACATTATCGTAGGATAGTCGCATGCGACGGTCTGTTAGTACACCACCTGCAGCACTAAAGACGCGCTCCGATAATACACTGGCAGCAGGGCAAGCCAGCACCTCCAATGCATACTGGCTAAGCTCTGGCCATGTATCCAGCTTAGAGACCCAAAACTTGAAAGGGGAAGAGCCATCTGGGAGTACACTGAGAGGGCAAGACATGTAGTCTGTCACCATCTTACGGAAACGTTGCCTCCTGGTGACTGGAGGCGTCTCGGATGGTGTAGACATTGGTGGCGCTGCCACAAAACTTCGCCACATTTGGAACATACTGGTCTTGCCTTGTGCAGAGGCGCTGCTTGTGCTCCCTCGTGTTGCAGAGCTGTCTCCACTGCCTCGACGCACAGAGCTGCTTTGTAAAGCAGTAGCAGCAGCAGTACTCTCGGCTGGAATGGAGAACATTATGGATTGCACCAGTGTGTCTTGGTACTCCCGCATTTTACGATCCCGGTTCAACGGTGTGATGAGGCTTTGTAAGTTGTCCCGGTAGCGAGGGTCTAGGAGGGTGTACACCCAATAATCAGACGTGGTGAGAATGTGGGCGATGCGGCGGTCGTTTCTCAGGCACTGCAGCATGAAATCAACCATGTGCTGCAGACTCCCAACTGGCCAACAAACGCTGTCCTCTCTAAGAAGCGTCATCTCTGCCTGCTCTGCATCACCCCACCCTCACTCTACATACTGACTAGAGCGTTGTGTACCTCCCTCTGTAGCGATTTCTTCCTCCTCCATTGACTCCTCCTCATCCTCCTCACAAAGTGAGCCCTGCCCAGGCCTTTGTGAGGAACCACGTTGCGCTGACTGTCCTGAAGGTGATGGAATTTGTGACTCCTCATCCTCCACCTCTTCCAAAACCTCATCCCTTAGTGCTTGCAGTGTTTTTTGAAGCAGGCAGATAAGGGGGACAGTCAGGCTGACTAGTGCATCATCTGCACTCGCCATCCGCGTTGACTCATCAAACGCACGCAAAACGTGGCAGATGTCCTTCATAGAGGCCCACTCAGTAGTGGTGAAGTGTGGACGGTGCAAATTGCTACTTGATTGCGCCTGATGCAGCTGATACTCCATTACTGCTGGCTGCTGCTCACACAACCGCTCCAACATATGTAACGTGGAATTCCACCTGGTGGGTACGTCACATATGATGCAATGTTCAGGAAGGCGAAATCTGCGTTGCAGAGCTGCATTGCGCGATCTGGCCATGCTGGAACGTCGCAAGTGAGCGCACTCTAGGCGGACCTTGTGCAGCAGTTCATCAAGATGCGGATATTCCCTCAAAAAACTCTGCACGACCAAGTGCCAGACATGGTATGTGAGTGAGGTTGCCAAGGCCCAGAGCTGCCACCAGATTTCAGCCATTGTCACACACTACCAAGCCTGGCTGTAGATTCGCTGGCAAAAACCACACGTCGCTCTCCTGCTTGATGGCATTCCAGACCTCCTGCGCTGTGTGGCTTCGATTCCCCATTGAAATTAATTTGAGGATGGCCTGTTGACGTTTGGCCACGGCTGTGCTCATATCGGTCGCAACAGGTAAGCGTTCACGGGTCCATGTGGAGGTAGACCGTGACGGCTCCTGCAGCGATGATTCTGAGGAACTGGAGTAGGAGGAGGAGTCAATGTGTACAGACTGGATTCCTGCAATCCTTGGAGTTGGCAGAACACGTACAGCGCCACTCGCAAGATCTGTACCCGGCTCCACAACATTGACCCAATGGGCAGTGAGGGAAAGGTATCGTCCCTGGCCATGGGTACTGGTCCACGCATCGGTGGTCAGGTGGACCTTGCTACTGACGGCGTTTAGTAGCGCATGTTTAATTTTTCCCTCAACATGCTTTTGTAGACCAGGGACGGCTTGCCTGCTGAAATAAAATCGGCTTGGCACATTGTATTGTGGGACTGACAATGCCATTAAATTCCAGAAACTCTCAGTCTCCACCAGCCTGAATGACAGCATTTCAAGGGACAGCCTGTGCTCGTGGATGGTTTGCCGAGTATGGCCGTCTTTTATCCATGCCTGTGCTACCGATGGCTGTTTTGTGGCCTGGGAGTGTGAGGATGACAGGGAACTTGCTGCTGTGGGTGGAATAATAATAATAATAATAATAATAATAATAATCTTTATTTATATAGCGCCAACATATTTCGCAGCGCTTTACAGTTTAACAGTTTCAAAACACAAGTCATAGGTAACAACGTTAACAATACAATAATTAAAGCAAAATAAGCCGACCCTGCTCGTGAGAGCTTACAATCTACAATGAGGTGGGGGAGAATAACACTTTTGCTCTGGACAACAGTGACCGAGGTTCTTCCATGGCGATCCTGTGAGGATGTAAGGTTCTTTGTCTCTGTTGACATGTTCCTTGAAACTCAGTTTTCCGTCGGCCATTTTGCTTTCTGTCTTTCTGCAGCTCTTGCCCTCAGTTAATATGGAGTTTCCAGTTTTCATGTTCCCGCCCTGATTCTTCCCTCTTGCTTCTTAAGCAGCCTCAGCTGAACAATCAGTGCTCCTGAATCAAGCCTCAGTCAGTCTGTGCCCTGACTCCTGGAAGCCTTGGACTTGTACTCCAGCTATTCCCTACTGAGGAACCTTGGAACACTTTTGGACTCTGGAAACCTGCTGTTTGGTGAATCCATGTTTGCAGAGGAATTACGGTACAGAGAAGAGATCCTGAACCTGCTTGGAGAGTTATTGTAGAGCTTGAAGTTACTCTGGCCTGCTTTGTCTCCTGTCGCTGTTCCTGCAAACTGTGTGAACTTTTCAGCATGCTTGTATGAAGTAATACAAGTCATTTCATATCAACCTGTGTCTCCTGTGTTTTCCTCTCACCCAAGCACAAGACGCTATAGGAACTGTACACTATACATGACAAGATTCAGGAGCCAATGTTTAGTGTCTGCTGGGTCTGGGAAAGCCGTGTCTGCTGTGACTGTGGATATCAGATGTCCGTTTAATACCTTATGTGATGACAGTGGTTGTGACTTCTCACAACCATTCCAGGTGAGCGCATTCCCTTAAAATTTTACTCTGGAGTGTTATCACAGGTAAACACTATTGTTTTTTTGTTTTTTTTTCCTTTCCTCTTCTCCTTCCAGCACTTCTGCCTTAAAAGATCTGGAAGATGGAGGCCCGCATAAAGGAACTTTGCGGAGTGACTGATACAATCCTTTCAGATGTACAGACTTTAAAAACCGGTTTTGCAAGCCTACAGGACCTCACTAATCATAATTTGCAAGTGTTTGGACAGACTACCCAGGAATTGCGAGCCAGGATTGAGGCTCTAGAGGAACGAGCCCAGGCTCCTGCCATAACCCCGAGTTCTGGGATCCCCAAATTACCTCCTTTTCGTTTTGGCGGTGAACGTGAGAAATTCAGGGGATTTATTAATCAATGCAATTTATTTTTCTCTGCACATGCTTCACAATTTCCCACTGAACGATCCAAAGTGCTTACTATAATCATGTTGCTTACCAATAAGGCTTTGATGTGGGCAAACCCTCTGATTGAGACTGAGGATGATTGTTTGAATCACCTTGATGCTTTTATTTCAGCCATGGGGCAGGTGTTTGATGACCCCAATCGAGGTGCAACAGCTGAAGCAGCCATGTTAACTTTGCGCCAAGGTAAGCGTTCAGTAGCCGAATATGCCCTGGATTTCAGGAGATGGGCTCTTGATACCACTTGGGACACTTCCGCTAAAAAATCTATTTTTCGGAAAGGGTTGTCTCCACTGATTAAGGATGAACTTGCTCGTGCCGACCCTCCCACTGCGTTAGGTGACTTTATTAACTATTGTATCCGTATTGATGCTCGTCTGACTGAACGCAGACAAGAGAGATGGTTCGAAAATAATCGCACTAACCTTTTACTACCTCCCTCCTCAGCTAAGGAACCTTTGAGTAGGATCACAAGGGAACCAGAACCTGAACCCATGCAGGTGGACTCTTTACAAAGACGGGTTAGTGATGCACGCAAAGAACATCGTATAAAGGAAAATCTATGTTTCTACTGTGGTAAGTCAGGGCACTTCATTATAAACTGCCCCAGCCGTTCTCGTAAGACTACTGCAGCAGTCATTCACTGTGAGTGTTGCGAGAGGAGCTCTGTCATGTCCGAGCCTCAGGCTCCAGAGAGATCTGCTGCAAGAGATCTTGATTTCTCGGACTTAAACTCTGTTAGTTCTGGGGACGATGACGGTATAAACGCTGCAATTTTTCAAGTTTCCTCAGCGGTGTCCCAGCTGAGTTGTAAAAGAAACAATTCTCATTGCTTCCTTTCCATCAAACTCTGGGTTGACTCAGTCTGGGTGTCTAGCTCTGCTATGATCGACTCAGGAGCAAGTGGAAATTTTATGGATATCTCCTTTGCTCTGAAACAGGGGATACGTTCAGTGAAGAAGGCTACTCCAGTACAGATGGAGACTGTGGATGGCTCTCTACTGACTTCTGGACCAGTGGATCAAGAAACAGAGCCTTTGAGGGTCCTTATGGGTAAAGATCATCAGGAGAAAATGTCTTTTTTGCTTATCTCTTCTCCCCACTTTCCCATTATTCTAGGGCTACCATGGCTGCAGGCGCAGAATCTTACGATTAACTGGGAGACCAAGGAATTACACTTTCCGGAGAAACAGATGAGTCAAGGAGTTTCAGCTTGCTCTGTTCCTAAAGGAACCATGTCAGTCCCTGAACTACCAGCTGTATACCAGGACTATGTGGATTTATGTGACAAGAAGAACGCTGATCAGCTTCCTCCTCACCGTCCATATGATTGTCCAATTGAATTATTGCCTGGAGCCAAGATACCTTTTGGTAAGATCTACCCCCTAGCGGGGCCCGAGCTAAAAGCTTTGAAGGATTATATAGACGAAAATTTAGCCAAGGGCTTCATACGCCCCTCTTCATCTCCCGCAGGTGCACCCATCTTCTTTGTGAAGAAGAAAGATGGATCTCTGAGACCCTGCATAGACTATAGGGAACTCAATAAGGTTACTATTAGAAACCGTTATCCATTGCCTTTAATCCCTGAGTTGTTGGAGAGAGTGCGGCATGCCAAAATTTTCTCTAAACTGGATCTCCGTGGGGCCTATAACTTGGTCCGTATCAGACCTGGGGATGAATGGAAGACTGCTTTCAGGTCACGCTATGGACACTTTGAATATCTAGTTATGCCTTTTGGTCTGAGTACCGCCCCAGCCACTTTCCAACACTTCGTGAATGATATCTTCAGGGATCTCCTAGATACATTTGTGGTGATTTATCTGGATGATATTCTAATTTTTTCTAACTCCACAGAGGAACATCATGGACATGTGAGAATGGTCTTAGAACGCCTAAGACAAAACCATCTCTACATCAAACTTGAAAAATGTGAATTCCATAGGACCGAAATTCAATTTCTGGGGTATGTACTATCTACGCAAGGGATTAGTATGGATGGAAGCAAGACCCAAGCCATCAAGGATTGGCCAATTCCTAGAAATGTGAAGGAGGTGCAGCATTTCATCGGGTTTGCCAACTTCTATAGACGTTTCATTAAGAATTTTTCTGAGGTAGTGTCACCTATCACCCAACTTACCCGGAAACAGTCTAGGTTCTCCTGGACCCCGCAAGCTCAGGAAGCATTTTCCTGTTTAAAGGATAAATTTACCACCGCACCTATCTTAGTACATCCCAACCCCGAGCTTGCCTTCATAATAGAGGTGGATGCTTCAGACTGTGCCGTTGGAGCTATACTCTCTCAGAGAACAGGTGAGAAGAATGTCTTGCATCCCTGTGCCTTCTTTTCCCAGCAGTTGTCTTCGGCTGAGAGGAACTACGATGTGGGCAATAGAGAATTGTTGGCCATTATTGCCGCCTTCAAGGAATGGAGACACCTTCTTCAGGGTGCTGCACAGCAAATAGTCGTCCTGACAGACCATTGTAACCTTGAATTTATCAGGTCGGCTAAGTGCCTGACTCCTCGCCAGGCTCGCTGGAATCTTTTCCTAAACCAATTTAATTTTGTCATTTCTTATAGACCAGGATCGCGCAATGGAAAGGCTGATGCACTCTCTAGGATTCATTCAGCAGAGACACGTCCACTTACTCCTCCTAAGACTATTCTTCCTGACTCTAGATTCCTGGGAGTGATTCATAATCAAGACCTACTTAAGGACATCAAGGAAGCATACCATGCGGATTCTTTGTTGGCTCAACCCCCAAGGGACGTAAGTCTTGTCTTTAAGAATGGTGTGTGGATTCAGGGACAACGTCTGTATATACCTGAAACAGTCAGATTGAGAGTATTGCAACTCATCCACGATTCCAAGATAGCCGGGCATAGGGGAATTCTAAAGACACAAGAATTTCTTTCTCGTTTCTTTTGGTGGCCCACTTACAGGAAAGATGTCTTAAACTATGTCACTTCATGTGAAGTCTGTGCAAGATGCAAAACACCTCGCTCCTCACCAACTGGTCTGTTGCAACCTCTTCCCACCCCGTCCCGCCCGTGGGGATCCATTTCTATGGACTTCATTGTGGAGTTACCAACCTCTCAAGGGAAGAACACCATTCTAGTGGTGTTTGACCATCTAACAAAGGCAGCTCATTTTATCCCTTGTGTCGGCTTACCCACTGCAAAACAGACATCAGACTTGATGATTAAGAATGTGTTTCGCTTACATGGAGTACCGGATGAGGTCATTTCGGATCGAGGGGTGCACTTCACTTCAAGGTTTTGGCAAAATTTCTGTGCAGCATTGGACATTAAAGTAAACCTTTCTTCTGCTTTTCATCCCCAGACTAATGGACAGACAGAACGAACCAATCAGACCCTGGAGCAGTATCTCCGCTGTTTTATCTGCCACCTACAGGATGATTGGGTGGATCTACTTCCACTGGCTGAGTTCTCTTATAGCAACTCTCAGAGCGCCTCCACTAAGCAGTCTCCTTTTTACTCCAATCTAGGTTATCATCCTAACATTCTTCCTTGATTTCCCATAGATACGCCCTTGCCGGCAGTGGCTGAAAGAATCACTTCTTTACAAAAGAATATGGATCTTCTAAAGGAAAATCTAGAATTGGCTCAGGAAAGGTACAAGAAAGCAGCAGATAAATTTCGTAAACCTGCACCAGCTTTCAAGGTAGGAGATTTGGTCTGGCTGTCAACCAGAAATCTTAAATGAAAGATTCCATCGTCTAAATTGGGACATAAGTACATTGGACCTTATAAGATCAGTAAGATTATAAGTGCTGTTGCTTGTCGTCTTCAACTGCCCAGAACTATGAGAATCCACCCTGTCTTTCATGTATCCCTACTAAAGGCTGCAACACCCAATACGTTTCCTGGACGTTCTTCTCCTTGCCCTGACCCAGTGCTGGTCGATGGTCAGGAAGAATTTATGGTGGAAAGGATTCTAGATTCCAGGTTGTACAGAAATCAGTTGCAATATTTGATTAAATGGCAGGGCTACCCAGTGGAGGACAACTCATGGGAACCAGTCAATAATGTAAATGCTCCTCGCCTGCTCCGCCAGTTTCATCAGAGGTACCCTGACAAGCCTGGTCTGAGGTCATCCGGAGGTTGTCCCTAAGGGGGGAGTAATGTAAGGTTCTTTGTCTCTGTTGACATGTTCCTTGAAACTCAGTTTTCCGTCGGCCATTTTGCTTTCTGTCTTTCTGCAGCTCTTGCCCTCAGTTAATATGGAGTTTCCAGTTTTCATGTTCCCGCCCTGATTCTTCCCTCTTGCTTCTTAAGCAGCCTCAGCTGAACAATCAGTGCTCCTGAATCAAGCCTCAGTCAGTCTGTGACCTGACTCCTGGAAGCCTTGGACTTGTACTCCAGCTATTCCCTACTGAGGAACCTTGGAACACTTTTGGACTCTGGAAACCTGCTGTTTGGTGAATCCATGTTTGCAGAGGAATTACGGTACAGAGAAGAGATCCTGAACCTGCTTGGAGAGTTATTGTAGAGCTTGAAGTTACTCTGGCCTGCTGTGTCTACTGTCGCTGTTCCTGCAAACTGTGTGAACTTTTCAGCATGCTTGTATGAATTAATACAAGTCATTTCATATCAACCTGTGTCTCCTGTGTTTTCCTCGCACCCAAGCACAAGACGCTATAGGAACTGTACACTATACATGACAGAGGAAGCCGAACCAGCTGTGTGTGAGCTGGAGGAAGAGGCTCCAACACGACCTGAAGATGTAGGTGCTGCTGTAGGTTGGCCTACATCTCCAGTGTGTCTTTGTAACTCAACTACGTGCTTTGTCCGCACATGTTTCCACATATTAGTGGTATTGAGGTTACTGACACTTTTACCTCTTTTTACTTTTTGCTTACACAGCTTGCATTTGACATAGCAAATATCATCCGCAAGTGTGTCAAAAAAGGACCACGCAGAGCAAGTCATGGGAGCGCCCGTTTTGACTTTTGGAAGAGAACTGCTCCGAACAGGTGACAAACTGGAGGCTACAGGCAACCGAGTCTGCAGCCTACCTCTCCCTCCTGTTTGTACCATTGGGGCAATCTCTTCCTCAGAGCTGCTCCCACCACCTTCCTGTTCCTCACGCCATGTTGGGTCTTGGACCTCATCATCTCCACTACCCTCTTCCAACACCTGCTGCTGTTGGGTGGTCTGGACAGCACCATGCTCAACAGAAACTGGCACTTGAGTCTCATCATCATCAGATGCGTTCTGCGGTGTGCTGACCATCGGCACTGGCTCACCCGCCTCTTCAGATTCAGAGAGATACAGCTGTTGCGCATCACTGCATACTCCCTCTTCTTCAAATTCCAGAATGCTGCTTGGCTGGGCCCCTGTTTGCAAGCCAACAGATTCTGAGAACAGAAGCAGAGACTCAGCTGGCTCCAGTTCAGAACTCTCTGACTGCCTGGGCAATTTGACAGGCGGTGAAGAGACAGATGGTTGCTCAACAGTGTTGTGGTCCTGAGAGGAGGTGGAAGCAATTGAAGTCGATGCATTGGCTGCCATCCAACCAACAACGGCTTCAATTTGTTCTTCCGCAGCAGAGGGGTACTCCGAGATCCTACAAAAGTGCGCATAAAGGAACGCTCACGGGGAAAACTGGTGGATGCTGTGTCACTGGGGGTGGCAGCAGCCACAGAATCCCCACGTCCTCTCCCTGCTGAAACTCCACGGCCACGACCACGTGCCTTACTCCCTGCCTTCTTCATCTTGGTAGATTGATAAAGAAATTCAGAAAAGTTATAAGGCCTAAGTGTGGTTATTACGCAGAGACTGCAGTGAACACTGCAGACAACTGTTCACTAGGTGTGAAAGGCTCCTTTGTGTACTTCTATAGTGTTTGCAACCAATGTATTGTATACGGATGGAACCGCGTCACACTAATAGATTAGAGTTATTTTAAATAGAATGGAGCAGCACCAATTAGAGAAAAATGTCAAGGATGAGGCAGTGACACACGTTCAGCAGACTACAACCAGCAGTGGTTGAAGAACTAACTGGAGTGTGATCTGCACTCCAAAAATGAAAACCTCAGACTACAGTGAACACTGCACACAACTGTTCACTATCTCTGAAAGGCTCCTTTGTGTACTTCTATAGTGTTTGCAACCAATGTATTGGATACGGATGGAAGCGCGTCACACTAATAGATTAGTTATTTTAAATAGAATGGAGCAGCACCAATTAGAGAAAAATGTCAAGGATGAGGCAGTGACACACGTTCAGCAGACTACAACCAGCAGTGGTTGAAGAACTAACTGGAGCGTGATCTGCACTCCAAAAATGAAAACCTCAGACTACAGTGAACACTGCACACAACTGTTCACTATCTCTGAAAGGCTCCTTTCTGTACTTCTATAGTGTTTGCAACCAATGTATTGTATACGGATGGAAGCGCGTCACACTATAATTTCAATTGAATGGAGCAGCAAGAATTACACTAAAGAAAAAAAAAGAGTCTGTGAGTGACACGTGCAGATGCCTACAAACAGCGTTGGATGCAGAGCAAACTGCAGCGTCACCTGCACTCTCACACACACACCTTGCACAGAGCTGTTAAAACAACACTGCAAGGCAAAAGGAAGCTTTACACAGCGGTTGGTAAACTAGCCTGCCTAAAGCACAGTACACAAAATCGCAATCTCTAACTGTCCCTCAGAGTCAGCAGAGCAGCGTTCTGTCCCTAACTGAATTCACAGCACAGTGACGCTAAAATGGCGGCGGCGCCTTTTATAGTGCATTCTGACATCATTTCAGCATCCAATCACAGCCATGCCATTAGTTAACATGACCGCAGCATTACAGGATGTGCCCACACTTCTTAGGATTCCTCATTGGCTGACTAAAATCACATTGCCTCTCAAAGAATTATGGGAACTTCCGATTCCGGTATACGATATATGGAAAATATCGGAACTAAGTATTGGAATTCCGATACAGCGAATATCGGCCGATACCCGATACTTGCAGTATCGGAATGCTCAACTCTACTCCCTACTGTACAACGCCTGGGCATGCTCCTGATGAGGCAGCAGATGGTCTCCTGAGGAATCTCCTCCCAGACCTGGACTAAAGCATCCACTAACTCCTGGATAGTCTGTGGTGCAATGTGACTTTGGTGGATGGAGCGAGACATGATGTCCCAGATGTGCTCAATCAGATTCAGGTCTGGTCCATAGCTTCAGTGCCTTCATCATGCAGGAACTGCTGACACACTCCAGCCACATGAGGTCTGGCATTGTCCTGCATTAGGAGGAACCCAGGGCCAACTGCACCAGCATATGGTCTCACAAGGGGTCTGAGGATCTCATCTCGTTACCTAATGACAGTCAGGCTACCTCTGGTGAGCACATGGAGGGCTGTGCGACCCTCCAAAGAAATGCCACCCAACACCATTACTGACCCACTGCCAAACCGGTCATGCTGAAGGATGTTGCAGGCAGCTGATCGCTCTCCACGGCATCTCCAGACCCTGTCACGTCTGTCACATGTGCTCAGTATGAACCTGCATTCATCTGTGAAGAGCACAAAGCGCCTGTGGTGAATTTGTCAATCCTGGTGTTCTGTGGCAAATGCTAAGCATCCTGCATGGTGCTTGGCTCTGAGCACACCCCCCATCTGTGCACGTCGGGCACTCAGACCATCCTCATGGAGTCTGTTTCTAACCATTTGTGCAGACACATGCACATTTGTGGCCTGCTGGAGGTCATTTTGCAGGCTCTGGCAGTGCTCCTTGCACAAAGGCGGAGGTAGCGGTCCTGCTGCTGGGTTGTTGCCCTCCAGCGGCCCCCTCCACATCTCCTGATGTACTGGCCTGTCTCCTGGTAGTGCCTCTAGCCTCTGGACGCTACGCATTGATGTGCCATCCTGGATGAGCTGCACTATCTGAGCCTCTTGTGTGGGTTGTCGAGTCCGTCTCATGCTACCACGAGTGTGAAAGCACAACCAACATTCAAAAGTGACCAAAACATCAGCCAGAAAGCATTGGTACTGAGATGTGGTCTGTGGTCCCCACCTGCAGAACCACTAATTTGCTGAGTGTGTCTTGATTAGTGTTGAGCGATACGATAATGCAAATATCGGGTATCGGCCGATATTAGCTGTATCGGGCTTTCGATTCCGAGTACCGATATTTTCGTCATATCGGATACCGGAATCGGATTTGTCACTTTCACTGTGAGTGTCCGTCGGTCGGGTCTGTCAGGAGTCAGCGGCACTTACCTGGCAGAAGATCTCCGGCGGTCACGGGCTGGACTGCTTCATGGCCGCCATCATCTTTCCCCGGCGGTCACATGCAGTTTCTCGCGATAACTGCAGTGACTGCTGGGTAATCCCGGCCGTAAAGCAGTCAGTCCGATGACGTCACCGCCGGGGAAGCAGGTAATCAGCTGTGCTGCGTTGCGATGACAGGCTCTGCCTGTCATTGCGATGTAGCAGAGCTGGATCGTCGTGGGACTGTCGTTACTATGGACTGCGTCGGACAGGTGGTATACTGTTGGTTTGTTTTTTTTTGTTTTTTTACAGGAGATCGATGGCGTCGCAGGAATGAGAGAGTAATAAAATTAATGAAAACTGTGTTGTCTCTTTTATTTCATTAAAAGACTTTTTTCTTGCTTTGTCTTTTTTTTATACATTTAATAACTTTGGGATTAATAATGGATCGGTGTCTTATTGACACCTCTCCATTATTAACCGGGCTTATTGTCACCGTGCAATCAACGGTGACATTAACCCCTTATTACCCCACTTGCCACCGCTACAGGGCAGTGGGAAGAGCCGGGTAAAGTGCCACAATTGGCACATCTTTTGATGCGCCAAATGTGGGGCTGCTGTAGCCTGGTATTATCAGGCTGTTGAGGGCCAAAATCCATGGGCCTTGACAGTCTTTTAATACCAGGCCGCAGCAGTCTGCATTTTACTTGGCTGGTTAACAAAAATAGGGGGACCCTACGCCGTTTTTTTTTCGAGGGGATCCCCTATTTTTGTTAATCAATCAAGATATGCAGACTGCTGTGGCCTGGTATTATCAGGCTGGCAAGGTCCATGGATCTTGGCTCCTTAACAGCCTGAAAATCCAGGCCTCAGCGGTCTGCTTCATCTGGCTGGTTAACAAAAATAGGGGGGACCCCACGCCAATTTTTTTCGAGGGGATCCCTATTATTGTTAATCAGTCAAGATATGCAGACTGCTGTGGCCTGGTATTATCAGGCTGGCAAGGTCCATGGATCTTGGCTCCTTAACAGCCTGAAAATCCAGGCCTCAGGGTCTGCTTCATCTGGCTGGTTAACAAAAATAGGGGGGACCCCACGCCAATTTTTTTTCGAGGGGATCCCCTATTTTTGTTAATCAGCCAAGATATGCAGACTGCTGTGGCCTGGTATTATCAGGCTGGCAAGGTCCACGGATCTTGGCTCCTTAACAGCCTGAAAATCCAGGCCTCAGCGGTCTGCTTCATCAGGCTGGTTAACAAAAATAGGGGGGACCCGACGCCATTTTTTATTCGAAGGGACCCCTATTTTTGTTAATCAGTTCCATCTGACGTCACTGATTGTGTCCCTGGCTGACCTGAAGTGAAAGTGGAAAGCAATCAATTAAGCTTTCCACTTCCTCTCCTGTCAGCCAGGAGAGGAACTCATTCATTTGGGGGTTTACTGTGAGGCTGCAGCATTAGCTGCGGTCCCTGCAGTAAACATTAACCCTTTCTGAAGGATTACACCGTGGGACCTGACTGTGCATGGGATAGGTAAGAATAATTTTGCTTTTTTATTTTATTTTTATTACAGGAAATGGTTTTTGCAGTCAAATAAATGATGGTCAAAAACATGTGTCTTTATTTCATTAAAATGATTTTTAATTAAAGTGTGTGTGTTTTATTTTTATTTCATGCAATAGGATTAATAATTGATAGTTGTCTAATTGACAGCTCTCAATTATTAACCTGGCTTAAGGTCACCTTTCAATTGCAATGTGGCTTTAACCCCATATTAACCCATTCGCCACCGCTACAGGGCAATGGGAATAGACGGGCAAAGTGCCAGAAAGGGCGAATCTAATTATAGATTTGTCTTTTCTGGGGTGTCTGGGGGCAGATGTTAGTAGCCAGGGGGGGCCAAAAATAATGGTCCCTCTCTGGGCTATTATTATCTGCCCCATTCGCTGGCTTTGTCTGTCTGGTTGCGAAAATAGGGCGGGAGCCCACGCATTTTTTTTAAACAATTTTACACCTCATATATTATATATATACATGTCATTGAATTTGTGACACATATATATATTATTTATATTTATAGTTCATACACTTCTACATAGTATAATAGCCGCTAATTCAATTGACGGCTTTTGTGAAAATGCAGAACCCGACATGAAATGACACTTGGTGTACATAGGGTTAACCATGTATTTTCATTCCTTTGCTATCTGATTTGCACAAACAATTACATCAGTCTATGTGTGCAAAATTTCACACCTGTAGGGGTTAATTAAAGGTGTAAATTCGTAGCATAAAAGTCCGTTTTTTTTTACAATGAATTTACACCTTTAATTAACCCCTACAGGTGTGAAATTTTGCACACATAGACTGATGTAATTGTTTGTGCAAATCAGATTGCAAACGACATGAAAAGACATGGTTAACCCTATGTACACCAAGTGTCATTTCATGTCGGGTGCTTCTGTCTTTTCACAGAAGCCGCCTTTACCCGGCAATTGAATCAGAGGATATTTTACTATGTAGAAGTGTATAAACTATACATATATGTATATATATATATATATGTCACAATGACATGTATATATATATATATATATATATATATATATATGTATTCTATGTGTGTATATTTAGTGTTTACAAGGAAATAAAGGTTTTTTTTAGTTGCGATATTTTGTTCCCATAGACTTACATGGGACTTCCGGTATCGGAATCGGATATCGCCGATATTTAGTGATATCGGCGATACCATTCCGATCCGATATTTTTAGATATCGAGCAGTATCGCTCAACACTAGTCTTGATAATTACCAATAATTTCCATCTGTTGTCTATTCCATTTCCACAGCAGCATGAAATTGATTGTCAATCAGTGTTGCTTCCTAAGTGGACAGTTTGATTTCATAGAAGTTTGATTTACTTGGAGTTATAGTCTGTTGTTTAAGTGTTCTCTTTATTTTTTTGAGCAGTGTATAAGGCCATTTTCGCACATTCAGTATTTAGTCAGTATTTTGCACAATTAATTGTAAGCTAAAACCATGAGTGGGTGATAAATACAGAAGTGGTGACGTGTTTCTAATATATTTTTCCTCTAATTGTTCCACTACTGGTTTTGGCTTACAAATACTGATGTAAACTACTGACCAAATACCGAACGTGTGAATGTGGTGTATGAATAAATTTTGGTAGCTCCCAGCAAGAAGAAGTGCAATTTCTCCAGAACCCATGCTTTCAGCACAGTGGCCAGGCATCTTTCTATGGCTATTTACCTGCAAATTAACCCTACATCTGGAAGTAAATAGCACTAACCCATATGACAGGCTCCCTTTAAAACTTAATTTTACTTAAATTAAGTAGGAATAACTTTCATTGGCGTATTACGTCTGATCAGAGTGGAATGAAGTCTTGTGAAAGCACAAGACTGAAATCAGCTAAGACATGATGAAAGCCATGAAGACAATGTCAATCTCTACTGGGGGAGAATGATTAGTGACTGTGATGTGGAAGGATTAAAATTTTTCTCAGTTGTATATTTTATTTAATATTAACTAGTCTTATGGTTTCATATTATGTTTAAGATTTTCTTTTCTCTTCTGCAATGTCCTGAGAAAACTGTGTTATGGATAGAACATTCGTAAAGGCATGATAGCAAAAAATTTATCATGACACTTCTGAGAGGTGGCGGCCTGTGAAACCTCCGATGAGAACTCTACCTGGAGTGTTACATTATCTGTAATTGGTAAAAGAAAACTACTTATATGGAAATAAACACAATAGTTTATGCTCATCACGGGTGTACATTGTCATCTCCTACTGCTCCTGATTAAGAGGGCCTAGACCCTCAAGTGGTGATCCTGAAGTCTGACTTTGGGTCGAAACAAAACACCTACAACAAGCTCTATGAAAACAGCGCCCCATTGGACTAGTCAGAGATAATTTACATGTGTGAGTGATGGCAATAAAAGTCCATTAAGTGCTATTTCTTTTTTAGAAAAGGTGTCAATGACCCTACTGCTTCATGGCTACCTTTTTTGTGCTTCAAGGATTTGTCTCAAGAAGTCAATCCTTTGTCCATACATTGCACTCCATTAGACATCACAAATGTAGTCCATAACATATTCCTTTATTATATGATGGACCATTTATTTAATTGGCCATCATACCATAGAATGGCATGCATCCACTGCAGGGCTTTATGAACTGCAAGAAATCTAATCTTTTTGTCAACTTTGTGGACTCTTATCAAAAAAAATGTAGAGAGAAAAAAGGCTGCAAAGTCAGTAAACAAGAGTAAAACAACAACTGTGTTTGTTACGAAACTGTTTCTTTTGAGGAACAAGATCATTACATTAGGAATTAAATATAGGAAGGCGATAATCGAGAAACAGCAAGAAACTCATAAAATTAATGTGAGTAAAAGTGAGAACTGCATTGGAGAGAAAGAAATAGTTTCCTTTCCGTATTCCTTTATTTAAAGCTGAATTATTTATTACAGTTGGATTGTATCTTTGCCGTTTTATTGCATTTTGCATTTGAAACATTTATCAAACATTTGTTCTAGATGGCATAACAGGATTTCCTCCTGGGACTATACAGTTCTATTATGTGAGAAAGTTCTCAGAGTTTTTTTTTGTTTGTTTAATTTCTTGTTTGGATTGTATAGTCCGAGCAGTATGGCCGTACACTGGAATTCTTATATTGTGAGACAAAGACTGATTTAAATAACATTTATTTAAATTCACTGCCCATGAACATTGGAGGAGTCAGAATTAATTGTTAACAATTAAGCAACTTGAAGTTGAAATGATCGCTAAAATGGCTAAAGTTAAAGATGATACATATTTGCCACAGAACTGGAAGAATTTGCCAAGAACGAATGGATGAAAATCCCTCAAACGAGAATTGAAAAACTCTTGTCTGGCTACAAAAAGCATTTACAAGCTCTTTTTCTTGCAAAAGGCTGTACTACTAGATACTAATCATGCAGGGTGCCAAAACTTTTACATCGGCTCATTATCCTTTTTGTAAGTTTTAAAATGTAAAAAATGACAATATATTTTTCTTTGCCTAAAATGCAAAGGAAATGTGTCTACTTTAACTTTAGCCCTTTTTGAGATCATTCTGTTTTCAACTTACTTCACTGTTCATAATCGCAGTAATTTTGACCAGGATGCCCAGACTTTTACATTCCACTGTACATTACAAGCTCACACCTCATTGGCTTGTCAAGTGATTGCGCCATTTTGTGACTCCTTAGGAAATGGGACAGATAGGTGGCATCATCAACAAATTCATTATGATTGATCAATAGTTTACCATTATCACTCTATTGACTAATTAAGTAAAATGTCCTGAAAATCCAAAGATATGTATGATCACTTGATTTTTAGCTTAAAAAGTGTGGGTACCTTCAACAAAGGTTACATTTCTGGCATCTTAACCCTTAGTGACAAGCAAATTTTTACAATTCTGACCACTGTCTCTTTATGAAGTTATAGCTCTGTAATGCTTCAACATATCCCACTGATTCTGAGACTGTATTTTCTTGAAATATTGTACTTCAAGTTAGTGGTAACATTTATTTGATATATTTGATTTATTTAACTCGTGTTTATTTATGAAAAAAATAAAAAATTTGGCAAAAAATATTGAACATTTTGCAATTTTCAAACTTTTAACTTTTGTGCACTTAAATCAAAGAGATATGTCACACAAAATAGTTAATAAATAACATTTCCCACATGCTTTCTTTACATCAGCACAATCTTGGAAACAATTTTTTTTGTTAAGAAGATAGAAGGGTTAAAAGTTGACCAGCGAGTTCTCATTTTTTTCCTAAAACATTTACAAAACCATTTTTTTAGGGACCACATCACATTTGAAGTGACTTTGAGGGGTCAATATGACAAAAAAAATACCCAAAAGTGATGCCTTATAAATACTGCACCCCTTGAGGTGCTCAAAACCACATTCAAAAAGTTTATTAACACTTCAGGTGCTTCACGAGCACTAAAGCAATGTGGAAGGAAAAAAAATTAATTTTTTTTTCTCAAAAAATTTAATTTAGACTAAAACTTTTTTATTTTCACTATGGTATCAGGGGAAAATGGACTACAAAATTTGTTGTGCAATTTCACCTGAGTACACTGATACCCTATATGTGGGGGAAATCCATTGTTTGGGTGCATGGCAGGGCTCTGAAGGGAGGGAGCACCATTTGACTTTTTGAATACAAAATTGGCTGGAATCAATGTTACACCATGTCTGGCTTGGAGACCCTGATGTGCCTAAACAGTGGATACACCCCAATTCTTACTCCAACCCTAACACAGCCCTAAACCCAACACTAACCCCAATACACCACCAACCCTAATTCGAACCCCAACACAACTGTAACCCAACACAACCAACCCTAACCCCAACCCTAACATAACCTTAAACTCAGCTCTATCCCTAACCCTAACCCCAGCTCTAACATCAGCTCTAATCCCAACCCTAACCCCAGCTCTAACCCCAACCTCAACCCTAACCCTAAATGCAAAGAATGGAAAAAATTATTTATTTTTTATGTTATTATTTTTATCAAACAAAAGGGGTGACAAAGGGGGGAGTTTTTTTTAGTATTTTTTTTTATTTTGCTCACTGTGATGGGGTCTATCACAGTGATCAAAATGATTCAGAATGAAAAATCTCCTATTGCTGCTGGGTACCGTCCGGCAGTTTTCGGCGGGCGCACTGCGCATGCGCCCGCCATTATCTTCCAGGAAGGTGACGCACAGGACCGAGGGACAGATTAGGAGTGTCAAACTTTGCCCAAGTACCCGGGGAGCTTGGGGGATCCCATTTCTCTCTCCTATGGTATGCTAGATGTCAGAGGAGAGAGAAACAAATGGAAAATCTGATCTTTTTTGTGTGATCGCCGTTATTCAGTGAATAATGGCGATTACGTGACAGGGGACGGTAAAAACTGACCCAAATTATGTGTTCCAAGACCTCGGAGATTATCTGACTATGGGGGATGCTATACATTTATTTCTCAGTAACGTTAAAAAACAGCACTGAGGAATAAGGCCCTTAACTGCCACCATTAAAAGGTGTATTGGCGGTCATTAAGGGGTTAAGTCAAGTTTTCAAGTGGATCAAGCATTCAAGCGTTCCGTCAGATCACAAACCGCTGGAGATGGACCGGAGCGGCGTTGATTATTTACAAAGATGGCAGCTGGTAAGTGTAAGACTAGGGGCAAGGAACTTAGATTAGTTGCACCACTCCTGCACTGAAATTAGAAAAAGCAACTCTGGATTGGCACTTTAAGTGCAGAATACAAGCATTTCTGCGCTAAAATAATGCACCAAATCAGTGCTGCTTCAAATCTTCATCAAGCATGCAAAAAACACAGCAAAAGCACAATAAAAGGAGCAGATTGTTATTGCATGTTTTGTTGCACTTGCAGCAAAAATATAATGTTTCTTCATATGGGAACATTGTCTTAATCTGTACAAAAAAGGTTTACATTTTAACAACATTTTCTGAGGGACTTTTAGTGGGATTTTTCAAATTACTGTCATTTTGTACGTCTCTTCTTCTAGTAGGTCAGAAACAGTACGTGCATTAGATCAGAAAGAGCAGCGTTTTGGATGTAGCTCACCCATGCTGCATCCAAAGCGCTGCGTTCTACATTAGAAACCTAGTGAATGTTTTTTATAGAAATCCCATGCCCACTGTGCTTCTACTTAAAGGGAATCTGTCACCCTAAATTGGCAGGATATTTAAATGATGGCAGTCAGGTCAGATGGGCGGTGTTTTGGGTGCTTGCCTTAACATGTTGTTCGCCGCTGTCTCCATTATTTCTGGGAATTGTAGTCGTTGCCCTCCATATAACGCGCCTGCGCATTGCAATCTGCGGGCAAAGCATACTGCGCGTGCGCAATTCAAGATGGCAATGCGCAGGCGTGTTATATGGAGGGCAACGACTACAATTCCCAGAAATAATGGAGACAGCGGCGAACAACATGTTAAGGCAAGTACCCAAAACACCGCCCATCTGACCTGACTGCCATCATTTAAATATCCCGCCAATTTAGGGTGACAGATTCCCTTTAATGCTGTGTAAACTCACCCAGGGTTCAGGTTTACGAGCAGCAGCATGACAATAATCTGCAGAGGAGACGTTAGTCTCCCTGTGTAGTCTCACCTACAGCCATTGATTAGATTAGGTAAATCTACATGGTTTAGTGAACACATGTGGATTTAACTGAGTGAGTGGAATGCAGAGTTTGGGTTTTGCAGCGAAAATACGCTGAGTCCAAAACGCTGCTATTTCCTTATCGTCGGCACATAGAAAAACACTAAAAAAGAAACACACTAGTCAGAGAAAGTAGCAGCTAAACACAAACAAAATACGATTGTAACAGAAAACACAAAAAAAGAGAAATAAAATGCAAGAAATGTGGTGTTTTATATTGCACTATACACTTCAGAAAACGACCTGACATTACAAGAAAAGCTAATTAAAGGGATTCTGTTGATTGGATCAACCCTCCTAAGTCATCCATATGTATATGCAAGTCAAACAAGTTCAGTACAATTGTACCTTGATATCTGCAATCCGATATCTTATTCCAGAGAAATCCACGTTTTACTTCATATGTAAATAAGATGGTAAGATCTATGGGCCGGATCTCCCCGAATATCTGCCCCCAGAGCATATTCTAAATTACAGGAGGATACAGTATGAGTAGGGTTGAGCATTCCGATACTGCAAATATCGGGTATCGGCCGATATTGGCTGTATCGGAATTCCGATTCCGAGTACCGATATTTTCGTCATATCGGATACCGGAATCGGAATGTCACTGTCACTGTCAGTGTCCGTCTGTTGGGTCTGTCAGGAGTCAGCGGCACTTACCCGGCAGAAGATCTCCGGCGGTCACATCCCGGACTGCTTGATGGCCGCCATCCTCTTCTCCCTGGCGGTCACATGCAGTTTCTCGCGATAACTGCAGTGACTGCTGGGTAATCGCGGCCGTAAAGCAGTCCGATGACGTCACCCCCGGAGAAGCAGGTAATCAGCTGTGCTGCGCCGGGATGTCAGGCTCTGCCTGTCATTCCGATGTAGCAGAGCTGGATCGTCGTGGGACACTCGTTACTATGGACTGCGTCGGACAGGTGGTATATTGTTGGTTTGTTTTTTTTCTTTTTTTACAGGAGATCGATGGCGTCGCAGGAATGAGTGTATAATAAAAGAAATGAAAACTGTGTTGTCTCTTTTATTTCATTAAAAGACTTTTTTCTTGCTGTGTCTTTTTTTTAAACATTTAAAAACTTTGGGATTAATAATGGATCGGTGTCTTATTGACACCTCTCCATTATTAACCGGGCTTATTGTCACCGTGCAATCAACGGTGACATTAACCCCTTATTACCCCGCTTGCCACCGCTACAGGGCAAGTGGGAAGAGCCGGGTAAAGTGCCACAATTGGCACATCTTTTGATGCGCCAAATGTGGGGCTGCTGTAGCCTGGTATTATCAGGCTGTTGAGGGCCAAAATCCATGGGCCTTGACAGTCTTTTAATACCAGGCCGCAGCAGTCTGCATTTTACTTGGCTGGTTAACAAAAATAGGGGGGATCCCCACGCCGTTTTTTTTTCGAGGGGATCCCCTATTTTTGTTAACCAGCCAAGCTAAGCAGACTGCTGTGGCCTGGTATCATCAGGCTTGCAAGGTCCATGGATATTGGATCCTTACCAGCCTGAAAAACCAGGCCTCAGCGGTCTGCTTCATCTGGCTGGTTAACAAATAGGGGGGACCCCACGCTAATTTTTTTCGAGGGAATCCCCTATTTTTGTTAATCAGCCAAGATATGTAGACTGCTGTGGCCTGGTATTATCAGGCTGGCAAGGTCCATGGATCTTGGCTCCTTAACAGCCTGAAAATCCAGGCCTCAGTGGTCTGCTTCATCTGGCTGGTTAACAAAAATAGGGGGGACCCCACGCCATTTTTTTTTCGAAGGGAACCCCTATTTTTGTTAATCAGTTCCCTCTGACGTCACTGATGGTGTCCCTGGCTGACCTGAAGTGAAAGTGGAATGCAATCAATTAAGCTTTCCACTTCCTCTCCTGTCAGCCAGGAGAGGAGCTCATTCATTTGGGGGTTTACTGTGAGGCTGCAGCATTAGCTGCGGTCCCTGCAGTAAACATTAACCCTTTCTGAAGGATTACACCGTGGGACCTGACTGTGCATCGGATTGGTAAGAATAATTTTGCTTTATTATTTTATTTTTATTACAGAAAAATGGTTTTAGCAGGTAAATAAAATATGGTCAAAAACTGTGTGATTATTTCATTAAACTTCTTTTTTATTAAAGTGTGTGTGTTTGATTTTTCTTTCATACAATAGGATTAATAATTGATAGTTGTCTAATTGACAGCTCTCAATTATTAACCTGGCTTAAAGTGACCTTTCAATTGCAAGGTCATTTTAACCCCTTATTAACCCATTCGCCACCGCTACAGGGCAATGGGAATAGACGGGCAAAGTGCCAGAAAGGGCAAATCTAATTAGAGATTTGCCCTTTCTGGGGTGTCTGGGGGCAGATGTTAGTAGCCGGGGGGGCCAAAAATAATGGTCCCTCTCTGGGCTATTACTATCTGCCCCCACTCACTGGCTTTGTCTGTCTGGTTACGAAAATAGGGCGGGAGCCCACGCATTTTTTTTCAGCAATTTTACACCTCATATATATATATACATGTCATTGAGTTTGTGACACATATATATATATATATATATATTTATAGTTTATACACTTCTACATAGTATAATAGCCGCTAATTCAATTGCCGGCTTTTGTGAAAATGCAGAACCCGACATGAAATGACACTTGGTTTACATAGAGTTAACCATGTCTTTTCATGTAGTTTGATATCTGATTTGCACAAACAATTACATGAGTGTAAGTGTGCAAAATTTCACACCTGTAGGGGTTAATTAAAGGTGTAAATTCGTAGCAAAAAAGTCCGTTTTTTTTTACAACGAATTTACACCTTTAATTAACCCCTACAGGTGTGGAATTTTGCACACAGCCACTCATGTAATTGTTTGTGCAAATCAGATATCAAACTACATGAAAAGACATGGTTAACTCTATGTAAACCAAGTGTCATTTCATGTCGAGTGCTTCTGTCTTTTCACAAAAGCCGGCATTACCCGACAATTGAATCAGAGGCTATTTTACTATGTAGAAGTGTATAAACTATAAATATATGTATATATATATGTCACAATGACATGTATATATATATATATATATATATGTATTCTATGTGTGTATATTTAGTGTTTACAAGGAAAGAATGGGGTTTTTTTAGTTACGATATTTTGTTCCCATAGACTTACATTGGATTTCCGGTATCGGTATCGGGTATCGCCGATATTTTAATGGTATCGGCGATACCATTCCGATTCCGATACTTTTGGATATCGGAAAGTATCGCTCAACTCTAAGTATGAGACAAGTAATGACTGACAGATTGCTCTCCTGCTCTCATTCCAGAGCTGAACTTTATCTCATTACAAACACATCTGCAATTGTAGTTCTCATCTCACATTGCTGTCAGCATAGCTGTACTTTCCCTCAAATATTATAAACCATAACAACTGTCAAAATAGGTAACTAAATATACAACTTCAATTTTGTTAATTAACAACTTCAATGTTTCCATATGATGGCGACACATATAGGTAGAGAGTAGAGTTGAGCGAAACAGGTCGTTCATTTTCAAAAGTCGCCGATTTTCAGCTAAGTCGGGTTTCATGAAACGAAACCCAACCGTGGAGTGAGTTCGGTCATGTATTCGGCGACCATTTTGCTGGAGTCGGTTTTCCCCTCCACTTTAAGTGCCTTTTCTCTGCCAATGAGCAAGGACGCAGGCTGTGGGCAACGTGATGACATAGCAGCCGGCCAGCACCATCTTAGAGAAGGGCATTGCAGCGATTGGCTGGCTTTCAGTGGCGTCACAGTGCATATAAAATCCCTCAGCGCCGACCGCCATTTTACATCTGCAGAACTCAGTGTAGGGGAAGGTTGCTGACGGTGCGTCTGAGCAGGGAGACTGTTAGGCAGGGCCTAAAAAAAAATTACTTTCTGCTGATGGCGATTAGCTGTACAGTGACTGTGCAGTGAGAGGGGAGGATATTGCTGTGTGCAGCAACGCTGGTTCTTAGGCTGCCTGCCTGCCAGTGACGCTGTAGAAATTGCCTGTGTGGAGCATCACATCTGATTAGTAGACTGCCTGACTGTGTTAAGGGGGCAATTGATTCCCCATTGACTTGCATTGGGGTCGGATTTTCGACTCCGACCCGACCATTTCCGTTAGTCGGCAGACTTCGTTCGACTCGACTTTTGAGAAAGTCGGGTTTCACGAAACCAGACTCGACCCGAAAAACGAGAAAGTCGCTCATCTCTAGTAGAGAGTTCAACCAATAATGAGGTTAATGACTGCACTGAAGTGAACAGTATTAATAAAAAAGGGTTTTAGTCCTAATAACAAGTCACCAAGTCCTGTATTGTGCATTGGCTTCCAGTCATAGATTTATGGATCTTACTGGTGTTACATTGCAACTTCTATAACATAGAACCCTTACACTAATATTTTAAAACAACATTTCAGCCTCTGTAACTGGCCAAAGTCTTTAGAGCATTTGGCAGTGAGGAGAATGTTAGTTGAAAGGGGAATATAAATCACTGTATAAATTATCAGTGGAAGCCATGGATGATTGGTTGCATTCTTATCACTATATAGAGATAGTCATTAATGAAGCTCACGGTGAAGATGGATACGTACTCATTTATATGCTCAAGCTACATAAATTTGCTTGGATTCATGTTTTCATTAACACATATGTACAGGAACAAAGGGAGAATGTCTGAAGTCTCTCTAATTAATCATCGTAGAGAGAAAGATGAGCAACGAGAAAGAAGCGCCCCAGCTAACAGCTTTCAGGAAAATCTATCTCTGTGACAAATGAGATCCAGTCCTTTGGAGCAAAGAGCTCTGCCTCAGCAGTACATTAGGCACAAGCATTCATTGCTTGGATGGAAAGGATGAGACAGTGAGGCCAAGCAACCAGAATAAGTAATTATTCATGTCATGAAGACCAAGAGCCATATGATGAAGTCAACTCAAACATTTGTGCTGGCAGAGCCACCATTTACAGTATGATGATATGTGAAGCTTGCACATTTTATGCTCTTCATAGAATATGAATTACCACCAGGTTACTGTCACCTTCTAGTAATAGAATTCTTTCATTGTTGAGCAGAGTCTACAAAAGCAGGTGGACTGTACCCATGGATTTAAGCACCGAAGGCACCATACATCACAACCCAAACTTGACCTAAATAGCAAAATGCTAAATTCTTCTATAGATATTATGGAAGTGATTGTTGTAATGTTACAGAACATACCATGAAACTCTACCTGTCTATCTAATTATCTATCTATCTATCTATCTATCTATCTATCATCTTTTTCCATAACATATTTTGCTTAACATTTGAAGCAGATCTATCACTAGATTTCACAGTGCAAGCGTCATACATTATTGTGTAGATATCTTATAACTGTTGAGACTGGTGTATTTGCTTTGAAAATACTTGCCAGAATTGCAGTATAAGTTTTGATATTAAAGCAAGCATTTTACCAGTATAGTAATATAGTAGCTAAAGAATGAGAGAGCTCATGAGTCCAATTCTATTTAGTATCTACATGCTCAGCCTGACTGATCTCTGCAGCTTATAATGAGTGATGTGAGATCTTAGCAGAGAAGAGGGTCATTGAGGAGCTGGCTATCAATCTAGATGGATGAGGGGTGAGTTTCAAGTTTAAAAACCTAAAAGGTCATTCTAATATCAATTATCAATGTAAATACACCAGACCTATTTGGTAATGGTTGCAATATGTTAATAATTGACATAACAGATTTGTATTTACAGCAGCTGGCCACTATATCTTTATTTTATCAAAGGTGTTCGGGAGATGTTTATACAGGTGTTTACTATATAAAAAAAATCATACTAAAAAAATCATTTCAGAACTTTTTCCACTCAAAGATGCTATAGGATTTTTACAGGATGAAAATGATGAAATGGTAAGACAGGATGTTGAGAAGGCTGAACTTTTAAATTCCTATATTGCATCTGTTTTCTCTCAGAAAGGAAATGTAACATCAACTGATCTTCACTGTCCTTTTAAAGGAATAGAAGAATCCAGGATATCTATAAACAGAAAGACAGTGAGGAAACACTTAGCTAACCTAAATGAATTCAGGTCTCCAGGTTCAGATGAATTACACCCCAGAATACTGAAGGAGATAGCAGAAGAAAATCTTGAATCACTGTCCATAATCTTTGAAAATTCTTGGAGAACAGGAGAAGTCACAGGAGACAGGAGAAGAGCAAATGTTGTTCCTATCTTCAAAAAGGGGAAGAAGGTGGACCCAGGGAACTACAGGCCTGTGAGTCTGACTTCTATACCAGGAAAGATCTTTGAACAAATTATTAAAGAACATGTATGCAAGTACCTGGATAAGAATGAAGTGATTAAACAGAGTCAGCATGGGTTTGTAACTAATAAGTCATGTCAGACTAACTTAATTTCCTTCTATGACAGAATCACTGACTGGGTGGATCAGGGAAATGCTGTAGATATAGTATATCTTGACTTCAGCAAAGCATTTGACAAAGTATCTCATATAATCCTTATTGAAAAAATGACTAAGTATGGAATGGACAAGGCAGCTGTTAGGTGGATTCATAACTGGCTTAGTGATCTGACCCAAAGAGTGGTTGTAAATGGCTGCACATCCAGTTGGAAGAATGTCTCAAGTGGGGTACCACAAGGCTCTGTTTTGGGCCCTGTATTGTTCAACATCTTTATCAATGATTTTGATGAAGGAATTGAGGGTAAACTGATCAAATTTGCTGATGACACAAAGCTAGGAGGGGTAGCTAATACTAGAGAAGAGAGAGAGAGGATTCAAAAAGATATAAATAAACTGGAGCAGTGGGCAGCAACTAACAGAATGGATTTTAACAGGGAAAAATGCAAAGTACTACATCTGGGCAATAAAAATGAAAAAAGCATATACAAAATGGGAGGAATAGGGCTAAGTAACAGCACATGTGAAAAGACTTGGGTATACTAATTGATCACATACTGAACATGAGTCAACAGTGTGATGCAGCAGCAAAAAAGGCAAATGCAATACTAGGATGTATCAACAGAAGCATACAGTCTAGATCACGTGAGGTCATTATTGCCCTCTACTCCTCTTTGGTCAGACCTTATCTGGAATACTGTGTCCAGTTCTGGGCACCACATTTTAATAAAGACATCAACAAACTGGAGCAAGTTCAGAGAAGAGCCACCAGAATGGTGACCGGTCTGCAAACCATGTCCTATGAAGAAAGGTTTCAGGATTTGGGAATGTTTAGCTTGCAGAAAAGAAGACTGAGAGGAGACTTAATAGCTGTCTACAAATATCTCAAGGGCTGTCACATTGTAGAAGGATCATCTTTATTCTCATTTGCACAAGGAAAGACTAGAAGCAATGGGATGAAACTGAATGGGAGGAGACACAGATTAGATATTAGAAAAAACTTTTTGACAGGGTGATCAATGAGTGGAACAGGCTGCCACGAGAGGTGGTGAGTTCTCCTTCAATGGAAGTCTTTAAACAGAGGCTGGACAGACATCTGTCTGGGATGATTTAGAGAATCCTGCTTTAAGCAAGGGGTTGGACCAGATGGCCCAGGAGGTCCCTTCCAACTCTACCATTCTATGATTCTATGATTCACTCTTAATCCCATAATCTGTACAATTCAATTGAAAGAATAACTGGAATTTTTTCGGGTGAAAAAGGAAAAATAGCAAATAGAAATAAGTGAGTACTAAAATGATCTGATGCTGAGTACTCAAACCAAACAATTCCTAATGTGGAGATGCTCATTTCGAGTAAGAAGTATAACAGGAAATTTGAGCATTTTTCCGGCAGACCCTACAAGGAGGTTTGGGGGGCAGTGAAAATTTTGAAATGAATGGAAAAAGTGCTGACTGGAAGGCAAACAACATGGAGAGGACCTCTGGAAGCATATCTGACTCTCGAATATCTGCTGAGAACAATGGTGTCACACTTTTACTCCACTTTAACCTCTTTACCCCGGAGGTAAAAGGCAGTAACCTCGATGATGGCACCGCCGGTCACTGACTTTGTGATCGAAGCATCTCAGTCACCAGTGGTTCTCAACCTGCACGGTCAGCTCTTGGCAACGTTCAGGTTGAAATCTATTACTCCCCCTGACATGGATTATGGCGTGGGACAGAACGATGGAGAGGTGAGGGTTATTGTTTTTTATTTTTTAGTTTTATTAAAGGAGAAGGAGGGCTTCAGTAGAACAGGCGATAGGTGAGTATAACTGTGTTTGTTATTTTTAAATAAAAATGGAAAACAGTGTTTTGTTTTATTTATGATAAAATACTTTATTCTGGCTGTGTCTTTATTTACCATACAACTATAGGAACAGTAATGGATAAGCGTCTTATAGACACCTCTCCATGACTAAGCCGTGGGCTTGATGTCACTTGATAATACAAAAGTGTCATCAACTCCAAAAATATGAACCCCACTTGCCAACGCTACAGGGCAAGTGGGAAGAGCCGGGCAAGGCGCCAAAATTGACGTATCTAATAGATACACCTTTTCTTGGCAGCTGTGGGCTGCTACTTTTAGGCTGGGGAGGTCAATATCAATGGCCCCTTACCAGCCTGAAAATAACTGCCACCAGCCGTGAGCTTTAGCAATGCTGGTTGTCAAAAATAAGTGGACCCCATGCCTTTTTTTAAATTATTTATTTAAATAATAGAAAAAACAGCATGCGGAACCCTCTATTTTTGATAACCAAGCTTGCTGAAGCTGACAGCTGAGTGTTGCAGCCCCCAGCTGTGAGTTTTGCCTGGATGGTTATAGAAAATACAGGGCAACCCACACTATTTTTTTATTTATTTATATATTTGAATACCCCCATCAGCCACTCCTGCTGTCACTGTTATTAGCAGCAGCAGGGGTAGACTCATGGGAGTAATAGTCCCATCAGCCGCCGCCTGCTGTCTCTTTTATGACTTAAATATAACTCTCATCATTCTCCCCTGCTCGCACCGATCACAGGCAGAGCAGAGGAGAATGATGAGAGCCATGTTCAGCACCCGGCACTGGGGAACAGCGCTTACTGTAACGCTTCTTCCCTGGCGCCAATCCGTGTGGTACTGATGCGACACATGGGCAGCACACAGATGCCACACGTGTGCCACAAGTATTACACACACAGACACTGACATCTCCAGTATCGGAAATATCAGGATGTGTGAAATAGGCCTTATATTGGGTTTTTATATTTGTCTGCTGTCACACACCAAAACGTGCTTTTTATTGCAAAAAACGAGTTGACGTTTTTATAGGCAATATTTTCGGGCACATGACATTTTTTGATCGCTTTCTATTCCGATTTTTGGGAGGCAGAATGAACAAAAACCAGCAATACAGGAATTTCTTTTTGGGGGGGTTATGCCGTTCTGTGTGTGGTAAAATTGATAGGGCAGTTTTATTCTTCGGGCCAGTACGATTACAGCGATACCTCATTTATATAGTTTTTTTATGTTTTGGCACTTTTATACTATAAAAACTATTTATAAAAAAATTATTATTTTTGCATCGCTTTATTCTGAGAGCTATAAATTTTTTATTTTTCCATTTATGGAGCTGCATGGCAGATTTTTGAGGGACAAGATGACGTTTTCAGTGGTACCGTGTTCATTTATATCCGCTCTTTTGATCGCGTGTTATTGCACTTTTTATTTGGTGTTATCAAAATAAAGCATTGTTTTTTGCCATGTTTTTTTTTAATGGTGTTCACTAAAGGGGTTAACTAGTGGGACAGTTTTATAGGTCGGGTCGTTACGGACGTGGCAATAACAAATGTGTGTGCTTTTATTGTTTGTATTTTTTTTTTCGTTCAAATATTTATTTAGAGATAGAATATATTTTGAATTTTTACTATTATTTTTATTTTTTTAATATTTTTACAATTATTTACATTTTTTTTTTACTTTTTTCTAACTTTTTACTTTGCCCCAATATGGGACAATTATATTTTTCCTGCTGATTGCTTCAATAGCATGGAGATGCAGCCGCCTCCCCTTACTATAGAAACTGTCAGCGCTGCACTGACAGAGAGACTTACAGATTGTGCACTGCACATGATCAGCAAGTAGCTCTGGTGAGCCAGATGTCATCATGACGACATCGGGTCACCTTGGCAATGATTAGGACCCCACTTCACACTGCGGGATCTTCAATTCAAAAGCCGAGGTGCTGTCAGCCCTCTGCCTGCTAAAGGAATGCTGAGATCATGTTTGATTGCAGCATTCCGTGAGTTAAAGTGCTGGGAGTGGTCTTTGACAGATACTGGCACCTAGTGACGGGTGTCAGCTGTCAGAATCAGCTGACACCTTGCCTCAATCCGCTGCGCACCCCCCATGTGTGCAGGCGATCTCTGTGACATAATATTCTCTCCATGGCCAAATAGGCCCAGGGTACATGGAATATTACGTCCGATGTCAGTAAGGGGTTAAGGACTGACAATAAAACATTCAAAATTTATTTGAAATTGGAGTCTACAGGAAAAGAAATGTTAAGAAAAACTTTTTACTATATAATAACTTCTGTTATGTTTCGGTAACTGAGGAGAAATGGCAAAAAATAGCAAAATCGGTAATACACCAGAGAGGCTAGAACCTATGGATTGCAGTAACCTGAACTAACCACACAACTAGAGGTAGCCGTGGAGCGTTCCTACGTTGATCACAGCCTGAAAGATAACTACACCTAAAGGCAGAAAGATGAAAGCAATCTGCCCCGGAGCAGATCTCCAAAGAAAATAGGAAGCCCCCAAACATGTAATGGCGGTTAGACAAGAAGAAAGCACGGACACAGACAGAAAATAGAATGAGCAAACGCTGGGGCCCAATCTGTCTAGACAGAAAAGTACAGGAAAGAATTCTGACTGCAATCCAACAAAAACCCTAACAAAAATACCAACACTTCTGCCAAAAAACCTGAGATCACACAACCTCTTCCACCTAAATCAGATCTCTGGTGTAACAAAACGTTATTCAGCAAATAAAAGTAACAAAAGAGCAAAGCAAAAGTGCAGACACAAACGGAGCACAATTGCAGCGCCAGACCCCCAAAAGGGGACAGGCTGCAGTCCACTGCAGGCAGCAAACCAGCAGAGAAAATCAAACAGAGAAAAAAAAAACATCAAACACTTATCTGAAGGAGAGCAGTAAACTAGCAGTGCTTCAAGCAAGACCAGAAGAACAATTGATAACCGCAAGGCTGCTGGGAAATCAGGCCACTTATATCCTACCATTCAGCGCCAGCTGAAGGCCATTCATTAATCAGTTCATTACCCTCAGCAACCACCGGAAGGAGCCCCAGCTCAGAAGCCGCCTCCAGCATATTCACAACAGTATCCCCCCTTGAGGAGGGGTCACCGAAACCCTCACCTGCGCAACCAGACCAATCAGGATGGGCTCGATGATAGGCACGGATAAGTCTCCCAGCATGAATGTCCGAACCAAACACCCAAGAATTGTCCTCCTGACCATAACCTCTCCACTTAACCAAATACTGGAGTTTCCGTCTAGCAAAACGAGAATCCAATATCTTCTCAACCACATACTCCAAATTGCCCTAAACCAAAACAGGGTCGGGAGGTGCAGCCATAGGAACCACTGGTTCGACAAACCTCTTCAATAAGGATTTGTGGATCACGTTATGGATCTTAAATGTCCCTGGAAGAAGCAAACGGAAGGAAACCGGATTAATAATTTCCATGATCTTATAAGGTCCAAAGAACCTTGGCTTAAATTTAGGAGATGCAACCTTCATAGGGATATTCCTTGAGTACAACCAAACCAAGTCCCCCGCTTTAAAACGAGGACCATCAGTCCTATGCCGGTTGGCAAACCGCTGGGCATTCTCCTGAGAGAGAGACAACCTCTCCACCACCTGGTCCCAAATCCGCTGCATACGCTGCACAATAGAGTCAACCCCCGGACAGACAGAAGCCTCCGCCTGCCCTGAAGAAAATCGAGGGTGAAACCCGGAATTGCAGAAAAATGGAGACATCAAGGTGGCAGAGCTAGCTCTATTATTAAGAGCAAACTCCGCCAAAGGCAAAAAAGAGACCCAGTCATCCTGATCAGCAGACACAAAACATTTCAAATAAGTCTCCAAGGTCTGGTTTGTTCTCTCGGTTTGTCCATTGTCTGAGGGTGCAATGCAGAGGAGAAAGACAACTGAACACCAAGTTTAGAACAAAATGTCCTCCAAAATCTGGAAACAAACTGGACTCCTCTGTCAGACACAATGTTCTCCGGAATGCCATGCAACCGAACCACATGCTGAAAGAACAAAGGCACCAACTCGGAGGAGGAAGGCAACTTAGACAATGCACAAGATGTATCATCTTGGAAAACCTATCACAGATTACCCAGATAATGGTCATTCTCTGAGAGACAGGAAGGTCAGAAATAAAATCCATAGAAATATGGGTCCTTGGCCTCTTGGGTACAGGTAATGGCATTAACAAACCACTAGAACGAGAGCAAGGCTTGGAACGAGAGCAAGTCCCACAGGACTGCACAAAGTCCCTGACATCACGAGACAAAGTAGGCCACCAAAAGGAGCGACTCACCAAGTCTCTGGTACCAAAAATCCCGGGATGACCAGCCAACGCGGAACAATGAATCTCAGACATCACACTCTTTTTCCACTGGTCTGGAACAAACAACTTCCCAACAGGGCAGCGCTCAGGTTTATCCACATGACACCCTTCCAGAGCCAGTCTCAAATTTGGCGAAATGGCGGAAAGAACCACACCCTCTTTGAAAATAATAGCAGGATCAGATAACTCAGGAGAATCTGCAAAGAAACTCCTTGAGAGGGCATCCGCCTTGACATTCTTAGTGCCAGGAAGAAAAGAAACCACAAAATTAAAACGTGTGAAAAACAAGGCCCACCTGGCCTGTCTAGGATTAAGTCGCTTGGCTGATTCGAGATAAACCAGTTTCTTATGGTCCGTGAGGACCACCACCTGATGTTTGGCTCCTTCCAGCCAATGTCTCCACTCTTCAAAGGCCCACTTCATGGCCAATAACTCCCGATTACTCACGTCATAATTACGTTCAGTTGGAGAAAATTTTCGAGAGAAAAAGGCACAAGGGTTACTCTTAGAGGTCTCTGGATCCCTTTGGGACAAAACGGCACCTGCCCCAATCTCAGAGGTATCAACCTCCACCTGAAACGGCAGAGAAACATCAGGCTGCCGTAGAACAGTAGCAGAAATTAATCTCTGCTTAAGTTCCTGAAATGCAGAAACTGCCTCAGGAGGCCAATTCACCACATCGGAACCCTTTTTGGTCAGATCAGTCAATGGTTTAACAATAATAGAGAAAATACCAATAAGTTTACGATAAAAAATTGGCAAAACCAAAAAATCTCTGAAGAGCCTTCAATGAAGTAGGTTGAACCCAATCACAGATGGCCTGAATCCCAGAAATGAGATCTTCTGTACGCCAAAAAGACACTTTGATCCCTTCACATACAGTGCATTCTCTCTCAAAATCTGGAACACAGTCCGAACATGTTTCACATGAGAGTCCCAGTCATTGGAAAAAATCAAGATATCATCCAAATAAACAATAAGAAATTTATCCACAAAATCCCTGAAAATATCATTCATGAAGGATTGGAAGACGGAAGGGACATTAGTAAGCCCAAAATACATCACTAGGTACTCAAAATGCCCCTCTGGGGTATTAAACGCCGTCTTCCACTCATCCCCGTGCTTAATGCGAATAAGGTTATACGCCCCCCTGAGGTCAAGCTTGGTAAACCAACTAGCACTTTTCACTCTGGAAAATAGGTCAGAAATCAAAGGTAATGGATATTGATATTTAACAGTGATCTTATTCAGGAGGTGATAATCAATACACGGCCTCAATTAACCATCTTTTTTGGCCACAAAGAAAAAACTGGCGCCCAAGGGTGAAGAGGATGGTCTGATATGACCCTTCTCCAATGACTCCTTGATATAAGATTGCATAGCATCATGTTCAGGTATAGATAAATTAAAAAGGCGACCTTTAGGAAATTTACCACCAGGCACTAATTCAATAGCGCAATCGTAGCTCCTGTGAGGGGCAAGGATGCAGATTTACTTTCACTAAACACATCAGAAAAATCAGTCAAAAAATCAGGGACATCCTAAGACTGGGGAGAGGCAGAAAAAATAGGAGTGTCAGTATTAACACATTGACAGCCCCAACTGGTCACAGACACAGATTTCCAATCCAAAACAGGATTATGAGACTGTAACCAAGGGAAACCCAGTACAATAATGTCATGCAGATTATACAGCACCAGAAATTTGCAACTCTCCTAATGATCCGGTTCAACCCTCATCATCACCTGAGTAGAAAACTGGGGTTTATTCTCCGCCAAAGGGGTAGAATCAATGCCCAGTAGGGGAATAGACTTCCGCAGGGGTATCATGGGAAACCCACAACGTTTGGCAAAGTCAAAATCCATCAGGTTAATAGCTGCTCCTGAATCAACAAAAGCTTGAGCAGAAAATGTGGACAGGGAGCAAATAACGGTAACAGTCAACAGAAATTTAGTCTGAACACTACCCAAGACAACTGAGTGTGCAAAATGTCTTCCCCGCTTAGGGCAGACAGAGATAGCATGGGAAGCGTCACCACAGTAGAAACATAACCCATTGCGCTTACGAAACTCATGATGCTGAGTCCCAGAAGTCACTCCATCACACTGCATGGGCTCAGGAGCTGGCTCACAAGGCAACACTATCTCACGCATACCTCTACGCTCACGCAAACGTCTGTCAATTTGAATAGCCAAAGACATAGAATCATTGAGACCAGAGGGAACAGGGAATCCCACCACAACGTCCTTTATTTTTTCTGACAGACCCTTTCCAAAAAGGGCTGCCAAATCATGATCATTCCATTTGATCAGGAGTGCCCACTTTCGAAATTTCTGACAGTACAACTCAGCATCTTCAAGACCCTGATTTAATGCCAACAAGGTCTTTTCAGCTTGATCTGTGACATTAGGTTCATCGTACAATAAACACAGAGCCTGAAAAAATGCATCAATATCATTCAAAACAGGATCCCCAGGTGTCAGGGAAAAAGCCCAATCCTGAGGGTCGTCGCGCAGCAGGCAGATGACAATTTGAAACATGCTGTGCCACGTTCCCTGAGGACTTAGGCCTTAGGCAAAAACAACTTACAGTTATTTTTGAAATTCAGAAATTTAGATCGATCCCCCAAAAACAAATCTGGCATGGGGATCCTAGGTTCCACAACTGGCAACCCAGCAAGATAGGTAGCAATACTCTGAACCTCAGTGGCAAGCTGATCCACACGGCCAGACAACTGTGCAAACTCCATTGAGAGAAAAAAAAAATTCCTCCTCAGCACCCAGAGAAAAAGAGGGAAAAAAATGCAACAAACAGAAAAAAAAAATTCTGACAACTCCCCTTTTTCTTTTCCTTTTTTACAATTTTTCCCTTCTGTTGAGTACCATATAATTTTCAGTTTGGCCGGTTATACTGTTATGTTTCGGTAACTGAGGAGAAATAGCAAAAAAATAGCAAAAGCGGTAATACACCAGAGAGGCTAGAACCTATTGGATTGCAGTAACCTGAACTAACCACACAACTAGAGGTAGCCGTGGAGCGTTCCTACGTTGATCCTAGATGCCTCGTCACAACCTGAGAGATAACTACACCTAAAGGCAGAAAGATGAAAGCTATCTGCCCCGGAGCAGGTCCCCAAAGAAAATAGGAAGCCCCCAAACATGTAATGGCTGTTAGACAAGAAGAAAGCATGGACACAGACAGAAAATAGAATGAGCAAACGCTGGGGTCCAATCTGTCTAGACAGAAAAGTACAGGAAAGAATTCTGACTGCAATCCAACAAAAACCCTAACAAAAATACCAACACTTCTGATTGCCAAAAAACCTGAGATCACACGACCTCTTCCACCTAAATCAGATCTCTGGTGTAACAAAACGCTATTCAGCAAATAAAAGTAATAAAACAGCAAAGCAAAAGTGCAGACACAAACGGAGCACAATTGCAGCGCCAGACCCCCAAAAGGGGACAGGTTGCAGTCCACTGCAGGCAGCAAACCAGCAGAGAAAATCATACAGAGAAAAAAAAATCAAACACTTATCTGAAGGAGAGCAGTAAACTAGCAGTGCTTCAAGCAAGACCAGAAGAACAATTGATAACCCTCAAGGCTGCTGGGAAATCAGGCCACTTATAGCCTACCATTCAGCGCCAGCTGAAGGCCATTCATTAATCAGTTCATTACCCTCAGCAACCACCGGAGGGAGCCCCAGCTCAGAAGCCGCCTCCAGCATATTCACAACAGACTTCTATATAAGGAAAAATTTAAAATGGATTTAAAAAAAATTATTACGTTATTCAAAATTTAAATTTTTATTAAAATATTGGAAATATCAGTATAATTTATGAAGGAAGCAAGAACTGCCAAAATATTATAGAAGAGCGACTCAAATACATACTGTATTAGAGATAAAGGAGGGCCTCCTACATATTCTGTTTAATTGTCATGTAGTGGTACGGTACTCCTAACCTCATAACTTCTATGTACTAAGCCTGCCAAAAGTTACAAACAGGGTCATCCATACACCCTTGAAGGCACCAACTGTAGTACCTCATTCAAATATTGTGAACAAAGTGTAGTTGTGGTACTTCTACACTAATAAATGCTCTGCACACAGTGCAAGTCTGACAAAAATTAAAAGCAAAGTCATCCATACACCCTTGAAGGCACCAATTGGAGTGCCTCATAAAAAAATTAAGAAAGTGTAGTTGTGGCACTTCTACACTCATAAGGGCTCTACACAAAGAGCAAAGCCATGAAAAGTTGATAAGGAAGGTAATTCAGTCATTCGTAGACCCTTGAAGGCAACAACTTGAGGCCTCATTAAAATATTTTGAATGTGTAGTTGATGTACACCTAGATTCATAAAAGCTTTTCAGAAAATGCAAAGCCAGGAAAAAATTATAAGGCGGGTCATTCAGTCATCCATAGATACTTCAAGGCAACAACAGGCAGGTTTCATTCAAATATTGTAGATTAAAATCACCTTATATGCTGCTGTCATCTAGTGTTGTTTTAAAGTTGGGGCTAATCCAGGCTTTGTTCATTTTTTCGAGGGTGTGCCTTTTGGCACTTTCTGTTGACAATGTACATAATATGGGTGACATTAAAGGTGGAAAAAGGTCTGAAATCATTCTTCTTGTTATGTTGTCTTGTCCGACACTTGCTGCAGCTAATAACAGTGACAGAATAATCCCAAAAGCCCCAACCTGCTTTCATCGTTCTGACTTTAATATACAAAAGTTTGGACATACCTTCTCATTTAAAGATTTTTCTGTATTTTCATGACTATGAAAATTGTAAATTCACACTGAAGGCATCAAAACTATGAATTAACACATGTGGAATTATATACAGTGCCTACAAGTAGTATTCAACCCCCTGCAGATTTAGCTGGTTGACACATGCGGAATTAACTTGGCATTGTGACATTTGTACTGTAGATCAGCCTGGAAGTGGGAAATGCACTGCAGCAAAAATTTTTGTTTTAATTTTTTTTTTTTTTTAAACGTTAAAAGTTAATTCAGAGTGTCATTTATTATTCAACCCCTCAAACCACAAGAATTCTGTTTGGTCCCCCTAAAGTATTAAGAAGTAGTTCAGGCACCAAGAATAATGAGCTTCACATGTGTGGATTAATGATCTCTTTTGCCAGCCTTTTCTGACTATTTAAGACCCTTCCCAAACTTGTGAACAGCACTCATACATGGTCAACATGGGAAAGACAAAGGAGCATTCCAAGGCCATCAGAGACAAGATCATGGAGGGTCACAAGGCTGGCAAGGGGTACAAAACCCTTTCCAAGGAGTTGGGCCTACCTGTCTCCACTGTTGGGAGCATCATCCGTAAGTGGAAGGCTTATGGAACTACTGTTAGCCTTCCACGGCCTGGACAGCCTTTGAAAGTTTCCTCCCGTACCGAGGCCAGGCTTGTCCGAAGAGTCAAGGCTAACCCAAGGACAACAAGGAAGGAGCTCCGGGAAGATCTCATGGCAGTGGGGACATTGGTTTCAGTCAATATACCATAAGTAACGTACTCCACCGCAATGGTCTCCGTTCCAGACGAGCCCGTAAGGTACCTTTACTTTCAAAGCGTCATGTCAAGGCTCGTCTACAGTTTGCTCATGATCACTTGGAGGACTCTGAGACAGACTGGTTCAAGGTTCTATGGTCTGATGAGACCAAGATCGAGATCTTTGGTGCCAACCACACACGTGATGTTTGGAGACTGGATGGCAGTGCATACGACCCCAAGAATACCATCCCTACAGTCAAGCATGGTGGTGGCAGCATCATGCTGTGGGGCTGTTTCTCAGCCATGGGCCTGGCCATCTGGTCCGCATCCATGGGAGGATGGATAGCACGGCCTACCTGGAGATTTTGGCCAAGAACCTCCGCTCCTCCATCAAGGATCTTAAGATGGGTCGTAATTTCATCTTCCAACAAGACAACGACCCAAAGCACACAGCCAAGAAAACCAAGGCCTGGTTCAAGAGGGAAAAAGTCAAGGTGTTGGAGTGGCCTAGTCAGTCTCCTGACCTTAACCCAATTGAAAACTTGTGGAAGGAGCTCAAGATTAAAGTCCACATGAGACACCCAAAGAACCTAGATAACTTGGAGAAGATCTGCATGGAGGAGTAGGCCAAGATAACTCCACAGACCTGTGCCGGCCTGATCAGGTCTTATAAAAGACGATTATTAGCTGTAATTGCAAACAAGGGTTATTCCACAAAATATTAAACATAGGGGTTGTATAATAATTGACCCACACTTTTATGTTTAAAATTTATTAAAATTCAACTGAGCAACATAACTTTTTGTTTTGTAAGATTTATGCTTCTGTTAATAAATCCTACTCTCGTTTGCAGTTTGAAGGCTCTAACTTATTTGCATCTTATCAAACCAGCTAAATCTGCAGGGGGTTGAATACTACTTGTAGGCACTGTACTTAACAAAAAAGTGTGTAACAACTGAAATTATGTCTTATATTCTAGGTTCTTCAAAGTAGCCACCTTTTGCTTTGATGACTGCTTTGCACAATCTTGGCATTCTCTTGATGAGCTTCAAGAGGTAGTCACTGAAAATGGTCTTCCAACAATCTTGAAGGAGTTCCCAGAGATGCTTAGCACTTGTTGGCCCTTTTGCCTTCACTCTGCGGTCCAGCTCACCCCAAACCATCTCGAATGGGTTCAGGTCTGGTGACTGTGGAGGCCAGGTCATCTGGCATAGCACCCCATCACTCTCCTGCTTGGTCAAATAGCCCTTACACAGCCTGGAGGTGTGTTTGGGGTCATTGTCCTGTTAAAAAATAAATGATGGTCGAACTAAAGGCAAATCGGATGTAATAGCATGCCGCTGCAAGATGCTGTGGTAGCCATGCTGGTTCAGTATGCCTTTGAATAAATCCCCAACAGTGTCACCAGCAAAGCACCCCCACAACATCACACCTCCTCCTCCATGCTTTACGGTGGGAACCAGGCATGTAGAGTCCATCCGTTCACCTTTTCTGCGTCGCACAAAGACACGGTGGTTGGAACCAAAGATCTCAAATTTGGACTCATTAGACCAAAGCACAGATTTCCACTGGTCTAATGTCCATTCCATGTGTTCTTTAGCCCAAACAAGTCTCTTCTGCTTGTTGCCTGTCCTTAGCAGTGGTTTCCTAGCAGCTATTTTACCATGAAGGCCTGCTGCACAAAGTCTCCCCTTAACAGTTGTTGTAAAGATGTGTCTGCTGCTAGAACTCTGTGTGGCATTGACCTGGTCTCTAATCTGAGCTGCTGTTAACCTGCGATTTCTGAGGCTGGTGACTCGGATAAACTTATCCTCAGAAGCAGAGGTGACTCTTGGTCTTCCTTTCCTGGGGCGGTCCTCATGTGAGCCAGTTTCTTTGTAGCGCTTGATGGTTTTTGTAACTGCACTTGGGGACACTTTCAAAGTTTTCCCAATTTTTCAGACTGACTGACCTTCATTTCTTAAAGTAATGATGGCCACTCGTTTTTCTTTACTTAGCTGCTTTTTTCTTGCCATAATGCAAATTCTAACAGTCTATTCAGTGGGACTATGAGCTGTTTATCCACTAGACTTCTGCACAACACATCTGATGATCCCAACCCCATTTATAAGGCCAGAAATCCCACTTATTAAACCTGACAGGGCACACCCGTGAAGTGAAAACCATTTCCGGCGACTACCTCATCAAGAGAATGCCAAGAGTGTGCAAAGCAGTTATCAAAGCAAAAGGTGGCTACTTTGAAGAACCTAGAATATAAGACATAATTTCAGTTGTTATATACTTTTTTGTTAAGTATATAATTCCACATGTGTTAATTCATAATTTTGATGCCTTGAGTGTGAATTTACAATTTTCATAGTCATGAAAATAGAGAAAAATCTTTAAATGAGAAGGTGTGTCCAAACTTTTGGTCTGTACTGTAACTTTCATCTGTCTCCCCTGCTCGCGCCGATCGCCGGCAGAGAAGGTGAGAATGATGAGAGCCGTCTTCAGCACCTGCCACTGGGGAACAGCGCTTACTGTAGCGCTTCTTCCCCGGTGCCGATGCGTGTCACACAGAAGACATAAATGTGTGTTCTCCGTGTGCGGGACACGTTGTGCCGTCCATGCTGACGATAAAAAACGGACATGTCAATGTGTGATGCACATGCACACATGATCCGTGGAAACACACTGACATGTGCACAGACCGATTCATTTGAATGGGTCTATGTGTGTCAGTGTCTCCGGTACATGTGAAAACTGTCACCACACATACCAGAGACACGGATGTGTAAAAGAGGCCTCAGGTGGTATTTCAATCCCTTAAAAGCCCTGAAATTAATGGAAAAAAGCATCCTTTGAGAAGTGTATATGATGGGGGCAAAAAGTGAACAAAAGAAATGTGCAGCTGCAATTGGAATTTCTGCTTTTTATTGCCAGCATATATGCTAATGAAATAACAACCTGCATCTGTACATTTAGTGTCTTGCAGTGTACATTTGTGGATAGTGATTGCCTCCATGTCGGCTGAGCATTTCATAGAATCATAGAATGGTAGAGTTGGAGAGGACCTCCTGGGTCATCTGGTCCAACCCCCTGCTCAAAGCAGGATTCACTAAATCAGTCCAGCCTCTGTTTGAAGACTTCTATTGAAGGAGAACTCACCACCTCTCGTGGCAGCCTGTTCCACTCACTGATCACCCTAACTGTCAAAAAGTTTTTTCTAATATCTAATCTGTGTCTCCTCCCATTCAGTTTCATCCCATTGCTTCTAGTTTTTCCTTGTGCAAATGAGAATAAAGATAATCCTTCTACAATGTGACAGCCCTTGAGATATTTGTAGACAGCTATTAAGTCTCCTCTCAGTCTTCTCTTTTGCAAGCTAAACATTCCCAAATCCTGCAACCGTTCCTCATAGCACACGGTTGGCAGACCGGTCACCATTCTAGTCGCTCTTGTCTGAACTTGCTCCAGCTTGTTGATGTCTTTTTTAAAAGTTTTATAATTAGAGCTGGATTCTATAGTACCTGCCTTATAAATTTTAGGCCTAGATCTTATTTGCAATAAAACATTATATTGTGGTACCGTGTTAGGCAGAAAAATCGATGTAAATACTTTTATGCCCAAAAATAAAAAAAAAAACAATTCTCAGAGTGTTACATTTTTCTGGTTAGCCAATAAAGGTATTTCTAAGCTTTCGGAGCACAGGGGCTCCTTCTTCAGGCTGGTTTAGAAATGAAAACTTACTAATTAAATTGTAAACCTGCATGAAGAAGGAGCCCCTGTGCTCTGAAAGCTTGAAAAAATACTTTTGTCATTTTTGGGCATAAAAGTATTTATATAGGTCTAGACCCAGAAGAAGTACTTGTGTTAAAGTTTCCTTCTAATGAATTCAACTTGTGACTGGCACATGGGCTCACACAACTTGATCAAAATGTGCAGTAAGAAGCTCAAATGTATAACTAAAGTCCATTTAGCAGTTATGTAGTCTAAAATTCATATAATTAATTTTCAAGTACAGTATATTTTGTATTCAGAGTGGGAGTGCTTCTGGATGTGATTGCCAACATGCGCTCTGTTAAAAATGGGTTGGTTTAGAATGCTGGAACAATAGTTTTCTTGGTGTAAAAAAGCATTATGACTAATCCAAAAGAGCAAGAAGACACAATGCCACATTTTTTAAACACATGATATCTAGAAATAACCAGTGTTACCTAAAAAAAATTGTGAAAATAAAATTTCTAAGCAATTCTTAGCTCATGGTTTTATTTCATAACAATAACTATAAATAAGACACAGAATAATGTCTGCTCTATTAATGCCTTCCAAAAGCAAAATCAAACACAATAAAGCAAGTAATACAATAATATCACCAAAGTACAGGCTATTAAAATGGAAAGCATTAGTAAATCTCTTACTTTCTGAGCAAGTGAAAATGTACAGACTGAATTCATTTTGCTATTCTGTTATTTTAGAACGGCCAGACAAAATTATTGGTCGGCAAACATTTTAGCTCTGCTAATGGCTCTATTAAAGGATTGATAGAAATGGCTGAGTGAGAATGGCTGGTGTACTTGACCTCTTCTTAATTTTAGTAATAAAATCTGTATTTGTGGATTACACTACAATAATGCTGCAGTGTAAAGAGAATGCTGTACATGGCACATTTGTAAAAGAACATTTGCAATCACTGAGCTTTGCATAGTTTTTTCAGTATTTTATATCATAGTACATACTTCTGCACCTCGATATCTCTCTGAAGTACGTATTTTCCGGCGTATAAGACGACCCCCCCAACTTTTCCAGTTAAAATACAAAATCTTCTTAAAAAGGGGTCTTATATGCTGGGTGTCATCTTATAGGGTGGGTGCAATCTGCATATGGTGGGGGGAGTGGTCTTGATAATGAAGGGAGGTGTAAGTTGAGTATCCCCCTATTACCTCATTGTGGCAGCGGTGCTCTCTGCGGGTCTCTATGCTGGGGGCGGCATCGGCTCCTCTTTCAGCAGTGTGTGGGGCTCTGTGCTGGGGGGTGGCGGTGGCTCTTTGTGCAGAGTCGGGGTTCTGCCGGCATTTCCTCAAAGCCCAGAGGCTCTGGCAGCTCCATTGCTGCGATGCAGTGGCTTCCGGGAAAATGGCCGCTGGGGGCAGCGCATGCTCAGTTTCAGATCTCGTCTCCCGTGATCTTGGGAAGAAATCTGAATTTGAGCATGCAGTGGCCATTTTCGCGGAGGCCACAGCATCACAGCAATGGAGCTGCTGGGGCCTCGGGGCTTTGAGGAAATGCCGGCGGAGCCCTGACTCTACACAAAGAGCCGCCACCACCCCAAGCAGAGAGCCAACACACTGCTGAAAGATGAGCTTCCGCCGCCCCCCAGCACAGAGACCCGCAGAGAGCACCGCTGCCACAATAAGGTCATAGGGGAATACTCCAACACGTTCCCTGTGAGACTCCCCCTCCCTTTGTCATCAGGACCACTCCCCCCACCATAGGATGATTGGTCCGTACCCGCCCTATAAGTTGACATACGGCGTATAAGAAGATTTTCAGGGGTTAAAAGGTTATTATATACGCCGGAGAATACGGTAATAAATATAATCACCCAAATTCTGCTGCACAAGTGACAACAGGTGAATGAGGATCACTATGAAAACAAAAATAGCAGTAAATATTAGCCTCTTTCGGTCCCTTGGCATTGCCAGGCTTAAAGGGGTTGTCCGGTCAAAACTGATAAGTCTGCAGTCACTCTGTGTGACTGCAGACTTATGAATCCCCCAGCACGCGCTCTATGCACTGCAGGGATTTTCCAGTTTCAGACTGGGACTGAAGGGTATGTATGAGTTATACATACAGGTGTATGAAGTTAGGCCACACCCACTGGCCAGGAGTATTGAGCTGAGGCCGCGCCCCGTCTAGTGATGCTGCCGGCCAGGACACCTGTATAGAGTGACGCCATGTCCACTGGCTGGGGATTTGTATAACTCATACATACCCTCTGGTCCCGAGTCTGAAACCGACGAATCCCCCCAGTGCATAGTGGAGTGACTGCAGATTTATCAGTTTTGAATGGAAAACCCCTTTAATATTACATCACATGTCTGAATTCACTAAGGCACCTTGATTTACCATTAAGTCAAGCTCATTGCCGGCACTACCACTTGAATACAGAGCTGCATGCCCACTGCAACTGCTGAGATCAGTGTTTTATCTAATTTCAGCAATTATCACTTTAGCGTAGTTATCCTTCTTTAAAGGGAATCTGTCAGCAGGCTTTTCCTAATTAATCTAAAATGATGTAGGGGCATAGACCCGGATTCCATTGATGTGTCACTTACTTGGCTGCTTGCTGTAACTTTGATAAAGTCAGTGTTTTATTAGTAGAAGATTATATATAAAGGACTAATTGTTTCATGTCATCTAATCTTCGTGCTCTGTGTAATATGCAGCAAGCAACACAGTAATTGATACGTAGCAGAAATTAAAGTCTCTGACCCTACATAAAGCTGCACTCAGATTACAGAGCAAAAATGGTGTGACTGATTCCTTTTCATTTCTTCCAAAGAACTTCACTATTATAACCCTATTATTTGGTGGGTTTCATTATCAGTGTGCTTCATGCAGTGTAAGGCAGGGGTCACACTTGCGAGTGTGATGCGAGAAACTCGTGCATCAACACCTGGCACTGCCGCCGGCATTCGGCACCGGAGTGTGCGGCTACATAGAAATACATGCAGCTGCACACTCCGGTAGCGAGTGCCGGCGGCAGTGCCGGGTATAGATGAGAGACTCAAGCGAGTTCTTGCATCACACTCACAAGCGTGACCCCGGCCTAACTCTGCTGCTATTTAAGATGCTAGTGCATGGCACAGTACCCTAAAGTGAGACATGCTGTGTCTGGAATTATGCTATCAAACACTTGGTTCACACTAAAGATACTCTCCTTCTTTTAGCTTCGTCGAGCATTACCCTCAATTCCAGCTCCCTCTATGCTGCCTTTAGAGCCCTAATATTTTTTTTTAGGACTACACCCATTATTATGACCATGAAAAGAGTTCTAGGCTGTCTCATCGAAATGCCCATTACAGTACACCAGTGTATATAACTTTAAAATTAATCTGTTATCTGATTCATGCTGTGCTGCCTGGTATATTTTTCTCTGAAACACTGCCGCATTTCAAAGAAAATAAACTTTAAAAATTCAGCCAGGAACCAAAGTCAGAGATGAGGCTAGTCCAGTTCCACCCCTGATCGGTTCTTCCCAGTGTGTGGCCCAGCTGCGCTTGGTGACACATGTTCCCTGGAGGATGCACAGAAAGGTAAATCACCAACACCTGATATTTATTCATACTCCACACTTCCCTATAGTGCCACCAGAGGAGCCTTAGAATATATAAGGGTGTGGGAGACGTGACAGTGAGGTCTTTCTAGTCAGAGCTTTGTCTGAGCCAGTGCGAGTTCATATGGTTGGTGATTCCTGTCAGATGAGACAGAGGAAGGAAGACAAGCTGTTACCTCAGAACAGGCTGACTGTTGGTTCCCTATGAACGTGGAAAGTGACTCTCGGAGTGAGCGTGAAATCAGTCTGACGGAAGGTCCTGATAGCTACTCTGGACAGAGCCTATGAAGGAGCAGAAGGAAGGGGACTACAGTTATTATAACAACGAGTCGACTGAGGAACGGTCAGTGAGCGGTGATAGAAGGAAGCTGACGACTGCACCTACTGTTGCCTGTGCTTATGTTAAGGGTGTGAGTAGGGCGACAGGCGAGTGGTAAAAGGAAGAAAGAGTGACTGAGGTGAAATAGCAACGTTAGCTTAACCTCCACTCTGCACTACCGGACGCCGGGTCCGAAGTTTGCTAGTTCCTTCACGGCTAGTGGGAGAAAACCGGTGACCCTGCTGGACTTTAGGTCGCAGAGGGGCCCTTTTGTGCTGATACGTAACCGGGGTCAGGAAGAACAGGAGTCTAGCAGGACGCTGCAGACATAGACTTAGTTCTGTCCACAAGAAGGCTCCACCACAATGTCGGCCGGGCGTAGCTGTTCTATTCAGAGTTAAACTTTGCTTCATGCAAGTAGGAACTCATACACATTGGAAGTAAGTAGGCCTCAAACCTACTCAGTGATTACCATATGTGCATCCTCCACCCTGAGCAGCTTCCCGGGACATACCTGCAAATACCACCAGTAAAGGTATGGAAAGAGACTGACTTGTGTGTGTCTGCCTTATTGCCTGCACCCTGCACCGCCATATACCTAGAGGGACCAGTCTCGCCTGTGGGAGACTTAACACCTTGCTGCCCAATAACAACCCCTCAGAGGATTCACCCTGCAGCGCTGGTCACCCTGATCAGAAACCACAGGTGGCGTCACGAACAATTCCTAAAATCCCCTGTAAATATCCCCCTTTGAATGAGCGCCCAGGGCAACGGACCGAGCTGCGCTACCCGTGACCTCTCCCCCATTAAAGGGAATGGGCTCGGTCAGTGGCGTAACTAGAAATGGCGGGGCCCCACAGCAAAATTTTGAACGGGGCCCCCTCTCCCAAACGGGCGGCGGGGGGCGGGGTTCTGATAGTGGGCGGAGCCAATAGCAGTGGGCGGAGCAAATCACAGCAATTCTCTAGGCCCAAAAAATACTCTTCAGTCTCATAACGGCCAGCTTTTTGCCCAAATCAGAGCTGTATTTAAAGCAGACATTATGGAAACACAATATAATATAATGGACTGGTAGCAATGCAGCCCCCTTATGCTACCATTACTAGTAACCATGTCCCGCATAACTATTAATGCAGGCACATTATGCCCCCATAACTAGTAATAAGCCCTCTTATTCTCCCATCAGTAGTAATGTGCCCCTCAAGTAGTAATGCAGCCAAGAATGCAGAGTTATCACTCACACAGTATGTGCCCCCGTTAATCTTCGGTGGTATCTTCAGCTCCACAGTGGAGCACACTCACCACCAGTGTTCACCCTTCTGGGCGCCGCCGACGAGTGACGTCAGCAGCGTGATCACATGACATGATCACGCTGCAGACGTCGCTCTGACCCGGCGGTCAGAGCTTCAATTGTACTGGCGTCTGTATAGACACCAGTGCAATTGATTCCTGGGAGACGGCACGCAGCAGCTTCTCTGCGCCGGCTGTCAGCATGACAGCCAGCACAGGGAACCGCCGACTCTCAGGCCATGGGCGGCGGAACACAGCCGCAGGGGATACAGCTGCAGCAGGGACGGGCCCCCTGCTAGCCCGGGCCCTATGGCAGCTGCTTCCCCTGCTTCCACGATAGTTCCGCCCCTGGGCTCGGTGCCGAGTACCCCAAGCCCTGGTTCTGTACGTGCGACTCACCAGCACTTATGCAGGTGATGTACAGGGCTGTATGTACACATGAGGGAGAGACCTGTCAATCAACTTTAATAGCACTATGAAGAGCCAACTGGGGCAGAGTCAGACTAGACAAACTTCTGGCTATGGCTACTGGGTAGATCTGTAAAATTTAATTTAATTTAAAATTTAATTTAAAAATATACCTGGCTTCAATTGTGTAGCCAAGCTCTGATTCATGCAGCCTATGATTTGGGCAGCATGAATCTAATGGCAGGTTCTCTTTAACCATAGTAAGCCTATAGCTGTTAAAACCTTTACTATTAAAAAATATATTTATTTCAGATTGGCAGATTTTCCTTCATGCCAAAATGAATATAAATAAAATCCTAATATACAGCATATATAAACTGAATGGAACATAAGGAAATATCACTATTTCAGAAAAAAATCAATAATAAAATGCATGTCTGCAAAACAATTCTCTGAAACCATTGGATGCTGTGGAAGACTATTGAGTTTTCTGGAAAACTACAGCCTTAATAATCTAATAGAATAAAATGTCTATTAATATTAAAATAAATCAGAGGCATTCAGAAGTACAATAAGGCTTTCAAAACTGCTGTGAATGTAAGGAATCAATGGTACCTCTGAAGATCCCCTGCGTTATGCGGCAAAAGTCCTGCGTGCCAAACCTCGGGGTGATTTGGCGCCAAGGAGAGGAGTGGTGCAGATGTGTGCCGGAGATGATGCTAAAGCCAGTGAAACAGACTTCAATGGAGAGCGTGTTTACAGTTAGCTGGCTGCCATCAGACAGAGCCCGGAAGACTGTCAGTGGGATCCAAGACTCAAATACGCTGGTCAAGACCCAAGGACCCGATCTGCACAGATCAAGACCCAGAGCCCAGATTGCATCAGTCAAGATCAGAATCTTCACCCTATGCCGGTCAAGAGCCAGAGCACAGACAACGCCCATAGTGAGCCAGGACCCAGCCCTCTCTCCTCCAAGTCTAGAAGATACCTGCCGTTGGTCAAGAAGCAAGGATTCGCAAGGAGACGTCGACATGAATGACAACATGAGTGAGCCAGGCCATCATTGTTAGGGTCTGCGGAACGCACCAAATATAAGATGTGGAGAGGTGCGTTCGCAGCCCGGGGTCCACCGTGCAGGCGGAGCCTGCTGCTAGTAAAATGGCGCAAGAAGCGAACTCTGTTATCCCGCAGAGTCGCCAAAATAAACGCCGTAACGCGCTGTGGCAATATGTGCGAACTCTGTTAATCCACAGAGCCGCTAGAAGGAGTGCCGCAGCGCTACATGGCGATGTGTGCGAAGTCACTTAACACAACTGAGTCGCAAAATAAACACGCTAGGGCGTTGTCTAGCGTTGAAAGCGAACCCTGTTACGTCACAGAGCCACTGAGACAAACTTCTGTGTCCTGTCAGGCACCCAGGTACACAGTGAACAGCTAAGCGAACATAGAACGTGATCATGCGCTAATGTCCTCGCGGGAGTCACCCGCAATCTATGGCGTCTGAACGCCAGACCCTGAATATGGCAATCAAACTCCTCACCGATTAAGTCGGTATTCTAGGGACTTATTTCAGCCGGGCCTTAACCACACACACGCATGACCACACTGGCGCTAAGCATATAATGATTGATATTAGCGCATGGCGGCCCAGCCATGCCACCCTTTTATAGCAACAGCTACAGGACCTGCCAGAAACAAGGACCAATGAGAAACTGTTCCAAACACATGTAGTTTCATGACCTTCCTGGCGGACCAATAGGAGCTGCTGCAGTACCTGAACATGTGACCCCAGATCTCCAATGAGAGATCTTACCCTGGGCATGCTCAGAAGGGAAAACGCAGGACTTCGTCCCAAAGACGTCTGCTCCAGTACTGGCTATAATAGCAGATCCAGGAGAGGCAGCAGCAAGTCTCTGCACAGTACTGGAATGGGCAAGACGCTGGGACCGACATCTCTGCTGAGCAGGCTCCACTGCGGCCGGAGATCAATGGGGGACCGCAGCGGGACCGGTTCGAGACTCCCCTTGTGCAGCAGTGGGAACTCGAACCCTAACAATCATGTCCAACAATAACGTACAGTACAGTGGTTGGCCTGGGTTAGGACTACAGTTGAGGTGGGAGCCGGTTGTAATGCAAGAAGCTCAATATTCCTTGATAGACTTTGTTTGAAGGATTTGAGGACTAAGGGGAAAACCCGGTGATCCCCGCTAGGCCCAATACTGCAGGAAGAGCTAACGTTGTAGCTACCTAGGAACAGGCCTACCGATGAGTGAAATGCTTATTTGGTGTAGAGCAGCAATAGGTCTGAGAGGACAGAACTACCAAGCAGTAGTAGAACCCCATTGTTCAGAACACAGACCTGCACTCTTGACTGCCAAAGGGGTAGTGGAGGTATGCAATGGGAGGGTGCCAGTGCGTCTTCTTAACTGGGGGGAAGATGAAGTCAAATTACCACGTTATGCCACTGTTGCCAAGTTACATGCTGTGGATAATAACTCCATTCACACGACGGAGTCCTTAACCTCCCCACAAACAGTGGAGGATAACGGCCCGGCAACCAAGGTGGAGGATTGGTGTCAGCAGCTCCATGTCGGGACAGACACCACTCCAGCCCACCAGAAACACTGAGTACATCGAGTGGTCCAGGAATACGCACAGGTATTCAGTAAGCACCCACTTGACTTTGGGAAGATTAAGGTAGTGCAACACCATATCTCTACAGGCAACCATCCCCCCATTAAGGAACGGTACAGGCCTATACCTCCAGCACACTACCAGAAAGCCAAGGAGATGTTGCGTGAAATGAAAGAGGCAGGGGTGATAAGGGATAGTTGTAGTCCCTGGGCAGCTCCTCTAGTTCTAGTCAGGAAAAAGGATGGGAGCATGAGAATGTGTGTAGATTACAGACAAGTAAATCGCATTACACATAAAGATGCATACCCTTTACCACGTATTGAGGAATCTCTGGCTACCCTAAAGTCTGCTAAGTACTTTTCCACCCTTGATCTCACTAGTGGGTACTGGCAAGTAGCTGTGGCTGAGGAAGATCGGGAGAAGCCGGCTTTCACCACCCCGATGGGACTCTGTGAGTTTGACAGAATGCCGTTTGGACTCAGCAGTGCCCTTGGAACGTTTCAGAGAGTGATGGAGAGCTGCCTGGGACACCTGAACTTCGAGACTGTGCTACTATACCTGGACGACGTGATTGTGTACTCCAAGACGTAGGAGAATCACTTGAAGCACCTGGCGGAGGTATTCAAGTCACTGTTCAAGTATGGGATGAAACTGAAGCCTTCAAAGTGCCACCTGCTCAAACAAATGATACAGTACCTGGGACACATTGTCAGCTCAGAGGGAGTAGCGGCAGACCCCGAGAAGATCACCGAAATCAGAAATGGCCGGAGCCTAAGAACCTCAAGGAGGTACGTCAGTTCCTGGGACTGACAGGATACTACTGGAGGTTTGTAAAGGACTACACTAAGAAAGCAGCGCCTCTGCAAGACCTCCTGGTGGGACAGTCCCTTAAGAGCAGAAATTCTCTGTTCCATTGAGGTAAAGAACAGGCTGAGGCATTCAAAGAAATGAAGGAGATCCTGACAGGTGATGAGATCCTAGCCTATCCTGACTACAGCCAACCCTTCCTGCCTTATACTGATGCCAGCAATGAAGGATTGGGAGCTGTCCTCAGTCAGAAGCAAAATGGCCTAGAGAAAGTCATCGCATATGCAAGCAGGAAGCTCCGCCTGACCGAGAGGAACCCAGAGAACTATAGCAGCTTCAAGTTAGAGTTCCTGGCACTGGTCTGGGCCATTACTGAGAGGTTCAAGCACTACCTAGCCTCCAGCAAATTCACGGCCTACACTGACAATAACCCCTTGACGCATCTTGAAACACCCAAGCTGGGAGCCATGGAACAACGCTGGATGGCTCGGCTGTCAAACTACCAATTTACAATCAAGTACCGGGCGGGCCGCAAGAACGCCAATGCTGATGCCCTGTCCAGGATGCCTCACGATTCGGACACAGAAGAGGAAGTGGATGACCTGGAGGAGATTGAACTACCTGCCTTTCACTGGAATGGGATGATCCACTAGCAACGAGTCTTCGGGAGGCAGCATGGTAAGACGTTAAATCCTTTACCTCACCACAGCTGGAAGGAGACCCAGGACAGTGATCCAGATGTCAGTCGTATCAAGGAGCTGATAACTCAAGAAGATTCCTCCTTGGAGAAGGATGCGTCTCCACAAGCAAGGCAGCTGTGGAATGAGAGAAGCCGGCTGTTTATCTACCGTGAGAAGCTGTGCCGTAGGTACGTCAATCCAAAAACCCATGAGATGGTATGGCAGATAGTAGTCCCCAGAACAGATATCCAGATGGTGTTGGAAGCTTACCACGATCAGGCAGGGCACTTTGGCTGGAAGAAGCTGGAAACCCTGTTGAAGTGTCGTTTCTACTGGGTGGGAATGCGCAGCTCCATTGAGAGGTGGTGCCAGAACTGTGGACCCTGTAGCCTCAGAAGAAAAGACTATAGCAGCCAGAAGGCACCCCTGCAACCCATCAAGACGACTCGTCCCTTGGAGATCGTGGCCCTGGACCATGTCAAGTTGTCTCCCAGCCGGTCAGGATACTCCTATGCCCTGACCATGGTGGATCACTACTCCAGGTTCCTGGTGGTCTCCCCTGTCAAAGATCTGACGGCAGAGACAGCAGCAAAAACGTTCCAAGCGTATTTCTGCAGACCCCATGGATATCCTGAGCAGGTGCTAACTGACCAAGGCCCAGCCTTTGAGGCCGAATTGTTCAAAGAGTTCTGCCATCTGTACGGATGTAAGATAAGAACCACACCGTACCACCCACAAACCAATGGTCTCTGTGAAAAGATGAATCATATCATCATTGATCTGCTGAAGACTACCACTCGAGGAAGAAATCAGTGGCCAGACCTACTACCTGACCTAGTAGATCTGTACAATCACATACCTGTGAGTTCCACCAATTGCACCCCAGCTTATCTCATGCGGGCAAAATCAGGAAAGCTGACCATGGATCTGGAGCTTGGTGTTGTAGTGACTACTGAGGACTGGGATACGACCAGACAGGAACAGTACAGAAAAGTACAGGCCTGTGTTGAAGATAGTCTCAATCGAGTGAGGCACAAGCAAGAGGATCACTACAACAAAAGTGCGCCAGCAGAACCTTTCACACCTGGTGAAGTCGTGCTGAAAAGAAAGAGGAGGATGCACAAACTCGATGATCAGTGGGAAAGAGAGCCCTACACTGTGTTTAATTCAAGGTTTGATTACAGGAAAACATGTCTAATCAGTAAAGATGGAGCAAGAATGACTACAACTGTATCCAAAGATCACCTAAAGTTGTGTCCGGATCTGTTAAAACTCCAAGAGGAAGAAGATGTCGTCAATAAGGATAAACATGGCGAAACAGTCATACATACGGAATTTGGAGATTTCCCAGCGGATTGGCCCCAAATTGGAGAAGCCGTTATCATCCCTGTACTCCAATTCTATCAACCACAAGGAGAACCTCTACATCAAGTTGAGCCGGTTGCCGCAGTAGAGTCAGTTCCAGAGAAACCTGCTCCAGCAGAATCCCAAGAAGCAGAATGCCAAGAAGCAGAATCTCATGAAGAAGAATCCCCTGCAGAGACAGAATCGGATAACCCAGCCCAGAGTATACTTGCCAGTCCTCTAGGGAGATTACGGCAATTCTTTAACCTATCTGCACGTAGAACAGACAGGGACACTGACACCACGCATACTCCCGCACTACGTAAGTCAACCCGTAGTACGAAAGGGCAACTTCCTGCAAGGTATAAAGACTAGGCAACCACCTAATAAATGTAGATAGTTACCATAGAGGTATTGTACATAATTGTAATATATTGTTATTTCTATTATGCCTTACCTAATTGCTTACTAATTTGTCTTTTGCTTTTCATGCCAATTCAAGTGAAATGGACACTGTTTATTTGTTTTTCCATTACCCTTTGAGCAATCTTTCCAAAAGAGACTCTGACTTTTCGGTTGCTCATTTCTTACTTGTTTTTACCATGTACCTATGTATATAGTTATTTATTTGTCTATGCAACAGTTCAAGTGCCTCACCTCCCGTAAAGGGAAGATATAGTTTGTCTAATGTTTACTGTTTGGTTTTGTAGAGAAAGTATTTCAGCCCAGGAGTGCTGTGTTGTACTAGGGGGGAATGTGGAGCCCAGCTGCGCTCGGTTTTACAAATCCAGAAGGGTGCATGAAGGATTGTACAACTAGAGGTCTCACTATGCATACAAACACCTTCACCCATCCCCTAAGACCACCACAGGGAGCCCTAATAGGAATATAAACGGAGAGTGAAGGAAGGAAGTTCAGGCAGACTCCAGTAGAGACTTGAGAGACTGCAGAGTAGTGCAGCTGAGCAGAGTTGAGCAAAAGGCAGAAGGCTGCAGTCTGCAGCAAAGCGAGTTCAGCTCAATTCAGTAGAGAGCTAGGAGCGTGCCGACGCTCTGAGAGCGGCAGAAGAGGCAGCCCACCAAGTGCCAGTGTGTATAATTGTGTGAGGGCCTGAGTAGGCCGAAGGCAAGAGGAGAGTAGCAAAGGGGCAGAAGAGCTTAACCAGCTCACCCAGCAAGTATACACCGGACGCTGGGTCCGAGCCTATAGGGATCTCCACAACCCATTAGGAGAACACCGGAATTCCTGGTGACTACAAGCCCCAGTAGTACCACAGAGCTGATATGTAACAGTGCCAGAAGGACGGAGTTCAGGTGGGCAGGGCCCTGCAAGCAGTGACACTGTTCTTTAAGAGAAGGTCCAATCACAAGGTCAGCCGGCGCAGGACAGAGATTAAGTTAGGCTCAGCTACATGCTGGCCAGAACTCCATTACAGAAAGGCAAGGAACAGGAGGCCACACACCTACACAGTGGGAGAATCTGGATGTGCACCCTTCACCCTACAGTGCTTCGGAAGTGCCTGCAACATCTTCAGTAGAGGTACCAAAGTGACTTGTGTGTGTGTGTCCATCTTCTTACCACTAACTGCCGGGTTCCCCTCCGTCCTGCATCCCTACACATCTACCTGCCCTGGAAGGACTTAGGCTCACCTGTAGGAGGCCTAACATCTAGCTGCACAACACCAACCCTTTCCAGCAGATTTGCACAGCAGCGCTGGTCACCCTGACCAGGTACTAAAGGTGGCATCACGAATCATCATACAAAAATTTATTCCCCTGTAATTATCCCCCATTTATGGTGAGCGCCCAGGGCCACAGACTGAGCTGTGTTGCTGTGAAATCCCCCATAGGAGTTAATAGGCTTGGATCCGAGTACCACCACTGCCCTGGGAGGGCGGCTCATCTACGTCTATGATTAGGTGGTGCTTGGGGAGGTGGAGCAATCGCTGCAGCCTCTGCATACTACTGGAGTCTACTGGCGAGTGACGGATTTGCGAGCACAGTCTTCGCACCTTATGGAGCAGGGCTGTTAACTCCGGATAATTATTTTGAAAGCACTGCACCACCAGGTTCAAGGTGTGAGCCAGGCAAGGTATGCGTCGGAGTTTTGCCAGGGCTATGGCCACCACAAAATTACGGCCGTTATCATTGACTACCTTGCGTGGCGCAAGATGTAGACTGCCCAGCCATGACTCAGGTTCTTGCTGCAAGTAGTCGGCCAGTCCGCGGTGTGTCTGTTGTCGCCCAAAGACATCATCTTTAAAACAGCCTGCTGACGCTTACCACTAGCTGTTCAGTAATGGGACACCTCATCTGTAACACTGGCAGCTGCGGATGGAGTGCTCGTGCGACTGCGCTCTGTCGACCAGCTTTCACTTCTGAGGAGGAGGGTCGAACGCCTACAGCCAACTGTTGCCTATACCGTGGGCTAGGCAGCACTGTCCCACCGCCGCTGTCCCCTGTTGACCCTGTGCACAGTGATGGACACGTAAGAGCCCTTGCCATGCCTACTGGCCCATGCATCTGTTGTGAGGTGCTCCATTCCACTCACTGATTGTTTGAGTGCATGGACAATGCAGACTTTCACATGCAGGTGGAGGGTAGGGATGGCTTTTCTAGAAAAGAAGTGCCGACTGGGTAGGTTATAGCGTGGGTCATCATAGGCCATGAGCTCTCGGAATGCTGCACTTTCAACCAAACGGAAGGACATCATCTCTAATGAGATCGGTTTGGCAATGTAGGCGTTCAAACCCAGTGTATGCGGATGAGAGGATGAGTACTATCTTGTCCTACTCAGAGTGTCTGCTAGGGTGAGCTGGACTTGAGAGCTGCATATGGGGAAATAGCGGTGGACATGACTAGAGTTGAGCGATACTTTCCGATATCCAAAAGTATCGGATCGGAATGGTATCGCTGATACACAAGAAATATCGGCGATACCCGATACCGATACCGGAAATCCAATGTAAGTCTATGGGAAAAAAATATCGGAATTAAAAAAAGCCCATTCTTGCCTTGTTGGTTAATTGTACATGAAGGAAAAAAACAAAGAGTAATGTAGAATGTATTGGGGGAGGTTGAGGAGACATTAAAGGCATAGATATTTAACCCAATCAAATGGAATAGCATTAATATATTTTTTTAAAGATGTTCGCATTGACTAACAAATTGACAATGTTGTTAACCTTTTTTCTATTTTGGCAAATATGTATGTTTCACAACTTCCATGCTCTTCACCTTTTTAACTTTTGCCACATTTTCTCCTTCATAATCTTCAGCAGCATCATCTTTTTCATCAAATTATTCTTCATCTTCACCTTCTTTATCTTCTTCTTAAACTTATTGCTATTCATCTTTTTGTTAACATTACTCATATTGTTCTTATTAAACTATTATTCTTCTTCATATTCTACTTCATCTTCATCATATTCTTATTTGTGACAGAGATTCCTGTACTTGTAATCTGTAAAAGTATGAATTTTTCATCCTTGCGTTCTTGCTGTCACAAAAGATTTAAATTACAACAGTATTTGTCCGTGTTCAGTTTAGCCTGCAGAAGCAGGCATTTTCCAGGGGCACCACGAGGAGGAACGGACTCACCCCCATACACTGCTTAGTTTTCTTCTGCTTATAATTTAGAGCATATATTTTGCTCTTCATTTTGGTCTTATACTTCATGTTCTTATGCTTTTTCATCTTCTGCTTATTGTTCTTCTGTCTCTTGTTCTGTATCTTGTAGTTTGTCTTAACCTTCTTTGTTCTGTTGGTGATCTTCTTCTGGGTAATCTTTTATTTCTTCTTTGTGATGGTGTTCAGGCTGGTTGGCTTCATGCTCGTCGTCCTTGTGGTCGTCATCTTCTTCGGGGTGGTCATCAGGGTCGTCATCTTCATTGTTGGAGATCCATGGTGATTACCCAACAAAACATTTAAAAAATATTCAATTTGTAAATGTAGCTGAAGGTACAAGAAGGCTGACTAACTTCCGAGAACCAGCTGACGTTACTGGAACCCGGACGGGTATCAGATGGTACAAGAGACAATGGAAGTAACGAGGACCAGCTGACTGTGCTGGAACCAGGAGGGGCAGCAGAAGGAAAAGAGCCAATGGCACAACCGAGGACCAGCTGACGTTACTGGGACACGGTTACTAAGCAGGAGGCCAAAGGCACTGCGGAGAACCAGTTGACGGTACTGGAACCCGGACGGGTAGCAGAAGGCACCCATGAAAACGTAAGTTGACAGTCCGCAAGCCGTCCGCAGTTACCGAATCACACAGTCCTACAGTGGGTGCTTGTCCTATTGTCACAACAGAAACAGCCTTTATTTACATATCCCACAGCACACATAGGAATGACCTAAACTGCAGGCACCATATAGTCGGCTAACCAGAATGCAACACGACAGGACAACTTATTGGAGGCTAATTGACGTTGACACTGCCAGTAAACAGCTGTCGTGCTGTAACCAGGCTGGGCAGGAGTCAGTACCCGTGCCAAGTACTTCCGAGCAACAACTGGCGGTGTTGGAGCCCACGGATGAGAAGAGAACAGGGTGGAGGCAGCAGGACTTTTTGCCGTACACACAGCAGGGAACAGCTGACATTACTGAACCCCAGTAACACAGGAGCAAGTGTTGACTGTGCTAACAGCACTTCCAGGCAATACATTGGTTGCAAACACTATAGAAGTACACAAAGGGGCCTTTCACACCTAGTGAACAGTTGTGTGCAGTGTTCACTGCAGTCTCTGCGGAATAACCACACTTAGGCCTTATAACTTTTCAGACTTTCTTTAACAATCTACCAAGATGAAGAAGGCAGGGAGTAAGGCACGTGGTCGTGGCCGTGGAGTTTCAGCAGGGAGAGGACGTGGGGATTCTGTGGCTGCTGCCGCCCCCAGTGACACAGCATCCACCAGTTTTCCCCGTGAGCGTTCCTTTATGCGCACTTTTGTAGGAGGTCGGCGTACCCCCCTGCTGTGGGAAGAACAAATTGAAGCCGTTGTTGGTTGAATGGCAGCCAATGCATCGACTTCAATTGCTTCCACCTCCTCTCAGGACCACAGCACTGTTGAGCAACCATCTGTCTCTTCACCGCCTGCCAAATTGCCCAGGCAGTCAGAGAGTTCTGTACAGGAGCCAGCTGAGTGTCAGCTTCTGTTCTCAGAATCTGTTGGCTTGCAAACAGGGGCCCAGCCAAGCAGCATTCTGGAATGTGAAGAAGAGGGAGTATGCAGTGATGCACAACAGCTGTGTCTCTCTGAATCTGAAGAGGCGGGTGAGACAGTGCCGATGGTCAGCACACCGCAGAACGCATCTGATGATGATGAGACTCAGGTGCCAGTTGAGCATGGTGCTGGCCAGACCACCCAACAGCAGCAGGTGTTGGAAGAGGGTAGTGGAGATGATGAGGTCCAAGACCCAACATGGCGTGAGGAACAGGAAGGTGGTGGGAGCAGCTCAGAAGAATAATAATAATAATATTTATTTATATAGCGCCATCATATTCCGCAGCGCTTTACAGTTTAGCAGTTTCAGAACACAAGTCATAAGTAACAACGTTAACAATACAATAAATAAAGCAAAATAAGTCACCCCTGCTCGTGACAGCTTACAATTTACAATGAGGTGGGGGAGATACAAAGTATAGGTGTTTATATACAATGGTGCATTTACAATGATGGTCCAGCCATCTTAAGGGAGTGAGGGATGGATGGAGATAGTGAATGGGCTACACACACAGACTTACACATAGAATGACTTTGATTAGTGAATGTGATAGGCCGCTCTGAACAAATGTCTTTTGAGGGAGCGCCTGAAACCATGCAAATTGTGGATAGTCCTAATTTCTTGGGGTAGAGCATTCCAGAGGATTGGCGCAGCGCGGGAGAAGTCTTGGAGTCGGGAGTGGGAGTTACGGATTAGTGCAGAGGTTAGTCGAAAGTCGTTTGCAGAGCGCAGCAGTCGGTTAGGCCGATAGATAGAAATGAGGGAGGAGATGTAGGGGGGTGCTGCACTGTGGATAGCTTTGTGGCTGAGAACCAGTACTTTGAATTGGATACTATAATGAATGGGCAGCCAGTGTAAGGACTGGCGATAAGCGGACGCGTCCGAGTACCGATTAGCCAGATGGATTACCCTGGCTGCTGCATTAAGGATGGACTGGAGAGGGGATAGTCGAGTAATGGGGAGGCCAAGTAATAGAGCGTGCAGTAGTCCAGGCGTGAGTGGATCAATGCTACAGTGAGGGTTTTTGTTGTTTCCATGGTGCGAAAAGGGCAGATTCTAGAGATGTTCTTTAGGTGTAGGCGGCAAGAGCGGGCAAGAGATTGTATATGAGAGGTGAAGGAGAGATTGGTGTCAAACATAACACCCAGACAGCGAGCCTGCTGCCGGGTGTTATTATGGTGCCGCCTACGGAGAGGGATGTGTCAAATTTAGGGAGTTTAGTAGATGGCGGGAGCAGAAGAAGTTCAGTTTTTGAGAGGTTGAGTTTCAGATAGAGAGCGGACATGATGTTGGAGACTGCGGACAGACAGTCGGTGGCGTTCTGTAGTACAGCGGGGGTGAGGTCGGGGGATGACGTGTATAGTTGTGTGTCATCAGCATAAAGATGGTACTGAAAGCCAAATCTGCTGATGGTCTGTCCAATTGGGCTGTGTAGTGAGAGAAGAGAAGGGGGCCAAGGACTGAGCCCTGGGGTACACCGACAGTGAGAGGAAGAGAAGATGACGTGGAGCCAGAGAACAAAACACTGAAGGAGCGGTCAAAAAGATAGGAGGAGAACCAGGAGAGAACAGTGTCCTTAATACCTAGTGAGTGGAGCCTAGACAGTAGGAGACGGTGGTCAACCGTGTCGAAAGCTGCAGAAAGGTCGAGAAGAATGAGCAAAGAGTGGTCACCGTTACGTTTTGCTGTAAGAAGGTCATTGCTCACTTAGATAACGGCAGTTTTTGGCGAATGTAGGGGGTGTAAGCTGGACTGTGAAGGGTCTAGGAGGGAGTGATTGGAGAGGTAACGGGTGAGGTGGGAGAAGACTAGGCGCTCCAAAAGTTTAGAGATGAAGGGGAGATTGGAGACCGGTCTGTATTTGTTTTTGCAGGAAGGGTCGAGAGCGGGTTTATTTTGTAGTGCAGTAATGATGGAGTGTTTGAAGGCAGAAGGGAAAATGCCAGAGGAGAGTGAGAGATAAAAGATTTTATTTAGGTGAGTTGTGACAACTGGAGAGAGAGACTGGCAGAGATGTGAGGGAATGGGGTCGGTAGTGCATGTAGTCGGACGAGAGGAAGAGAGGAGTCTGGACTCTGGAGACTTCTTCTTCTGTGATGGGATCAAATGTGGAAAGTTAGCCAGGGAACAGCAGGGTGGGATGGGAGTCACAGCCCTTGGTGGTTGAGAGCAGATTTCCTGACGGATAGTATATATTTTTTATATAAAATGGGAGGCCAGGTCGTCAGCACAAATGTCTGTGATAGGGGCTTGTGCTTTTGGCCTGAGGAGGGAGTGAAAATTGTCAAACATTTTCTTGGGGTTGTTGGCTAGTGAGGAGATCAGGGTGGTGAAGTAGGTTTGTTTGGCGAGGTGAAGGGCAGTATTATAAGTTCTTAACATGAATTTAAAGTGGATGAAGTCTTGTGGTGTGCGGGTTTTTCTCCAAAGGCATTCAGCACTCCTAGAGCATCGCTGAAGAAGTTGAGTTTGCAATGTGATCCAGGGCTGTTTTACTGTGTGTTTGGAAGTTCTGAGGGTGAGCGGCGCTACTTGGTCAAGGGTGCTTCTAAGAGTGTCATTGTAGTGATGAACAGCCAGATCAGGACTGGAAAAAGAGGAGATTGGGGACAGTGATGAGTGTAGGGAATCTGAAAGTGTCTGAGGGTTAATGGCTTGTAGATTTCTGAATGTGTGGTAGGTAGGAGTGCGCTGGGGTGGTGGAGGATTTGTGAGCGTGAAGGAGAGAATGTTGTGGTCAGACAGTGGAAGCGGTGAGTTATTTAGGTGGTAGATTGAACAGAGGCGGACAAAGACCAAGTCAAGGGTGTTACCATCCTTCTGTGTCTCAGAGCTTGAAAGCTGTGAGAGGCCTAGAGAAGTGGTTAGTGATAGAAGGAAGATAGAGGAAGACATTGCCCCAACGGTACAAACAGGAGGGAGAGTTAGGCTGCAGACTCGGTTGCCTGTAGCCTCCATTTTGCCACCTGTTCGGAGCAGTGGTCTTCCAAAAGTCAAAACGTGCGCTCCCAGGACTTCCACTGCGTGGTCCTTTTTTGACACACTTGCAGATGATATTTGCTATGTCAAATGCAAACTGTGTAATCAAAAAGTAAAAAGAGGTAAAAATGTCAGTAACCTCAATGCCACTAATATGTGGAAACATATGCGGACAAAGCACGTAGTTGAGTTACAAAGACACACTGGAGATGTAGGCCAACCTACAGCAGCACCTACATCTTCAGGTTGTGTTGAAGCCTCTTCATCGAGCTCACACACAGTTGGTTCTGCTTCCTCACAGGATCGCCATGGAAGAACCTCGGTCACTGTTGTCCAGAGACAAAGTGTTATTCCACACACAGCAGCAAGTTCCCTGTCATCCTCACACTTCCAGGCCACAAAACAGCCATCGGTAGCACAGGCATGGGATAAAAGACGGCCATACTCGGCAAACCATCCACGAGCACAGGCTCTGAATGCTGGCATTGCAAAACTCCTGTCCCTTGAAATGCTGTCATTCAGGCTGGTGGAGACTGACAGTTTCCGTAAATTAATATCATTGTCAGTCCCACAATACAATGTGCCAAGCCGATTTCATTTCAGCAGGCAAGCCGTCCCTGGTCTGCAAAAGCATGTTGAGGGAAAAATTAAACATGCGCTAGTAAACGCCCTCAGTAGCAAGGTCCACCTGACGACCGATGCGTGGACCAGTACCCATTGTTATTATCTGCTACAAGCACTAAGGAAAGAAGGGAATTCTGTCCCTACAATAGAACTAAGCTGAATCCCTATGATGTAACGGGGAACCTGATCCTGCGACCAGACCCGCTAAAGTCCTCAGCTAGTCTGAACGAAGACCTATAGTTTGCGAATCCCTACAAGATCTAGGGACTGGAGAAAAGGTGGACACCTCCTAACAGAAATTGTAGCAGGGTTAATTTAACAGAAAACAAAATACTTTGAGATCCGAAGATCAAGCAAAACTGACTGAGTAAGGCACCTAAGCACCGGGCTAGCTTAACAGTAGATAATACAATGAAGTCAAGCAAAGCCAGAAGGGAAGCCAGACAAAATAGGGAAAAAAGTTCATGAGACCATCAAACTGAAACAAAACCTAACAAGAGGGTTCTAACACCCATGGCCAGGGACGATAACTTTTCCTCACTGCCCATTGGGTCAATGTTGTGGAGCTGGGTACTGATCTTGCGAGTGGCGCTGTACGTGTTCTGCCAACTCCAAGGATTGCAGGAATCAAGTCTGTACACATTGACTCCTCCTCCTACTCCAGTTCCTCAGAATCATCGCTGCAGGAGCCGTCACGGTCTACCTCCACATGGACCCGTGAACGCTTACCTGTTGCGACCGATATGAGCACAGCCGTGTCCAAATGTCAACAGGCCTTCCTGAAATTAATTTCCATGTGGAATCGAAGCCGCACAGCGCAGGAGCTCTGGAATGCCATCAACCAGGAGAGCGACGTGTGGTTTTTGGCAGCGAATCTCCAGCCAGGCTTGGTAGTGTGTGACAATGACCAAAATCTGGTGGCAGCTCTTGGCCTTGGCAACCTCACTCACATACCATGTCTGTCACATGTGCTCAACTTGGTCGTGCAGAGTTTTTTGAGGGACTATCCGGATCTTGATGCACTGCTGCACAAGGTCCATCTAGAGTGCGCTCACTTGCGACGTTCCAGCATGGCCAGATTGCTGATTGCAGGTCTGCAACGCAGATTTCGCCTTCCTGAACATCGCATCATATGTCACGTACCCACCAGGTGGAATTCGACGTTACATATGTTGGAGCGGTTGTGTGAGAAGCAGCCAACAGTAATGGAGTATCAGCTGCATCAGGCGCAATCAACTCGCAATTTGCGCCGTTCAAACTCACCACTACTGACTGGGCCTCTATAATAATAATAATAATAATCTTTATTTATATAGCGCCAACATATTCCGCAGCGCTTTACAGTTTAACAGATTCAGAACACAAGTCATAAGTAACAACGTTAACAATACAATAATTAAAGCAATATAAGCCGCCCCTGCTCGTGACAGCTTACAATCTACAATGAGGTGGGGGAGATACAAAGTACAGGTGTTTATATACAATGGTGTATTACAATGATGGTCCAGCCATTTTGAGGGAGTGATGGATGGATGGAGATAGTGAATGGGCTACACACACAGACTTAAACATAGAATGACTTTGATTAGTGAATGTGATAGGCCGCTCTGAACAAATGTCTTTTGAGGGAGCGCCTGAAACCATGCTAATTGCGGATAGTCCTAATTTCTTGGGGTAGAGCATTCCAGAGGATTGGCACAGCACGGGAGAAGTCTTGTATTCGGGAGTGGGAGGTACGGATTAGTGCAGAGGTTAGTCGAAAGTCGTTTGCAGAGCGCAGCAGTCGGTTAGGCCGATTAGATAGAAATGAGGGAGGAGATGTAGGGGGTGCTGCAATGTGGAGAGCTTTGTGGGTGACAACCAGTACTTTGAATTGGATACTATAATGAATGGGCAGCCAGTGTAAGGACTGGCGAAGGACTCTATGAAGGACATCTGCCACGTTTTGCGTGCGTTTGATGAGTCAACGCGGATGGCGAGTGCAGATGATGCACTAGTCAGCCTGACTGTCCCCCTTATCTGCCTGCTTCAAAAAAACAATGCAAGCACTAAGGGATGAGGTTTTGGAAGAGGTGGAGGATGAGGAGTCACAAATTCCATCACCTTCTGGACAGTCAGCGCAACGTGGTTCCTCACAAAGGGCTGGGCAGGGCTCACTTTGTGAGGAGGATGAGGAGGAGTCAATGGAGGAGGAAGACATCGCTCCAGAGGGAGGTACACAACGCTCTAGTCAGTATGTATAGCGAGCGTGGGGTGATGCAGAGCAGGCAGAGATGACGCCTCTTGCAGGGGACAGCGTTTCTTGGCCAGTTGTGAGTCTGCAGCACATGGTTGATTTCATGCTGCAGTGCCTGAGAAACGACCGCCGCATCGCCCACATTCTCACCACGTCTGATTATTGGGTGTCCACCCTCCTAGACCCTCGCTACCGGGACAACTTACAAAGCCTCATCACACCGTTGAACCGGGAGCGTAAAATGCGGGAGTACCAAGACACACTGGTGCAATCCATAATGTTCTCCATTCCAGCCGAGAGCACTGCTGCACTACTGCTTTACAAAGCAGCTCTGTGCGTCGAGGCGTGGAACAGCTCTGCAACAAGAGGGAGCACAAGCAGCGCCTCTGCACAGGGCAGATGTTATGATTTGGTAGCTGAGGAGAGCAGGCAAAAAAGGCAATAAACCAGAGAGGTTGGAATCTATGGGATTGCAGCACCCTGACTAACCACCACAACTAAAAGCAGCTGTGGAGCGTACCTACGTTGGTCCTAGACGCCTCGTCACAGCCTGAGAAGCTAACTACACCTAAAGATAGAAAGAGGAAAGCTATCTGCCCCGGAGCAGATCCACAAAGAACAATAGAAAGCCACCAAACATGTAATGGCGGTTACACAAGAAGAAATACTGACACAGACAGAAAATTTTTATGAGCAAATGTTGGGCCCAAACTTCATAAATAGAAAAGGATAGGAAGGGCACTTTCTGCAATCACAAAAAACACTGAAAAGTACCAACTCTACTAATTACAAAACATCTGAGATCACACGACCTCTACCACCTTAATTAGTTCTCTGGTGTAACAAAAACTAAACAGCAGCCACAGAAAAAAATGGAAAAGGAAAATGAACAAACAACAGTGGCTGAACTAAACTGAGAGGAGCACAAACCCCCAAGGGGACCCGGCAGACCCCCACAGAAGTGCAGGACAATATGCCAAAAAAAAAAAAAAAAAAAAAAAAAAAGAAGAAAATGTCTTATCTGTTAGCAAAAGATGCAGGCACGAAACAGCAAGCTACAAAGTGTACAGGAATCAAAGATGAGCCCAAGAACAATTGATCACCGTCAACCCTGATGAGAGGGAACCTCCCTTATAAGACCAGTCAGTAACACCTGATCTCCAATCTTCACAATCTTCATTGGATAGTTCAGTACTGTTTGTAACCACCAGAGGGAGCTTCTGCTCAGAATTCATTTCTATCACATTCACAACAGCAAGACCAGTATGTTCCAAATGTGGCGAAGTTTTGTGGCAGCGCCACCAATGTCTACACCATCCGAGACGGCTCCACTCAGCAGGAGGCAAAGTTTCCGTAAGATGGTGACAGACTACATGTCTTGGCCTCTCAGTGTACTCCCAGATGGCTCTTCCCCATTCAAGTTTTGGGTCTCTAAGCTGGATACATGGCCAAGCTTAGCCAGTATGCATTGGAGGTGCTGGCTTGCCCTGCTGCCAGTGTATTATCGGAAAGCGCTTCTTTAGTGTTGCAGGTGGTGTACTAACAGACCGTAGCATGCGACTATCCTCCGTTAATGTAGACCGGTTTAGTTTTCTGAAAATGAACAAGGCATGGATCTCGCATGAATTTGCCTGTCCGGTTTCAGATTAAATAACTGTTGCAACGTTTATCCATGTCTCCTGTTCTGTTCATCTTTCTACCACCTGAACTCTACTCCCTGGGCTACAACACTGCCAGTTGCTGCTCAGAAGTTTGGATGCACAGATCAAAAAAATTGCTGATGTGTTTGTGGGGTTCAGTAACGCCTGCTGTTCCCCTGCTGTGTGTCCGGCAAAAATTACTGCTAGCTAGCTACACATGTTGAAAAAAACATGACATGTTAAAGTGCCTACAGATACACATAGAAAAAGAGGCTACACCCTTATTTCTATACTGTAAACAAGTGAAACGTCACCTTTAAAACCATAAAATTATTAGTCTTTGTCACAAATCTGTAACAAAATAATTGTGACATATTACTGCAGATATCCACATGTGGAACACAAATGCTAACACCCAAAAACCTGTTATGTTTCGGTAGCTGAGGAGTGCAGGTAAAAAAGGAAATACACCAGAGCATTTGGAATCTATGAGATTGCAGTACCCTGACTAACCACCACAACTAGAGGCAGCCGTGGAGCGTTCCTACGATGGTCCTAGACGCCTCGTCACAGCCGAGAAACTAACTACACCTAAAGATAGAAATAGGAAAGCTATCTGCCCCGGAGCAGAACCCCAAAGATAATAGAAAGCCCCCAAACATGTAATGGCGGTTAGACAAGAGGAAATACTGACACAGAAAGAAAATAGTATGAGCAAACGCTGGGGCCCAAACTATCTAAATAGAAAAGGACAGGAAGGGTACTTACTGCAATCCCAGAAAACCCTGAAAAACACCAACTCTACTAATTTCAAAATCACCTGAGATCACACGACCTCTACCACCTAAATTAGTTCTCTGGTGTAACAAAAACAGCAGCCACTGAAAAAACTGCAAAAAGCAAAAGTACAAAACACAGTGGCTGGACTAAAATGAGAGGGCAGAAGCCCCGGAGGGGACCCAAAAGGCCCCCACAGAAGTGCAGGACAAAATGCAAAAATATAGCAACAACACAAAATAAGAAATTGTCTTATCTGATAGCAGGAGATGCAGACACGACACAGCAGGCTACAAGGGAAACTGGAAAAAGGATTCAGACCAGAACAATTGATCACCGGCAACCCTGATGGAAAATGATTCCCCTTTAAAAAAGACCAATCAGTAACACCTGATTCCCAATCCTCACTAGTACCGCTTGTAACCACCAGAGGGAGCCTCTGCTCAGAACTCATCTCAAACCATTCACAACAGTACCCCCCCCTTGAGGAGGGGTCACCGAACCCTCATTTGAGCAACCAGGTCGGTCAGGATGAGTTTCTATGATACGCACGGATAAGTCTCCTAGCATGGATGCCGAAGCAAACACCCAAGAATATCTTCCTGACCATAACCTCTCCATTTAACCAAATACTGGAGTCTTCGTCTAGAAAAACGAGAATCCAATATTTTCTCAACCACATACTCCAGATTGCCCTCAACCAAAACAGGGTCAGGAGGCACAGCAGCAGGAACCACTGGCTCAACAAACCTCTTCAACAAGGACTTGTGGAACATGTTATGGATCTTAAATGTCCCTGGAAGAAGCAAACGAAAAGAAACAGGATTAATAATCTCCATGATCTTAAAGGTCCAATGAACCTAGGCTTAAATTTAGGAGATGCTACTCTCATAGGAATATTCTTTAGGACAACCAACCAAGTCCCCCACTTTAAACCGAGGACCATCAGTCCTATGCCGGTTAGCAAACCGCTGGGGCCTTCTCCTGAGAGAGGGACAACCTCTCCACTACCTGGTCCCAAATCTGCTGCATACGCTCAGCAACAGAGTCAACACCTGGACAGACAGAAGCCTCCGTCTGTCCTGAAGAAAATCGAGGGTGAAACCCAGAATTACAGAAAAACGGAGACATCAAAGTGGCAGAGCTAGCCCTATTATTAAGAGCAACTCAGCCAAAGGCAAAAAAAGAGACCCATCATCCTGATCACAGACACAAAGCATCTTAGATAAGTCTCCAATGTCTGTTTGTTCTCTCAGTTTGACCATGGTCTGAGGATGAAATGCCGAGGAGAAAGACATTGAACACCCAGTTTAGAACAAAAAGTCCTCCAAAATCTGGAAAACAAACTGGACTCCTCTGTCAGACACAATGTTCTCAGGAATGCCGGTAAACGAACCACGGCTGAAGGAACAACGGCACCATTCAGAGGAGGAAGGCAACTTAGTAATGGCACAAGATGTATCATTTTGGAAAAACCTATCACAAATTACCCAGATGGTGGTCATTCTCTGAGAAACGGAAGATCGGAATGAAATCCATAGAGATATGGTCCATGGTCTCTTGGGCACAGGCAATGGCATCAACAAACCACTAGAGCGAGAGCAAGGCTTGGACGAGAGCAAGTCCCGCAGGACTGCACAAATTCCCGACATCGCGAGACAAGGTAGGCCACCAAAAGGACCGACTAACCAAGTCTCTGGTACCAAAAATTCCGGGATGCCCAGCCAATGCGGAACAATGAATCTCAGACATCACACTCTTTTTCCATTGGTCCGGACAAACAATTTTCCAACAGGGCAGCGCTCGGGCCTATCCTCCTGACACCCCTCCAGAGCAAGTCTCAAATTAGGCGAGATGGCGGAAAGAACTACACCCTCCTTCAAAATAACGAGGGATCAGATAGCTCAGGAGAGTCCGCAAGGAAACCCTCGAGAGGGCATCCGCCTAACATTCTTAGTGCCAGGAAGAAAGGAAACCACAAAATTAAAACGTGTGAAAAACAAGGCCCACCTGGCCTGTCTAGGATTGAGTCGCTTGGCAGATTCCAGATAGACCAATTCTATGGTCCGTAAGGACCACCACCTGATGTTGGCTCCCTCCAGCCAATGTCTCCACTCTTCAAAAAGCCACTTCATGGCCAATAACTCCCGATTACCCACGTCTAATTACGTTCAGTAGGAGAAAATTTTCGAGAGAAAAAGGCACAAGGGTTACTTTTAGAGGTCTCTGGATCTTTTTGGGACAAAACGGCACCTGCCCCAATTTCAGAGGCATCAACCTCCACCTGAAATGGCAAGAAAACATCAGGCTGTCGAGAACAGAGCAGAAGTGAATCTCTGCTTAAGTCCTGAAACGCAGAGACTGCCTCGGAGGCCAATTCACCACATCAGAACCCTTTCTGGTCAAATCAGTTAATGGTTTAACAATAACAGAGAAATTAACCAATAAATTTACGATAAAAATTGGCAAAACCCAAAAATCTCTGAAGAGCCTTTAAATGAAGTAGTTTGGACCCAATCACAGATGGCCTGAACCTTGACCGGTCCATTTCAATAACAGATGGGGAAAAGAAACCCAGAAATGAGATCTTCTGTACGCCAAAAAGACACTTTGATCCTTCACATACAGAGCATTCCTCTCAAAATCTGGAATACAGTTCGAACAGTTTCACATAGAGTCCCAGTCATTAGAAAAAATCAAGATATCATCCAAATAAACAATCAAAACTTGTCCACAAAATCCTGAAAATGTCCATTCATGAAGGACTGGAAGACGGAAGGAGCATTAGTGAGCCAAAGGGCACACAAGTACTCAAAATGCCCTTCAGGGGTGTTAAAGCCGTCTTCCATTCATCCCCGTGCTTAATGCGAATAAGGTTAACGCCCCCCTGAGGTCAAGCTTGGAAACCAAGTAGCGTTTTTTCACCCTGGAAAACAGGTCAGAAATCAAGGTAACGGGTATTGATATTTCACAGTAATATTGTTCAAGAGACGATAATCAATACACGGCCTAATGAACCATCTTTTTGGCCACAAAGAAAAAACCGGCACCTAAGGGTGAAGAGGATGCGATATGACCCTTCTCCAATGAATTCCCTTGATATAAGACCGCATAGCGTCATGTTCAGGTACAGACAAGTTAAAAAGGCGACCCTTAGGAAATTTACTACCTGGCACTAATTCAATAGCGCAGTCATAGCTCCTATGGGAGGTAGGATGCAGATTTACTTTCGCTAAACACATCAGAAAAATCAAACAAAAAGTCAGGAACATCCTCAGCCTGGGGGAGGCAGAAAAAACAGGAGTGTTGGATTAAACACATTGGCAGCCCCAACTGTTACAGACACAGATTTCCAACCAAAACAGGATTATGAGACTGTAACCAAGGGAAACCCAGCACGATAATGTCATGCAGATTATATAGAACCAAAAAATTTGCAGCACTCCTGGTGATCAGGTTCAACCTCATTAACACCTGTAAAAACTGGGGGGTTTTTTCTCAGCCAAAGGGGTAGAATCGATCCCCAAGGGGAATAGACTTCGTAGGGGTATCAAGGGAAACCACAACGTTTAGCAAAATCATAATCCATCAGGTTAAAAGCTGCCCAGACAACGAAAGCCTGAGCAGAAAAAAGGACAGAGAGCATATCAGAGTGACAGTTTAATAAAAACTTAGTCTGAACACTACCCAAACAACTGAACTGCAAAACGTCTTTCCCGCTTAGGCAGACTGAAATAGCATGAGAGGCATCACCACAGTAGAAACAAACCCATTGCGCTTTCGAAACTCATGACGCTGTGCCCCAGACACCACTCCATCACACTGCATGGGCTCAGCAGCTGGCTCACAAGGCAACACCACTCCACGCATATTTCCCCGCTCACGCAAACGTCTGTCAATTTGAAATCGCTAATGACAAGAACCCATTGAGACCAGAGGGACAGAGAACCCACCATAACATCCCTTTACTTATCCGACAGACCCTTCCGGAAAAGGGCCGCCAAAGCGTCGTCATTCCATTTGGTCAGGACTGCCCCCCTAGGGAATCTCTGACAGTATAACTCAGCGTCCTCAAGCCCCTGATTTAATGCCAACAAGGCTTTTTCAGCTGATCAGTGACATTAGGCTCATCGTACAAAAAACCCCAAAGCCTGAAAAAATGCATCAACATCACTCAAAACAGGATCCCCAGGTGTGAGGGAAAAAGCCCAATCCTGAGGATCGCCGCGCAGGAGAGAGATGATAATTTGAACCTGCTGCGCTGCGTTTCCTGAGGACTTAGATTTTAAGGCAAAAAAAATTTTACAATTATTTTTGAAATTCTGAAACTTAGCTCGACCCCTAAAACAAATCTGGCATGGGATCCTAGGTTCCACAACAGGCAACCTAGCAAGATATGCAGCAATACTCTGAACCTCATGGCAACTGATCCACACGGCCAGACAACTGTGCAAACTCCATTGAGAGAAAAGATCCTCCCCACCCCCAGAGAAAGAGGGAAAAAAAAAAAATGCAACAAACAGAAAAATATCTCTGACAACTTTTCTCCTTCAAAAAAATTTTTTCCCTTCTGTGATACCATACAATTTTTATGGCCGGTGATACTGTTATGTTTCGGTAGCTGAGGAGTGCAGTAAAAAAGGAAATACACCAGAGCATTTGGGAATCTATGAGATTGCAGTACCCTGACTAACCACCACAACAGAGGCAGCCGTGGAGCGTTCCTACGATGGTCCTAGACCCTCGTCACAGCCTGAAAACTAACAAACACCTAAAGATAGAAATAGAAAGCTATCTGCCCCGGAGCAGAACCCCAAAGATAAAGAAAGCCCCCAAACATGTAATGGCGGTTAGACAAGAGGAAATACTGACACAGAAAAGAAAATAGTATGAGCAAACGCGGGGGCCCAAACTATCTAAATAGAAAAAGGACAGGAAGGGTACTTACTGCAATCCCAGAAAACCCTGAAAAACACCAACTCTACTAATTTCAAATCACCTGAGATCACACGACCTCTACCACCTAAATTAGTTCTCTGGTGTAACAAAAACAGCAGCCACTGAAAAACTGCAAAAAGCAAAAGTACAAAACACAGTGGCTGGACTAAAAGAGAGGGCAGAAGCCCCCGAGGGACCCCAGAAGGCCCCCACAGAAGTGCAGGACAAAATGCAAAAATATAGCAACAACACAAAATAAAAATTGTCTTATCTGATAGCAGGAGATGCAGACAACGACACAGCAGGCAAAGGGAAACTGGAAAGAAGGATTCAACCAGAACAATTGATCACCGGCAAACCCTGATGGGAAAAGATTCCCTTAAATAAGACCAATCAGTAACACCTGATTCCAATCCTCCCCTAGTACCGCTTGTAACCACCAGAGGGAGCCTCTGCTCAGAACTCATCTCAAACCCCTTCACACAAAAGCCTACTTATGCTATAGGTACTGTTGGGAACCTTGTCACTCCATAACTTAGACAAATCCCCAAATCACATCATGCCTCAAATGCTGCAATGTTGGAAGTGCATATGTGGGTTTAACTTTGACAACAGCTGCAGTGCGAAGTTAGCCTTCATGTTCTTGGCTTTTAAATAAAAGCATACAAGTAAATTTAATAATCCATTGTTGATTAAGGGACGTGATATACACCTGAATATTGTTTGGGAAAAAATGGATGTAGACTAGTCCTCTTAACCATTACTTATATTTGTTCATTTGAAAAAATACATAATTAAATACAAAAATTTTAAAAACCCATATCATAAAGGTCCATCATGTAAAAATGAGAATCGGTAACCCAAAAAACATGCATTACTTGTTAAAATCAATAGTGCATAGTCCACAATAGCTAAATATTATACCTGCAAGTGGTGCTGAAACAACGACAACTGATAGAAAAGGGGAATGAAATCTATTTATCAGACTGAATAGCGACACCTGTGCAATGTCGATATAATACTGTACCTTAACAAAAAGGCCCGTTTGCAACCAATTTTATGTATACGGATGGAAGCGCGTCACACAATAGATTTGAGTTATTTGAAATAGAATGGAGCAGCTCCAATTAAGAAGAATGTCAAGGATGAGGGCAGTGAGACACGCTCAGCAGAGTAAAAGCAGCAGTGTTTGAATAACTAACTGGAGCGGGTCTGCACCCCAAAAAGAGAACCTCTGACTACAGTAAACAATGCACACAACTGTTCAGTACTGTGAAAGGCCCGTTTGTGTACTTCCTATATTGTTTGCAACCAATGTATTGGATAATGATGGAAGCACGTCACACTAATAGATTTGAATTATTTGAAATATAATGTACAGCAACAATTAGAGAAAATGTAAAGGGTGAGGGAGTGAGACACGCTCAGCAGAGTACAGCAGGTGGTTGAAGAATAACTTGAACGGATCAGAATTTAAAAATTAAACTCTCAGACTACAGTAAACAATGCACACAACTGTTCACAGCTGTGAAAGGCCCGTTTGTGGTACTTCATATAGTTGCAACCAATGTATTGGATAATGATGGAAACATGTCACACTAATAGATTTGAATTATTTGAAATATAATGTAGCAGCAACAATTAGAGAAAAATGTAAAGGATGAGGCAGTGAGACACGCTCAGCAGAGTACAAGCAGCAGTGGTTGAAGAACTAAATGGAGCGGGATCTGCACTCAAAAAAAAAAAAAAACTCACAGACTACAGTGAACACTGCACACAACTGTTCACTATCTCTGAAAGGCTCCTTTGTGGACTTCTATACTGTTTGCAACCAATGTATTGGATACGGATGGAAGCACGTCACACTAATAGATTTGATTTTTTTTAAATAGAATGTAGCAGCAACAATTTGAGAAAAATGTAAAGGATGAGGCAGTGAGACACGCTCAGCAGAGTACAAGCAGCAGTGGTTGAAGAACTAAATGGAGCGGGATCTGCACTCAAAAAAAAAAAACTCACAGACTACAGTGAACACTGCACACAACTGTTCACTATCTCTGAAAGGCTCCTTTGTGGACTTCTATACTGTTTGCAACCAATGTATTGGATACGGATGGAAGCACGTCACACTAATTGATTTGATTTTTTTTAAATAGAATGTAGCAGCAACAATTTGAGAAAAATGTAAAGGATGAGGCAGTGAGACACGCTCAGCAGAGTACAAGCAGCAGTGGTTGAAGAACTAAATGGAGCGGATCTGCACTCAAAAAAAAAAAACCTCACAGACTACAGTGAACACTGCACACAACTGTTCACTATCTCTGAAAGGCTCCTTTGTGGACTTCTATACTGTTTGCAACCAATGTATTGGATACGGATGGAAGCACGTCACACTAATAAATTTGATTTTTTTTTAAATAGATTGTAGCAGCAACAATTTGAGAAAAATGTAAAGGATGAGGCAGTGAGACACGCTCAGCAGAGTACAAGCAGCAGTGGTTGAAGAACTAAATGGAGTGGGATCTGCACTCAAAAAAAAAAAAATTCACAGACTACAGTGAACACTGCACACAACTGTTCACTATCTCTGAAAGGCTCCTTTGTGGACTTCTATACTGTTTGCAACTAATGTATTGGATACGGATGGAAGCACGTCACACTAATAGATTTGATTTTTTTTAAATAGAATGTAGCAGCAACAATTTGAGAAAAATGTAAAGGATGAGGCAGTGAGACACGCTCAGCAGAGTACAAGCAGCAGTGGTTGAAGAACTAAATGGAGCGGGATCTGCACTCAAAAAAAAAACTCACAGACTACAGTGAACACTGCACACAACTGTTCACTATCTGTGAAAGGCTCCTTTCTGTACTTCTATAGTGTTTGCAACCAATGTATTGTATACGGATGGAAGCGCGTCACACTATAATTTCAATTGAATGGAGCAGCAACAATTACACTAAAGAAAAAAAAAAAGAGTCTATGAGTGACACGTGCAGATGCCTACAAACAGCGTTGGATGCAGAGCAAACTGCAGCGTCACCTGCACTCTCACACACACACCTTGCACAGAGCTGTTAAAACAACACTGCAAGGCAAAAGGAAGCTTTACACAGCGGTTGGTAAACTAGCCTGCCTAGAGCACAGTACACAAAATCGCAATCTCTAACTGTCCCTCAGAGTCAGCACAGCAGCGTTCTGTCCCTAACTGAATTCACAGCACAGTGACGCTAAAATGGCGGCGGCGCCTTTTATAGTGCATTCTGACATCATTTCAGCATCCAATCACAGCCATGCCATTAGTTAACATGACCGCAGCAGTACAGGATGTGCCCACACTTATTAGGATTCCTCATTGGCTGACTAAAATCACATTGCCTCTCAAAGAATTATGGGAACTTCCGATTCCGGTATACGATATATGGAAAATATCGGAACTAAGTATCGGAATTCCGATACAGCTAATATCGGCCGATACCCGATACTTGCGGTATCGGCATGCTCAACTCTAGACATGACGGACTGAGAGGGGGTTGGTGATGGTGATGGTGGTGGTGGTGATGGCCTAGATTCATTCTTTCGTTGCAAAAACATTGTGATTCCCTGACTGCTTCGGCCTTGCGACGACACCTCAACATTTCTTGCTGGTGGTGTGCTAACCGGTGGCCTTACAGTAGAGGAAGAGATGTAGCATTGCTGGCTACCTTCAGTCGGAGCAGGTGCACATGTGCTACCTGAGGTTTTGAAGTCCGTCCACGTTTGCAAGTGCATGCTGATTAAATGTCTAAGCATGCAACTGGTATTCAAATTTCAGAGATTTTTCCCTCTGCTAAAGGTCCTTCCGCACTTCTTACAGATAACCTTTGCCTCATCAGTAGGATTTTGGTCAAAAAAGTGCCACACTGCACTCTTTATACTATGGGATAAATTTTCAGGGCTTGCACTCTGTGCTAATTGGACCGTCTGGCCAAGCTGTCCTGCAACTCTTTTTGTTTTTTTAACACGTTTTTGGACCACTACGGGCCTGCCAGATAACCGCTGCTGCGATGTCGATGCCTACTGGGGATCCTTCTGCTCTTCTGAGCTATTGCCAGTGGCACCCTCTTCCCCCAATGGATGCCAATCCGGGTCAACAACTGGGTCATCCATCACCTCCTCTTCAATTTAATCTGCACCTTCCTCTGTGTCACCATGTAAGGTGGTATAGTATGCGGGAAGGTGCACCTGAGTTTCATCAGTGTCAGATTCTGGCTAAGCAGACTGCGAGGGCAATGTAGTGCTGTGGGTGAATGTACCAGCAGAATCAGATAGCAGTGGCTGTGCATCAGTGCACTCCATGTCATATTCATCTTGGACTGTGGAATTCAGGATTTGACTTGATAACCCAGGCATGGTATGTGAAAAGAGCTCCACGGAGTAATCTGAAGTGTGGCCTGCCACATCCTTCCCTTTTGGTGGGGGTGAAGGACACAAGGAAAGGTGTTGTTCCTGACCAGGAGCCTGCACTGACGACTCAGTGCTTGCATTTTTTGAAACTTCAGAAGAGGAGGCGATAGAGCTGTAGGCTGTTTCGGCAATGTAAGCCAAAACCTGTTCCTGATGCTCCGGCTTTAAAATCGGTTTACCTACTCCTAGAAAAGGGAGCCTTCCAGGCCTTCTGCAGCCAGACGATGACGCAGGCTCAACACTTCCTGCCTTAGGTGCTATTGTGCTTTTGGCACTACCAGCAGATGCACTACCACCACCATCAATACCAGCTGGCCCCCCCGCCCACGTCCGTAATGTACCAAATGTACCAAACATACCTGCAAATATATGGTACTGTATCAGAAGGGTACAGCTGTATACGGTGAAGGGGAAAATTGTAAATCTCCATATATATTTCCAGAGTCAGACACAGAGGCTCACAGGCTCAGTATGGATTAGACCAGAATCTAAAAAGCAGAAAAAGGGTACTGTATCAGAAGCGTACAGCTGTATACAGTCTAGGGTAATTGTAAATCTCTGTATATATTTCCGGAGTCAGACACAGATGCTCACAGGCTCAGTATGGATTAGACAAGAATATAAAAAGCAGAAAAAGGTACTGTATCATAAGATACCAGGTGTATACAGTCTAGGGTAATTGTAAATCTCCGTATATATTTCCGGAGTGAGACACAGACGCTCACAGGCTCAGTATGGATTAGACCAGAATTTAAAAAGCAGAAAAAGGGTACTGTATCACAAGCGTACAGCTGTTTACAGTGTTGGGGTAATTTTAAATCTCCTTATATATTCCCGGGGTAACACACAGACGCTCACTCAGTATGGATTAGACCAGAATATTAAAATCAGAAAAAGGGTACTGTATCAGAAGATACCAGGTGTATACAGTGTAGTGGTAATTGTATATCTCCGTATATATTTCTGGAGTCAGAAAGAGACGCTCACAGGCTCAGTATGGATTAGACAAGAATATAAAAAGCAGAAAAAGGGTACTGTATCAGAAGCGTACAGCTGTATACAGTGTTGGGGTAATTTTAAATCTCCGTATGTATTTCCGGAGTCAGACACAGACGCTCACAGGCTCAGTATGGATTAGACCAGAATATAAAAAGCAGAAAAAGGGAACTGTATCAGAAGCGTACAGCTGTATACAGCCTAGGGTAATTGTAAATCTCCGTGTATATTTCCGGAGTCACACACAGATAGTCAGCATGTATTTGTCCGTGATACCAGCCGGTACACGGTAGCGTGTGAGGAGCGTACAGCTCTATACAGTGTGGGAAAAAATGAATGCTCGGTAACTGTGCAGAAATTTTTTTAAAAAAATTAGTGCTGTGTAAAAAGCAGTCTGCACCGCAGTGTACATACAGAAAAACAGCTAGCAGGCAGCCTATTAACCAGTGCTGCTGCACACAAGAAAATCCTCCCCTGTCACTGGCAGGCAGCCTAATAACCAGCGCTGCTGCACACAAGAAAATCCTCCCCTGTCACTGCACACTAACTGTACAGCACAATTGCTATCAGCTCAAGCACATAAGAACTTCTGTTTCCAGCCCTAACTCTCTCCCTACTGATAAACAGTGTCAGCAACCTCTCCCTACTGTTAAGATCGGCAGAAGAAAAATGGTGGTCGGCGGTCAGGGCTTTTATAGCCACTATGACGCCCCCCAAAGCAAGCCAATCACTGCAATGCCCTTCTCTTAGATGGTGGTGGCCACTGCCTATGTCATCTTGTTGCCCACAGTGTACGCCCTTGCTCATTGGCTGAAAAAATGCGCCTGCAAGCATTATGGGAAAACCGACTTGGGCGCTCAGGTCGACGACCGCATGGCTGACTTCACGCTATGGTCGGGTTTCGCTCGGCGAAACTCGACTTTGGCGAAAGTCAGCGACTTTTGAATCTGACCGACCTGTTTCGCTCAACTCTATTGAGGAGTCGTACTGATGTACATCAGACAATGCGGTCCTCACAAAACAACTGGGAGTTGAGAGTAGCTATAAGGGGCTGTAGCAGCACACCTCGACCCATGTAATCCTTACAGGGGAATATGCAGGTTCCCATAATGGTTTGTTGGACTTACGTAACATGTATTAGAAATTACATATTGCCATGTGTAATCGCAAGTGTATAACTCTGGATTATGTAAAAGAAGCATTCTTAAACAGTTGTGTCTGCTATCTGATATACACACATGATCAAAATTGTTTGTACCCCTCATTTAATGACAGAAAAAAACACATCGGTGCCAGAAATAACTTGAATCTGACAAAAGTAATAAAATAATAAATCAAAAATCTATGAAAATCAACAAATGAAAGACAGACATTGCTTTTCAACCATGCTTCCACGAGATTTAAAAAAAATTAAAACTCATGAAATAGTCCTGGACAGAAATGATGGTATCCTTGAAAACAATGTGACAAAAGATAAATGTTAAATCAAGGTGTGTCCACTAATTAGCATCACAGGTGTCTACAATAGTGATGAGCGAACATGCTCGCCACTACTCATTACTCGCCCGAGTATCACGGTACTCGGTGTACTCGACGAGCACAGAGCATTTCTGGGATTACTCGGCGGGAACTCGGGTCTCCACCCAGCTTTTTTGGCGGACCCAATCATGATGCAGGGATTGTCTGCCAGGCAATGAAACGCCGTAGCCATCTTTGTTGTGGTCGTACAGTGATTGACTGGCCGCAAAGCATCATCAGGGGTGTAAGAGACAGGACGCCGCCCTGCTCGGCACATTCAGCTCCAGATTGAGATAATGTAGGGAGAGCTGCTGACGAGATAGGGTCAGAATTGGGGATTTATTAGTTAGTGTGGAGTACCATCCTAAACTACTCAAATCCAGATAAACCAACAGTCCTTCTAAGGACTAATTCTGGAGTATATAGGTTCAAGTGTTAGGTAGACAGGGTAGTGTACGTCGCTCCATACACATCAGTGCAAGGCCTCCAGGCACTGGATATGTTTATATAGATCATTGCATACATCAAGAGGGTCCCTTCCCTTCCTGTGTTCTGGTGCTGCTGCAGCTACCTGTATAATATATTGGCAGTATATACCGTATTTTTCGGACTATAAGACGCACCGGACCATAAGACGCACCCCAAATTTTCAGAAGAAAAATTGGGAAAAAAAAATGTGTCAACTGGGGGTCCGTTTTACAGTCCGAATTTAGCTTACCACTGTGTGGGGTGGTTGGGCACTGTGGGGTGGCTGTGTTATGTGGGGTGGCTGTGTTCTGTGGGGTGGTTGGGCACTGTGGGGTGGCTGTGTTATGTGGGGTGGCTGTGTTCTGTGGGGTGGTTGGGCACTGTGGGGAGGCCCAGGTGGCCATATACTCACAAATCCGGTGGCGGCGGCACTCCCAATGCAGCTTCCCTGCGGTGCGTGGGGGGCTCCGCCGGCATCTTGTCCCAGCCGGAAAGCCCCCCGCAGCTGCGACGCGGTGCCGTCATGAGGAATGGCTGCCTGGGGCCTCCGGCAAGAGGGCCGCCGCATACTCTCGTTCAAATCAGGCAGCCATTCCTCATGCCGGCACCGCGTCGCAGCTGTGGGGGGCTTTTCGGTTGGGACGAGATGCCGGCGGAGTCCCCCACGCAGCCCAGAGGCCCGCTGCTGCCCGGACACCACCACCGCACCACACTCTGCATCGGGACCACCACCGGAGGCCCCTGGCGGCATTCAGCCTGGCACCGCGTCGCAGCTGCGGGGGCTTTCCGGCTGGGACGAGATGCCGGCAGAGCCCCCCACGCAGCCCAGAGGCCCGCTGTGCAGTTTTCACTAGAAAATTGGAAGTACATGCCTTCTATGCTGCTTGTATTAAAGAATTGATTTGCCAGATATGTACGGAGTCATGATGACCAGGCTGCGGGTACCTGTGCTGCACTGTTTCTGGAACTGTCAAGGCTGCGTCCCCTGTTTCCTGGCGGAAGGAATAGGGTAACGGACAGGCCCCATTATACAGAAAGAGGGGTCATGTTTAGACAGGGAACCTGGCCGGAAGCTGAGGGAAAAAAAAGCAAAGCAGCAGTGAGTCCCCAGCTGAGACCATGTGAGCAGCTAGGGGGGCAATGAACTATGCACCCGAAGCGTCGACGCTGCGGCAAAATGCAGCAAACAGACCCGATGACCTAGAGGCATGGGGCCAGCTTCAGAGAAATCGGGCAAGACATCAAAGATTTTTCGCGAGGACAAGCAGCGCATAGGATGCTGAGTAGCATGCTCCATCATTAGAGCAGTGGCGTTGCAAAGGACAATTCCCATTGTATCCCGCCACTAAAAGCGCTACTGCCATTTACCAAGGCGCCGTTTGCCCAGTAACCGCCAGAGAGCGAGGCGCCGTGGACTTCTTGACCATGAGTACGGCGCATGCGTGCAGTAGAGAGAGCCAGATCATGCCATGTGTTCAGCATGGATAACCAATAATTAGAAGGCACACAGAAATGACAGAGGATGCTGGTACGGTCAGCAAGGTACTCCCTCAGCATTTTCAAAAACTTGCACTCCATGTGAGAGTCCCCTGCACCTCAGGTACAGGGCGATAGGAGGGTCTGAGAAAACTCACCCTAAACTTTGTCAGTGTTCCACTGCCTTTGCTGGCTTGGAGTTGTGTCTCTCTCACCTGTACTTCTTGCTTGGCCAACAAACTTTGACCTCTACAGCCAGCGTTTTCAGATGTGAATTTTTTTAATAATTTTGCAAGAAGGGCCCTCTGTTCCTCCAACATTTTAGTACACCTGTCTGCCTCTGGAATAAGAGATGTAAAGTTCTCCTTGTAGCATGGGTCTAGAAGTGTCACCAATCAGTATTCCCCATCACCCAAAATTTTGATAACGTGAGTGTGACGGGAAAGGCAGAGTAACATAAACTTAGCCATGCATGCAAGAATGCTATCAATACTTCCGTGTCATCACCAAGAGGAAGACTGACCATGCTCTCCTCCTCCTCCTTGTCCTCAGGCCTCCAACACTTAGAACTAACCTCAGTAATATCATTGTACAAACATCATAGCAAATATCTTCTTGTAAATACACCCCTGAATTTTTTATTTCCCCATCTCATTTTAGATTGTAAGTTGTCACGAGCAGGTTTGTTTTGGACTAATTATTGTTATCGTTGTTATTTAGGGTAGATTGCAAGTTGTCACCAGCAGGGTAGATTTGTTTTGGTTTAATTATTGGATTATTGTTATCTTTGTTACTTAGGACTGCTGTGTTTGAAACTGTTAAACTGTAAATACGTTTTCACTCTATAATAACTCTCAATCTTCAAATTAGAACACAGATAAGCAGGATGGAGAAGTTAATTATGGTGTCATTGACGCTCACCCTCTTGGTGTATTCCTCAAAGTTTTGAAATATGTTACATATGTCAGATATCCATGTCCACTCCTCACATCATATGTGTGAAGACAGAACTGAATACCGACAACCTTATGGATGCTGGTAGACTATTCACCAACTGACCTCTTCTGCTCACAAATCCTTTCCAACATCTGCAGTGTAGAGTTCCAAGGCCTGGGGCATCACACATCAGTCATTTAGCCAGAAGCTGCAAGTGCTGCTGAATCACGAGAAAGGCGGGTGAAGCTGTAGCTGACTTTCTAAAATAGGTATTTCGAGCATTGCAATTTTTCGAGCAGATCTGCTAACTCCGTGTCGCTTTTCAAAAAACGTTGACCAATTTGGTTAAGCGCATGAGCCAGGCATGGCACGTGTGTGAGCTTGCCTCGCCACAGAGCAGCCACAAGGTTCCAGCCATTGTCACACACAACCATGCCTGGCTGTGGGTTCAGCCGTCTCAGCCACCGATCTGCCTGCTCTTTCAGAGCTGTCCACAACTCTTCAGCATTTTGAGGTTTGTCACAGAAGCATATTATCTTCAACACAGCCTGTTTCCGCTTTCAGTTGGCAGTGCTGCAGTGCTTCCAGCTTGTGACTGATGTGCTACCTTTTGTAGCTGGATGCTAAACAGGAGAGAAGGTGGAGGAGGTGCAAGAGCTGTAGGCTGGGGGGGCAACCAAGATTGAAGTATGGCCGCAATACTCGGGGTTTGGGAGGACGTGCACCGTACCAAGGTTGGAGTGGGTCCCAGCTTTCACTATGTTAACCCATTGTGCCTTCAGTGACATGTATCGTCCCTGACCACAAGCACTTGTCCATGTGTTTGTGGTTAGGTGGACTTTCCAAGTAACAGCATTGTGGAGGGCATGAGTAATGTTGTGGGACACGTGTCTGTGTAATGCCGTGATGTCACACCGGGACAAATATTTCCGCATGTTCGTGCCCTCAGGGTGATACTCGACTCTGCCCTCTTTCAAGCTAAGATCCAAGCCCTTGCCTTCTCCTGCTCTTTACAACTGAAAAATATTTCCTGGATCCGTACATTCCAAGAAAATTCAAAAATGTTTGTGCATGTGCTCATGATCTCCCGCCTCGACTATTGCAACCTTATACTCTCTAGCCTCCCCTCTAGCACTCTTGCACCACTCAAATCTATCCAAAACTCTGCTGCCAGAGTAATCCAACTGTCCCTCCGATATTCCCCAGCCTCTCCTCTCTGCCATACCCTTCACAGGCTTCCTATTTCCCATAGGCTACAGTTAAAAACCCTTAATTTGACATACAAAGCCTTCATAGAATCATAGAATCATAGAATGGTAGAGTTGGAAGGGACCTCCTGGGTCATCTGGTCCAACCCCCTGCTCCAAGCAGGATTCACTAAACCATCCCAGACAGATGTCTGTCTAGCCTCTGTTTGAAGACGTCAATTGAAGGAGAATTTACCACCTCTCGTGGCAGCCTGTCCTACTCATTGATCACTCTAACTGTCAAAAAGTTTTTTCTAATATCTAATCTGGGTCTCCTCCCATTCAGTTTCATCCCATTGCTTCTAGTCTTTCCTTGTGCAAATGAGAATAAAGATAATCCTTCTACAATGTGACAGCCCTTGAGATATTTGTAGACAGCTTTTTTTCAAGCTAAACATTCCCAAATCCTGTAACCCTTCCTCATAGCACATGGTTTGCAGACCGGACACCATTCTGGTCGCTCTTCTCTGAACTTGCTCCAGTTTGTTGATGTCTTTTTTAAAATATGGTGCCCAAAACTGGACACAGTATTCCAGATGAGGTTTGACCAAAGAGGAGTAGAGGGCAATAATGACCTCACGTGATCTAGACTGTATGCTTCTGTTAATACATCCCAGAATTGCATTTGCCTTTTTTGCTGCTGCATCACACTGTTGACTCATGTTCAGTCTGTGATATATTAGTATACCCAAGTCTTTTTTACATGTGCTGTTGCTTAGCCCTATTCCTCCCATTCTGCATACGCTTTTTTCATTTTTATTTCCCAGATGTAGTACTTTGCATTTTTCCCTGTTAATAACCATTCTGTTAGTTGCTGCCCACTGCTTGTCACGGGTGTGTCGCTGCGAAGATCGTCGCGATTTCACACCCTGACTTCTCACAGCTGAGGTTCTGGTGCTGGGTGTTTTTTGGCACTGAGGGAGTTAATTCTTCCTCTCTCTGTGCTGGACTAGACCAGCCTCGCTCAGCTGCAATTAATGTTGTGGTAATTGGTTTCCTTCATATACCTGCCTGTCTGCTGGGGAAGTGTCGGTGAAAGCATTCATGCAGACCAGCAGAGTGGATCGTTTTGAGAAGTCTAAAGCTAAGAGTACCTGTTGTGGTTTTCTCCTCTCCTCGCTTTATTATTTATCTCCTTACCCGTTGGTGTTCCCTCTGTAATGATAGTTTTGTATGCAAGGTGGTCTTTTATTTTACCCCCTTGTACTGTCTCGTTCGTCTTATACTGTGTGTGAAGGCAGTTACCTTCCTGTTCCCTGTGGTGGTAATCAGGGTCGTTCTCAGGACTAGATTACAGTGGTTAGGGATTCACAGGAGATAGGGTTACGCTGGCGGCCTGGACCTCTGTACCATCAACAGTACCTCCAGGTAGAGGGATTAGTCAGGACCCCAGCTTAGGGTCAGCATAGACCCCGGTCCTCCTGTATACAGAGACAGCGTGACATTTTCACCGACCTTTCTAAGATTCTCCCCAGCCACCATGGATCCAGTAGCCAGTCTAGCTCAGCAGTTGCAGAGTTTGTCCATGGAGCTGAGGGACGTTAAGTCCAAGGTTTTGTACCCCCCGGAGCAGGCCAGACCTGAACCTAAAGTAGCTCTCCCGGACAGGTTCACTGGAGGGCGGGACAAATTTTTTGCTTTCCGGGAGGCATGTAAATTGTACTTTCGGCTGCGACCTCAGTCATCTGGGAGTGAAGATCAAAGGGTGGGAATTGTCATCTCACTCCTACAAGGGGACCCCCAATCCTGGGCGTTCTCTCTTCCCCGGGCTCCCCGGCTCTCCAGTCAGTGGATAGATTTTTCGCAGCTCTGGGTCTTGTATATGATGACCCGGATCGGGTCTCCCTTGCTGAAACTAAGTTACGTAAGATACAGCAGGGAGATCGTCCGCAGAGGAATTCTGTTCGGAGTTCCGTAGGTGGGCCACGGACACCCAGTGGAATGACCCGGCTCTTAGGAGCCAGTTTTGTCAAGGTTTATTGACAAATTAAAAGATGTGTTGGCGCAGTATGACCCTCCCACGACACTGGAAGCCGCTATGGCCCTTGCTATTCGTATTGACAGACGTCTTCGGGAGAGGTGCGGGGTAACTTCGCCCCCTGTGATGACTCCACCTTCCTCAAGGGTCCTTATACGGAGGTTCCCCTGGTCAGTCCAGAGGAGCCTATGCAATTAGGAGGGATATCATTCCGGGGGAGGGGATCGGTGGGGCGCCACAAAACAAGAAGTTGTTTCTTCTGTGGAAAAAAGGGACATTTTATTAGGGGGTGTCCATCCCATCCTTTGCAGAGTGAGAAGTCGCCGGAAAACTATTGATCCCAGATTGTGTGGTGGACGGCAATCTGGGAGTAAGTATTTCGTCCCTAAGTTCGTCTCAGTTTCTCGTACCGGCGGAGGTGGTGGTGGGTGCGAAAACTGAGAGGATATCTGTTCTTCTGGATAGTGGGCCGGGGCTAATCTGGTGGATGCTTGCTTTGCCCGGGTTCAAGGTATGCGATTGAGTGGGTTGGCTAAACCCGTCCCCATATTCTCGATCGACGCCAGACCTCTCGGTCAGGGAAGTTTTGTGCAAGCAGTGCATAACATAGATCTTCAAGTGGGGGCGCTACATAAAGAACTGTTGTCTTGTTATGTGTTGGAGGGTCTTCCCACTCCTATAGTGCTGGGCCTGCCTTGGCTAACTAAGCATAACCCGGTAATTAATTGGCAATCCAGAGAGATAACCCAATGGAGCGATTTCTGTAATAAAAACTGCATGAATACGGTCATTGGTGCGGTCGCTCCTAGGGCCTTACCTCCATTTCTGGTGGACTTTGTGGATGTATTCTCGGAAAAAGGGTGTCAAGAACTACCTCCCTCCTACATTTAAAATTCATAATGTGTTCCACAGATCGTTGCTTAAGAGGTATGTGGCGCCAGTGATACCTTCACCTTTACCTCCTCCTCCTGTGGTGGTCAATGGTAACTTGGAGTTCCAGGTGTCGAGAGTCATCGATTCACGTCTGAATCGCCGGTCCCTTCAGTACCTTGTTCATTGGAGGGGGTATGGTCCTGAGGAGAGGACGTGGGTTTCTGCGTCGGGTATTAACGCAGACCGATTGATTCGGGCCTTCCACACTACTCACCCAGATAAACCCGGCCCTGAGGGTCCGGAGGCCCCTCATAGAAGGGGGGGTACTGTCACGGGTGTGTCGCTGCGAAGATCGTCGCGATTGCACACCCTGACTTCTCACAGCTGAGGTTCTGGCGCTGGGTGATTTTTGGCACTGAGGGAGTTAATTCTTCCTCTCTCTGTGCTGGACTAGACCAGCCTCGCTCAGCTGCAATTAATGTTGTGGTAATTGGTTTCCTTCATATACCTGCCTGTCTGCTGGGGAAGTGTCGGTGAAAGCATTCATGCAGACCAGCAGAGTGGATCGTTTTGAGAAGTCTAAAGCTAAGAGTACCTGTTGTGGTTTTCTCCTCTCCTCGCTTTATTATTTATCTCCTTGCCCGTTGGTGTTCCCTCTGTAGTGATAGTTTTGTATGCAAGGTGGTCTTTTATTTTACCCCCTTGTACTGTCTCGTTCGTCTTATACTGTGTGTGAAGGCAGTTACCTTCCTGTTCCCTGTGGTGGTAATCAGGGTCGTTCTCAGGACTAGATTACAGTGGTTAGGGATTCACAGGAGATAGGGTTACGCTGGCGGCCTGGACCTCTGTACCATCAACAGTACCTCCAGGTAGAGGGATTAGTCAGGACCCCAGCTTAGGGTCAGCATAGACCCCGGTCCTCCTGTATACAGAGACAGCGTGACACTGCTCCAGTTTATTTATATCTTTTTGAATCCTCTCTCTCTCTTCTCTAGTATTAGCTATCCCTCCTAGCTTTGTGTCATCAGCAAATTTAATAAGTTTACCCTTAATTCCTTCATCTAAATCATTGATAAAGATGTTGAACAATACAGGGCCCAAGACAGAGCCCTGTGGTACCCCACTTGATACATTCTTCTAACTGGATGTGCAGCCATTTACTACCACTCTTTGGGTCCTATCAATAAGCCAGTTATGAATCCACTTAACAGTTGCCTTGTCCATTCCATACTTAGTCATTTTTTCAATAAGGATTATGTGAGATACTTTGTCAAATGATTTGCTGAAATCAAGATATAATATATCTACAGCATTTCCCTGATCCACCCAGTCAGTGATTCTGTCATAGAAGGAAATTAAATTAGTCTGACATGACTTATTAGTTACAAACCCATGCTGACTCTGGTTAAGCACTTCATTCTTGTCCAGGTACTTACATACATGTTGTTTCATAATTTGTTCAAAGATCTTTCCTGGTATAGATGTCCTACTCACCGGCCTATAGTTACCTGGATCCACCTTCTTCCCCTTTTTGAAGATAGGAACAACATTTGCTCTTCTCCAGTCTTCTGGGACTTCTCCTGTTCTCCAAAAATTTTCAATGATTATGGAGAGTGGTTCAAAAATTTCTTCTGCTATCTCCTTCAGTACTTTGGGGTGTAATTCATCTGGATCTGGAGACTTGAATTAATTTATGTTAGCTAAGTGTTTCCTCACTATTTTCTATCTATAGATATCCTGGATTCTTCTATTCCCTTAATAGGACAATGAAGATCAGTTGATGTTACATTTCCTTTCTGAGAGAAAACAGATGCAAAATAGGAATTTAAAAGTTTGGCCTTCTCAACATCCTTTCTTACCATTTCATGATTTTCATCCTGTAAAAATCCTATAGCATCTTTGCCTTTTCTTTTACTTTTGACATATCCCCAAAATCCATTTTTTATTGCTTTTGACATCTCTTGCAAGCCTTAATTTGTCAGCTTTAGCTAATCTGATTCTTGCCCTGCAGGTTTTGCAGACATCATTATATTCTTCTTTAGATATGCCTCCCTCTTTCCGTTTGATAAACATTTCTTTCTTCCTTTTTAGCATGTGTTTAAGTTCTGTGTTCATCCATCCTGGTTTCCTTAAATGCTTCCTATTCTTCCCTCTTTTTGGAATTGTTAATGATTGTGCTTTGAGAATTTCATTTTTAAAGATTTCCCATCCTTCCTGGACATTTTTGTCCTTGAGGATATCCAGCCATTGGATCCCTCCAATTCTCTTTCTGAGTCCCTTAAAATCTGCCTTTCTGAAATCTAACCTTGACGTCTGAGTCTCCACAGGTCTTCCTCCTCTAGTTATTCAAACTTCTAAAATAGCATGGTCGCTACCTCCTAAGGTCCCAACCACTCGTACCTCTTCAACCATTTCCTCCCTGTTTATAAGGATTAGATCCAAGGTAGCAGATCCCCTTGTTTTCTCCCCTACCTTTTGGAAGATAAAGTTGTCAGCATGAGAGGATAAGAATTTCCTAGACCTGTTAGTCCTGTTAGTCCATAACCTCTCTCCTCCATACATCTCTGATATGGTCTCCCAATGTCCGATGGGTCATGACTTCTACGCAAACCCAGCGTGCCTTCAGCGAGATGTACCATCCCTGCCCCCAAGCACTTGTCCACGGGTCTGTGGTTAGGTGCACTTTCCCTGTAACAGCATTGTTGATGGCCCGTTCTTGCTCGTGTAATGTAGTGACGGCATACCCGGAGAAATATTGGCTGGTGGGAACCGAGTACCTTGTTTCTGTCACTGCCATCAGGTAGCGGAAAGCGTCTATCTCCCACAAGCCTAAAATGCAACATTTAGAGCGCAAGCAGATGAGAAATTTGTAGGCTGCACTGGGACAAGGACGTAGATGTACTTGATGATGTTTCTATTTGACTGTGGTCAACGGCAGGTGCAGGATAGGAGGCATCTTCACATGCACCGTGGACAGGAGATTGGCTTACAACATTTTCCATAACAAGTATTTAACGCCCAGCAAAAACACCCACCCTTATTAGGATTTTGACACTGGCTGTAGCAGCACGGAACACATTAACCCTGTTGATCAAGTGGCGGCGGATTATGAGACGTGGAGGAAAGCCTGATTAAAAACTATGACAAATTAAAAGAAGCGGGTCTCCTAGACTTGTAATGCCCATGCACTAAGTGTGTTGGCTGGCAAACATTTTCCCCTGCGGGGTAGATATCAACATAGTGTGCACCTTTTTTTTTTAGGGGCATCACAAACACCTTGCAAAACTGTAAAAGTGGTTTCCTACACAGTTGCTTCTGGGAAGGTGCATGTTTTTATCAACAATATGGTGGACGAATCGTAGGATGAAGTGATCTGGAAAAGGGACATGGAAATCACAGGAATGGGAAAGTACATGATTAATAACAACAGTGGCTATGGGAGGTATGAGATCCAGGATACAGCCAACAATGATTCTTCGTTTAGCCACCATCAATTACCAGAAGCAGTTTCATGCCCGTTTGAAGATCGGTGTAACAGATGCGCGACTCGGCCCCTCCAAAATATGTTGCCAAAGACGCACGTGTCTGTACACAGGGCAATGTGCAACATGTTCATGAGATGCTGAATTAGAGAAAGCAGATCAGTGTTGGAGGAAAACCAAACTAATGGATGCTCGTGAAAAACTAAGTTGAAAGAGGAGTGCACTGTCCATAACTATAAACACACCCGTGGCACAAGCTTCTTCATCTTCACCCATACATGTTACCAATAATATCCTAATGTTCCAGTCTAAAATTAATTGTCCTAGTGTAAAGAACACCGATTAAAGGTATGCCACAAAACGTACATAACCACGACCCATGGAAACACCTGATTTCCTTTTTACAACATAAGGACGGTGATGGTATTGATGACGACTTAGACTTTTACCACATCCACATCAATAAGATGAAGATTACATATGCAAAAAATGTGCAAAAAAAGGCAGTGTTATGTCTGGAAAATCATTTTCTCTAGGGCAAAGTTTACCTCTTACTAAAATGGTACCGAATGACACAGCTCTCAGGTGTACTCAGAATGAGATGCTTGAAAGATGATGTATTATGATTTGTCCATTTCCACTTTTTGATAGTGATGATATGGAACACGTGTGATTTTGGTCAGTAAGAGGTGATCTCAGACACAGATAGGTAGATCTGCATGTCATCGGCATAGTGATGATTATTCAAACCATGCCATTACATCAGCTGTCCCAGGCCGAAGATGTAGATGGAGAAGAGTAGGGGTCCTAGAACAGATCCTTGAGGGAACACCGAAAGACAGGTGTCGAGGTGAGGAGGTGGTGTGGGAGAGGGAGACAATGAATGTCACCGTACAAGTCTTGTTTTTTTTTTAAAGACTCTGCTGATAACCCCAAAAAGGCCATTTGCACCACCGGCTATGCCCATATCTGCAGGGGTAGCAACACTACCAGCCTTACCACCACCAGCATGATCAGGCACATGGCAGCAATGCACACAACTTTGTTGGTTGAACACCAGGCTCCATGAACAGTGTCTGCGGGTGATACCACTGCTTCTTCTACTGTTGTACGTTTAAGCCAGTCCTATAACTTTTACCTTTAACATGTTTGTCTATAATTTTCTTTCTAATCTGAGACAACTCTTTTCCTTCGCTTCCTCTGGTCCATGTTAAGTGTGATACACACCATGTCACCAAACAGCACAGTGAGTATCTGTAGCCCTCTATACAGGCCACTCACTGATTCCAAGATTGTAGACACCTGTGATGCTAATTAGTGGACACACCTTGATTTAACTTGTCCCTTTTGTCACATTATTTTCAGGGGTACCATCATTTCTGTCCAGGCCTATTTCATGAGTTTTATTTTTTATTTTTTTTTAAATTCTGTGGAAGCATGGTTGAAAAGCAATGTCTGACTTTCATTTGTTCATTTTCATAGATTTTTTATTTATTATTACTTTTGCCAGATTCAAGTTATTTCTGTGACCATTGTAGGTTTTTCTGTCATTAAACGAGGGGTACCAAGAATTTTGACCATGTGTGTGTATACTTCTCATCGAGTTGTTTAGTAAAGAAAAAATTATTTTTGAACTTTTGGTCTCACTAATTTATCTTTACTTCGTCTGATCCTGGCCTGTCAAGTCAAACAGCAGCATGCGGTCTGCAGATGTGTATTGCCAAGGCAACACCAGTATAGTCAGCCAGCCCCCCATTCTCCTGCAGTGTGACATGAATGATGCTTCTCTCAGGCTTGATTACCACCCCTGTCCACATTACACTGTGATACAGAAATTAACCCATCAGTAGATGATGGATTGACAAAGTGAACAACCCTTTAAAGAGGGTGTATCAGCAGGTCAAAGTGACCAGCTTTTGCTCTCATTTTGTTCCCTTAAGTATTCCATTTTTTTTATACACCATAAGCATCCAGAGAAATGGGCCTTTTAATCACTTCTTTGCTACAGTTTTTACAGGGGGGAGAAGCTCACAGGACTCTTGGGGAGTTTTACATATTTAATCTGTGAGCCACACCCCGAGATCAACACCATAAAAATTAGTACTAAATAAAAAGGTCCATATCTCTGGATCCATATAGAAGATTTAAAAGCAAAAGAAAATGATAGAAAACTCAGGGGAGCAGCAAGTAGCGAGAGTAAAATAAGAACAAAACTTGGCTACTTTTGATCTGGTAAAAGGCCCTCTTTAAAGAATCATCCCTTTATAATAATCTTTGCTGATATACAGAAGCTTAAAAATATCCCATAGTACTATACAGTTTATGTGGAACATGTACAAACAATATCTGACATTATAGAGTAACAAACATGTAAATAAAAGAAAGATGAGTGAGTGACCAATTGAAGAGTAAACAAGGTTTTCACAACTCAGAGGCAAAAATTCCTCCTATTGTATGGGCCTTCCAAGTATTATATTAAATAAGTTGATAAATGTTAAAGGTGCATGAGCAGGTCACCAGTCAGCATCTGCTCATGTACTGGTATGTACTGTAGTTTAACTGAGTGCATGGATAGTGAGGGAAACAGATAAAAGAAGGGAAAGGATTCTCAGGAAAAATGTATGAAGATGGAAACAAAGACAAGCTGGACCAATGATGTGTTCTGATAGGTCAGATATCTGATAATCCTCGCCTTCCAAGGGAGCAAAAGGCCAGAAAAAGCCATACACCAGACAAATGCTATTGAGAACTCTGCTATTAGACGTGGAAAGGAAGAACAAAGACAAAGAAATCGAAATAATAAAAATATTGGAGGAATAGAAAACAATCACAAACTAAAGTGTTTCTTTACAAATGCACAAAGCATGGGCAACAAACAAGGAGAATTGGAACTACTAACGCAGGAAAAGAAATATGATGTCATTGGAATCACTGAAACTTGGTGGGACGATACACATGATTGGAATACAAGACTAGAAAGATACAACTTATTTGCTAGAAACAGACTTGATTAACGAGGAGGAGGTGTCGCATTGTATGTTAGAAAAGCGTATATCTGCACAGAGATTGAAGCTTCAGAGACTGGGAGTTCTGTGGAAATTTTTTGGGTAAGAAGACAAGAAGAGAACAACGGAAAGAACTCCATTGCAGGCATTTACTACAGGCCGCCTGTGTAAGCTGAAGATAAGGATGAACTCTTTATGCATCAAATGGCCAAGTTCTCCAAAAAATATGACTTAGTGGTCATAGGAGATTTCAACTATGCAGACATTTGTTGGGAATCTGTTATGTTACGGTAGCTGAGGAGTGCAGGTAAAAAAGGCAATACACCAGAGCAGTTGGAATCTATGAGATTGCAGTACCCTGACTAACCACCACAACTAGAGGCAGCCGTGGAGCGTTCCTACGATGGTCCTAGACGCCTCGTCACAGCCTGAGAAACTAACTACACCTAAAGATAGAAATAGGAAAGCTATCTGCCCCGGAGCAGAACCCCAAAGATAATAGAAAGCCCCCAAACATATAATGGCGGTTAGACAAGAGGAAATACTGACACAGAAAGAAAATAGTATGAGCAAACGCTGGGGCCCAAACTATCTAAATAGAAAAGGACAGGAAGGGTACTTACTGCAATCCCAGAAAACCCTGAAAAACACCAACATACTAATTTCAAAATCACCTGAGATCACACGACCTCTACCACCTAAATTAGTTCTCTGGTGTAACAAAAACAGCAGCCACTGAAAAACTGCAAAAAGCAAAAGTACAAAACACAGTGGCTGGACTAAACTGAGAGGGCAAAAAGCCCCCGGAGGGGACCCAGAAGGCCCCCACAGAAGTGCAGGACAAAATGCAAAAATATAGCAAAAACACAAAATAAGAAATTGTCTTATCTGATAGCAGGAGATGCAGACACGACACAGCAGGCTACAAGGGAAACTGGAAAGAAGGATTCAGACCAGAACAATTGATCACCGGCAACCCTGATGGGAAAATGATTCCCTTAAATAAGACCAATCAGTAACACCTGATTCCCAATCCTCACTAGTACCGCTTGTAACCACCAGAGGAGCCTCTGCTCAGAACTCATCTCAAACCCATTCACAACAGTACCCCCCCTTGAGGAGGGGTCACCGAACCCTCATTTGAGCAACCAGGTCGGTCAGGATGAGTTCTATGATACGCACGGATAAGTCTCCTAGCATGGATGTCCGAAGCAAACACCCAAGAATTATCTTCCTGACCATAACCTCTCCATTTAACCAAATACTGGAGTCTTCGTCTAGAAAAACGAGAATCCAATATTTTCTCAACCACATACTCCAGATTGCCCTCAACCAAAACAGGGTCAGGAGGCACAGCAGCAGGAACCACTGGCTCAACAAACCTCTTCAACAAGGACTTGTGGAACACGTTATGGATCTTAAATGTCCCTGGAAGAAGCAAACGAAAAGAAACAGGATTAATAATCTCCATGATCTTATAAGGTCCAATGAACCTAGGCTTAAATTTAGGAGATGCTACTCTCATAGGAATATTCTTTGAGGACAACCAGACCAAGTCCCCACTTTAAACCGAGGACCATCAGTCCTATGCCGGTTAGCAAACCGCTGGGCCTTCTCCTGAGAGAGGGACAACCTCTCCACTACCTGGTCCCAAATCTGCTGCATACGCTCAACAACAGAGTCAACACCTGGACAGACAGAAGCCTCCGTCTGTCCTGAAGAAAATCGAGGGTGAAACCCAGAATTACAGAAAAACGGAGACATCAAAGTGGCAGAGCTAGCCCTATTATTAAGAGCAAACTCAGCCAAAGGCAAAAAAGAGACCCAGTCATCCTGATCAGCAGACACAAAGCATCTTAGATAAGTCTCCAATGTCTGGTTTGTTCTCTCAGTTTGACCATTGGTCTGAGGATGAAATGCCGAGGAGAAAGACAATTGAACACCCAGTTTAGAACAAAAAGTCCTCCAAAATCTGGAAACAAACTGGACTCCTCTGTCAGACACAATGTTCTCAGGAATGCCGTGTAAACGAACCACGTGCTGAAGGAACAACGGCACCAATTTAGAGGAGGAAGGCAACTTAGGTAATGGCACAAGATGTATCATTTTGGAAAACCTATCACAAATTACCCAGATGGTGGTCATTCTCTGAGAAACAGGAAGATCGGAAATGAAATCCATAGAGATATGGGTCCATGGTCTCTTGGGCACAGGCAATGGCATCAACAAACCACTAGAGCGAGAGCAAGGCTTGGAGCGAGAGCAAGTCTCGCAGGACTGCACAAATTCCCTGACATCGCGAGACAAGGTAGGCCACCAAAAGGACCGACTAACCAAGTCTCTGGTACCAAAAATTCCGGGATGCCCAGCCAATGCGGAACAATGAATCTCAGACATCACACTCTTTTTCCATTGGTCCGGGACAAACAATTTTCCAACAGGGCAGCGCTCGGGCCTATCCTCCTGACACCCCTCCAGAGCAAGTCTCAAATTAGGCGAGATGGCGGAAAGAACTACACCCTCCTTCAAAATAACAGAGGGATCAGATAGCTCAGGAGAGTCCGCAAGGAAACTCCTCGAGAGGGCATCCGCCTTAACATTCTTAGTGCCAGGAAGAAAGGAAACCACAAAATTAAAACGTGTGAAAAACAAGGCCCACCTGGCCTGTCTAGGATTGAGTCGCTTGGCAGATTCCAGATAGACCAGATTCTTATGGTCCGTAAGGACCACCACCTGATGTTTGGCTCCCTCCAGCCAATGTCTCCACTCTTCAAAAGCCCACTTCATGGCCAATAACTCCCGATTACCCACGTCATAATTACGTTCAGTAGGAGAAAATTTTCGAGAGAAAAAGGCACAAGGGTTACTTTTAGAGGTCTCTGGATCTTTTTGGGACAAAACGGCACCTGCCCCAATTTCAGAGGCATCAACCTCCACCTGAAATGGCAGAGAAACATCAGGCTGCCGTAGAACAGGAGCAGAAGTGAATCTCTGCTTAAGTTCCTGAAACGCAGAGACTGCCTCAGGAGGCCAATTCACCACATCAGAACCCTTTCTGGTCAAATCAGTTAATGGTTTAACAATAACAGAGAAATTACCAATAAATTTACGATAAAAATTGGCAAAACCCAAAAATCTCTGAAGAGCCTTTAATGAAGTAGGTTGGACCCAATCACAGATGGCCTGAACCTTGACCGGGTCCATTTCAATAACAGATGGGGACAAAATGAATCCCAGAAATGAGATCTTCTGTACGCCAAAAAGACACTTTGATCCCTTCACATACAGAGCATTCTGTCTCAAAATCTGGAATACAGTTCGAACATGTTTCACATGAGAGTCCCAGTCATTAGAAAAAATCAAGATATCATCCAAATAAACAATCAGAAACTTGTCCACAAAATCCCTGAAAATGTCATTCATGAAGGACTGGAAGACGGAAGGAGCATTAGTGAGCCCAAAGGGCATCACAAGGTACTCAAAATGCCCTTCAGGGGTGTTAAATGCCGTCTTCCATTCATCCCCGTGCTTAATGCGAATAAGGTTATACGCCCCCCTGAGGTCAAGCTTGGTAAACCAAGTAGCGTTTTTCACCCTGGAAAACAGGTCAGAAATCAAGGGTAACGGGTATTGATATTTCACAGTAATATTGTTCAAGAGACGATAATCAATACACGGCCTTAATGAACCATCTTTTTTGGCCACAAAGAAAAAACCGGCACCTAAGGGTGAAGAGGATGGTCTGATATGACCCTTCTCCAATGATTCCTTGATATAAGACCGCATAGCGTCATGTTCAGGTATAGACAAGTTAAAGAGGCGACCCTTAGGGAATTTACTACCTGGCACTAATTCAATAGCGCAGTCATAGCTCCTATGGGGAGGTAAGGATGCAGATTTACTTTCGCTAAACACATCAGAAAAATCAAACAAAAAGTCAGGAACATCCTCAGCCTGGGGGGAGGCAGAAAAAACAGGAGTGTTGGTATTAACACATTGGCAGCCCCAACTGGTTACAGACACAGATTTCCAATCCAAAACAGGATTATGAGACTGTAACCAAGGGAAACCCAGCACGATAATGTCATGCAGATTATATAGAACCAAAAATTTGCAGCACTCCTGGTGATCAGGTTCAACCCTCATTATCACCTGAGTAGAAAACTGGGGTTTATTCTCAGCCAAAGGGGTAGAATCGATCCCCAGTAGGGGAATAGACTTCTGTAGGGGTATCAAGGGAAATCCACAACGTTTAGCAAAATCATAATCCATCAGGTTAATAGCTGCTCCAGAATCAACGAAAGCCTGAGCAGAAAATGAGGACAGAGAGCATATCAGAGTGACAGTTAATAAAAACTTAGTCTGAACACTACCCAAGACAACTGAGCGTGCAAAACGTCTTCCCCGCTTAGGGCAGACTGAAATAGCATGAGAGGCATCACCACAGTAGAAACATAACCCATTGCGCTTTCGAAACTCATGACGCTGTGCCCCAGACACCACTCCATCACACTGCATGGGCTCAGCAGCTGGCTCACAAGGCAACACCACTCCACGCATACTTCTCCGCTCACGCAAACGTCTGTCAATTTGAATCGCCAATGACATAGAATCATTGAGACCAGAGGGGACAGGGAACCCCACCATAACATCCTTTACATTATCCGACAGACCCTTCCGGAAAAGGGCCGCCAAAGCGTCGTCATTCCATTTGGTCAGGACTGCCCACCTACGGAATCTCTGACAGTATAACTCAGCGTCATCAAGCCCCTGATTTAATGCCAACAAGGCTTTTTCAGCTTGATCAGTGATATTAGGCTCATCGTACAATAACCCCAAAGCCTGAAAAAATACATCAACATCACTCAAAACAGGATCCCCAGGTGTCAGGGAAAAAGCCCAATCCTGAGGATCGCCGCGCAGGAGAGAGATGACAATTTGAACCTGCTGCGCTGCGTTTCCTGAGGACTTAGATTTTAAGGCAAGAAACAATTTACAATTATTTTTGAAATTCTGAAACTTAGCTCGATCCCTGAAAACAAATCTGGCATGGGATCCTAGGTTCCACAACAGGCAACCTAGCAAGATATGCAGCAATACTCTGAACCTCAGTGGCAAGCTGATCCACACGGCCAGACAACTGTGCAAACTCCATTGGGAGAAAAGATCCTCCCCAGCACCCAGAGATACAGAGGGAAAAAAAAAAAAAAAAATGCAACAAACAGAAAAATATCTCTGACAACTTTTCTTCCTTCAAAATATTTTTTTTTTTTTTTCCTTCTGTGAGTACCATACAATTTTTATGGCCGGTGATACTGTTATGTTACGGTAGCTGAGGAGTGCAGGTAAAAAAGGCAATACACCAGAGCAGTTGGAATCTATGAGATTGCAGTACCCTGACTAACCACCACAACTAGAGGCAGCCGTGGAGCGTTCCTACGATGGTCCTAGACGCCTCGTCACAGCCTGAGAAACTAACTACACCTAAAGATAGAAATAGGAAAGCTATCTGCCCGGAGCAGAACCCCAAAGATAATAGAAAGCCCCCAAACATATAATGGCGGTTAGACAAGAGGAAATACTGACACAGAAAGAAAATAGTATGAGCAAACGCTGGGGCCCAAACTATCTAAATAGAAAAGGACAGGAAGGGTACTTACTGCAATCCCAGAAAACCCTGAAAAACACCAACATACTAATTTCAAAATCACCTGAGATCACACGACCTCTACCACCTAAATTAGTTCTCTGGTGTAACAAAAACAGCAGCCACTGAAAAAACTGCAAAAAGCAAAAGTACAAAACACAGTGGCTGGACTAAACTGAGAGGGCAAAAAGCCCCGGAGGGGACCAGAAGGCCCCCACAGAAGTGCAGGACAAAATGCAAAAATATAGCAAAAACACAAAATAAGAAATTGTCTTATCTGATAGCAGGAGATGCAGACACGACACAGCAGGCTACAAGGGAAACTGGAAAGAAGGATTCAGACCAGAACAATTGATCACCGGCAACCCTGATGGGAAAATGATTCCCTTAAATAAGACCAATCAGTAACACCTGATTCCCAATCCTCACTAGTACCGCTTGTAACCACCAGAGGGAGCCTCTGCTCAGAACTCATCTCAAACCCATTCACAACAGGAATCTCTCTCAGGCAAAACTAACAGGTCTAGCAAATTCTTATCTTCTCTTGCTGACAACTTTATCTTCCAAAAGGTAGGGGAGAAAACAAGGGAGTCTGCTACCTTGGATCTAATCTTTATAAACAGGGAGGAAATGGTTGAGGAGGTAAGAGTGGCTGGGACCCTAGGAGGTAGCGACCATGCTATTTTAGAATTTTGGATAACTAGAGGAGGAAGACCTGTGAAGACTCAGACGTCAAGGTTAGATTTCAGAAAGGCAGATATTAAGGGACTCAGAAAGAGAATCAGAGGGATCCAATGGCTGGATATTCTTAAGGACAAAAATGTCCAGGAAGGATGGGAAATCTTGAAAAATTAGATTCTCAACGCACAATTATTAGCAATTCCGAAAAGAAGGAAGAATAGGAAGCATTTAAGGAAACCAGGATGGATGAATACAGAACTTAAAACATGCTAAAAATGAAGAAAGAAATGTTTATCAAATGTAAAGAGGGAGGCATATCTAAAGAAGAATATAATGCTGTATGCAGAACCTGCAGGGAACGAATCAGATTATCTAAAGCTGGAAATGAATTAAGGCTTGCAAGAGACGTCAAAAGCAATAAAAAAGGAATTTGGGGATATGTCAAATGTAAAAGAAAAGTCAAAGATGCTATAGGATTTTTACAGGATGAAAATTATGAAATGGTAAGAAAGGATGTTGAGAAGGCCGAACTTCTAAATTTATATTTTGCATCTGTTTTCTCTCAGAAAGGAAATGTAACGTCAACTGATCTTTACTGTCCTATTAAAGGAATAGAAGAATCCAGAAAGATAGTGAGGAAACACTTAGCTAACATAAATGAATTCAAGTCTCCTGGTCCAGATGACATACACCCCAGAGTACTGAAGGAGATGGCAGAAGAAATTTTTGAAAATTCTTGGAGAACAGGAAAAGTCCCAGAAGACTGGAGAAGTGCAAATGTTGTTCCTATCTTCAAAAAGGAGAAGAAGATGGACCCAGGGAACTATAGGCTGCTGGTGAGTCTGACTCCTATTCCAGGAAAGATCTTTGAATAAATTATGAAACAACATGTAAGTACCTAGATAACAATTAAGTGATCCTTATTGAAAAAATGACTAAGTTGGGAATGGACAAGGCATCTGTTAGGTGGATTCATAACTGGCTTAGTGATCGGACCCAAGAGTGGTCATAAATGGCTGCACATCCAGTTGGAAGAATGTCTCAAGTGGGGTACCACAGGACTCTGTCCTGGACCCTGTTTTGTTCAACATCTTTATCAATGATTTAGATGAAGGAATTGAGGGTAAACTTATTAAATTTGCTGATGACACAAAGCTAGGAGGGATAGCTAATACTAGAGAAGAGAGAGAGAGGATTCAAAAAGATTTAAATAAACTGGAGCAGTATGCAGCAAATAACGGAATATTTTTTAACAGGTAAAAATGCAAAGCACTACAGCGGGGCAATAAAAATGAAAAAAACATGTACAGAATGGGAGGAATAGGGCTATGCAACAGCACATTTGAAAAAGTCTTGGGTATACTAATAGATCACAGACTGAACATGAGTCAATAGTGTGATGCAGCAGCAAAAAAGGCAAATACAATTCTGGGATGTATTAACAGAAGCATACAGTCTAGATCACATGAAGTCATTATACCCTTCTACTCCTCTTTGATCAGGCATCATCTGAAATACTGTGTCCTGTTTTGGGCACCACATTTTGAAAAAGACATCAACAAACTGGAGCAAGTTCAGAGAAGAGCGACCAGAATGGTGACCAGTCTGCAAACCATATTATATGAGGAACAGTTACAGGATTTTGGAATGTTTAGCATAGAAAAAACAAGACTGAGAGGAGACTTAATAGCTGTCTACAAATATCTCAAGGGCTGTCACATTGTAGAAGGACCATCTTTATTCTCATTTGCACAAGAAAAGACTAAAAGCAATGAGATGAAACTGAATGGGAGGAGACACAGATTAGATATTAGAAAAAACATTTTGACAGTTAGGGTGATCAATGAGTGAAGCAGGCTTTCACGAGAGGTGGTGAGTTCTCCTGCCTTGTAAGTCTTTAGAGGCTGGACAGACATCTGTCTGGGATGATTTAGTGAATCCTGCTTTGAGCAGGGGGTTGGACCAGATGACCCAGGAGGTCTCTTCCAACTCTACCATTCTTCCCAAATCTTCCTATTTTGACAGAGATGGTAGAAAATTAAATTAAAACTCCAAAAGTTACAAAATGTTTCCTCAAAAATTTAGAGACTTTTTAAAGCAATTTGAGCCAGAATTCATGTGAAATTACTTTGATGTTCTATGACGTAATATCTTTGGCTACACTCGTGAATTATTGGTCTCCAACGAGACATATCCAGTAAAAGACTCAATTTTAACTTGTAAACAAGATTTGGGAAATAAATATTTTTTACCTCTTGAATCTCCCACAGCTCCAGCATTGCCATGTTAGTGTTCATCACCAGTCCTTCATTACTGAAATTCAATACAGCGTTCATCTGACTACTGCAGTTAAGTCTTAGCAGCCATGTGCTTAAAATGCAGATGTCACCATAGAGGCCATTGATAAGCTTCAGTAGTTAGTTGACTAATTTACAAAACTTCATCACTGATGGATGAAATAGTAGAAGGCAAGTAATTGTTATGTCTTTACTATATAAGAGTGTAAGTTTATTTTTGTAAAATCAATAAAAAATTGCTAAGCATGCCATGCAGTGTGAAGACAGAGTGTGCTGAGCTGCATTTAGACATCCATAGGAAATGATGTGCTGTCCAATTTTTATCCGAAAGCACATGGACCCGTTTAGTATGTCCTTTTCTAATCTTCAAAATTGGATCAAAATAGGACCTGCTCTGAGTTTCATAGATCTCATTTTCGGATCTGTGATTTTTATGGATATCTGAAAGCATCCATTCAACTCAATAGGTCCAAGTTCTGTACCAGCACACAGTCATTTCACACAGAAGTGTGAATGCAGCTTTAGATCAGCATTTTTTTGTCTCCTTTAATTAGAGTAGAGGTAGAATTTCTATGTAGCCGCATTTACAGCAGTTATTTTTCCAATTTTTCTTTGCGTAGCTCTCTGTGGGCTCTCAATAAAATAAAAAAAACTTTGCTAAACATGAAGTCTCCAGTGTAGTTAATTATTTTATGTGTTGTGAACGCCCGGAAGTAACTATCCTTGTTATTGTTCTTCTGTGGCTCATTACAGACCATCTATTACCTGTATCCTTATCTACTAAATAAGCCTAAAGTGAAGATTCTCCTTCAATTAACATTGAATCTCTAGTCATTAAATATAAAATGTTACATTTTTCTATATATTGTCATCACTTTTTTTGGTTACTTTTAAGGTAAAAAAAACATCAACAAGGGGCGTGGCTTGACCGTCCATCTGACTAGCTGCATGCTGGAGTAGCTCCTGGGGAGAGCTCAGTCTGAGACCCACCACAGCTTCTATTTTCTCCCATTATGGTGCGAAACGGCAGAGATAGACTGGAGGAACACAGCGGGACCCCCAAAAAGCCAAAATCACACAGCAGTTTGCAGCGGTTTGCTCACAAAAGCCGGACTGCTACACCACAGGCCTCTCTTAAGATGGCGGCGGCAGCCGAGACACACAGCCAGCAGCAGCAGGACTGGGAGAGTGCAGAGAGTGAAGAGGAGGGGGGTGAGGAGGAGGATGCCCCACTCACCAAAGCCTTCTTCAAGGCGGCGATCCGTCGCTCGCTTCAGCTGCAGCAGAAGCAATTACAAGCAGCTCTCACTCCACTCACACAGGAGATGGCAGAGTTCCGGGCAGACTTTACTGTAATGGGCCAGAGGCTGGATGGTGTGGAAGAAGCCCACACACAGACGAGCGCGACTGTGGCTGACCTGACTGTGCAAGCTGAACGGCATGAGGCGCATTTAAACCGCGCTTTTTTAGCTTTGGAGGACCAGGAAAACAGATCGCGTCGCAACAATCTTAGGATTAAAGGATTGCCGGAGACCTGGGCCGCAGAAGCCCTCACCAAGGTGGCGACCGAGCTGTTTACTGACCTGTTAGGCCCGGATAGGGCCAGCTCCATACAGATTGAGCGGATCCACCGTGCCTTGAGACAGCGTGGGCCGGCATCTGGCCCTCCAAGGGATGTGATCTGTAAAATCCTCTCCTTCACCGACACCAAGGCCATCCTGGATGCAGCGCGCACACAAGGTACTGTACACTATGCAGACGCTCCTATATCGCTTTTTCAGGATCTTGCTGCCTCCACTTTGGCAAAGAGGAGGCTGCTTAAGCCGCTGTTAGAGGCCCTAAAATCCCAGAACTGTAAATATATGTGGATGTTCCCATTTGGACTGCGAGCCACTGTGAAGGGTAAATCCATTGAATTACATGATCCAGGGGACTTACAAGCTTTCTGGGAGGCATTGGATATGGAGCCTGTTACTATCCCTTCTTGGCTCCCGATCACTAACTCTGTGTCTGTCCGCAAACCAGGGAAGGTGACGGCGTGGCAAGTAACTGCTACTAAGAAGAAGAAGGGGCACACGCGAGCAGTGGAGTGAGATGTGCCTGCCTGTGTGGCTTTATTCTGCTTTCTGTACTAGGAAACTTGCTCCGCTTGTTTTCCCTGGTGCTGCTATGCTTTGCCAGGTGTAGGGAGGTTCTGAGGATCTTCCCCATTTAACGGTTTTTCCACAGGTCTTTTTTGCTGTATGGTGTTTCCATGCCTCTCTCCCCTGTGATGGGAATGATTGACTAAAAGTTGCATTCATGTTTAGTATAGTCTTGATGCAGTTCAGTTCTCTGTGTGGAAGCTAACTATGCACTGTGCTCAGTTTATAATGTAATTCCTGCTTTTGAACACAGGGGGAGCACTGAGGGGGTTTTCTCCTTACTCTACTTTTTCTCTTCATTTTTTGCTCTTGCATTTCCCTGGCTGACTGAGCTGGTTGAAGGGGTTTACTTCTATGCTTAGTTGTCTTCCATGAATAGCTCTGAACAGGGAGGTATGGAGATTCCCTTTCGTATACATGCTTTTTCTATATGTTATTTACTCTGAGTTTGCCAACCCTTTCCCCTTGAGCGGGGGATGGTATGCTGAGAGCTGCATTTATGTTTCTGGGGGATGTGGTACAGTTCGGTGAGCTGAATGGAACTAAACCTTACAGCCTGTCCAGTTTTTAGCGTGCAATTTATGCTCCTGGACACAGGAGGGAGCCCTTGGGTTCTTTCCCATTTAGATTGCCCATTCTTATTTTGCATCTCCTGCTTTTCTCTGAGTTTTATTTGCTCTCTGAACTGATTGAGGGAATTTATGTTTGTACTTCAAAGTTTACAACCTCAGGCTGCCTGTGATTACCCCCTGCAGTTCATTGGGGGTTAATCTTCACCAGGCCTTTTGCATCTTGAGGTTTTGAGATGTGTCTTAACTGTTAACTGTTAGGTCTGCACATACTGCTCAGACCGCCGCTGTGGAGTGGGAGGATACAGCGGGCATGAGCCGGGGTCTCCTCCCCTTTTTTCCTTATTCTGCAATGTTACTGTTTAGTTGTGTTATTGTTTACTTGCCATTTTGGGTTTATTTCTCATGAGACTGGTGGGTCTCAGCCATGCATGCGACTGCCTAGCATGGGTCAAGCCTTTTCTCTACCATTAAGTCGCCCTTTCTGGAGGAGTTGGTGGTGGAGGGGAGGGTGGGGCCTCTTCCAGACCCCTAAGCGGGGTTTGGAACGGGACCTGCTATCCTTTTGGAGCTCCCCGAGTTTGTGTATACTCAGGTGTATACACCAGTACGGCTGCTTTGACAACCTTTGGTTAGGTTCCTTAGGGAATCATCTATGTTCTGTGTTGTGTTTGTGGTGGATGTTATTTATGTCTGTGTGTTTGTTGGTCTTGGACGTCGGGAGCTTTGCACCTTGTTTTCAAATGCTGCAGTTGGTTGGGGTCGTTACCCCTTTCTCCCGGTGGTAGCGCTTTGTCCCAGGTCTTGTCATTCCCTTTTTCGCCCCTGACAGTGGCTGCTCTGCTCATCTCTTAACCTCCCTCTTGCTTTTCATCCTAATGACCCGTTTCACTGTGCTCCTTTACTCTTCTCTTTTTCTTTGTCTCCGTACCCTTTCTGATCGGTTAGGCATGATGGACTGGTGGGCATTTGGGGGTTATATGCTAAGCTTGTTCTGTATTACTGGACTCTATGATGGCTCCTTTGTCGCTTAAGATAATATCATATAATGTAAAGGGTCTCAATTCTGCGCTTAAGCGCAGCAAGGTTTTCTCCCTTCTCAGGCCTGATCTCCCAGATTTTCTCTTTTTGCAAGAGACCCATTTCCGCGACAACGGGATTCCTCAGTTGCCCGCCCGGTTCCGTTATTCACAGTGGTTCCACTCCACGACGTCAGCTTCCAGGTCAAGAGGGGTAAGTGTTGGTGTACGTGCTAATTGCAGATTTTTGTGCGCTGCTTCACTTATCGACACAGAGGGTAGATACGTGTTACTCAAAGGGACCGTGGACGGCCAACTAATCACACTATGTAATCTTTATTCCCCCAACAAAAATACAGCTGCCTGGCTACTTAAGATGCTGCGCATGGTTCAAACGTTTGGAGAGGGCGTGTTGATACTGGGGGGTGACTGGAACATAGCGTTACAACCTCTGCTGGACACATCGTCAGGCCACTCCAAGATTGCTCAGAGAGCTTTGCGCGCCATACATAAGCTCTTGCAGGAACTGAAGGTGGTAGATGGTTGGCGATCTTTACATGCCAACGATAGAGATTACAGCTTTTATTCGCGGGTCCATGACTCATACCATCGGATAGACTTCCTATTTGTTTCACAGTCCATACTTCACTGTGTCTTGGAGGCTTCAGTGGGTATGATTTCCCTGTCAGACCATGCTCCGATTTCCTTAACCATGTCACTACCGGGGCGTATAGGCACCAATTGGTCTTGGAAATTGAATCCGACCCTGTTGGATAGTAAAGAGGAGATGGCGTCTATCGCCTCTCGAATCTCTGAGTACTTTGCGTTGAATGTTACAGATGGGGTATCCGCGGCTTCCACGTGGGAGGCACATAAGGCGGTCCTGCGGGGCCATTTTATTGCTTTGGGTGCGCATTTTAAGAAATGTAGGACAGCCAAGCTTCACGCCCTGCTGCCAGACATCCATAGACTGGAATCCCAACATAAGAAGTCATTGGCGCGTTCAGTATTCGCTGAACTCCAGACATTACGTTCGCAGTTGAGTGATCTATTGAATGTGCGACTTGCGAAAGCATACCTCCGCGCACGTCACACGACGTATGTGCATGGTAACAGGGGGAGCAAGGCCATGACCGCAATGATAAAACAATTACACCAAACCTCTCTTATCCAACGACTAAAGGCACAGGATGGCACAGTGTTGACAGATTATCAAGCTATAGCGGACAGGTTCGCATCCTACTATCATGACCTTTACAATTTACATGAGAAGGATTCGACTCTGTCTCCGGCGGCAAAGAAGGATTTGGCTGCCGCCTTTTTACGCTCGGTTGATCTCCCAACCCTGGGGGAATCGGATAGGTCCTCTCTTATGACACCATTTACCTCTGAGGAAATTTGGCTAGTTTTGAAAGACATCCCTACCGGGAAAAGCCAAGGGCCGGATGGCTACCCGATACTCTATTATAAAAAGTTTTTTCCGACCTTGGCTCCCTTTTTAGTGAACTATTTTAATGCTCTGCTTAAAGGCCTGCCCTTGGGACAGGCATCCTTGGACGCCCACATAACTGTTCTGCCCAAACCCGATAAGGACTTGCTGGAATGTGGCAGTTACAGGCCCATTTCCCTCCTCAACACGGACTATAAGCTGTGGACGAAGTTGTTGGCGTCCAGGATTTCTGGATTCTTGGGATCCCTAGTCCACCCGGATCAGGTGGGCTTCGTCCCGAGCAGGGAGGGTAGAGACAACGTTCAACGCGTGATATATGCCATGGCACACTCTGCCGCAAGGGACCTACCTCTCTCGCTCTTAGCCACTGATTCCGAAAAGGCTTTCGACCGGGTGGACTGGGGATTCTTGGAATTGGTTCTGACTCGATTCAGATTTCCGGCCCATTTTATTAAAATAGTGCGTAACCTGTATTCCACCCCTAGAGCCCGGGTCAAAGTTAATGGCTTAATGTCCGCTCCATTCGAAATTAGGAATGGAACGAGACAGGGCTGCCCACTGTCCCCTACTTTATTTGTATTGATGCTAGAGCCCTTCTTACAGGCTGTTCGGGCGTCCCAAGGGATACAGGGGATCTCGGTGGGGGGTAGGTGTCATAAGGTGAATGCCTTCGCGGATGACTTACTTTTTTCTTACCTTCTCCGGAATTATCGTTGGGCCCTTTGTTGTCTTTATTGGAATCATTTGGTTCCGTATCTAATTATAAAATTAATCTCAATAAATGCGAGATGTTGGGTCACAATTTTTTGCCTGGCAGGAGGGGGAGGGTTCAAGAGAACTTCCCGTTCACCTGGGCGCCCACCTTTATTACTCACCTGGGGGTTCGGATCCCTGAACACTTAGATTCGTTATATGAGCTCAATTATGGTCATATTTTGCAGAAAGTGAGGGGCCAATTATCTTCTATTAATATCCCGTATCTCTCCTGGCTGGGTAGAAAAAATATTGTAAAATCTTATGTAATGCCCAAAATTTTGTATTTTTTGCAGACACTCCCTATTCCCGTCCCTAGGTCCTTTTTTACTACCGTGCGTAGACTTTTCTCGAGCTTTATTTGGGGTGGGAAGAAACCTAGACAGGCCCACGCGGCTTTGAGGAGGACTACCCACGCGGGGGCATTGGCCTGCCAGACATGGAGGTTTATTATAAAGCGTCTCAACTCCGTCTTCTGGCAGACTTGCTGTTGGCTTCTAGGCGTACTTCCTGCAAGAGCTTGGCGTTCAAACTATTGGGAGATAGAGGGGTTGCGATGCTATGGACCTCGTCATGGCGCCATGGGCGAGGCTCATCTGCCAGGGCACGGGGCAAGGTGAAAGACATGCATTGGCTTTTTCGCGGAATTCCTCTGACGGAAAAACTCACCCTGGACGAGCAAAGACTTTTCCCCAGGCCATTTCACTGTACTCCCCTGTCGGTGTTGCCTTGGGTTGTTAACCCTGATTTCCATGACCACCTAGGGGTGTGGAAGAGACTCTCTAAATGGTCCCTAGGGGACTTGCTCGAAGGTGAGGCAGCGCACACTGAGGATCTTTTTCAATGTATAGCAAGTGAGGTGGGCTTGGGCGACACCCATATCCAGCATGTTCGGTCTTTCTGGAAAAAGTTTTTAGGTCTGGAGACCATAGATGTCCTCCTTCGTGGTTTGAGATGGTGGTCGCTCAGCCGACTCTCCCGGGAAAGCTGACCTCTTGCCTGTATTACCGATTGATCGCAGAAAATGCCCCCAAGCGTCCCTTTTTTCTAATGCAATGGGAGGGAGAGTTGGATATGGTCTTTTCTGAGGCCAATATTCACCAGATACTGGAGAGGGCGCATGGTTTTTCTTCCTGTGTCCTCACTCAGGAAAATACCTATAAAGTGGTCTCACGCTGGTACAGGCATCCGGTTAGATTGGCACAGATGTATCCGCAGGCATCGGACAGGTGCTGGCGCTGTGGAGTGGAATGTGGCACGCTGGTACACATCTGGTGGTCTTGTCCGCGACTTAGGGCTTTCTGGGAGATGGTGAATAATTGTGTAAATGAGATCTTGGGCTACACTATATTGTTAGAGGCTTCTTTGGTGCTGCTGAATTTGGATACCCAGAGCGTGCGACTGCGGAAGGGCTCATTACTCACCTTTCTTATTATTGCAGCCAAACTCTTGGTGCCCAGATTTTGGAACAGTACCTTGGTCCCTAGTCGAGAGGAATGGATGGATAAGGTTAACCAATTACAACGGCTAGAGGAATTGACTAGTTGGGAAAGGGGGAAACATGATAAGCATTTAGATACCTGGGAACCGTGGCAGAGGTGGAAGAGTACAGGTTCCACGAATGTGGTGACGGATGGACAGCCCCTCCCACACATAGCTGCTCAGCAGCTATAGATTTCAGGGTAACAGGGTTTGGGTGTTCTTTTCTTTAGTCTTATGCCTCACTGCTCTGTTAACCACCCCCGCTTTTCACCTTTACTCCTGTCCTCCCTCATCTTTCTCGTTCCTCTCTTGCACTGCTTCTTCCTACCCTCCTTGCCATCTTATCTATCTCTCTTCCATCTTTCTTCTGGTCACTGACTCTTCTTTCGGATTGCACCACTGTGCTTCAGGATGATGCTGCCCCGATATCCATGATCTGACGTCCTCGTCTACTGTATTTGTCTTTGTCGTTTGTTCTTTGTTGTTCGTTGTCTTTGTCCTTTGTCTGGCGTTTTGTGTCGTGCTACGTTGTGTCATAATTGTCATTGTTTGGGTTCTTTGTTCTGAGATACGTATTGGGCTCTCACACCCATGTTATGTCACATTAATCCGACTTGTAGGCTGCTGCAGGAGTAGCTTGGGGTCAGTCAAAACCCCTCCTGCAATAGATACTTATATGGACGTCCCGTGAGAAATTTCCTACTGATGGGGATGAGTTACATATTGATGGTTGATGGAACAAGAACTTGTTGTATTTTTCTTAATGTCACTGTTTATTTCATGTGCATAATGTGTATGTTCTAAAAATTTCAATAAAGAAAGATTTGGAAAAAAAAAAAAAAAAAACATCAACAAGTTGTTGTCAACTTAGCAATTATAATGCTTGTCCCATTAACACCTGATAATCCTATGCAATTTACAGGTCAAAATAAACAATTATTTGCAAATATTTGGCACAAGGTATATTAAAAAAGTGATGCTTGTTTGCATGAGCTTTGGAATTTCTTACCTTATTAGACACAGTAATTAATTTGTAAATGTGCAGCTAGTCGCTACTCACGGGCAAGCCATGAGGTAAATTAGTCAAGAGATCTAGGGTCAGATACCAAGAAAGTTTGTCATAAACTATCAGGAAAGATAATAAGGTCAGGGTCCAAGGTCAGAATTTCAGAAAGGTTGCAGATCAGGACAATGTGGTTTGGCAAACAGGTGATCAAAGACAAATCCAAAGAAGGGGAACAAAGATCAGAATATAAGAACTAAGAAAACAGAGCAAATACACCCCCAATGAGCTAACTTACAAATGACAGTAGATTGAGGCAGAAAGCCAGCTTAATAGCTAGGTAGTCACTCTGAGCAGGAGACAAGTGGAGGAAACCCCGCATGACCCCAGCCCTAATTGGGCTGTTGGACTATCACTCACAATACTGACAGGTCAGGATGCCCCAGCCTCTAGTTGGACAGTTGAGCTGTCCATCACCATACTGACAGCTCAGTATTCCCAAACCCTAGATTGGACGGCTGAACTGTCATTCACTGTATCCAGACAAACTGATAGCAAGAATTATGACAGCACCCCCTCTTCTAGAGAAATGCACGAGACCCCCAGGTTTCACAGAAAATCTATGATGGAAGGCCCTAACCAAACGATCAGCCTTCACGGAATGCACTGGAACACATTAAATTTCTTCGGGTCCTTAACCCCTCCAATTAACTATTTAATGGAGAAAATTTCAGACACTCCGAGAACCATGATCCTTTGCACCTCATTCTCCAAACCTTCATCAACAGAAACAGGAGGCGGTGGGGACTAGGTAGGCAACACCGATGAGATATACTTTTTCAACAAGGATCTGTGGAACAAATTTGGGATTAAAATAGTCAGAGGAAGTCTTAATCTAAAGGCAACCGGATTAACTACATCTAGAATCTCATGCAGGCCAATGAATTTAGGACCCAACTTCACTGATGGTACTTTCAGCTTAATATTTTTGAATGCTAACCAAGCCTTACAATCTACTTTGAAGATGGTACCTACTGAACGTTTGCTATTGGCATTTTGTTTTTGGTGAAATTGAGTCACCCCAATATTCTTCTGAACCTTTTCCAGACATACCTAAGATTCTCTAAGGCAACCTCTACTCCAGGACACCAAAGACTCATTCTATAAAATTCACCAAAATGAGGTTGAAAACCATAATGGCAAAAAAGACAAGGTTTCAGTGGACTGCCTGATCCAACTTTAAAGGCAAACTAGGTAAAAATGAGGACCAGTCCTCTTGCTCAGCTGTAATGAAACACCTTAAAATTTGTTCCAATGACTGATTTTTCCTTTCTGTCTGACCATTCGTTTCTTCGTAGTAAGCAAAGGAAAATGAAAAATCCATCTCTAATTTCCTACAAAGTGCTTGCCAGAATTTGCAGACAAATTTTACCCTCCTATCAGATACAATGTTCACAGGGATTCCATGCAGTCTCACCACATGATTGGTAAACAACTTGGAAAGTGTTTCAGCATTCGGTAACCCCAATAATGAAATAAAATGAGCCTGTTTGCTGAATCGGTCAACTACTACCAAAATAACAATTTTCCCAACAGGCAAAGGCAAATCCATGATGAAATTCATGGACAAATGAGTTCACGGTCTTTCTGGAAATGTCAATGGAGCAAATTTTCCGGCCGGACAGTTAGACAGACTTTAGTGCCTGTGCAAATTTTACAAGTGGAGATTAAAGGGAATCTGTCATCCCATTTTTCGACCATCAGCTGTAGCCACCGCCATCAGGGGCTTGTCTACAGCATTCTGTAACGCTGTAGATAAGGCCCCGATGTCACCTGAAAGAGAAGAAAAACAAGTTAGATTATACTCACCCAGGGGCGGTCCGCTGTCCGGTACGGTCCGATGGGCGTCGCGGTCCGTTCCAACGCCTCCCATCTTCTAGCGAAGCCCTCATCTTCTTAGCTTCCCGTCGCTGGTCCGGCGCAGGCGCACTGCTCTGCCCTGTTGAGGGCAGAGCAGAGTACCGCAGTGCTCAGGCGCCGGACCTCTCTGACCTTTCCCGGCGCCTGCGCACTGCAGTACTCAGTACCTGGTGAGGGCAGAGCAGTGCGCCTGCGCCAGAGCCACGACGGGAAGCTAAGAAAAGGAGGGATTTGCTAGAAGATGGTAGGCGCTGGACCAGACTGCAACTCCCATCGGACCGAACCGGATGGCGGACCGCCCTGGAGGAGTATGATATAACTCATTTTTCTTCTCTTTCATGTGACATCGGGGGCTTATCTACAGCATTAAAGAATGCTGTAGATAAGCCCTGATGGCGGTGGCTACAGCTGATGGTCGAAAAATGGGGTGACAGATTCCCTTTACAACTTTAATATCATTAGGCATGGATTGTCACCAAAAGAGTCTAGCACTGTATTTCAGCATACCTGTTACCCCAAGATGACCACTCAAGATGGAATAATGAAATTCCTGCAACAGACGTAATCTTAGGCATACTGGCTCAAATAATTTGGACCCAGGTGTAGAGGAAGGAGCAAACAACTTTATGGATCTCCGCTTCCAATTCCAAGGATACCATAGAAACCAAAAAGCCCTAAAGAAGAATAGAGGATGGAATTTCTGGAGGAGAAACTGAATCAAGGCTGAGTGTTAAAGCGTCAGCCCTCAAATTCTTGGACCCCGGCTTGAACGTTATAGAAATATTTAACCTAGAAAAAGGACCATCTGGCCAGTCTTGGAGTTAACCATTTAACTGAAATAAAGTATATACAAAGGGTATAAAACGTTTTGTCCATAATCTGTCTCAGAAGTCTGCAGTTTTTTATGCAGTATTCCTGCTAATTTATATTTTTAAAGTGTATAGCACCTAGTATGCTAATACATATTGGCAGAATAGGACAACAAATTTTAGCACCAGCGTCTCCCCAACATGTTTATAATTTATTTTAATTAATAGAAATAAAAGTTAAATGTTATGGTCTTCTAGTGAGGGTTTCTTTGGGCTCTCCCCAATTAGAAAATTTTATATATATATATATCAGTATATATATTTTATATATGACTCAGTATAACAAAAATAGTGGAGGAGCTAAGATGGTCTTTGGAAGGATGTATATATATTATTGAAAAATATTTAGAATATTTTTCTATCTACTGGCTAACACGGTACAAAGATATACATCTTTACTGTATATATATTGACATACTGATTCAATAAAAGCAAAATTTTTACCATCCTTCATAACCTTGATTTGAATTGCTTTTTCCAAAAAATAATTCCTCTCAGCAGATGAAAATTTCTTTGAGAAAAATTCACATGGTGGCAAGTTGGTCAGAGTTTTGACACCTTTAGGCAATACAGCCCCTACCCCGCTCTCTGAAGCATTCAACTCCACAATGAACAGTTTCTGGAGATCTGGTTGGATTCATAGTAGAGCGGACATTAGCACTCTTTTAATTTATTAAAAGCAACCAAACCCCGAGATCCATTTCCTTATTTGTGAGGTCATTAAGAGGTTTAACGATCTGAGAAAAAACACTAATACATTTTCTATAGTAATTGGTGAATCCTAGAAACAGTTGTAATGCTTTCAGGTCACAGTTGAATCGATCTATTATGGCCTGCACCATCCCAATATCCATTTTGAACCCTTTAGCCCATAAAATTAACCCCAGGAAAGATATTTCTTGTGCAGAAAATGTACATTCTCCAATTTGGCAAACAAAGATTTTTGTCTAAGGTTTTGTTAAACGAAACATATATGTTCATAGTGCAAATTCAGATCAGGGGGAAAAATTACAATATTATAAAGGTATACAGTAAATCTTCCAATACAATCAGAAAATATATTTTTCATAAAGCTTTGTAAAACTGCAGGTGCATTGTTTAGCCCAAAAGGCATGATGACATTTTCAAATAGACCCTCAGAGGTTAAAGACCAAGGTTTTCTACTCATCACCCTTCTGGATGCATATCATATGATGCAGAGGTAATATTTCTGCCTCTTTTTCCAAGAACATGTGTCCAAAGTCTGTTAGGTACCCTACCAGACACTCCATACCAGTTGAGAAAATTGGTACAGAACTAAGACATCTCTTAAGACAATTGGTGCTGCACTTAACAATATACTTCCGACACCAGTCAATAACAGGATTGTGAATTTGCAGCCATGGAAACCCCAATACCAACCCAGCAGGTAAATTATCCTGAACATAACACAACAAAATGTGGGGTAAAATCAGTATATGGAAGTTTATAGAATACACAAAATGCCAGCAAAAAATAAACTAACCAATTAATCAATAAAATATTTCATCTTTATTAAGTAAAGTGTAGTAAAACAATAAAAACTGGAATAAAGGGGGTATATTTTAACAGAGACAGAAGTGGTAATCAATCATATATACATTGAAAATAAGTACAGTACATCACAAAAACTGGATGTTACTATATATATTCACAATTCAATGGTTCACTGAATTAATGTGCAAAATACAAAAATAAATAATTAAAGTGATCAGGCAGTTGTCAGATGCTGGAGCTTCACCTAGTGGTTATAGGTAATAATATCATCCTAAGGTACAGTGAAAGAAAAAAATATTTGATCCCTTGCTGATTTTGTAAGTTTGCCCACTGACAAAGACATGAACAGTCAATAAATTTAAGGGTAGGTTAATTTTAATATTGAGAGATAGAATATCAAAAATAAAATCCAGAAAATCACATTGTATAAATTATATAAATTTATTTGTGTTTTCCAGTGAGAAATACTGTATTTTTTGAACTATAAGATGCACTGGACCAAAAGACGCACCCCAAATTTTCAGAAGGAAAATAGGGAAAAATTCAGCTTACCGAGGGAAATCAGTAGCGCTGGTGGAGCGTGGTCGTAGGGGGTGTTCGGTGGTCCGGCGATGATATGACTCCCATCCCAGAGTGGTGCGGCAGGTTCTGCAGTGCTCATGGTGCAAGGCGGCTCCACTGACATTTTCTGAAAGCCCGGAGCCCCTGCACATTCATTGCTGTGAAGTGGTGGCCTCTGGGAAATCCCAATCCAGGCTGGTGCAGCAGGCTCATCGATGCTCAGAGGTACAGGGCTCTGCGACAATTTCTGAAAGCCCAGAGCCCCGCACATCCCTACTGCTGTGATGCAGTGACCTCTGGGAAAATGGCTGCCGGGTCGGTGCATGCGCAGATTGAGATCTCGGCACCGAGATCACGTCTCCCGAGATCTTGGAAAGAAATCTCATTGCTGAGATCTTAATCTGCGCATGCGCTGCTTCCGGCAGCATTTTCCCGGAGTCTGCCCATTACAGCAATGGAAGTGCGGGGGCTCCAGGCTTTCAGAAAATGTCGGCGCATCGCCGAATACTACCGCATCAACCTGGGAAGGGAGTGTGATCATCGCCCTGAAGAGTCAGACCGCTGCAGAATCGTCCAACTCCCGCTGCCGCCACACTACTTGTAAGTATATTCCGACTATAAGACACACCCCCATTTTCCCAAAAAAATTTTTGGGAAAAAAGTGCATCTTATAGTCCGAAAAAATACGGTAAGTATTTGAACACCTACCAACCATTGAGAGTTTTGGCTCCTACAGACCAGTTAGATGCTCCTAATCAACACGTTACCTGCATTAAAGACAGCCATCTTACATAGTCACCTTTATAAAAGTCTCCTGTCCACCGACTCAATTAATCAGTTAGACTCTAACCTCTACAACATGGTCAAGACCAAAGAGCTTCCTGAGGATGTCAGAGACAAGATCATAGACCTGCACAAAGTGTAATGTATGTAGTACAGTTCATATAGCGTCTTGTGCTTGGGTGCGATGAAAACACAGGAGTCACAGGTTTGATATAGAAAAGTCCTGTATTAGTTCATACAAGTTGGCAGAAATAGTCACACAGTTTGCAGACACAGAAACAGGAGACACAGCAGGCCAGAGTAATCCAAGCTCAGCAATCACTCTCCAATACAGATTCAGGATCTTCTTCTCTGTTACCGTAAGTCCATGCAAACGTGGGTCTTTCAAAGAGCAGGGTTCAGAGTCCACAAGTGCTTCAGAGTTCCTCAGTAGGAATAGCTGGAGTACAAGGTCCAAGGCTTACAGGAGTCAAGTCACAGGTTCACTGCAGGCTAGATTCTGAAGCACTGATTGCTCAGCTGTGGCTGCTTAAGAAGCAAAGGAGAGAATCAGGGCGGGAACATGCAAGCTGGAAACTCCATTTTGACTGAGGGCAAGATAGCTGCAGCAAGACAGAAAGTAAAATGGCTGACGAACAAACTGAGTTTCAGGAATATATACATAGAACCTTACATTACTCCCCCCTTAAGGACAACCTCCGGATGACCTCAGACCAGGCTTGTGTGGGTACCTCTGATGAAACTGATGGAGCAAGCGAGGAGCATTAACGTTATTGACCGGTTCCCATGAGTTGTCCTCCACTGGGTAGCCCTGCCATTTAATCAGATATTGTAACTGATTTCTATACAACCTGGAATCTAAAATCCCTTCCACCACAAATTCTTCCTGACCATCGACTAGCACTGGGTCAGGGCAAGGAGAGGAACGTCCAGGAAACGTATTGGGTGTCGCAGCCTTTAGTAGGGATACATGAAAGACAGGGTGGATTCTCATATTTCTGGGCAGTTGAAGACGACAAGCAACGGCACTTATAATTTTACTGATTTTATAGGGTCCAATGTACTTATGTCCCAACTTAGACGATGGAATCCTTAACTTAAGATTTCTGGTTGACAGCCAGACCAAGTCTCCTACCTTGAAAGCTGGTGCAGGTTTACGAAATTTATCTGCTGCTTTCTTGTACCTTTCTTGAGCCGATTCCAGATTTTCCTTTAGAAGATCCATATTCTTCTGTAAAGACGTGATTCTTTCAGCCACTGCTGGTAAAGGCGTTTCTATGGGAAATCGTGGTAGAATGTTAGGATGATAACCTAGATTAGAGTAAAAAGGAGACTGTTTAGTGGAGGCACTCTGAGAGTTGTTATACGAGAACTCAGCTAATGGAGTAGATCCACCCAATCATCCTGTAGGTGGCAGATAAAGCAGCGGAGATACTGCTCCAGGGTTTGATTGGTTCGTTCGGTCTGTCCATTAGTCTGGGGATGAAAAGCAGAAGAAAGGTTTACTTTAATGTCCAATGCTGCACAGAAATTTTGCCAAAACCTAGAAGTGAATTGCACCCCTCGATCCGAAATAACCTCATCCGGTACTCCATGTAAGCGAAACACATCTTTAATCATCAAATCTGATGTCTGTTTTGCAGTGGGTAAGCCGACACAAGGGATAAAATGAGCTGCCTTTGTTAGACGGTCAACCACCACTAGAATGGTGTTCTTCCCCTGAGAGGTTGGTAACTCCAAATGAAGTCCATAGAAATGGATCCCCACGGGCGGGACGGGGTGGGAAGAGGCTGTAACAGACCAGTTGGTGAGGAGCGAGGTGTTTTGCATCTTGCACAGACCTCACATGAAGTGACATAATTCAAAACATCCTTCCTGCAAGTGGGCCACCAAAAGAAACAAGAAAGAAATTCCTGTGTCTTTAGAATTCCTCTATGCCCAGCTATCTTGGAATCGTGAATGAGTTGCAATACTCTTAATCTGACTGTTTCAGGAATATAGAGACGTTGTCCCTGAATCCACACCCATTCTTAAAGACAAGACTTACGTCCCTTGGGGGTTGTGCCAAAAAGGAATCCGCATGGTATGCTTCCTTGATGTCCTTAAGTAGGTCTTGATTATGAATTACTCCTAGGAATCTAGAGTCAGGAAGAATAGTCTTAGGAGGAGTAATTGGACGTGTCTCTGCTGAGTAAATCCTAGAGAGTGCATCAGCCTTTCCATTGCGCGATCCTGGTCTATAAGAGATGATAAAATTAAATTGGTTTAAGAAAAGATTCCAGCGAGCCTGGCGAGGAGTCAGGCACTTAGCCGACCTGATAAACTCAAGGTTACGATGGTCTGTCAGGACGACTATTTGCTGTGCAGCCCCTGAAGAAGGTGTCTCCATTCTTTGAAGGCGGCAATAATGGCCAACAACTCTCTATTGCCCACATCGTAGTTCCTCTCAGCAGAAGACAACTGCTGGGAAAAGAAGGCACAGGGATGCAAGACATTCTTCTCACCTGTTCTCTGAGAGAGTATAGCTCCAACGGCACAGTCTGAAGCATCCACCTCTATTATGAAGGCAAGCTCGGGGTTGGGATGTACTAGGATAGGTGCAGTGGTAAATTTATCTTTTAGACGGGAAAATGCTTCCTGGGCTTGGGGAGTCCAGGAAAACCTAGACTCTTTCCGGGTAAGTTGAGTGATAGGTGACACTACCTCAGAGAAATTTCTAATGAAACGTCTATAGAAGTTGGCAAACCCGATGAAGCGCTGTACCTCCTTCACATTTCTAGGACTTGGCCAATCCTTGATGGCTTGGGTTTTGCTTCCATCCATACTAATTCCTTGTGTAGACAGTACATACCCCAGAAATTGAATTTCGGTCCTATGGAATTCACACTTTTCAAGTTTGATGTAAAGATGATTTTGTCTTAGACGTTCCAAGACCATTCTCACATGTCCATGATGTTCCTCTGTGGAGTTAGAAAAAATTAGAATATCATCCAAATAAATTACCACGAATGTATCTAGGAGATCCCTGAAGATGTCATTCACCAAGTGTTGGAAAGTGGCTGGGGCGGTACTCAGACCAAAAGGCATAACTAGATATTCAAAGTGTCCATAGCGTGACCTGAATGCAGTCTTCCATTCATCCCCAGGTCTAATACGGACTAAGTTATAGGCCCCACGAAGATTAGTTTAGAAAAATTTTGGCATGTCGCCTCTCTCCAATAACTCAGGGATTAAAGGCATTTGGGTAAGGTTTCTAATAGTAACCTTTATTGAGTTCCCTATAGTCTACGCCATGGTCTCAGAGACCATCTTTCTTCTTTACAAAGAAAAATGGGTGCACCTGCAGGAGATGAAGAGGGGGTTAAGCCCTTTGGCTAGATTTTTTATTATGTAATCCTTTAA
>JARQOD010000005.1:71465973-71531298 GCA_033576555.1 Oophaga sylvatica
GCCCGTTTTGGCTTTTGGAAGGAACTGCTTCGAATGGGTGCCAAACTGGAGGCTACAGGCAACGAGTCTGCAGCCTACCTCTCCCTCCTGTTTGGACCGTTGGGGCAATCTCTTCCTCAGAGCTGCTCCCACCACCTTCCTGTTCCTCACGCCATGTTGGGTCTTGGACCTCATCATCTCCACTACCCTCTTCCAACACCTCTGCTGTTGGGTGGTCTGGCCAGCACCATGCTCAACAGAAACTGGCACCTGAGTCTCATCATCATCAGATGCGTTCTGCGGTGTGCTGACCATCGGCACTGGCTCACCCGCCTCTTCAGATTCAGAGAGACACAGCTGTTGTGCATCACTGCATACTCCCTTTTCTTCACATTCCAGAATGCTGCTTGGCTGGGCCCCTGTTTGCAAGCCAACAGATTCTGAGAACAGAAGCAGAGACTCAGCTGGCTCCTGTACAGAGCTCTCTGACTGCCTGGGCAATTTGGCAGGCGGTGAAGAGACAGATGGTTGTTCAACAGTGCTTTGGTCCTGAGAGGAGGTGGAAGCAATTGAAGTCGATGCATTGGCTGCCATCCAACAACAACTGCTTCAATTTGTTCTTCCCGAAGCAGGGGGTACGCCGACCTCCTATAAAAGTGCGAATAAAGGAACGCTCACAGGGAAAACTGGTGGATGCTGTGTCACTGGGGGCAGCAGCAGCCACAGAATCCCAAGTCTTCTCCCTGCTGAAACTCCACGGCCACGACCACGTGCCTTACTCCCTGCCTTCTTCATCTTGGTAGATTGATAAAGAAAGTCAGAAAGTTATAAGGCCTAAGTGTGGTTATTCCTCAGAGACTGCAGTGAACACTGCAGACAACTGTTCAGTAGCTGTAAAAGGCCCTTTGTGTACTTCTATAGTGTTTGCAACCAATGTATTGTATACGGATGGAAGCGCGTCACACTAATAGATTTGAGTTTTTTTAAATAGAATGGAGCAGCACCAATTAGAGAAAAATGTCAAGGTTGAGGCAGTGACACACGCTCAGCAGACTACAACCAGCAGTGGTTGAAGAACTAACTGTAGCGTGATCTGCACTCAAAAAATCAAAACCTCACAGACTACAGTGAACACTTCACACAACTGTTCACTAGCTGTGAAAGGCTCCTTTGTGTACTTCTATAGTGTTTGCAACCAATGTATTGTATACGGATGGAAGCGCATCACACTAATAGATTTGAGTTTTTTTAAATAGAATGGAGCAGCACCAATTAGAGAAAAATGTCAAGGATGAGGCAGTTACACACGCTCAGCAGACTCCAACCAGCAGTGGTTTAAGAACTAACTGTAGCGTGATCTGCACTCAAAAAAATCAAAACCTCACAGGCTACAGTGAACACTGCACACAACTGTTCACTAGCTGTGAAAGGCTCCTTTGTGTACTTCTATAGTGTTTGCAACCAATGTATTGTATACGGATGGAAGCGCGTCACACTATAGATTTGAGTTTTTTTTAAATAGAATGGAGCAGCACCAATTAGAAAAATGTCAAGGATGAGGCTGTGACACACGCTCAGCAAACTCCAACCAGCAGTGGTTGAAGAACTAACTGTAGCGTGATCTGCACTCAAAAAATCAAAACCTCACAGGCTACAGTGAACACTGCACACAACTGTTCACTAGCCTTGAAAGGCTCCTTTGTGTACTTCTATAGTGTTTGCAACCAATGTATTGTATACGGATGGAAGCGCGTCACATTAATAGATTTGATTTTTTTGAAATAGAATGGAGCAGCACCAATTAGAGAAAAATGTCAAGGATGAGGCAGTGACACACGCTCAGCAGACTACAACCAGCAGTGGTTGAAGAACTAACTGGAGCGTGATCTTCACTCCAAAAATCAAAACCTCAGACTACAGTGAACATTGAACACAACTGTTCACTAGCTGTGAAAGGCACCTTTGTGTACTTCTATAGTGTTTGCAACCAATGTATTGTATACGGATGGAAGCGCGTCACACTAATAGATTTGAGTTTTTTGAAATAGAATGTAGCAGCACCAATTAGAGAAAAATGTCAAGGACGAGGCAGTGACACACGCTCAGCAGACTCCAACCAGCAGTGGTTGAAGAACTAACTGTAGCGTGATCTGCACTCAAAAAATCAAAACCTCACAGACTACAGTGAACACTGCACACAACTGTTCACTAGCTGTGAAAGGCTCCTTTGTGTACTTTTATAGTGTTTGCAACCAATGTATTGTATACGGATGGAAGCGTGTCACACTAATAGATTTGAGTTTTTTGAAATACAATGGAGCAGCACCAATTAGAGAAAAATGTCAAGGATGAGGCAGTGACACACGCTCAGCAGACTACAACCAGCAGTGGTTGAAGAACTAACTGGAGCGTGATCTGCACTCAAAAAATCAAAACCTCAGACTACAGTGAACACTGAACACAACTGTTCACTAGCTGTGAAAGGCACCTTTGTGTACTTCTATAGTGTTTGCAACCAATGTATTGTATACGGATGGAAGCGCGTCACACTAATAGATTTGAGTTTTTTGAAATAGAATGTAGCAGCACCAATTAGAGAAAAATGTCAAGGATGAGGCAGTGACACACGCTCAGCAGACTACAACCAGCAGTGGTTGAAGAACTAACAGGAGCGTGATCTGCACTCCAAAAATCAAAACCTCAGACTACAGTGAACACTGAACACAACTGTTCACTAGCTGTGAAAGGCACCTTTGTGTACTTCTATAGTGTTTGCAACCAATGTATTGTATACGGATGGAAGCGCGTCACACTAATAGATTTGAGTTTTTTGAAATAGAATGTAGCAGCACCAATTAGAGAAAAATGTCAAGGATGAGGCAATGATACATGCTCAGCAGACTCCAACCAGCAATGGTTGAAGAACTAACTGTAGCGTGATCTGCACTCAAAAATCAAAACCTCACAGACTACAGTGAACACTGCACACAACTGTTCACTAGCTGTGAAAGGCTCCTTTGTGTACTTCTATAGTGTTTGCAACCAATGTATTGTATACGGATGGAAGCGCGTCACACTAATAGATTTGAGTTTTTTGAAATAGAATGGAGCAGCACCAATTAAAGAAAAATGTCAAGGATGAGGCAGTGACACACGCTCAGCAGACTACAACCAGCAGTGTTTGAAGAACTAACAGGAGCGTGATCTGCACTCTAAAAATCAAAACCTCAGACTACAGTGAACACTGAACACAACTGTTCACTAGCTGTGAAAGGCACCTTTGTGTACTTCTATAGTGTTTGCAACCAATGTATTGTATACGGATGGAAGCGCGTCACACTAATAGATTTGAGTTTTTTGAAATAGAATGTAGCAGCACCAATTAGAGAAAAATGTCAAGGATGAGGCAGTGACACACGCTCAGCAGACTACAACCAGCAGTGGTTGAAGAACTAACTGGAGCGTGATCTGCACTCCAAAAATCAAAACCTCACACTACAGTGAACACTGAACACAACTGTTCACTAGCTGTGAAAGGCACCTTTGTGTACTTCTATAGTGTTTGCAACCAATGTATTGTATACGGATGGAAGCGCGTCACACTAATAGATTTGAGTTTTTTGAAATAGAATGGGCAGCACCAATTAGAGAAAAATGTCAAGGATGAGGCAGTGACACACGCTCAGCAGACTCCAACCAGCAATGGTTGAAGAACTAACTGTAGCGTGATCTGCACTCAAAAAATCAAAACCTCAGACTACAGTGAACACTGCACACAACTGTTCACTAGCTGTGAAAGGCTCTTTTGTGTACTTCTATAGTGTTTGCAACCAATGTATTGTATACGGATGGAAGCGTGTCACACTAATAGATTTGAGTTTTTTGAAATAGAATGGAGCAGCACCAATTAGAGAAAAATGTCAAGGATGAGGCAGTGACACACCTCAGCAGACTACAACCAGCAGTGGTTGAAGAACTAACTGGAGCGTGATCTGCACTCAAAAAATCAAAACCTCACAGACTACAGTGAACACTGCACACAACTGTTCACTAGCTATGAAAGGCTCCTTTGTGTACTTCTATAGTGTTTGCAACCAATGTATTGAATACGGATGGAAGCATGTCACACTAATAGATCACTGTTAATTTCAATTGAATGGAGCAGCACCAATTCCACAAAATAAAAAAAAAAGAGTCAGTGAGTGACACGTGCAGATGACTACAAACAGCGTTGGATGCAGAGCAAACTGCAGCGTCACCTGCACTCACACACACACCTTGCACAGAGCTGTGAAAACAACACTGCAAGGAAAAAGGATGATTTACAAAGCGGTTTCTCAAATAGCCTGCCTACAGAACAATTCACAAAAACGCTATATGTAACTGTCCCTCAGAGTCAGCAGAGCAGCGTTCTGTCCCTAACTGAATTCACAGCACAGTGAAGCTAAAATGGCGGCGGCGCCTTTTATAGTGCATTCTGACATCATTTCAGCAGCCAATCACAGCCATGCCATTAGTTAACATGACCGCAGCATTACAGGATGTGCCCACACTTCTTAGGATTCCTCATTGGCTGAATAAAATCACACTGCCTCTCAAAGAATTATGGGAACTTCCGATTCCGGTATACAATATAGGAAAAGTATCGGAACTAAGTATCGGAATTCCGATACAGCGAATATCGGCCGATACCCGATACTTGCGGTATCGGAATGCTCAACACTAATGGTAACTGGACCCGTCTAGTCTTCATTCCAATAATTTTCATTACTGACAGCTCGTGCTACTTAATTTTAATCGTGGAACCACTACTATGGCCATTTCTCTGAGAAGTTGCAGGACTCATTTTTCAACATGATAAAGCCAGGCTGCATATTGCTCATGCTACTGTGAGCATCCTGTGTGGACTAAATGTACTACCATGGCAAAAGTTTCTGCCAGCAGTGGATCTTCATGATTTGCATGCCAAAGTGCATTCAGTGCGACAGGATATTCCTCAGACAACCCTTAATAACCATGTACGTGCGAGTATTTCTGTAGTACGTCTCACTCACACTCGATTCTGAGTAAATTGAAATTTTTTGAAAATTTTGTTTCCATTTTTCAACAATTTGCATAGCAATGACATGTCAATTGATTCTGTGTGTTTGATCATTACTTTTTGGTGTTGCAATTCCAATATAATTGTCTGTGTACGAAAAAGGTTTTTCTGAGAGACCAAACAACATTTAACATACCAATGTGAGAACCCTTTAGCATATAATAAGTAGGACAACGCGATGAAAGATATTCCTATAATACTATGGTTGTTGGCATAGCAGGCATCAGAGGAATACAGTTGTCAATTGTGTAATATGACACACGCTTTTGTGGATTTCACTCTGGAAGGCTTGCAGTAGGTGGCATTTGACAGATATGCCTTGAATATAAGGAAAATAGATTGATGTTCCGAACACCATCCAACTGATTGATCATGATAAAAGACTAAACCGGTCTCATTTTATTAAATGCCTATGTACATGTATTTTTTTTCAGATGAATAATTCAGCTACGTTTGGGATATGAATAGGTTTGGCACATTCAAATTGTTCTTACTTTTCAGATTTGTGCAGTAATATGCTTTACAACACCGGCAAATTCTGGCTATGTGTTCTTGTATATTTCGTTTATGTGCCTCGGTAGGTAAAGTTTCTTAGTATAATTTCAATGTGAAGCAATATTGATGTCGACAGAAGTGAACATATTTGTTTTTCTTAGTGTTCAGCACTTTGTATTCTTGAATTATAGATATGGTCTTATATAGCTTAACACTTTGTACAGCCTCTAGAGCTACTCTAGTGCTCTACTATTTCTCCATTTGTCTCCCATTTAATATACGGTCAAAATGTGTATTTTTTCTGTCAATACCATGTATTTAAAAACCTGATAGCATACTGTGCTGTAATTTGGAGATTACTTCCAAGTGGAGAGTATCACTGTAAAAAGGTGCCAGACATAGGAGCCATGCATAGATCATCTATTCAAAGGAGCCCCACCGGTTATGGAGACAGAGTTCCCTGTTCAAGTAAGCATGTGCAACTACTGCTCTCCTCGCTGTTTATAAGAGCTGTGGTTGCACATGCTCAGTACGTCTCCTTTCAAACTGAGGACTTTGGGTCCTTTTTTCTTTCGATCATGTAGGTCTCAAGAGCCAGTCCCCTAGGAATCTATCTTGGGGATGAGTGATAACAGTAACATAGTAACATAGTAACATAGTTATTAAGGTTGAAGGAAGACTTTAAGTCCATCTAGTTCAACCCATATCCTATCCTAACCTGCCCTAACATGTTGATCCAGAAGAAGGCAAAAAAAACCCAAGTGGCAAACAGTAAGCTTCACATTGAGGAAAAAATTTCCTTCCCGACTCCACATACGGCAATCAGACTAGCTCCCTGGATCAACGCTGTATCTAGGAAACTAGTGAATATAGCCTGTAATATTATACTTTTCAAGAAAGGCATCCAGTCCCTTCTTAAATTTTAGTAGGGAATCACTCATTACAACATTAGATGGCAGAGAGTTCCATAGTCTCACTGCTCTTACTGTAAAGAATCTGCGTCTGTGATTATGGCTAAACCTTCTTTCCTCCAGACGTAGAGGATGCCCCCTTGTCCCCGTCACAGGTCTAAGAGTAAAAAGATCATTAGAAAGGTCTTTGTACTGTCCCCTCATATATTTATACATTGTAATAAGATCACCCCTAAGCCTTCGTTTTTCCAAACTAAATAACCCCAAGTGTAATAACCTGTCTTGGTATTGCAGACCCCCCAGTTCTCTAATAACCTTGGTCGCTCTTCTCTGCACCCGCACCAGTTCAGCTATGTCTTTCTTATACACGGAGACCAGAACTGTACACAGTATTCTAAGTGTGGTTGCACCAGTGACTTGTATAGAGGTAAAATTATGTTCTCCTCATGAGCATCTATGCCTCTTTTAATGCATCCCATTATTTTATTTGCCTTGGCAGCAGCTGCCTGACATTGGCCACTAAATGTGAGTTTGTCGTCCACACATACACCCAGGTCTTTTTCAGTGACAGTTTTGCCCAGTGTTTTACAATTAAGCACATAATTATACATCTTATTTGTTCTACCCAAGTGCATGACCTTACATTTATCCCCATTAAAGCTCATTTGCCATTTATCAGCCCAAGCTTCTAGTTTACATAAATCCTCCTGTAATATAAAATTATCCTCCTCTGTATTTATTACCCTGCAGAGTTTAGTGTCATCTGCAAATATTGAAATACTACTCTGTATGCCCCCTACAAGGTCATTAATAAATATGTTAAAGAGAAGCGGCCCCAATACTGACCCCTGTGGTACCCCACTGCTAACCGTGACCCAGTCCGAGTGTGCTCCATTAATAACCACCCTTTGTTTTCTATCCATGAGCCAGTTCTTAACCCACTTACACATATTTTCCCCTATCCTCATTGTTCTCATTTTATGTATCAACCTTTTGTGTGGCACTGTATCAAAAGCTTTTGAGAAGTCCATGAACACCACGTCCACTGCATTCCCTTGGTCCAGTCCTGAACTTACCCCTTCATAAAAGCTTATCAGATTAGTCTGACAAGAACGGTCCCTCGTAAACCCATGCTGATACTGTGTCATGAGGTTATTCAGCTTCAGATACTCCAATATAGTATCCCTTAAAAAACCCTCCAGGATTTTACCCACAGTAGATGTTAAGCTCACTGACCTATAATTTCCAGGTTCAGTTTTTGCCCCCTTTTTGAATATTGGCACCACATTTGCTATACGCCAGTCCTGTGGTACAGACCCAGTTATTATGGAATCTTTAAAGATTAAAAATAATGGTCTATCTATAACTGTACTTAATTCCTGCAGTACTCGGGGTGTATCCCATCCGGGCCCGGGGATTTGTCAACTTTAGTGATTTTTAGACTACGCCGTACTTCCTGCTGGGTTAAGCAGGTGACATTTAATGGAGAAATTTTTTTATCTCTGATCATGTTATCTGTCATGGGATTTTCTTGTGTAAATACAGTTGAAAAAAAGTCATTTAGCATATTGGCTTTTTCCTCATCCTCATCCACCATTTCACCCAGACTATTTTTAAGGGGACCAACACTATCATTTTTTAGTTTCTTGCTATTTATGTAGTTAAAGAATATTTTGGGATTATTTTTACTTTCTCTGGCAATGAGTCTCTCTGCCTCAATCTTTGCTGTCTTGATTTGCTTTTTACAGAATTTATTCAGTCTTCTGTATTTATTTAATGCCTCTTCACTACCTACTTGCTTTAATTCCCTAAACGCTTTCTTTTTGTCCCTTATTGCGCCCCTTACAGCTCTATTTAGCCATAGTGGTTTCCTCCTAATTCTAGCATGTTTATTCCCATAGGGTATATACTGTGCACAGGTCCTATTCAGGATACTAATAAACGTCTCCCATTTTCTTTGTGTATTTTTATGTCTCAGGATATCGTCCCAGTTTATTGCACCAAGATCATCTCTCATCCGTTGGAAATTTGCCTTCCTGAAGTTTAGTGTCCTTGTAACCCCTCGACTACACATCTTATTAAAGGATACATGAAAGCTTATTATTTTGTGATCACTATTACCCAAGTGACCCCCAACCCTTATATTTGATATGCGGTCTGGCCTGTTGGATAATATTAGGTCTAGCAGTGCCCCCCCTCTTGTTGGGTCCTGAACTAGTTGTGAAAGGTAATTGTCTCTCATAGTTGCCAAAAACTTATTACCTTTGCTGGAACTGCGGGTTTCTGTTCCCCAATGTATTTCAGGGTAGTTGAAGTCCCCCATAATAATGACTTCTCCTTGAGTTGCTGCTTCATCTATTTGCTTTACGAGGATATTCTCTGTTGCTTCCATTATTTTAGGAGACTTATAACAAACCCCTATCAGTAATTTATTATTTTTCCCGTGTCCCCTTATCTCCACCCACAGAGACTCTACATCTTCCTTAGATTCACAGATATCACGTAGGATGGGTTTTAAGGATGATTTTACATATAAACACACACCCCCACCTCGCTTATTTTTACGGTCATTTCTAAACAGACTATAGCCCTGTAAATTAACCGCCCAGTCGTGGCTCTCATCCAGCCAAGTCTCAGATATCCCCACCATGTCATAATTATGTTCCAACAAAATTAATTCTAATTCCGCCATTTTGTTGGTGAGGCTTCTGGCATTAGTATACATGCACTTTATGTATCTCTCTGAACCTCTATTCTTTCTTAAATTATTAACTGTTCTAACCCCACCCCCCATGCCACCCCCACCCCCAATTTCATTATTTGTGCCCAGGTCTCCATCTGCACTGCCTTCCCCTCCTATAAAATGAATACCCTCCCCCCCAGTCCCTAGTTTAAAGACTCCTCCAACCTTCTAGCCATTTTCTCCCCAGCACAGCTGCACCCTCCCCATTGAGGTGCAGCCCATCCCTAGCATAGAACCTGTAGCCAACTGAGAAGTCGGCCCAGTTCTCCAGGAACCCAAACCCCTCCTTCCTACACCAATTCTTGAGCCACTTATTAACCTCCCTAATCTCTCGCTGCCTCTCTGGTGTGGCACGTGGTACCGGCAGTATTTCAGAAAATACCACGTTGGAGGTCCTTGCTTTAAGCTTGCTGCCTAATTCCCTGAAATCATCTTTAAGGACCTTCCACCTACCTCTAACTTTGTCATTTGTGCCAATGTGCACCATGACCGCTGGGTCCTCACCAGCCCCTCCCAGTAATCTGTCAACCCGATCAGCGATGTGTCGGACTCGAGCGCCAGGTAGGCAGCACACTGTTCGACGATCCCTGTCTTTGTGACAGATTGCCCTATCTGTTCCCCTAATAATTGAGTCCCCCACTACCAGCACCTGTCTGGCCAGCCCTGCTCTCCTAATTCCCCCCTTACTGGAGCAAACACTCCGCCAGCTTTCAGAGGACATGCCTGGCTGCAGCAGTGCTACCCCTGTACTGACAACCCCCTCATCTGCCAACTTTGCAAACTTATTGGGGTGTGCCAGATCAGGACTAGCCTCCCTGGCGCTCTTCCCTCTACCCGCTTTCTAACTGTCACCCAAAGTAGTTATGCAAAAAGTGATGGGGTTAATCCAGCGACTTTGGGCAGTAGAATTTTTTTTAAAAAAAATAGTCTAGTTTATTTTGTACACATTAAAATACAGTGCAGCATGTTGCAGCCATGGGACCAAACTTTAGGACCAACAATCCTACGCGTTTAAGCTATAGGAAGCCTTAATCATGGATAACATTAAAGTAAAAAACAGAGTCCTTATAATGTCTTTTTCCTGCTGAGGCAGCAAACTAATTAATTCATGATGTCAGCAAATTAGTAAAAAGACACTCCCTTGTTTAGCGTCCTAAAAAAGCAAGTTTATACAGGTATATGTAAATTGAAGAGTAAAGGGACCTGTAAAGATTAGTGAAATGCATAATAATAAAGCATGCAAATTTATGACATTTTTATTACATTATGTTTATTAGAGTTGAGCAAAACAGGTCGGTCAGATTCAAAAGTCGACGACTATCGCCAAAGTCTGGTTTCGTTGGCCGAAACCCAACCATAGCGTGCAGTCGGCCATGCGGTCGTCGACCCCAGCGCCCAAGTTGGTTTTCCCATAATGCTTGCAGGTGCCTTTTTTCAGCCAATGAGCAAGGACGCACACTGTGGGCAACGAGATGACATCTGCAGCGTCCACCACCATCTTAGAGAAGGGCATTGCAGTGATTGGCTTGCTTTGGGGGGCGTCATAGTGGCTATAAAAGCCCTGACCGCCAACCGCCATTTTACTTCTGCCGATATTAACAGTAGGGAGAGGTTGCTGACGCTGTTTATCAGTAGGGAGAGAGTTAGGGCAGGAAAGAGAAGTTCTTCTGTGCTTGTGCTGATAGCAATTGTGTTGTACAGTTAGTGTGCAGTGACAGGGGAGGATTTTCTTGTGTGCAGCAGCGCTGGTTATTAAGCTGCCTGATAGCTGTATTGCTGTGTGTACACTGCTGTGCAGACTGCTTTTTACACAGCACTAATACTTTTATTCTTTTTTTTCTGCACACTTACCGACCGTTCATTTTTTCCCACACCGTATAGAGCTGTACGCTCCTCACACACTACCGTGTACCGGCTGGTATCACGGGCAAATACATGCTGACTATCTGTGTGTGACTCCGGAAAAATATACGGAGATTGCAATTTTCCCCTACACCGTATACAGCTGTACACCTGTGATACAGTACCTTATATCTGCTCTTTGTATTACGGTCAAATCCATACTGAGAGGGTGTCTGTGTGTGACTCGGGAAATATATGCGGAGATTTAAATTTTCCCCAAAACCGTATACAGCTGTCCGCTTCTGATACAGTACCGTATATCTGCTTTTGTATTACGGTCAAATCCATACTGTGTGAGCGTCTGTGTGTGACTCCGGAAATATATACAGAGATTTAAATTTTCCCCTACGTCATATACAGCTGTACACTCCTCATACAGTACCATATATCTGCTGGTATTTTTGGTACTTTTTCCCAAACATGAGGAAGTATGGTGAAAGAGGCCATGGACGTGGGCGGCGGGGGGGCCAGCTGGGAATGATGGTGGTGGTGGTGCATCTGCTGGTAGTGTCAAAAGCCCAATAGCACCTAAGGTGGAGGTGTTAAGCCTGCGTCATCGTCTGGCTCCAGTGTTTTGAGGAATGCACACGGCTGGTAAGCGCAGACGACGCCATCATAAGCATGAGCATCCCACTTATGCGTCTGCTTATGCAAACTTTGACGCACATTAAGGATCAGACATCTGCAGCGGAGGAGGAGGAGGAGGAGGGAAGACTTCATGACAGTCAGGCATTGTCTGCTCAGAGAACTGTCCTGGATGAGGTGGAGGAAGAGGATGAGGATGAGGGGGATGATTTTTTGGGGGAGCATGATGCTTCTCAGGTGGCAAGAGAAAATATTGGCTTGCCATGGTCAGGTACAGGGTTTGTGTGTGAATGGAGGGATGTAGATTTGGCAGAGTGCTCCTCTACCCACCACTGGCAGTGCATCATTGACACCTGGAACATTGGCCCACATGTGTGATTATGTCTTGCGGATCCTAAAAAGGGACCCCCGCATTGCCAAAATTATGAAGGATGATGACTACTGGTTGGCCAGCATCCTCGATCCACGCTATAAAGGAAAATTACAGAACATCATGCCACAGGAGAACCTAGAGCTAACACTGGTGAACAAACAAGCAACTCTGGTAAACCGTGTTATGTTTCGGTAGCTGAGGAGTGCAGGTAAAAAAGGCAATACACCAGAGCAGTTGGAATCTATGAGATTGCAGTACCCTGACTAACCACCACAACTAGAGGCAGCCGTGGAGCATTCCTACGTTGGTCCTAGACGCCTCGTCACAGCCTGAGAAACTAACTACACCTAAAGATAGAAATAGGAAAGCTATCTGCCCCGGAGCAGAACCGCAAAGATAATAGAAAGCCCCCAAACAAGTAATGGCGGTTAGACAAGAAGAAATACTGACACAGAAAGAAAATAGTATGAGCAAACGCTGGGGCCCAAACTAACTAAATAGAAAAGGATAGGAAGGGTACTTACTGCAATCCCAGAAAACCCTGAAAAGCACCAACTCTACTAATTTCAAAATCACCTGAGATCACACAACCTCTACCACCTAAATTAGTTCTCTGGTGTAACAAAATCAAAACAGCAGCCACTGAAAAAACTGGAAAAAGCAAAAGTACAAACATCAGTGGCTGAACTAAACTGAGAGGGCAAAAGCCCCCGGAGGGGACCCAGAAGGCCCCCACAGAAGTGCAGGACAAAATGCAAAAATATAGCACAAAAACAAAAGAAGAAAATGTCTTATCTGTTAGCAGGAGATGCAGACACGACACAGCAGGCTACAAGGGAAACAGGAATGAAGGATTCAGACCAGAACAATTGATCACCGGCAACCCTGATGGGAAGGTGACTCCCTTATATAAGACCAGTCAGTAACACCTGATTCCCAGTCCTCACAATCATCACTGAACAGACCAGTACCACTTGTAACCACCAGAGGGAGTCTCTGCTCAGAACTCATCTCAAACCCATTCACAACAGTACCCCCCCCTTGAGGAGGGGTCACCGAACCCTCATTTGAGCAACCAGGTCGGTCAGGATGAGTTCTATGATACGCACGGATAAGTCTCCTAGCATGGATGTCCGAAGCAAACACCCAAGAATTGTCTTCCTGACCATAACCTCTCCACTTAACCAAATACTGGAGTTTCCGTCTAGAAAAACGAGAATCTAATATTTTCTCAACCACATACTCCAGATTGCCCTCAACCAAAACAGGGTCAGGAGGCACAGCAGCAGGAACCACTGGCTCAACAAACCTCTTCAACAAGGACTTGTGGAACACGTTATGGATCTTAAATGTCCCTGGAAGAAGCAAATGAAAAGAAACAGGATTAAGAATCTCAATGATCTTATAAGGTCCAAAGAACCTAGGCTTAAATTTAGGAGATGCTACTCTCATAGGAATATTCTTTGAGGACAACCAGACCAAGTCCCCCACTTTAAACCAAGGACCATCAGTCCTATGCCGGTTAGCAAACCGCTGGGCCTTCTCCTGAGAGAGGGACAACCTCTCCACTACCTGGTCCCAAATCTGTTGCATACGCTCCACAACAGAGTCAACACCTGGACAGACAGAAGCCTCCGTCTGTCCTGAAGAAAATCGAGGGTGAAACCCAGAATTACAGAAAAACGGAGACATCAAAGTGGCAGAGCTAGCCCTATTATTAAGAGCAAACTCAGCCAAAGGCAAAAAAGAGACCCAGTCATCCTGATCAGCAGACACAAAGCATCTAAGATAAGTCTCCAATGTCTGGTTTGTTCTCTCAGTTTGACCATTGGTCTGAGGATGAAATGCCGAGGAGAAAGACAATTGAACACCCAGTTTAGAACAAAAAGTCCTCCAAAATCTGGAAACAAACTGGACTCCTCTGTCAGACACAATGTTCTCAGGAATGCCGTGTAAACGAACCACGTGCTGAAGGAACAACGGCACCAATTCAGAGGAGGAAGGCAACTTAGGTAATGGCACAAGATGTATCATTTTGGAAAACCTATCACAAATTACCAAGATGGTGGTCATTCTCTGAGAAACAGGAAGGTCGGAAATGAAATCCATAGAGATATGGGTCCATGGTCTCTTGGGCACAGGCAATGGCATCAACAAACCACTAGAGCGAGAGCAAGGCTTGGAGCGAGAGCAAGTCCCGCAGGACTGCACAAATTCCCTAACATCACGAGACAAGGTAGGCCACCAAAAGGACCGACTAACCAAGTCTCTGGTACCAAAAATTCCGGGATGCCCAGCTAATGCGGAACAATGAATCTCAGACATCACACTCTTTTTCCACTGGTCCGGGACAAACAATTTTCCAACAGGGCAGCACTAGGGCCTATCCTCCTGACACCCCTCCAGAGCAAGTCTCAAATTGGGCGAGATGGCGGAAAGAACTACACCCTCTTTCAAAATAACAGAAGGATCAGATAACTCAGGAGAGTCCGCAAGGAAACTCCTCGAGAGGGCATCCGCCTTAACATTCTTAGTGCCAGGAAGAAAGGAAACCACAAAATTAAAACGTGTGAAAAACAAGGCCCACCTGGCCTGTCTAGGATTGAGTCGCTTGGCAGATTCCAGATAGACCAGATTCTTATGGTCCGTAAGGACCACCACCTGATGTTTGGCTCCCTCCAGCCAATGTCTCCACTCTTCAAAAGCCCACTTCATGGCCAATAACTCCCGATTACCCACGTCATAATTACGTTCAGTAGGAGAAAATTTTCGAGAGAAAAAGGCACAAGGGTTACTTTTAGAGGTCTCTGGATCTTTTTGGGACAAAACGGCACCTGCCCCAATTTCAGAGGCATCAACCTCCACCTGAAATGGCAGAGAAACATCAGGCTGCCGTAGAACAGGAGCAGAAGTGAATCTCTGCTTAAGTTCCTGAAATGCAGAGACTGCCTCAGGAGGCCAATTCACCACATCAGAACCCTTTCTGGTCAAATCAGTTAATGGTTTAACAATAACCGAGAAATTACCAATAAATTTACGATAAAAATTGGCAAAACCCAAAAATCTCTGAAGAGCCTTTAATGAAGTAGGTTGGACCCAATCACAGATGGCCTGAACCCTGACCGGGTCCATTTCAATAACAGATGGGGACAAAATGAATCCCAGAAATGAGATCCTCTGTATGCCAAAAAGACACTTTGATCCCTTCACATACAGAGCATTCTCTCTCAAAATCTGGAATACAGTTCGAACATGTTTCACATGAGAGTCCCAGTCATTAGAAAAAATCAAGATATCATCCAAATAAACAATCAGAAATTTGTCCACAAAATCCCTGAAAATGTCATTCATGAAGGACTGGAAGACGGAAGGAGCATTAGTGAGCTCAAAGGGCATCACTAGGTACTCAAAATGCCCTTCAGGGGTATTGAATGCCGTCTTCCATTCATCCCCGTGCTTAATGCGAATAAGGTTATACGCCCCCCTGAGGTCAAGCTTGGTAAACCAAGTAGCGTTTTTCACCCTGGAAAACAGGTCAGAAATCAAGGGTAACGGGTTTTGGGTATTTCACAGTAATATTGTTCAAGAGACGATAATCAATACACGGCCTTAATGAACCATCTTTTTTGGCCACAAAGAAAAAACCGGCACCTAAGGGTGAAGAGGATGGTCTGATATGACCCTTCTCCAATGATTCCTTGATATAAGACCGCATAGCGTCATGTTCAGGTACAGACAAGTTAAAAAGGCGACCTTTAGGGAATTTACTACCCGGCACTAATTCAATAGCGCAGTCATAGCTCCTATAGGGAGGCAGGGATGCAGATTTACTTTCGCTAAACACATCAGAAAAATCAATCAAAAAGTCAGGAACATCCTGAGCCTGGGGGGAGGCAGAAAAAACAGGAGTGTTGGTATTAACACATTGGCAGCCCCAACTGGTTACAGACACAGATTGCCAATCCAAAACAGGATAATGAGACTGTAACCAAGGGAAACCCAGCACGATAATGTCATGCAGATTATACAGAACCAAAAATTTGCAGCACTCCTGGTGATCAGGTTCAACCCTCATTATCACCTGAGTAGAAAACTGGGGTTTATTCTCAGCCAAAGGGGTAGAATCGATCCCCAGTAGGGGAATAGACTTCTGTAGGGGTATCAAGGGAAACCCACAACGTTTAGCAAAATCATAATCCATCAGGTTAATAGCTGCTCCAGAATCAACGAAAGCCTGAGCAGAAAATGAGGACAGAGAGCATATCAGAGTGACAGTTAATAAAAACTTAGTCTGAACACTACCCAAGACAACTGAGCGTGCAAAACGTCTTCCCCGCTTAGGGCAGACTGAAATAGCATGAGAGGCATCACCACAGTAGAAACATAACCCATTGCGCTTTCGAAACTCATGACGCTGTGCCCCAGACACCACTCTATCACACTGCATGGGTTCAGAAGCTGGTTCACAAGGCAACACCATTCCACGCATACTTCTCCGCTCACGCAAACGTCTGTCAATTTGAATCGCTAATGACATAGAATCATTGAGACCAGAGGGGACAGGGAATCCCACCATAACATCCTTTACATTATCTGACAGACCCTTCCGGAAAAGGGCTGCCAAAGCGTCGTCATTCTATTTGGTCAGGACTGCCCACCTACGGAATCTCTGACAGTATAACTCAGCGTCATCAAGCCCCTGATTTAATGCCAACAAGGCTTTTTCAGCTTGATCAGTGACATTAGGCTCATCGTACAATAACCCCAAAGCCTGAAAAAATGCATCAACATCACTCAAAACAGGATCCCCAGGTGTCAGGGAAAAAGCCCAATCCTGAGGATCGCCGCGCAGGAGAGAGATGATAATTTGAACCTGCTGCGCTGCGTTCCCTGAGGACTTAGATTTTAAGGCAAAAAACAATTTACAATTATTTTTGAAATTCTGAAACTTAGCTCGATCCCCCAAAAACAAATCTGGCATGGGGATCCTAGGTTCCACAACAGGCAACCTAGCAAGATATGCAGCAATACTCTGAACCTCAGTGGCAAGCTGATCCACACGGCCAGACAACCGTGCAAACTCCATTGAGAGAAAAGATCCTCCCCAGCACCCAGAGATACAGAGGGAAAAAAAATGCAACAAACAGAAAAATATCTCTGACAACTCTGACAACCTTTTTTTTTTTTACAATATTTTTTCCCTTCTGTGTGTACCATACAATTTTAAATTTTTGGGCCGGTGATACTGTTATGTTTCGGTAGCTGAGGAGTGCAGGTAAAAAAGGCAATACACCAGAGCAATTGGAATCTATGAGATTGCAGTACCCTGACTAACCACCACAACTAGAGGCAGCCGTGGAGCGTTCCTACGTTGGTCCTAGACACCTCGTCACAGCCTGAGAAACTAACTACACCTAAAGATAGAAATAGGAAAGCTATCTGCCCCGGAGCAGAACCCCAAAGATAATAGAAAGCCCCCAAACAAGTAATGGCGGTTAGACAAGAAGAAATACTGACACAGAAAGAAAATAGTATGAGCAAACGCTGGGGCCCAAACTAACTAAATAGAAAAGGATAGGAAGGGTACTTACTGCAATCCCAGAAAACCCTGAAAAGCACCAACTCTACTAATTTCAAAATCACCTGAGATCACATGACCTCTACCACCTAAATTAGTTCTCTGGTGTAACAAAATCAAAACAGCAGCCACTGAAAAAACTGGAAAAAGCAAAAGTACAAACATCAGTGGCTGAACTAAATTGAGAGGGCAAAAGCCCCCGGAGGGGACCCAGAAGGCCCCCACAGAAGTGCAGGACAAAATGCAAAAATATAGCACAAAAACAAAAAGAAGAAAATGTCTTATCTGTTAGCAGGAGATGCAGACACGACACAGCAGGCTACAAGGGAAACAGGAATGAAGGATTCAGACCAGAACAATTGATCACCGGCAACCCTGATGGGAAGGTGACTCCCTTATATAAGACCAGTCAGTAACACCTGATTCCCAGTCCTCACAATCATCACTGAACAGACCAGTACCGCTTGTAACCACCAGAGGGAGTCTCTGCTCAGAACTCATCTCAAACCCATTCACAACAAACCGTTTGTTAGAGGCATTCCCAAATGGAAGAGCTGATCGTGGTGTACACAGCCGAAGTGGCGTTGGAGACAGGAGTTTCATGAACATGTTGTGGTCTGATTTCTCGAGTAACACTCACATGACTGGTAATACTGAATCAATAGCAACAGACAGGAGACAGCAGTTGTCAACTATGGCTCAAAATTACCTCTCCTCCCCTATCGATGTTCTCCCTCACAGTCCATTCCCCTTTGACCACTGGGCCTGTAAACTGGACACCTGGCCTGAATTGGCACAATATGCCTTACAGGAGCTTGCTTGCCCTGCTGGTAGTGTGCTATCAGAAAGAGTCTTCAGTGCTGCTAGATCAATCCTGACAGAAAGAAGGACCCGGCTGTCGACCCAAAATGTTGATGATCTCATCTTCATTAAAATGAGCCATGCCTGGGTTTCAAAGGATTTTGTACCACCTTCCCCTGATGACACATAGGTTGTCAGCAAAATGGCTCACTTTGTACTCCTTTTCCTCCGACTTCTCAAATTCCTCCATTTGCAGCTGCTGAACCTCCAGCCTACACCTCAACATATGCCAGTTTTTCCACCTCCCTAACTGGTCTGTACCCCCCCAGGGCCTGGGTCAGCACCTGGCGCATCCGGCAAGTGCCGGTGCTCTGAGTAGGTGGGGGGCCCACTCGCCGTCAGAGATACCAGCATACTATGAGGGGCCCTGTGCCAGTTCCAGGTGCCCACAAGTGTGCCCCCCCTGCTTTCTCAGGGCCCCAGCATTTGCAATACTTACCTCTCCCTGCTCCACCGCTGTGATGTCTTCCACGTTTCCTGACAGTGACATTCAGGTCAGAGAGCGTGATGATGTCACGTCTGTGCGCCCTCTGCCTGAACAATCACAGTGCAGAGAGCTGGAAGATGGCGACGCTGAGGAGTGCAGAGTAGAGCAGTGCCCAGCGAGGAGAGGTATTTCATTTTTTTAATGGTTGGAGCAATATATGGGGAGCATTATACACTGGAGAATTATATATGGGGCCCATTATACACTGGAGCATCATCCATGGGGCACATCATATACTGGAGCATCATATGGGGCCCATTATATATTGCGCATCATATGGGGTTCATTATTTATGGTCCCTTTATATATAGAGCATCATATGGAGCACATATGGGGCCTATTGTGTGTGGAGCATTATATGGAGCCCATTCTGTATTGTGCAATATCTGGGGGTTATTATTCTGTATGGAGCAATATATGGGGCTCATTATTCTGTATGGCGCACTATGTGGTGCCTATAATACTGTATGGAGGACTATACTGTCCGTTTTTTGAGCTATTGTAGAATTTAAAATAGATATCACTCATGTAATGTAAGAAGTGAAGTATTTGGCATTGTACTATACCTATATTTCTCTGCCGTATCGGAGCATCATGAATAGTGGTATGTGTTAAAGGGGCCCACTGAGACTCTTTGTTTCGGGGCCCACGAAAACCTGGAGCCAGCCCTGCCCCCCCCACAACTTTAGCCAAATAACCCCCAGTTTTCAATGCGTTACTATTATTATAAAGTAAATTAAGGTTGCCAAGCTTAAGTAATAAGAATTTATGATGTTGGCATTGAAATGGGCACTGTAGGTGTGTTTACTGTCCTCCACTCCCTGCCAACTTTTATTCCCCATTGACTTGCATTGGGGTCGGATTTTCGACTCCGACCCGACCATTTCTGTTAGTCGGCCGTATTCGTTCGACTCGACTTTTGAGAAAGTCAGGCTTCACAAAACCCAACTTGGCCCTAAAAAAGGCAAAGTAGCTCATCTCTAATGTTTATTATTGTATATTTAAATTTTGTTTTTCTCTTTGCTTTTTTCCAGGAAAAAGGCAATATAAGGAAACACTCGTATCCATGTTATTCTATAAGGTTGTGCACATGTCTGACATATTTCCCAAACCAAGTGGTCTAAGAAAAAAATTGCAGCAAGCACAATTTGCCTCTGAAAATCGGATAGTACTTTGCCATTTGAGTCTTTGAGTATGTAAAGAAAAATCTGATGACATCCAAGTGCAGTCTGATTTTCACAGACAGACAAAATGAAGAAGGTGGAGAAATCTTTTATTTTCTCTCCCCCTCCGAGAAAATTGAATCCCACATTGATCAACCTCAAATTAAACTATGATCAGAGTCTGACTAGGATAATTGGATCTTTTTCTCTGATGAAGATGAAATGGCAATGTAACCCTAGACTGAAAGGAAAAGATAATTAGCAAGTTTCTATAAACACCATTTAATTAATTTTTAAAGAAGTTTTTTTGCCAATTGAAAAATGTATCTGTTTGTAGATTTATAAAGCTTAGTGATTAACTTAAATTCTACAAGTCGCTGGTTTTGATTTTAGACTTCCCTTTATAGGCTTGGAAGTACATCTTCTTATGTCAACACTGCATTTCCCTTCCCCATTCAGATGAAGCATGGTTTGGACATGGAGATGTAGAACATTAATGATAAGGATTATCCATATTTAGTTACTTGGTTGGATGGCTTTTGTGCTCTTTGATCATAAAACACTAAGTACCTTATGTTCTTAACATGTTCTGCAATATTGAGGTTCATGTATTAATCAATTGCAGTGTACTGACGCATCATCTACTTATATGTCTACATATTGGCCATATTGTATATTTGTGCATCTGTACATTAATTTAATACTAAAGGTGTGCGGGCCCTATTTTTTTGTAAATCACAAACAGTGTCACCAACAGATCTCCCCTACAGCATTATACCTCCCCCTCCATGCTTCACGATGGCCACCACTTATATTAAAACCATCCGCACACCTTTTCTGCATCCCACAAAGGCATAACAGTTGGAATCAACATCTGAAATTTTGACTTATCAGACGACAGAACAAATTTCCACTGATCTAATATCCATTCCTTGTGTTGATTAGCCCCAACAAGTCTCTAATTTTTGTTAGTGGTTTTGAGTAGTTCCTTCTTTGCAGCAATTTCATGAAGGTCTTTGTCACATAGTGACAAGTGACTGTAGGCACCTACCCATTCACTCAAACTATGGGTGCCTTAGTTTATCCCTGTCCCCCGGATTATTGGTGAAGGTGGAGACTCCGGGGTCTCGCAGCTATCCATGCTCCTAACTTATCCCTTATCTGACTCCTCCCCTACACAGGGAAGTGAGATGCTGAAATGTACAGGAAAACACTAACCAGACAGACAGGGTTAACAGAGAATACATAGAGAAAATAAAGAGCTTAAATAAAAAAATAAATATATGGATATATCCACAAGTAAATTCCAAGTCTTGTTTTGCCTAAAAGTAGAAAATGTTTATATTTATCCAAACCATCACATAAACAAGACAGTAATAGTGTAAGGCCTCTTTCACACATCTGTTTTTTGCCATCAGGTGCGATCTGGCGCTTTTGTAAAAAAACGGATCCGTTTTTTTAATCCGCCGGATCTGTTTTTTGTCATTGACTATCATTAGCGCCGGATTGCGCCGGATGTCATTGCGTTGTGTCCGTTTTTTTCCGGATCCGGTGGAAATGTACATTCCAGCGGCAGGACGAAACGGTCACTGCAATGTATTTTTTTTCTGCTGCACCCGTCTGATAGTGCCTGAAGCGGCGCATCAGGCGGCCGGAATCAATACAAGTCTATGGTGCCGGATCAGTCATTTGTGCAATCCGGCCAAAAGGCTGATCCGGGTTCTTGAAACCAAGGTCTCTCTCTCTCTCTCTCTCTCTATCTATCTCTCTCTTCCGGGTTGAAAAGTTAAGGACGGATCCGGCAAAAAACCTGATCCGTTCCATCAGTTTTTTTTCACAATCAGCGCCAGATCCGTCCTTTCCGGTTTTGGACGGATTGTGCCTGACGGCACAAAACAGATGTGTGAAAGGGGTCTAAGCAAATCCATATGCGAGCAAATTACATCATATAAAAACAGGCAGGTAATAATACAACCATGGAGTGAACAGATAGGCAAGTAATGTCAGAGGGAGAGTAAGGGGAGGCCCAGAAGAGGGTCTTAAAAATATAGAAGATTCCATAAATTACTATATGCTATAATGTCATCCCCCTACAAAAATTCAAAGAAGGTAATAGAGGTGATAATTATCTGCTCAAGAAGTGTTCAGTCAATCAATATTTGAAATTGTACTTAATTGCAGACAAGAGTGCATGAATGAGCATGGAATCATCCTAAGAGGTACAAGTCATGTTGACACATATAGAATATAGAGAACACCTTGCCCATCTAATATTGTGCCTATGCGTTGCACGCGGACCCCGATGTGCATTTCGATTTTGCTTCCTCTGGGGCAGACATTATATGCCTATCCATTTGCTCCATTGTTGCCCGCCTGTTTTTATATGATGTAATATGCTATATGGATTTGCTTACACTGTTACTGTCTTGTTTATAGGATTATTTGGATAAATAAAATAATTTTGTACTTTTTGGCAAAACAAGACTTGGAATTTACTTGTGGAAATATCCATATATTTAATAGGATATTTAAGTTCTCTATGTGCAGTATTCGCTATAATTTTTGGAGAGTATCTTTCAAGAAGGAATATGTGTTTTGCATTATCCTGTTATTCTGGCAATGTTTATAGATAGGGTTAACAGACAGAGATAAAAGAAAACTACAATCATGCAAAAACACTCACAAAACAGCAGAGTGGGAAACAGAGGAGATCTAGCAAGGGGAAACCAAATGTGAGGGGATAAGGAAAAAAATGCAAACCAACTCCATGCAACAATCTTCAGAAAAAATCTTCCACCACCAACTCCAAACACTGAATATTCTCTTTCACCGCCAAACCAGGAAGTAGAACTATTTCTGTCAACTCCCAAGTGCAAATATATCCCAGAGGGGAGTGGCCAATACAGAACAGCTGAAACAATTCTGGATAGGGAGCTCCAAAAGCTAAGAACTGATTAACCCTTGCCATGACAGCAAGAAAAGATGCTCAGTTTAATAGGCTGGTGAAGCAGTTGTAATAAATGCAGAAGTTTGTGTAACCAGCCGCCGTGGTCTTCTGGCCCCTTTATGTCTCGGTATTCCCTTGACAGTCTTATTCTGATAATCTCTTCTGGACAGTTGATATTAAAATGTGTCTGCAACTTGATGTCTGTGCATCTTGTGAGGGTTTGCTATTTGAACTGCTTTCAATTTGAGGTTTCTGAACTGGTAGCTCAGATGAACGTATCCTCTTTAGCAGAGATACTGTAATTCTCTGATGGTTTTCATGACTGCACTTGAGGATAACTTCAAGATTTTAGGAATTTTCCAGTCTATTATTACTTGAAGGTTAGCCAATCATTTGTTTTTACTTAGTTGAATGGTTCTGGCCATATTCTGGCTTAGAACAGTTGTGAAATAGGGCTCAGCACTGTATGGAGCTGTGTACCAACACTGTTAGGGTCTGCGGAACGCACCAAATATATAAAGTGGAGAGGTGCGTTCGCAGCCCGGGGTCCACCGTGCAAGCAAAGCCTGCTGCTAGTAAGATGACGAAAGTAGCGAACTCTGTTATCCCGCAGAGTCGCTAAAATAAACGCCGTAGCGCGTTGTGGCAGTAAGTGCAGACTCTGTTAATTCACAGAGCCGCTAACGGGATGCCACAGTGCTATATGGCGATATGTGCGAACTCACTTAGCTTCAGTGAGCCGCAAAGTAAAATGCTAGGGCGCTGTCTAGCGTCGAGAGCGAACCCTGTTACGTCACAGAGCCGCTGAGAACAAACACCGTGTCCTGTCAGACTCTCAGGCACACGGTTAATTGCTAAGCGAGCATAATACGTGGTCATGCGCTAATGTCCTCGCGGGAGTCACCTGCAATCTATGGCGTCTGAACGCCAGACCCTGAATACGGCAATCAAACTCCTCACCGGTTATGCCGGTAATCTAGGGCATCTAGGACACCGACCCTGACCAGCTAGCACACTAAACTCCTCACCGATTAAGTCGGTATTCTAGTGGCTTATTTCAGCCGGGTCCCTAACCACACACACGCATGACCACACTGGCGCATAGCATACAATGGTTGATATTAGCGCATGGCGGCCCAGCCATGCCACCCTTTTATAGCAACAGCCACAGGACCTTCCAGGAACAAGGACCAATGAGAACCTGTTCAGAAGACTAGCAGTAACAGGGCCTTCCTGGCGGGCCAATAGGAGCTGCTGCAGTACCTGAGCATGTGACCCCTGATCTCCAATGAGAGATCTCACTCTGGGCACGCTCAGAAGGGAAAATGCAGGACTTTATCCCAAAGACGTCTGCTCCAGAACTGGCTATAATAGCAGATCCAGGAAAGGCAGCAACAAGTCACTGCCCAGTAGTGGAGTGGGCAAGACGCTTGGAACGACGTCTCTGCTGAGCAGGCTCCACTGCGGCCGGAGATGAATGGGAGACCGCAGCGGCACTGGTTCGAGACTCCCCTTGTGCAGGAGCGGGAACTCGAACCCTAACATTACCCCCCCTCCTAGGGCCCCCCCTTCTCTGGGCCTCGCTGCGCTCAAAGGCAGCGATGAGCTGCGGAGCGTGAACATGCTCGGCAGGCTCCCAAGACCTATCCTCAGGCCCATAGCCCCTCCAGTCCACCAAATAAACTTTTTGCCCCGTACCACCTTACACCCCACGATGGCGTTCACCTCATGGTCATCCGCAGATGAACCCGATGTCCCGGCAGATGACTCAGAAAACCGGGACATGAGCACGGGTTTCAGGAGGGACACGTGAAAGGTGTCGGAGATACCCAGGCGTGGTGGAAGAGCTAAACGGTATACCACAGGGTTAACCTGCTCGAGGACCTTGAAAGGACCCAGGTAGCGGGGTGCCAACTTAGTGGACTCAACTCGCAGCCTGATGTTACGGGCGGAGAGCCACACCAAATCCCCAGGAGCAAATGTAGGAGCGGGGCGCCGATGGGCATCGGCCGAAGACCTCATCCTCTCTTTGGAGGCCTGAATGGCATCCTGCGTGCGGTCCCAAATGTCCCGTGCCTCCACAGCCCAGTCTGCCACCCTGGAATCGGCGGAAGACACGGGCATAGGCACTGGTACCCGCGGATGCTGACCGTAGTTCAGGAGGAATGGGGTCTGTCCGGTGGAATCAGCCACAGCATTGTTTAATGCAAACTCAGCCCATGGTAGCAAGGATGCCCAGTCATCCTGCCTGGCTGAGACAAAATGTCGTAGATAGGTGACCAAGGTCTGGTTGGCCCTCTCTACCAACCCATTCGTCTCAGGATGGTACGCTGAAGAGAGATTTAACTCAATACTGAGTAGACGACAAAGCTCTCTCCAGAACCGAGACGCAAACTGGGGACCTCGGTCACTGACAATCTTGTCCGGCATGCCGTGTAAACGGAAGATGTGCCTAACAAACAACGCTGCCAGAGCCCGTGCAGAAGGTAACCGTGGTAGTGGCACCAGATGCACCATTTTAGAGAAATGGTCGGTGATTACCCAAATGATGGTGCAACCCCGAGACTTGGGCAAGCCCACCACAAAGTCCATCCCAACCATCTCCCAGGGCCTGTCTGCCACCGGCAAAGGGTAAAGTAACCCAGCTGGCCGTTGTCGTGGAGACTTATTTTTGGCGCAGGAGACACACGCCCGAACATAGTCTCCAACATCACGGACCATATGCGGCCACCAATATGTCCTCGCCAGCAATTCAGATGTCCTCTTTGCCCCAAAGTGTCCACCCACCCTGGACGAATGTGCCCAAGAGAGTACCTCCGGTCGCAAATTAGTAGGCACAAAAGTCTTGCCTGGGGGCACAGACTCTAGCGAAACCGGGGCCACTGTTCTCAGGCTCTCTGTGGGGACGATAAGCCGAGGCTCCTCCACCTCCTCCTCCGAGGACACCACAGAGCGAGAGAGAGCGTCGGCACGAATGTTCTTCTCTCCCGAGAGGAAATGCAGTGTGAAATGAAACCGGGAGAAGAACAAGGACCATCTGGCTTGGCGAGAATTAAGCCGCTGGGCTGTCTGAAGATATACCAGGTTTTTGTGATCCGTAAAGACTTGGAAGGGAAAGCGAGCTCCCTCCAACAGATGTCTCCACTCCGAGAAGGCCAACTTCATTGCTAGCAACTCCCTGTCCCCGATGGAATAATTCCTCTCTGCTGGTGTGAAGGTCTTGGAGAAAAAGAAGCATGGATGCTTCCGACCTTGAGCATCCTTTTGGAAGAGGACTGCTCCAGCACCAACGGACGAGGCATCCACCTCCAATATAAATGGCTTATCAACATCGGGGCGATGTAGGATGGGAGCTCTAGCGAAATGAGACTTAATAGACGTGAAGGCCTTGGAGACCTCTTCAGACCACAATTTGGGATTAGCTCCCTTTTTGGTAAGGGCAACCACGGGAGCTACCAAAGTTGAGAAGTGGGGAATGAACTGACGGTAGTAATTAATGAACCCCATAAAGCGCTGCACCGCCTTTAGAGAGTGGGGTTCTTGCCAGTCCATCACCGCCTGTAGTTTGGCAGGATCCATAGCCAATCCCTGGGCGGAGATGATATAGCCCAGGAAAGGTAAGGACTCCTGCTCAAACACACATTTCTCCAACTTTGCGTAAAGGGAATTTGCCCGTAGGAGGTCGAAGACCCTGCCAACATCCCTCCGGTGGGAGTCAATATCTGGAGAGAAGATGAGTATATCATCCAGATAGACTACGACCGAGGTGGAGAGCATATCCCGGAAGATGTCATTGACAAAGTCTTGGAAAACGGCTGGAGCATTACAGAGCCCAAAGGGCATCACCAGATATTCGTAATGCCCATCCCTGGTATTAAAAGCCGTCTTCCATTCGTCCCCCTCACGGATGCGAATCAGGTTATAAGCACCGCGCAGATCTAGTTTAGTGAATACCCTTGCTCCCCGAAGCCTATCAAATAGCTCAGAGATCAGGGGCAACGGGTACTTGTTTTTAACGGTGATGGCGTTAAGACCCCTGTAATCAATACACGGACGCAATTCTCCGTTTTTCTTCTGCACGAAGAAAAATCCCGCCCCTGCCGGTGACACCGACTTCCTAATAAACCCTCTTGCCAGATTCTCCTGAATATATTGCGACATGGCCTCTGTCTCAGGAAGAGAGAGGGGATAGACCCTTCCCCGAGGAGGTTCTGCGCCAGGCAAGAGGTCGATAGGACAGTCATAGGGGCGATGAGGCGGAAGAGTCTCCGCATCCTTCTTGGAGAACACGTCTGCATATGACCAGTAGTGCTTGGGAAGTGGAGTAAGATCTGCGGGTAACTCAGTAGTGGTAACCTGAACGCAACTTCTGACACATCTGCCTGTACATGCATCACTCCAACCCAGTATCCTACCCGAAGTCCACTCTATATGTGGGGAGTGGAAACGGAGCCAAGGTATACCTAGTAGGATCTCGTCTATTCCCTCGGGAAGGACGAGTAGGGAAATAAATTCCTGATGGGAAGGAGATACAGACAATGCAAGTGGGACAGTCTGGTGTGTAATTTGTGAGGGCAATGACGACCCATTCACTACCCGAACAGTCACTGATTTGTCAAGCGCCACCAGAGGTATTGCATGACGGCGAGCAAAGCTAGAGGACATGAAATTCCCCTCTGCTCCTGAGTCCACGCAAAGGTCGGCGGTGAGAATGGAAGTACCAACAGTGATTGTCCCTTTAAATGTTATCTTGGAGGAAAATGCCGCTGTCTCTAGTGAACCTCCTCCCAGGGCCACTAGACGCGATCGCTTCCCCGATCGCTGTGGACATCTGTTGGCATAGTGTCCTGTCTGCTGACAATGGTTACAAACCACGGATACTCGGACGGACCGAGACTTAGGTCCTGCATGAGGAACTTCTGTGGCCTTTTGAGGTTCGGACGCCAGATCGGGGAATTCGAGAGGTTTGGCAAAGGTAGGAGCCAACCGAAACCTCTGCCTACACTGGGCCCGCTCCAACCTCCGCTCGTGAAAACGGAGGTCAATGCGGGTAGATATGGAGATAAGCTTCTCCAGTGTGGCGGGAATCTCCCTGGTAGCCAAAGCGTCTTTAACATGGTCAGCCAGTCCCCGCCAGTAGATAGGAATAAGAACTTTATTAGACCAATCTAGCTCAGCAGCCAGAGTCCGAAACTGGACGGAAAACTGACTGACCAAAGACGAACCCTGTGTCAATGCCAGCAGTTGTAGCGCCGTATCGTGGGTGACCTGGGGTCCTAAAAAGACCTTTTTAAGAGCCTCCAAGAAACGAGGAGCACTCTGCACCACACGATCATCGCGCTCCCACAGCGGCGTTGCCCACTCCAACGCTCTGCCCGAGAGTAGAGAAAGTACAAAACCCACTTGTGCCCGATCCGTGGGAAAACGTGCAGCCAGAAGCTCGAGATGTATAGAGCACTGACTCACGAATCCCCGACATTGCTTGCTATCACCGGCAAACTTGTCAGGAAGCGGGAGGTGGGATAATGTAGGGGCAGAGGTGGCAGAGGACAAACTGGCTGCAGCCACGCTAGCAGCCTGAACAGCGACTGCGGTAACATCCACAGCTGAGGTTGTGCTCTCAAGAGCCTCCAACCTACCCTTCAGCTGCTGGATGTACTGCAATAGACGCTGTTCGTCCGCCATTTTACTAGCCAGACCCTGGCGCTAATATTATGTTAGGGTCTGCGGAACGCACCAAATATATAAAGTGGAGAGGTGCGTTCGCAGCCCGGGGTCCACCGTGCAAGCAAAGCCTGCTGCTAGTAAGATGACGAAAGTAGCGAACTCTGTTATCCCGCAGAGTCGCTAAAATAAACGCCGTAGCGCGTTGTGGCAGTAAGTGCAGACTCTGTTAATTCACAGAGCCGCTAACGGGATGCCACAGTGCTATATGGCGATATGTGCGAACTCACTTAGCTTCAGTGAGCCGCAAAGTAAAATGCTAGGGCGCTGTCTAGCGTCGAGAGCGAACCCTGTTACGTCACAGAGCCGCTGAGAACAAACACCGTGTCCTGTCAGACTCTCAGGCACACGGTTAATTGCTAAGCGAGCATAATACGTGGTCATGCGCTAATGTCCTCGCGGGAGTCACCTGCAATCTATGGCGTCTGAACGCCAGACCCTGAATACGGCAATCAAACTCCTCACCGGTTATGCCGGTAATCTAGGGCATCTAGGACACCGACCCTGACCAGCTAGCACACTAAACTCCTCACCGATTAAGTCGGTATTCTAGTGGCTTATTTCAGCCGGGTCCCTAACCACACACACGCATGACCACACTGGCGCATAGCATACAATGGTTGATATTAGCGCATGGCGGCCCAGCCATGCCACCCTTTTATAGCAACAGCCACAGGACCTTCCAGGAACAAGGACCAATGAGAACCTGTTCAGAAGACTAGCAGTAACAGGGCCTTCCTGGCGGGCCAATAGGAGCTGCTGCAGTACCTGAGCATGTGACCCCTGATCTCCAATGAGAGATCTCACTCTGGGCACGCTCAGAAGGGAAAATGCAGGACTTTATCCCAAAGACGTCTGCTCCAGAACTGGCTATAATAGCAGATCCAGGAAAGGCAGCAACAAGTCACTGCCCAGTAGTGGAGTGGGCAAGACGCTTGGAACGACGTCTCTGCTGAGCAGGCTCCACTGCGGCCGGAGATGAATGGGAGACCGCAGCGGCACTGGTTCGAGACTCCCCTTGTGCAGGAGCGGGAACTCGAACCCTAACAAACACTACCTCAACTAAAGCTAACTGATGGTCCCAAACAGTTTCTGAAGGTTAGTGATTTTATAAATGAATTCTTGATGAAGCATATAAGTTCACTAGTAGAAACTATTCAAGGTGATACCTGATTAAGCCGCTGTAGAGAATGAGGGTGTAAAGCTGTCATCAGAGAAACAACGGGGTACTTTTAGTAATCTAAAGTTTAACTCAAATTTTAGTTTCTTCTACATGTGTTTTGTCACAGCTGGGGGTCACACTGAAACCCTACGGTTACCATTTGTCACAGTTGACACAGATCCCGCCACTGTCACCAGTTGTCATGGAAATGCAACTTCCCTGCTTCCAATTGTCAGGACAATTAAGTGATTATCTTATCTAACTTGAGATGGACGAGACCACAGCTGCTTCCACTACTAGACTGGTTATTAGGGAACTAACAGTGAGTATATGATATGTACACCTCCTATTCCAACTCATGGAATATGTGTACATTCTCCGGTACGGTCACTGCCAGCTCTACATTAAGAAAACGAACTGCTAGCTGCCACCACCAATAGTTTGTGCAGGCCAACTGGACACATGTCACAGGTAGCGTATGGCTTCAGGGATGTGGTTTACAGAGCAAGAGGAACAGAGCTATTAAACTTTATGTTTAATGCAGAAAGATAGGCAGTGTCTCTAAAAATACACAAAATGATACAGAAAGGGAACAAAACAATAAGATATAAACAATTACAGAAAATAAAAAGGGATAAGGAAAGTAATCTACTAAACCTGGTCACAAAAATGGCTCAGAACTAAAGGGTATGCCACACTAAACAACATCGCTAACGGGATCGCTAAAAAACGTCACTATTTAGCGATCCCGTTAGCAATGTTGTTGTGTGCGGCATCTGCCAGCGACGAGCTTCCTGCTGTGATCTCGCTCGTCGCTGGAATCGTTCCGGACCCTATTTTATCGTCGGCGCTCCCGCTGGGTAAGTATATATCACTGAGTATGGCACCTTTTTTAGCGATTTAGCGGTACTTTTGTACCGCTAAAGTCATTAAGGAGATCGCTAACCGCGATAGCGTCCTTAACGACATCGCTAACTGTGGCCGACACTAGCGATATTTAAACGATCCCGCTAGCGATCTCATTAGTATGCGACGCTAACGAGATCGTTAGCGGGATCAAGTAGTGTGGCAGTACCTTAAGTGGAGGGAAGCACTCCTGATTTAGAAAATAGACACTCACACAATGAACTGTCATACTAGAATGACTCAAAAACTCAGCCCAGCTTCTACTTTTTATTAGTTCTATGTTAAGTCTCCCTGATGACCTCATGTGGTTGCTGTTTGAGGATATTCTCAGCTCTTCAGGATTTTATGAAATCCCCAAGTTACAAGATTAATAGTGAGAAGAGGGAATAGTCAGCTCCCCGTTACTTGTAGCAACTTGTCTGGTTGGTAATCTCCGCCAGGAGCTGCACTGGTCAAGGAAGTTTTTCAAACAAGTAAAAAGTGACCATGATTAAGAAATAACTGTTGAAGTGTGTGTTAGGGTTCGATTTCCCACTGCTGCACAAGGGGAGTCTCGAACCCGTCCCGCTGCGGTCTCCCATTCGTCTCCGGCCGCAGTGGAGCCTGCCCATTCCACTACTGGGCAGTGACTTGTTGCTGCCTTTCCTGGATCTGCTATTATAGCCAATGCTGGAGCAGACGTCTTTGGAACAAAGTACTGCATTTTCCCTTCTGAGCATGCCCAGAGTGAGATCTCTCATTGGAGATCAGGGGTCACATGCTCAGGTACTGCAGCAGCTCCTATTGGTCCGCCAGGAAGGCCCTGTTACTACGAGTCTTCTGGAACAGGTTTCTCATTGGTCCTTGTTCCTGGAAGGTCCTGTATCTGTTGCTATAAAAGGGTAGCATGGCTGGGCCGCCATGCGCTAATATCAACCATTGTATGCTATGCGCCAGTGTGGTCATGTTGTGTGTGGTTAGGGACCCGGCTGAAATAAGCCACTAGAATACCGACTTAATCGGTGAGGAGTTTGGTGTGCTAGCTGGTCAGGGTCGGTGTCCTAGATTACCGGCATAACCGGTGAGGAGTTTGATTGCCGTATTCAGGGTCTGGCGTTCAGACGCCATAGATTGCGGGTGACTCCCGCGAGGACATTAGCGCATGACCACGTATTATGCTCGCTTAGCAATTATCCGTGTACCTGAGAGCCTGACAGGACACGGTACTTTTTCTCAGCGGCTCTGTGACGTAACAGGGTTCGCTTTTGACGCTAGACAGCGCCCTAGCGTTTTACTTTGCGGCTCACTGAAGTTAAGTGAGTTCGCACCTATCGCCATATAGCGCTGTGGCATCCCGTTAGCGGCTCTGGGATTAACAGAGTTCGCACTTACTGCCACAACGCGCTACAGCGTTTATTTTTGCGACTCTGCGGGATAACAGAGTTCGCTACTTTCGCCATCTTATTAGCAGCGGGCTTCGCCTGTACGGTGGACCCCGGGCTGCGAACGCACCCCTCTATTATATCTATTAGGTGCGTTCCGCAGACCCTAACATAATATTAGCGCCAGGGTCTGGCTAGTAAAATGGCGGATGACCAGCGTCTAAGGCAGTATATCCAGCAGCTGGAGGGAAGGTTGGCGGCTCTTGAGCGCACAACCTCAGCTGTGGATATTACCGCAGTCGCTGTTCAGGCTGCTAGCGTGGCTGCAGCCAGTTTGTCCTCTGCTACCTCTGTCCCTACATTATCCCACCTCCTGCTTCTTGACAAGTTTGCCGGTGACAGCAAGCAATGTCGGGGATTCGTGAGTCAGTGCTCTATACAGCTCGAGCTTCTGGCTGCACGTTTCCCCACGGATCGGGCACAAGTGGGTTTTGTACTGTCTCTACTCTCGGGCAGAGCGTTGGAGTGGGCAACACCGCTGTGGGAGCGTGACGAACGTGTGGTGCGGAGTGCTCCTCGGTTTTTGGAGGCTCTGAAAAAGGTATTTTTAGGACCTCAGGTCACGCACGATACTGCACTCCAACTGCTGACAATGTCACAGGGCTTGTCCATGGTCAGCCAGTTCTCAGTCCAATTTCGGACTTTGCCTCTGAATTAGAGTGGCCAGATAAAGTTCTTATTCCAGTGTTCTGGAGAGGACTGGCAGACCATGTAAAGGACGCTTTGGCTACCAGGGAGATTCCTGCCACACTGGAGAAACTCATTTCTATATCTACCCGCATCAACCTCCGTTTTCACGAGCGGAGGTTAGAGCGGACCCAGTGTAGGCAGAGGTTTCGGCTGGCACCCACCTTTGCCAAACCTCTGGAATTTCCCGTTCGGGCGTCTGACTCCCCAGAGACCGTGGAGAATACTCGAGTGGGATCTAAGTCTCGGACCACTCGAGTATCCGTGGTCTGTAGAGTGTGTCAGTAGTCAGGACATTATGCCAACCGATGTCCCCAGGAATAAGTAAACAGTCATGTTCCGTGACCATGGGTGCAGGGTCATTAGACGCGAGGGATTTTGCTCCGAAGATGCTCCTTAAAGGGTTAATCTCTCTAGGTTCATCCACCCTTCCCGCCAAGCTTTGTGTGGACTCTGGGGCAGAGGGGAATTTTATGTCCTCCTCCTTTGCCTCTCGCCATTCCATACCGCTGGTGACGCTCGCCGAGCCAATATCGGTGAGAGTGTTGAATGGAGCAATTCTGCCCTCACAAATCACCCACCAGACTGTCACTCTACCTCTGTCTATGTCTCCTTCACATCAGGAGAATATATCCCTTTTTGTCCTTCCTGAGGGAATAGATGAGGTTTTGTTGGGATTACCCTGGCTTCGCCACCACTCTCCCCATATTGAGTGGTCCTCTGGGAGAATACTGGGTTGGGGTGATCATTGCAGAGACAAATGTCTCAGAGAGGACGTTCAGGTTTCCACAACGGAGATACCCATAGATCTTGATTCCCTTCCCAAGGTTTATCGGTCATACGCAGACGTATTCTCCAAAAAGGCAGCGGAGACTCTGCCGCCTCATCGCCCTTATGACTGTCCTATAGACCTCTTGCCTAGAACGGAGCCCCCTCGGGGAAGAGTGTATCCTCTCTCTCTTCCTGAGACGGAGGCCATGTCACAATACATCCAGGAAAATCTGGCCAGAGGGTTTATTAGGAAGTCAGTGTCACCAGCAGGAGCAGGATTTTTCTTTGTGCAGAAGAAGAATGGAGAATTACGACCGTGTATAGACTATAGGGGTCTTAACGCCATTACCGTTAAGAACAAATATCCTTTGCCCCTAATATCTGAGCTCTTTGATAGGCTCCGGGGAGCAAGGGTATTTACTAAGCTGGATCTTCGTGGTGCCTATAACCTGATCCGCATCCGTGAGGGGGACGAATGGAAGACGGCGTTCAATACCAGAGATGGACATTACGAATATCTTGTGATGCCCTTCGGGCTCTGTAATGCTCCAGCTGTCTTCCAAGATTTCGTAAATGACATCTTCCGGGACATGCTTGCCACCTCTGTGGTAGTCTATCTGGATGACATTCTCATCTTTTCTCCAGATATGGACACCCACCGGAGAGATGTTTGCAGGGTCTTCGACCTCTTGCGGGCAAATTCCTTATATGCGAAGTTGGAGAAGTGTGTGTTTGAGCAGGAGTCTTTGCCATTCCTGGGCTATATCATCTCCACTCAGGGATTGGCTATGGATCCTGCCAAACTACAGGCTGTAATGGATTGGCAAGAACCCCACTCTCTTAAAGCGGTGCAGCGATTTATGGGGTTCATTAATTACTATCGTCAATTCATTCCCCACTTCTCTACTTTGGTTGCTCCCTTGGTAGCCCTCACCAAGAAAGGAGCCAATCCCAAATTGTGGTCAGAGGAGGTCTCCAAGGCCTTTACTTCAATCAAGTCCCATTTTGCTAGCGCTCCTATCCTACATTGTCCCGAGGTTGATAAGCCTTTTATATTGGAGGTAGATGCCTCGTCCGTTGGTGCTGGAGCACTCCTTTTTCAAAAGGATGCTCAAGGTCGTAAACATCCTTGCTTCTTCTTCTCCAAGACCTTCACACCTGCGGAGAGGAATTATTCCATTGGGGATAGGGAGTTGCTAGCCATGAAGTTGGCCTTTTCTGAGTGGAGACATCTCCTGGAGGGGGCTCGCTTTCCCTTCCAAGTGTTCACTGACCACAAAAATTTGGTCTATTTACAGACCGCCCAGCGGCTAAATTCCCGTCAGGCCAGATGGTCCCTGTTCTTCTCCCGATCCCATTTCACCTCCATTTTCTCTCAGGGGAGAAGAACATTCGTGCTGATGCTCTGTCTCGCTCCGTGGTGTCCTCTGAGGAGGTGGAGGAGGAGCCTCGGCTGATTGTCCCCACAGAGAGCCTAAGAACTGTGGCCCCGCTTTCGCTTGAGTCTGTGCCTCCGGGCAAGACTTTTGTGCCCATCAATTTGCGACCGGAGGTTCTCTCTTGGGCACACTCGTCCAGGGTGGGTGGACATTTTGGGGCAAAGAGGACATCTGAGTTGCTGGCGAGGACATACTGGTGGCCACATATGGTCCGTGACGTCAGGGAATACGTTCAGGCATGCGTCTCCTGCGCCAAGAATAAGTCCCCTCGACAACGGCCAGCTGGGTTACTCTTTCCTTTACCGGTGGAAGACAGGCCCTGGGAGATGGTCGGGATGGATTTTGTGGTTGGCTTACCCAAGTCTCGGGGCTGCACCATCATCTGGGTGATAACCGACCACTTCTCCAAAATGGTGCACTTGGTGCCGTTACCACGGTTACCGTCTGCACGCGCCTTGGCAGCATTATTCATTAGGCATATTTTCCACCTACACGGTATGCCAGACAAAATTGTTAGTGATCGAGGTCCCCAGTTTGCGTCTCGGTTCTGGAGAGAGCTGTGTCGTTTACTCAGCATTGAGTTGAATCTCTCCTCTGCATACCATCCCGAGACGAATGGGTTGGTAGAGAGGGCCAACCAGACCTTGGTCACATACTTGCGACATTTTGTCTCTGCCAGGCAGGATGACTGGGCATCCTTGCTACCGTGGGCTGAGTTTGCTCTAAATAATGCTGTGGCTGACTCCACCGGACAGACCCCATTCCTCCTGAACTACGGTCAGCATCCGTGGGTACCAGTGCCTATGCCCGTGTCTTCCGCCGATTCCAGGGTGGCAGACTGGGCTGTGGAGGCACGGGACATTTGGGACTGCACTCAGGATGCCATTCAGGCCTCCAAAGAGAGGATGAGGTCTTCGACCGATGCCCATCGGCGCCCCGCTCCTACGTTTGCTCCGGGTGACCTAGTGTGGCTTTCTGCCCAAAACATCAGGCTACGGGTAGAGTCCACCAAGTTGGAACCTCGCTTTTTGGGCCCCTTTAAAGTTCTTGAGCAGGTGAACCCGGTAGTTTACCGCCTAGCCCTTCCGCCTCGCCTTGGTATCACTGACACCTTTCACGTGTCCCTCTTGAAACCCGTGGCCATTTCCCGGTTTTCCGAGTCATCTGCTGGGACGTCGGGTTCATCTACCGACGATCATGAGGTGAACGCCATTGTTGGGTGCAAGGTTTTACGAGGCAAAAAATTTTATTTGGTGGATTGGAGGGGTTATGGGCCTGAGGATAGATCCTGGGAGCCTGCCGAGCATGTTCACGCTCCGCAGCTCATCGCTGCCTTTGAGCGCAGCGAGGCCCAGAGAAGGGGGGGCCCTAGGAGGGGGGGTAATGTTAGGGTTCGATTTCCTGCTGCTGCACAAGGGGAGTCTCGAACCCATCCCGCTGCGGTCTCCCATTTGTCTCCGGCCGCAGTGGAGCCTGCTCAGCAGAGGCGTCGGTCCAGGCATCTTGCCCACTCCACTACTGGGCAGTGACTTGTTGCTGCCTTTCCTGGATCTGCTATTATAGCCAATGCTGGAGCAGACGTCTTTGGAACAAAGTACTGCATTTTCCCTTCTGAGCATGCCCAGAGTGAGATCTCTCATTGGAGATCAGGGGTCACATGCTCAGGTACTGCAGCAGCTCCTATTGGTCCGCCAGGAAGGCCCTGTTACTACGAGGCTTCTGGAACAGGTTTCTCATTGGTCCTTGTTCCTGGAAGGTCCTGTAGCTGTTGCTATAAAAGGGTAGCATGGCTGGGCCGCCATGCGCTAATATCAACCATTGTATGCTATGCGCCAGTGTGGTCATGCGTGTGTGTGGTTAGGGACCCGGCTGAAATAAGCCACTAGAATACCGACTTAATCGGTGAGGAGTTTGGTGTGCTAGCTGGTCAGGGTCGGTGTCCTAGATGCCCTAGATTACCAGCATAACCGGTGAGGAGTTTGATTGCCGTATTCAGGGTCTGGCGTTCAGATGCCATAGATTGCGGGTGACTCCCGCGAGGACATTAGCGCATGACCACGTATTATGCTCGCTTAGCAATTATCCGTGTACCTGAGAGCCTGATAGGACACGGTACTTTTTCTCAGCGGCTCTGTGACGTAACAGGATTCGCTTTTGACGCTAGACAGCGCCCTAGCGTTTTACTTTGCGGCTCACTGAAGTTAAGTGAGTTCGCACCTATCGCCATATAGCGCTGTGGCATCCCGTTAGCGGCTCTGGGGATTAACAGAGTTCGCACTTACTGCCACAACGCGCTACGGCGTTTATTTTTGCGACTCTGCGGGATAACAGAGTTCGCTACTTTCGCCATCTTATTAGCAGCGGGCTTTGCCTGCACGGTGGACCCCGGGCTGCGAACGCACCCCTCTATTATATCTATTAGGTGCGTTCCGCAGACCCTAACAGTGTGTTCGTTTGCTTCCTAGGGCAGACAGTGGTATGCCGATGTTACTGCTTTTATGACAAAATAACTAATAATAAATGTGCAGTTTTATACAAGATATCTACGCTGGAGAATCCTCTTTCTTTTTACCAAGTTACAAGGTATCTTCATCTCTGAAGGTCCCAGGCATTAGATACTGACATCATATTTTCTATAGTGATTTTACCTTTACATGAAGAGTAAATATGACCTGGTTCGCATCATCTAAAGAACTCTTGTTAAGTTGGAGAAGTTCTTCTCATCCCACGTTGATGTGAATTAATGTGTTCCATTTGTCCCTTCACTATGATATCGAAAATCTATATTCCGTAAATATCAGATTGATACAAATCACAATATTTGTCTGCAATCTGTGCTTTATGAAAGAGAGTCCTATGCCTGGGAAAGCATATTTCACCTGGTGGTCATTTTCCCAGATCAGATCTTCTTGTTTAATTACCTGTCCACTGCAGGGGGCCTCTGCCTCAAAATAGGTTAATGCATTATTTCTTTCCCTATTTCCATTGTTTTAAACAGTTTTTATCGCTTAGCCATATGTTCGATGTAAAGGCCTACTTCACTTGATTGTATTATCAGCGCTTCTCCCTTCTCAAGAGATGTCTGTATGGATTTTATTTTTCCTCTATGATATGTGTCATCATTCCTTGTTTCCATGAGTATTCCATCATGGTTTTGCTGCCCTCAGTATGATTCTTCAGTGTGCATACTCCAATAAGTATAACCCAGCATGCCCCAGATCAGATTGGATGACTGGACTGTCACTCAAAAAACTGGCAGTCCAGCACTCTCCAGATCCCACAGCATTCCTTGGCCACAGTCAATGTTGAATCCGTGACACTGACCCGGCTGTGACCTCCCCCCATATAGACTTTCACAGTGACTCATAACTTTTGCAGATAAAATTGAGCTCCTGATTTTACATAGAGCTTAGAAATATTCAGCTAGTCAGTTTTCAATCTAATGATGTCATAACACTAATGGAAAAGAGAAGAATTAGCTGGGTAGAATAGCAAAATGAGCAATTGTAAGTACACAGTGCTGTATAATATGATGTTTGCAATATATTAAGAGGGTAAAAATGTATATGGGAGTGCTTCTTTAAGGTGTAGTATGCACTTTCCAAAATGTTATTAGACATTACGTTCAAACATTCATGATGTAAAAGGTAGGAATGAATCAAGCATCAGATTGCTTGAGTTGGAAGATATAGAAGCTGAATACAAGTGGCACAGAAGGTGTGTGCAGTACTGTGACATGACGACTTCTGTTGCAGCAGGAATTTGAGCTTATTTCTGGCATGATGGTCTCCTAAGGCTGTGTATGAAGTGACATTAAAGAAGTGTTGTCGAATCACAGATTTAGAGCTTATTCACACATAAATATTTTGGTTTGTATTTCACATGAGTGTTTATATACCAAAATCAGGAGTGGATAAATACTGTAGAAAAACACAGCGCACCAGACCATACAGTGATACCTTTACAATAAGATATATTAAAACTAAGTAATTTGCTCACCTGAGCGAGGGAGCGAGTTGTGAACTCCTGTCAAAGCTCAATAACAATTGCTGACCTGTATTTTTTTTCTAATGAGTAAATCCCTGTAAAAAATGGCATGGGATCTCCCAACATGTTAACATTAACTCCCGGGACCTTTCGGACAGCACTGCAAGTGTGAGAACTTTCTTACTCTTTCAGTGACATCAGTGAGGTGAAAAGTGTTCACCACGAGGCTCTGAGCTGAGCAAGCACATGAAGCTCAGTGTCTCTGCTGGATGGCAGGCAGTAAAGTCCCATCATGCAAAAATTCTGTCTGTCATCTAGATGTAGCAAAGCTAGATGTGTTGCAGGACAAATGGATTATTGTCTTCTTGGCAGACAGGTGAGGATTATGGTTGTTTATTATTTTAATTCTGTTACAGGAGACATTGGCTTCAGTGAATTGGGCGTTGACCTGAGTATAGGTGTTTTTGGTAAATGTAGATTAATTAAAGGAGTCTGTGTCATTATTTCATTTAAATGACTTTGTTCTAGGTATGTGTTTTTTATACAATATCATTATGATGTTAGTAATAGGGTGTCTTATAGACACCTCTGAATTACTAACCTCTGAGCTTGATGTCACCTGACAATAAAAAGTGACATCAACCCCCCAAATATCACCCCACTTGTCACCGCACTAGTGCAAGTGGGAAGAGCAAAGCTAAATGCCAAAATTGGTGCAGCTTGTGGATGCACCATTTCTGGGGTGGCTGAGAGAATATGTTTTAGTCTGGGGAAGGCCAGGATTTTTATAGGATTTTTACAGGATGAAAATGATGAAATGGTAAGTCAGGATGTTGAGAAGGCTGAACTTTTAAATTCCTATTTTGCATCTGTTTTCTCTCAGAAAGGAAATGTAACATCAACTGATCTTCACTGTCCTATTAAAGGAATAGAAGAATCCAGGATATCTATAAACAGAAAGACAGTGAGGAAACACTTAGCTAACCTAAATGAATTCAAGTCTCCAGGTCCAGATGAATTACACCCCAGGGTACTGAAGGAGATAGCAGAAGAAATTCTTGAACCACTGTCCATAATCTTTGAAAATTCTTGGAGAACAGGAGAAGTCCCAGAAGACTGGAGAAGAGCAAATGTTGTTCCTATCTTCAAAAAGGGGAAGAAGGTGGACCCAGGGAACTACAGGCCCGGTGAGTCTGACTTCTATACCAGGAAAGATCTTTGAACAAATTATTAAAGAACATGTATGCAAGTACCTGGATAAGAATGAAGTGATTAAACAGAGTCAGCATGGGTTTGTAACTAATAAGTCATGTCAGACTAACTTAATTTCCTTCTATGACAGAATTACTGACTGGGTGGATCAGGGAAATGCTGTAGATATAGTATATCTTGACTTCAGCAAAGCATTTGACAAAGTATCTCACACAATCCTTATTGAAAAAATGACTAAGTATGGAATGGACAAGGCAACTGTTAGGTGGATTCATAACTGGCTTAGTGATCGGACCCAAAGAGTGGTTGTAAATGGCTGCACATCCAGTTGGAAGAATGTCTCAAGTGGGGTACCACAAGGCTCTGTTTTGGGCCCTGTATTGTTCAACATCTTTATCAATGATTTAGATGAAGGAATTGAGGGTAAACTGATCAAATTTGCTGATGACACAAAGCTAGGAGGGGTAGCTAATACTAGAGAAGAGAGAGAGAGGATTCAAATAGATATACATAAACTGGAGCAGTGGGCAGCAACTAACAGAATGGATTTTAACAGGGAAAAATGCAAAGTACTACATCTGGGCAATAAAAATGAAAAAAGCATATACAAAATGGGAGGAATAGGGCTAAGTAACAGCACATGTGAAAAAGACTTGGGTATACTAATTGATCACAGACTTAACATGAGTCAACAGTGTGATGCAGCAGCAAAAAAGGCAAATGCAATTCTAGGATGTATCAACAGAAGCATACAGTCTAGATCACGTGAGGTCATTATTGCCCTCTACTCCTCTTTGGTCAGACCTCATCTGGAATACTGTGTCCAGTTTTGGGCACCACATTTTAAAAAAGACATCAACAAACTGGAGCAAATTCAGAGAAGAGTCACCAGAATGGTGACCGGTCTGCAAACCATGTCCTATGAGGAACAGTTGCAGGATTTGGGAATGTTTTAGCTTGCAAAAAAGAAGACTGAGAGGAGACTTAATAGCTGTCTACAAATATCTCAAGGGCTGTCACATTGTAGAAGGATCATCTTTATTCTCATTTGCGCAAGGAAAGACTAGAAGCAATGGGATGAAACTGAGTGGGAGGAGACACAGATTAGATATTAGAAAAAACTTTTTGACAGTTAGGGTGATCAATGAGTGGAACAGGCTGCCACAAGAGGTGGTGAGTTCTCCTTCAATGGAAGTCTTCAAACAGAGGCTGGATAGACATCTGTCTGGGATGATTTAGAGAATCCTGCTTTGAGCAGGGGGTTGGACCAGATGACCCAGGAGGTCCCTTCCAACTCTACAATTCTATGATTCTATGATTCTAAGGCCAATATCCATGGCCCCTTCCTAGGCTATTAATATCAACACACAGCTGTCAGCCTAGTCTTTACTAGTTATTAAATATAGGAGGACCCTATGTCATTTTTTGGGGCGGTCCCCAATTTTAAAAAACAAGAAAGTATACAGCTGTGAGTTGATATTAATAGCCTGAGAACCTCTATGGGTATTATTCCCTTAGCAGGTTATAAACATCAGCCCCCAGATGTCCGCTTTCCCTCTGCTTGTTAATAAAATGTTGGGGGATCCCATGTCATTTTTTTTCTGAAAATAATTTATTTGCAAAAAAAAACCATGCACAGTAAATTTGGACATGTTATTCATCTCAATAATATGGTTATTTGTGCAACAACTCAAGAGATTTATCTCTCAGTTTGATTGTGAACATCACGCTGGAAGGATAATGTTAAATTTTGTATGTCCCGTTGAATTGTGTTTTTTCTTGTTTTGACCTGCTCTCTTAATCACCTTGGCAAGTTAACCATGCAACTACTTTTTATTCCTCACATCCATTGTTTTACAACATCTCAGGATAGATGGCCAAAATACATTGCCCCAGTCCACAAGCTCACCTTCCTGGGGCAGATAGTCCCACTATCCCTGTACCAGGCGATACTGTGTTAGGGTTGACAGATAGCACTACATAAAATATAAAATAAAGTGCAATCGCAACCCGGTGTCCACCGTGCAGAAGTGAATCTGCTGCTAGTGGGAATAATGACTGAACTAAACAGCAAGTGTATCTTAAGCACACTGTGTTCATGCCACATTGTGTGAATGGATAGCAGAGGACCAAGCTCTGTTACTTCACAGAGGGGTAAGTTCTAAGGGTGCTAAGCACTATATACTGTTATCATCACAGGAAAGTTAGCACGTGAATTGAGCTAGCTCATCCCCTAAACTGTGCAAACCGCACACATGAATGAAGCAGATGCTGAGCCAAAAGAAAGAACTCTTATGACTAGTGTTGAGCGATACGATACTGCAAATATCGGGTATCGGCCGATATTAGCTGTATCGGCCTTTCGATTCCGAATACCGATATTTTCGTCATATCGAATACCGGAATCGGATTGTCACTGTCACTGTCACTGTCTGTGTCCGTCGGTCGGGTCTGTCACTGTCAGTGTCCGTCGGTCGGGTCTGTCAGGAGTCAGCGGCACTTACCTGGCAGAAGATCTCCGGCAGTCACGTCCTGGACTGCTTCATGGCCGCCATCCTCTTCTCCCCGGCGGTCACATGTAGTTTCTCCGATAACTGCAGTGACTGCTGGGTAATCGCGGCCGTAAAGCAGTCAGTCTGATGACGTCACCGCCGGGGAAGCAGGTAATCAGCTGTGCTGCGTTGCGATGACAGGCTCTGCCTGTCATTGCGATGTAGCAGAGCTGGATCGTCGTGGGACAGTTGTTACTATGAACTGCGTCGGACAGGTGGTATACTGTTGGTTTGTTTTTTTTCTTTTTTTACAGGAGATCGATGGCGTCGCAGGAATGAGAGTACAATAAAAGAAATGAAAAGTGTGTTGTCTCTTTTATTTCATTAAAATACTTTTTTCTTGCTTTGTCTTTTTTTTATGCATTTAATAACTTTGGGATTAATAATGGATCGGTGTCTTATTGACACCTCTCCATTATTAACCGGGCTTATTGTCACCATGCAATCACGGTGACATTAACCCCTTATTACCCCGCTTGCCACCGCTACAGGGCAAGTGGGAAGAGCCGGGTAAAGTGCCACAATTGGCACATCTTTTGATGCGCCAAATGTGGGGCTGCTGTAGCCTGGTATTATCAGGCTGTTGAGGGCCAAAATCCATGGGCCTTGACAGTCTTTTAATACCAGGCCGCAGCAGTCTGCATTTTACTTGGCTGGTTAACAAAAATAGGGGGACCCCTACGCCGTTTTTTTTTCGAGGGGATCCCCTATTTTTGTTAACCAGCCAGCTAGCAGACTGCTGTGGCCTGGTATTATCAGGCTTGCAAGGTCCATGATATTGGATCCTTACCAGTCTGAAAAACCAGGCCTCAGCGGTCTGCATTCATCTGGCTGGTTAACAAAAATAGGGGGACCCCACGCCATTTTTTTTCGAGGGGATCCCCTATTTTTGTTAATCAGCCAAGATAATGCAGACTGCTGTGGCCTGGTATTATCAGGCTGGCAAGGTCCATGGATCTTGGCTCCTTAACAGCCTGAAAATCCAGGCCTCAGCGGTCTGCTTCATCTGGCTGGTTAACAAAAATAGGGGGGACCCCACGCCATTTTTTTTTCGAGGGAACCCCTATTTTTGTTAATCAGTTCCCTCTGACGTCATGATTGTGTCCTGGCTGACCTGAAGTGAAAGTGGAAGCAATCAATTAGCTTTCCACTTAAGGCCGTCTCACATAGCGATATCGCTACCGAGATCGCTGCTGAGTCACTATTTTGTGACGCAGCAGCGGCTCACCAGCGATATCGCTGTGTGTGACTTCACGACGAATAGCCCCTGCGGGTATCGCTGACGTCGCTGAAATGTCAGACCTTTTTTTTTTCGAGGGGATCCCCTATTTTTGTTAACCAGTTCCCTCTGACGTCACTGATTGTGTCCCTGGCTGACCTGAAGTGAAAGTGGAAAGCAATCAATTAAGCTTTCCACTTCCTCTCCTGTCAGCCAGGAGAGGAACTCATTCATTTGGGGGTTTACTGTGAGGCTGCAGCATTAGCTGCGGTCCCTGCAGTAAACATTAACCCTTTCTGAAGGATTACACCGTGGGACCTGACTGTACATCGGATTGGTAAGAATAATTTTGCTTTATTATTTTATTTTTATACAGGAAATGGTTTTAGCAGGAAAATAAAATATGGTCAAAAACTGTGTGATTATTTCATTAAACTTCTTTTTTATTAAAGTGTGTGTGTTTGATTTTTCTTTCATACAATAGGATTAATAATTGATAGTTGTCTAATTGACAGCTCTCAATTATTAACCTGGCTTAAAGTGACCTTTCAATTGCAAGGTCATTTTAACCCCTTATTAACCCATTCGCCACCGCTACAGGGCAATGGGAATAGACGGGCAAAGTGCCAGAAAGGGCAAATCTAATTAGAGATTTGCCCTTTCTGGGGTGTCTGGGGGCAGATGTTAGTAGCGGGGGGGCCAAGAATAATGGTCCCTCTCTGGGCTATTATTATCTGCCCCCACTCACTGGCTTTGTCTGTCTGGTTGCGAAAATAGGGCGGGAGCCCACGCCTTTTTTTTCAGCAATTTTACACCTCATATATATATATACATGTCATTAAATTTGTGACACAATATATATATATATATTTATATTTATAGTTCATACACTTCTACATAGTATAATAGCTGCTAATTCAATTGCCGGCTTTTGTGAAAATGCAGAACCCGACATGAAATGACACTTGGTTTACATAGAGTTAACCATGTCTTTTCATGTAGTTTGATATCTGATTTGCACAAACAATTACATGAGTGTAAGTGTGCAAAATTTCACACCTGTAGGGGTTAATTAAAGGTGTAAATTCGTAGCAAAAAAGTCCGTTTTTTTTACAACGAATTTACACCTTTAATTAACCCCTACAGGTGTGAAATTTTGCACACATAGACTGATGTAATTGTTTGTGCAAATCAGATTGCAAACGACATGAAAAGACATGGTTAACCCTATGTACACCAAGTGTCATTTCATGTCGGGTGCTTCTGTCTTTTCACAGAAGCCGGCTTTACCCGGCAATTGAATCAGAGGATATTTTACTATGTAGAAGTGTATAAACTATACATATATGTATATATATATATATGTCACAATGACATGTATATATATATATATGTATTCTATGTGTGTATATTTAGTGTTTACAAGGAAATAAAGGTTTTTTTTAGTTGCGATATTTTGTTCCCATAGACTTACATGGGACTTCCGGTATCAGAATCGGATATCGACGATATTTAGTGATATCGGCGATACCATTTCGATACGATATTTTTAGATATCGAGCAGTATCGCTCAACACTACTTATGACGCTAGATACAATACCCTGTTGCCTTCAAAGAGGAATATAGGACAAGGGTTGAGCTTGCTCTGTAACTGAACTGTGCTAACCGCACACACGAACAAAACAGATGCAAAGTCAAGTGGGTAGCTACTCTAGTCCTGACGTTACCGAACTTGTGCCTGACCAGCACCCTAAGCATATAGTAGATTAGAGACTCTGGCGTTGAGCCATGGGTATGGAACTGCACAAGTGTACATGCCCACGTGTACAGTCTTTGCGCATAGACCGACACACACAAATTAGCAGACAGAGTGGTAGAGTATCCACCCACACACACAAACACTCATGACCAGTCAGCTGAGACATCGCACGCAGTCCAATCTGAAACTGACACCTCACCAGGGTAGCTAACATCTGACCACCAATGAGAAAACGCCACATCACGTACATGCTCAGTAAGATGATCTCTGGACTTAGATTCCAGAGCACAAGGCTCACCTGCATATCACTGGTTCCATAGACTTGGCTGGAAAGCCAGCAGTAACCAAACGTATACTACGAGCCTGAGCAAGATGCTGAGACCGACGTCTGTGCTGAGCAGCAACCACAGAGACCAGACCCAAATGGGGGGACCACAACATCAAATAATGCGTGAGATCTATCCAGCGCAGCGGAAGAATCCCAACGCCTAACATACTGTCTTCCAACTTTTGGTTGACGTAAAGATTTCATTTCTCCCACCAGTATAGTCTGTAGTCAGAGTACACGCTCCTCTAAACGACAGAACACAACTGAAGCCCATGTATCCAGCAGCAGCAATTCTTAAGAAAGTTCCTAAAATCCAGGCAACAGATCCCTCAACAGTAGCATGTGTGTCCAGCCCACCTGGCAACTGATCTCCAAACTTCATAGGTCATCTATCCATCCATCCATTCATGTGCCCAAGGACCTCGTCCTAGATCCTCTCCCCTCAATGTCACTCTCCACAACTCCCTGACTAAACATGTGCCTTCTTTTCCTCCCTTCCCCTTAAACATTTTCTTTTGGCTCAAGGAATGAAGAATAATCCAGAAGCCCATCATCTGGGTTTGCATACGAGACCCCCTGTAGTGGCGGCTCCATTGGGTCTGCAATCCTCATCCACACAATGGAACTAGTGGCTGGAATAATAATGGAATTATTGAGTTCCTTGATTGCTAATCTTGGAATTGGTCTTCTTTGCATAAGACCTTCTTGCCTGCATGTCTTCCTCTGCTTAAGGGTATGCCACACTAAACAACATCGCTAATGGGATCGCTAAAAAACGTCACTATTTAGCAATCCCGTTAGCGATGTTGTAGTGTGCGGCATCTACCAGCGACGTGGCCCCTGCTGAGATCCTGCTGTGATCTCGCTCGTCGCTGACATCGTTCCGGGCCCTATTTTATCGTCGGCGCCCCCGCTGGTAAGTATATATCGCTGAGTGTGGCACCTTTTCTTAGCGATTTAGCGGTACTTTTGTACCGCTAAAGTCGTTAAGGAGATCGCTAACCGCGATAGCGTCCTTAACGACATCTCTAAGTTAAAGCCGCTATCAGCGATATAGAAACAATCCCGCTAGCGATCGCATTAGTATGCGTCGTTATCGTGATCGCTAGCGGGATTGTTTAGTGTGGCAGTACCTTTACTGTCACTGAATAGAAACATTGGTTCCTCAGGCTGAACTGATGAGTAAGCAAATCTGTAATAAAACACAGCAATAATATCAACTGGTGCTCTGTGCTGGAAAAAGTCTGCATCCCTCAGAGCCATGGACTCCACTCTACATCCATTCTTCCAATAGTCGTTAGTAAGTGGCCAGCTCCTCACACTGTTTTTTTTTTCTTTTTTGCTTTTGTAAAAGTGGGTATAAAAACTATGTCCATCCAAAATAAAATTATCTAATAACAGTAATGACTATCTACTATATTGGTTGACTTTATTTGTTAGGTTACAAAACTAATGTTTTCAATGTAGATAACACTGGGACTCTCACAGTTCAATTGAATTAAATCTGTTACTACTCATGTATCTGACAGGTAGCACAATCTCTTTAAGCTTCAGCATGTGTCCACATACACATTTGATGTCCTACACACCACAAGGGTTGATGCACAACTGCAATAAAAGCAGTAAATGTATTAGTCATAGGCATTTGATATGATTTTTGGGTGTTTTTGCTATTTAGTTAAAAGGAACAATGATGTTTTTCAAGTTTTATTTCATGACCAGTACCAATATAATTCATAACAGGCTAAGAATTTGCTGTGGATCGCTGGTTCCCTAGCCACAAAAAGTAACGGACAAAAGGGATTATTATCAGCTATCCAATTCCAAGAATCTATATGATACCTGGCATGAAAGTAAGGTCCGTAAAACTCCTCCCTATATGTCATCTGTACATGAAGAATAGGATCAAAGATCTTAATACATTGATGTAGAGCAAGAATTACCTTTATAGTATTACTTTTGCAGGAAAATTGCCTTGAAATGTTTGAGCTTCCAGTTTTTATCTCTCTAGAGCAGCGAGTGATTGTGGAAAGCAATTTTGTTTTATGCCCCTAAAGATTAAAGGTTGACACAGCCACCAAAAGAGATTATGCATTTTTCATATGTTATTCAAAATCTCAGCTACACATCTTCTCTGGACAGTTTTGCAACTGAAAGAACACTAAGTAGAACATCAAAGCTTCCGCTGTCTCTAAAACAAAAGTGATTTGTACTTACACACGAAATTCCCAGGATATTGCGCTATAAAAAGATTTGATTCGAGTTAATTTGCAGTTTATAAATATCTTGAATGTTTATCTACGGAAGATGAAATGGATTGGAACAGAATAAGACTGTGTTGTGTACACTTTAGTTGAGTTATGCCAGGTCATTTCCAACCTAATAGCAATAAAAATCCCATTTCTTCCGCTGCCTTATTGTCTGCCCTGTTTATGAAATGTTTACGAGTTAAAAGTTAAAAAGCTCGATCAATTATTTCAGGTGTCGCTCAAACTGATTAACAGTCTCTGACAATGAATATGCGTAGACGTCCAGGATTTGGATATGTCGCGGGCTTGAATATTACAGAACTTGAAGCGTTATAGGGATTAAGTAAAATGAATGGAAAGTTTGCAGAAAGTATAGCGGAATAATTATATCGTGGCAGCCGACACGTTTCCATTTCTTATCTAAAATTAAATGAAAGAGCAGGATATCTGTAGACTGTTTTCTAGCTCAATATCTCAAATTGCCAACAGTTTTGTTTAATTAAAATAAGGTATTAAAAGTTGCAGTGGATAATGCGTGATTATGCTAAAAACAGTAGTTCCTAACACCAGACCAAACATCTACTATCAGCACAGCGTTTGAAGACTTCACTGCTGAGGCACCGAGTGTTTAATTAAAATAGCCATGCTTATAAATCTAGAACTCTGAAGCTCCAATGGGATCTTCATTTCAAGAATATCAGTGGAAAAGTACTTGTTTACTTCATGACTATGACTGACCTGACTTAACCCCTAAAGCCATACAGAAGACGATGCATGATTAGATCTATGTAGCACATCATGGAGTCCATACTCCGCTTTTCCCATATTTAATTTCCCAGGTAATGTGATTTCAAAATTCAATATATTATCAAAAAAAACTGGCAATGCCTCAGTTCACATCTATTTATGACTGTCAGCATTGGGGATTACAATCTAAATTAAATATCAGTATTTCTTTGGAGTGTTGGTGGAAATCAGAGTAAACCCCATAAACATGGGGGGAACATACAAATTTCTTGCAGATGTTGTTCTTTTGGGATTTGAACACCAGACCCCAGTGCTGCTAAGCAATAGTAATAATAACTAGTGTTGAGCGATACTTTCCGATATTGGGAAATATTGGATCGTATTGGATCGGACCGATACTCAAAAAGTATCGGATATCGCCGATTCCGATACCGGAAACCAATGCAAGTCAATGGGCCAGAAATATCAGAATTAAAATAAACCCTTTCTTTCCTTGTAGGTTATTTCTACATGAAGGAAAACAACTAAGAATAATGTAGACTGTACTGGGGGAGGTGGAGGAGACATTAAAGGCATAGAGGTTTAGCCCAATCAAATAGAATATCAGGAATAATTTTTTTTTTTTAAGACTTTCGGAGTTACAAAGAAATTGACTATGTTGTTAACCTTTTTTATATTTTGGCACATATGTATGTTTCACTACTTCCATGCTCTTCACCTTCTTTTTTACTTCTCCCACACTTTCTCCTTCATGATCCTCAGCAGAAGCATCTTTTTCATCAACTTATTCTTCACCTTATTTATCTTCTTCTTCTTCACCTTCTTCCTCTTATTCTTTTTTTTACATTCTTCATATTCTTATTCAACTATTATTCTTCTTCATATTCTACTTCTTCATCTTCTTCCTATTCATCTTCTTCATCATATTCTTATTTGTGACAGACATTCCTGTAGTTGTAATCTGTTAAAGTTTGAAGATTTCATCCTTCCGTTCTGCCTGTCACAAAAGATTTACAACAGGATTTGTCTGCGTTCAGTTTGGCCTGCAGCAGCAGGCATTTTCCAGGGGCATCACGAGGAGGAATGGACTCACCCCCATATACTGCTTAGTCTTCTTCTGCTTATAATTTAGATCATATCTTTTGCTCTGATTTTTTGTCTTATGCTTAATGTTCTTCTGCTTTTTGTTCTTCTGCTTCTTGGCCTTCTGTCTCTGTTCTGTATCTTGGTGGTTGTCTTCATGTTCTTTGTCCTCTTGGTCATCTTCTTTTGGGTAATCTTTTTGGTTTTCTTTGGGGTGGTCTTCAGGCTCGTGGTCTTCATGGTCGTCGTCTTTGGGGTCGTCGTCTTCTTCGGGGTGGTCTTCAGGGTCGTTTTCAGGGTCATCGTCTTCGGGGTCGTCGTCTTCTTCGGGGTGGTCTTCATGGTCGTCGTCTTCAGGGTCGTTGTCAGGGAGATCCAGAGTGATTACCAAAAACCATTTAAAAAATCTTCAACTTGGAAATGTATTAAACAACAAAAAAAGGAGCATATACCAAATCTCAAAAAATATCTCAATCTTTATTATAACGTTACAAAATGCCAACAATAAAGACCCAAATAAACATAGAGGTGTGACGAGGATAAGCTGTCGGTGAGAGAGACAGCAACAGACTAATGAATAGCCAGGGTATATCTTATAAACATGAAGCCATTTATATCAGTATAAAAAGAAATCAGTCCAACAGATCTCCCCTTTTGAGAAAGCACTGCCGCGAAACGCGCGTCAGGGGGTCTGTTCTTGGGAGACGCACAGACTCAGCCAAACGATATGGGTAAGCTATATTTGTGATATGCACTATGCACCCTAAATGTGGCCATTGGTTAAATATAGAGATCTGTTGGGCTGATTTCTTTTTATACTGATATAATGGCTTCATGTTTATAAGATATACCCTGGCTATTCATTAGTCTGTTGCTGTCTCTCTCACCAACAGCTTATCCTCGTCACACCTCTATGTTTATTTGGGCCTTTATTGTTGGCATTTTGTAACGTTATAATAAAGATTGAGATGTTTTTTGAGATGTGGTATATGCTCCTTTTTTTTTTGTTTAATACATTTCTGGGAGTTCTTGTTCTATATTGGCACCAGGGCCAATTTATTGGGGGTGATTTATTTTTCACCACTATTTGGTATTATCATTGTATGACTTTTGTTTCAAAAACTTGGAAATGTAGCAGAAGGTACAAGAAGGCTCAGTAACTGCCGAGAACCAGCTGACTGTCCTGGAACCCGAATGGGTAGTAGAAGGAACAAGAGCCAATGGCACTACCGAGGACCAGCTGATGGTACTGGGACACGGATACTAAGCAGGAGGTACCTGTACTAGAAAGCACTACCAATGACCAGCAGACGTTGCTGGAACTCGGATACCGAGATGGAGGCACCTAGGCAAAAGGCACTGCCGAGAACCAGCTGACGGTACTGGAACCTGGATGGGTAGCATAAGGTACAAGAGCCAATAGAACTAACGAGGACCAGCTGACTGTGCTGGAACCCGGAGGGGCAGCAGAAGGAACAGAGCCAATGGCAGTACCGAGGACCACCTGACGGTACTGGAACACGGTTACTAAGCAGGAGGTATCTGTGCTAGAAAGCACTACCAAGGACCAGCAGACGTTGCTGGAACTCGGATACCGAGATGGAGGCACCTAGGCCAAAGGCAATGCCGAGAACCAGCTGACGGTACTGGAACCCGGATGGGTAGCATAAGGCTCAAGAGCCAATGGAACTAACGAGGACTAGCTGACGGTACTGGAACCCAGATGGTTGTCAAAAGGTACCCATGAAAACCAAAGTTGCAAGGCAGCGAGCCGGCCGCAGTTACCGAATCCCACAGTCCTACAGGGGGTGCTTGTCCTATTGGCACTACGGAAACAGCCTTTAGTTCCATATCCCGCAACCCACATAGGAAGCACCTGAACTGCAGGCACCATAGAGTCGGCTAACCAGACCGCAACACGACAGGACAACGTATTGGAGGCAAAGTGACGTTTACACTGCCCGGAAACAGCTGGCGTGCTGTAACCTGGCTGGGCAGGAGGGATTACCCGTGCCAAAGACACTTCTGAGCAGCAACTGGCGATGTTGGAGCCCAGGGATGAGAGTAGAAACAGAGTGTAGGCAGAGGCCTAATTGGAACAAGTTTAAAATCTGTACTTGTGTGAGTTATGGACAGAGCAGGAGACATTGCCGGCTACACAGCTGGGGATCAGCTGACATTACTGAACCCCAATTACACAGGAGCATATGTTGACTGTGCAGATGGCATTTCCGAGCAGCAACTGGCAGTGTTGGAGCCCAGGGATGAGAGTAGAAACAGAGTGGAGGCAGAGGCCTAATTGGAACAAGTTTAAAATCTGTACTTGTGTGAGTTATGGACAGAGCAGGAGACATTGCCGGTTACACAGCTGGGGATCAGCTGACATTATTGAACCCCAACAACACAGGAGCATATGTTGACTGTGCAGACAGCACTTCCAAGCAGCAACTGGCAGTGTTGGAGCCCAGGGATGAGAGTAGAAACAGAGTGTAGGCAGAGGCCTAATTGGAACAAGTTTAAAATCTGTACTTGTGTGAGTTATGGACAGAGCAGGAGACAATGCCGGCTACACAGCTGGGGATCAGCTGACATTACTGAACCCCAATTACACAGGAGCATATGTTGACTGTGCAGACGGCAGTTCCGAGCAGCAACTGGCAGTGTTGGAGCCCAGGGATGAGAGTAGAAACAGAGTGGAGGCAGAGGCCTAATTGGAACAAGTTTAAAATCTGTACTTGTATGAGTTATGGACAGAGCAGGAGACATTGCTGGCTACACAGCTGGGGATCAGCTGACATTACTGAACCCCAACAACACAGGAGCATATGTTGACTGTGCAGATGGGACTTCCGAGCAGCAACTGGCAGTGTAGGAGCCCAGGGATGAGAGTAGAAACAGAGTGGAGGCAGAGGCCTAATTGGAACAAGTTTAAAATCTGTACTTGTGTGAGTTATGGACAGAGCAGGAGACATTGCCGGCTACACAGCTGGGGATCAGCTGACATTACTGTACCCCAATAATACAGGAGCATATGTTGACTGTGCAGACGGCACTTCCGAGCAGCAACTGGCAGTGTTGGAGCCCAGGGATGAGAGTAGAAACAGAGTGGAGGCAGAGGCCTAATTGGAACAAGGTTAAAATCTGTACTTGTGTGAGTTATGGACAGAGCAAGAGACATTGCCGGTTACACAGCTGGGGATCAGTTGACATTACTGAACCCCAATAACACAGGAGCATATGTTGACTGTGCAGACGGCACTTCCAAGCAGCAACTGGCAGTGTTGGAGCCCAGGGATGAGAGTAGAAACAGAGTGGAGGCAGAGGCCTAATTGGAACAAGTTTAAAATCTGTACTTGTGTGAGTTATGGACAGAGCAGGAGTAGTGTTGAGCGATACGATACTGCAAATATCGGGTATCGGCCGATATTAGCTGTATCGGGCTTTCGATTCCGAGTACCGATATTTTCGTCATATCGGATACCGGAATCGGGATTGTCACTGTCACTGTTTGTGTCCGTCGGTCGGGTCTGTCACTGTCAGTGTCCGTCGGTCGGGTCTGTCAGGAGTCAGCGGCACTTACCTGGCAGAAGATCTCCGGCGGTCACGGCCTGGACTGCTTCATGGCCGCCATCATCTTTCCCCGGCGGTCACATGCAGTTTCACGCGATAACTGCAGTGACTGCTGGGTAATCCCGGCCGTAAAGCAGTCAGTCCGATGACGTCACCGCCGGGGAAGCAGGTAATCAGCTGTGCTGCGTCGCGATGACAGGCTCTGCCTGTCATTGCGATGTAGCAGAGCTGGATCGTCGTGGGACAGTCGTTACTATGGACTGCGTCGGACAGGTGGTATACTGTTGGTTTGTTTTTTTTCTTTTTTTACAGGAGATCGATGGCGTCGCAGGAATGAGAGTACAATAAAAGAAATGAAAACTGTGTTGTCTCTTTTATTTCATTAAAATACTTTTTTCTTGCTTTGTCTTTTTTTTATGCATTTAATAACTTTGGGATTAATAATGGATCGGTGTCTTATTGACGCCTCTCCATTATTAACCGGGCTTATTGTCACCGTGCAATCAACGGTGACATTAACCCCTTATTACCCCACTTGCCACCGCTACAGGGCAGTGGGAAGAGCCGGGTAAAGTGCCACAATTGGCACATCTTTTGATGCGCCAAATGTGGGGCTGCTGTAGCCTGGTATTATCAGGCTGTTGAGGGCCAAAATCCATGGGCCTTGACAGTCTTTTAATACCAGGCCGCAGCAGTCTGCATTTTACTTGGCTGGTTAACAAAAATAGGGGGACCCCTACGCCGTTTTTTTTTCGAGGGGATCCCCTATTTTTGTTAACCAGCCAAGCTAAGCAGACTGCTGTGGCCTGGTATTATCAGGCTTGCAAGGTCCATGGATATTGGATCCTTACCAGCCTTAAAAAACCAGGCCTCAGCGGTCTGCTTCATCTGGCTGGTTAACAAAAATAGGGGGGACCCCACGCCAATTTTTTTCGAGGGGATCCCCTATTTTTGTTAATCAGCCAAGATATGCAGACTGCTGTGGCCTGGTATTATCAAGCTGGCAAGGTCCATGGATCTTGGCTCCTTAACAGCCTGAAAATCCAGGCCACAGCGGTCTGCTTCATCTGGCTGGTTAACAAAAATAGGGGGGACCCACGCCATTTTTTATTCAAAGGGAACCCCTATTTTTGTTAATCAGTTCCCTCTGACGTCACTGATTGTGTCCCTGGCTGACCTGAAGTGAAAGTGGAAAGCAATCAATTAAGCTTTCCACTTCCTCTCCTGTCAGCCAGGAGAGGAACTTATTCATTTGGGGGTTTACTGTGAGGCTGCAGCATTAGCTGCGGTCCCTGCAGTAAACATTAACCCTTTCTGAAGGATTACACCGTGGGACCTGACTGTGCATGGGATAGGTAAGAATAATTTTGCTTTTTTATTTTATTTTTATTACAGGAAATGGTTTTTGCAGTCAAATAAAAGATGGTCAAAAACATGTGTCTTTATTTCATTAAAATGATTTTTAATTAAAGTGTGTGTGTGTTTTATTTTTATTTCATGCAATAGGATTAATAATTGATAGTTGTCTAATTGACAGCTCTCAATTATTAACCTGGCTTAAGGTCACCTTTCAATTGCAATGTGGCTTTAACCCCATATTAACCCATTCGCCACCGCTACAGGGCAATGGGAATAGACGGGCAAAGTGCCAGAAAGGGCGAATCTAATTATAGATTTGTCTTTTCTGGGGTGTCTGGGGCAGATGTTAGTAGCCAGGGGGGGCCAAAAATAATGGTCCCTCTCTGGGCTATTATTATCTGCCCCCATTCGCTGGCTTTGTCTGTCTGGTTGCGAAAATAGGGCGGGAGCCCACGCATTTTTTTTAAACAATTTTACACCTCATTATATATATTATATATATATATATATATATATATACATGTCATTGAATTTGTGACACATATATATATGTTTATATTTATAGTTCATACACTTCTACATAGTATAATAGCCGCTAATTCAATTGCAGGCTTTTGTGAAAATGCAGAACCCGACATGAAATGACACTTGGTGTACATAGGGTTAACCATGTCTTTTCATGTCCTTTGCTATCTGATTTGCACAATTACATCAGTCTATGTGTGCAAAATTTCACACCTGTAGGGGTTAATTAAAGGTGTAAATTCGTAGCAAAAAAGTCCGTTTTTTTTACAACGAATTTACACCTTTAATTAACCCCTACAGGTGTGAAATTTTGCACACATAGACTGATGTAATTGTTTGTGCAAATCAGATAGCAAAGGACATGAAAAGACATGGTTAACCCTATGTACACCAAGTGTCATTTCATGTCGGGTGCTTCTGTCTTTTCACAGAAGCCGGCTTTACCCGGCAATTGAATCAGAGGATATTTTACTATGTAGAAGTGTATAAACTATACATATATGTATATATATACATGTCACAATGACATGTATATATATATATATATATGTATTCTATGTGTGTATATTTAGTGTTTACAAGGAAATAAAGGTTTTTTTTAGTTGCGATATTTTGTTCCCATAGACTTACATGGGACTTCCGGTATCGGAATCAGACATCGCCGATATTTAGTGATATCGGCGATACCATTCCGATCCGATATTTTTAGATATCGAGCAGTATCGCTCAACACTAAGCAGGAGACATTGCCGGCTACACAGCTGGGGATCAGCTGACATTACTGAACACCAATAACACAGGAGCATATGTTGACTGTGCAGACGGCACTTCCGAGCAGCAACTGGCAGTGTTGGAGCCCAGGGATGAGAGTAGAAACAGAGTGGAGGCAGAGGCCTAATTGGAACAAGTTTAAAATCTGTACTTGTGTGAGTTATGGACAGAGCAGGAGACATTGCCGGCTACACAGCTGGGGATCAGCTGACATTACTGAACCCCTCCTCTTAACAGTTGTTGTAGAGATGTGTCTGCTGCTAGAACTCTGTGTGGCATTGACCTGGTCCCTAATCTGAGCTGCTGTAAACCTGCGATTTCTGAGGCTGGTGACTCGGATAAATTTATCCTCAGAAGCAGAGGTGACTCTTGGTCTTCCTTTGCTGGGGAGGTCCTCATGTGAGCCAGTTTCTTTGTAGCGCTTCATGGTTTTTGCAACTGCACTTGGGGACACTTTAAAAGTTTTCCCAATTTTTCGGGCTGACTGACCTTCATTTCTTAAAGTAATGAAGGCCACTTGTTTTTCCTAGCTGCTTTTTTCTTGCCATAATACAAATTCTAACAGTCTATTCAGTAGGACTATCAGCTGTGTATCCACCAGACTTCTGCACAACACAACTGATGGTCCCAACCCCATTTATGAGGCCTGAAATCCCACTTATTAAACCTGACAGGGCACACCTATGAAGTGAAAACCATTCCCGGTGACTACCTCTTGAAGCTCATCAAGAGAATGCCAAGAGTTTGCAAAGCAGCCATCACAGCAAAAGGTGGCTACTTTGAAGAACCTAGAATATAAGACATAATTTCAGTTGTTACACACTTTTTTGTTAAGTATATAATTCCACATGTGTTAATTCATAGTTTTGATGCCTTCAGTGTGAATTTACAATTTTCATAGTCATGAAAATACAGAAAAAATCTTTAAATGAGAAGGTGTGTCCAAACTTTTGGTCTATACTACATATATATAATAATATATATATATACATATATATATATATATATATATATATATACACAGTGGGTTCAGAAAGTATTCAGACCCCTTTAAATTTTCACTCTTTGTTTCATTGCAGCCATTTGGTAAATGCAAAAAAGTTCAATTTTTTCTCATTATTGTACACTCTGCACCCCATCTTGACTGATAAAAACCAGAAATGTAGACAATTTTGAAAATTTATTAAAAAAGAAAAACTAAAATATCACATCATGCTCATAAGTATTCAGACCCTTTGCTCAGACACTCATATTTACATCACATGCTGTCCATTTCCTTGTGATCCTCCTTGAGATGGCTGTACACCTTCATTGTAGTCAAATTGTGTTTAATTAAACTGTTAGGACTTGATTTGTAAAGGCACACACCTGTCAGTATAAGACCTCACAGCTCACAGAGCATGTCAGACCAAATGAGAATCATGAGGTCAAAGGAACTGGCCAAGGAGTTCAGCGACAGAATTGTGGCAAGACACACATCTGGCCAAGGTTACAAAAGAATTTCTGCAGTACTCAAGGATCCTAAGAGCACAGTGGCCTCCGTAATCCTTAAATCAAAGAAGTTTGTGACCACCAGAAGTCTTCCTAGACCTGTTCTGTTGAGCCAAATTGAGTAATAGTTGGAGAAGAGTCTTGGTGAGAGAGGTAAAGAAGAACCACAAGATCACTGTGGCTGAGCTTCACAGACACAGTAGGGAGATGGGAGAAAGTTCCACAAAGTCAACTATCACTGCAGCCCACCACCAGTCGGGCCTTTATGGCAGAGTGGCTCAATGGAAGCCTTTTCTCAGTGCCAGACAAATGAAAGTCTGCATAGAGTTTGCTAAAAGAACACATAAACAACTTCCAGACTATGAGAAATAAGATTCTCTGGTCAGATGAGATGAAGATAGAACTTTTTGGTGATAATTCTAAACAGTATGTGTGGAGAAAACCAGGCACTGCTCATCACATACCCAATACAATCCCAACAGCGAAACTGTAATGGGGCCATAGTGGGAATACAAGGGACAAGAAACCTGGGCCCCTGAACTGCCACACAGGCTAAGGGGGTGCCCTGTCTTTTCTTAACTTGGGGGTACAATTGAAGGTAGTGAGGCCCAAGTCACCGACCTGTCCCTATCTCCTGTTTACTCCCAACCCTCTCCCCAGGAGGTGAGACAGGGAATAAAGTGAACTGCAGCAATATAACCAAAAGTAAAAAAAAGACAGACACCTAGGGGTTAAATCAACTAAAAAACAAAAACTTAGCTTTCTCTGCTGCACTGCACAGCAGAGTAAGGCACCAGATCTCAGTATAAAGCTGCAGCACCAGAAAAGCTCCTGACTCCAGCTAGTTAAGTCTCCAAAGAGGAAGTGTATCACCAACCATCAGCTGACGCATCAGGTGACCTTTAAAAGGATGGTGGAGTGGTCACCACCTTCCCCTGACAACTCAGCAGCAATGTAATTACACCAGCGGCCACCGGGGGACAAGACTGACATTAACCCCCAATGGCCTGAAAGGAAGAAAGTTTTAATAAGCAAAGCAAAATCTGCCACAGATCAAAAAATGGATTGTGACAGAAACATGGTGGTGGCAGCATCATGCTATGGGGGTGTTTTTCTGCTGTAGGGACAGGATGGCAAGCAATTGAAGGAAACATTAATGCAACCAAGTACAGAGATATCTTGGATGAAAACCTCTTCCAGAGTGCTCTGGACCTCAGACTTGTTTGAAGGTTCACCTTCCAACAAGACAATGACCCTAAGCACACAGCCAAATAACAAAGGAGTGGCTTCAGAACAACTCTGTGACCATTCTTGACTGGCCCAGCCAAGGCCCTGACCTAACCCAATTGAGCATCTCTGGAGAGTCCTGAAAATGGCTGTCCACCAACGTTCACCATCCAACCTGACTGAACTGGAGAGAATCTGCACAGAAGAATGGCAGAGGAACACCAAATCCAGGTGTAAAAAACTTTTTGCATCATTCCCAAGATGACTCACATCTGTACTAGCTCAAAAGGGTGCTTCTACTCAATACTGAGCAAAGGGTCTGAATACTTATGACCATGTGATATTTAAGTTTTTCTTTTTTAATAAATTTGCAAAATTTTCTACATTTCTGCTTTTTTTCAGTCGAGATGGGGTGCAGAGTGTACATTAATGAGAAAATAGAATGTACTTTTTCATTTACCAAATGGCTGCAATGAAATAAAGAGTGAAAAATTTAAAGGGGTCTGAATACTTTCCGAACCACTGTATATATATATATATCTAGATATATATATATTTATATATATATTGTAGCATGGCTAACGGTCGTATAGTCGATGGGAGGTATGTGTCACAGAGATGGCTTGTCTCTGATGTAATCCGGAGTCTTTTCTTTAGTACACTTGGGTCCAGGTTACGGTAGCTCTGAGAGACGGGAGGGTCGGGCTACCCATATACCTCAGACCTGGGTAGGGGGCATCAACATACCTCTATATGTGTTTGAGGACCTTTGGTGATGTCACGACCACATGACTAGTCATGTGATATGTTCCTGGGTGTGGTTATAGCCATATAATGTAGGCTACTGCTAAACACATGGTCTGTATGTGGGGAGGTGGAAGCCTCCTGTGAGTGTTGAGTCTCCAGGGCCAAGCTTGAAGTACTGGACACTTTTACTTTATTTTTCCTGAGCTAAAGGCTATTTTTTTTCTGTTTTGCTTTGTGGGTTTGTGAAGCAATAAACTCTATGAACTTTTTAAAGGAACGTGCCTCCTGATTGCCTTACTTCGCACCTGAGTGAATACAATCCCTACAGTATACATATATATATATATATATATATATATATATATATATATATAAATATATATATATATATATATATTGTGAGACAGTGAAGGGGTGTGTGCTGGACGGCGTGTATATCTCGCCCAGGTTTCTTAGCTGGGGCGCATAAAATAGGTTGTCAGTGCGGTGTTCATTCCATTCCTATCTGGGACAGGTTTGCAGTGCAACCCGGAGTGAACACAGCTGCTTAATTAGGCAGCCATAAGTACCTGCTTGAGAAGTTCAGAGGGGGCTCTATCTCTCAGTCTGGATCTGACTTCAGACGCCATTGGAGCCTCATGTGAGCTGCACGCTGGTAACTACTGAACATATGTGTTGTTTTGGGCACAGGCTATTAGAGTCTGGACCCGGATAGAAAGGGTAATCTATCTAAGTGTAATTAGTGGCGGGACACGCCTAGGCTTTATGTTTATGATTTTGTTTTAATTTATGTTCTGTTTGCTGTGGACTTTAATAAAACTGGTTGCGGCCAGTTTTTAACAGAACCACTGTCTGTGAATGGTCTCTTTATGCCACTCCGTCTCCCCAAGACGGCGATCCCAGGCTATATCCCCTGAAAAACTTACAATTGGTGGAGAATGCGGGCAGCACAGTGGCTGAAGACTTTGAAAAAAAAAAAAAAAAGGTGTCTGCACCGCAAAACTGAACTTATTGTGGAGAAGACTGTGGAGTGTATATGTCTTGGGTGAAGGCTGTCAGCCAGCCCAAGATGTCCGGCAGTATGGAGGAGCTCGTTAAGCAGCTGGCCCAGAACCAGCAGGCCATGCAGCAGCAACATCAGCAGGCCATGCAGCAACAACAGCAGGCCATGCAGCAACAACACCTAGAGGCCCAGCGGAGCCAGCAGCAACAGCAGGAAACCAACCGGTTGTTACTGGAACAGGTTGCAGCACTAAAAAAAACTCTAGCACCTCGTCCCCGAATGAAGACGCCGGGTTACTGGCATTATCCGCTGTAAAGAAGGCGGTAAAACAGACTCTGCAGAAGATGACGCCTCATGACGATGTGGAGGCATATCTGGCTATATTTGAGAGACTGGCAGAGAAGGAGAATCTGCCACAATCTGAATGGGCTATGGTGGTCGCGCCCTATCTGACTGGGGAACCCCAAAAAGCCTATTTTGACCTCAGCGAGCAGGACAGCAAAAACTATACTAAGTTGAAAGCGGAGATTCTTGCCTGCCTGGGTGTGACGAGGGCAGTCCGTGCCAGGAGAGTCCATAACTGGAGATACAGGTGAGACAAGCCTGCTCGCTCACAAATGTATGACTTGATTTCGTTGGTAAAAAAGTGGTTGGAACCTGACGTCAGCACCCCTGCCCAAATGGTTGAAAAGGTGGTGCTGGACCGGTACATCTGGGCCCTTCCCCCTGAGGTCCAGCTCTGGGTCGGACAGGGAGACCCCAAAGATGCCGATCAACTGGTCAGCCTAATAGAAAGGTATTTCGCCACCAAAGACTATCTACGTGACCAGCCGTCCGAGCGATCATCAGTTCGGAATACCCGGCCTCCGTCATCTCCCGGTAAGAGGGTTCCAGCTGTGGGGCAAGGGGGGCTGTTGATAGTCCGGGTCAGCCCCGAGGGGACATGTATGAGCGGAAGGGTGATACTTACCTACCAGGAGAACCCAGACCTAGGAAGGTCTCCCCGTCTGAACACCCTGACCTGAGACAGTGTTGGAGATGCCGTGAACGGGGTCATATTTCAGCCAATTGTCCACTAGTGGGGGAACCTATGGACTGTGACGCTGGACAGTCTCTCTCGTTCCTCGCCAAGCCCGTGTGCGTGGCCACCCTAGTCGAGGAGACTGGCCCACAGCTGTGTCAGGTCGTGATAAATGGGTGCCCAGTACAGGCCCTACTCGACTCAGGAAGTCGAGTGACTCTGATACATGCTAGTCTGGCTGATGGGAACTTCGTCACAGATAGGTACCTAAGCGTGGTGTGCATACATGGAGACGTCAAAGTCTACCCAGTAACCTCCTCAGACTTCGTCACAAAACTCGGGGAGATCTCATATGAAGTGGGGGTAGTGAAGAACTTAATGCATCCCGCCATATTGGGTCGTGTCTTTCCCCTGTTTTGGGGTCTTTGGGAAAAAAATGTTTCTGCTGGACAGTGTGATGAAGCTCCTACTGATGGTGCGCAGTCCCGAGGGGCGGAACACAAGGCTAGTGGGCCGTTAAACTTATGTGATAATGATGACCATGATGATGATGATGACCATGATAATGATGCTGATGCTGATAGTAATCATGATAATGATATTGATAATGATGATGACTGTAAAAAAAATGATGAATTTCCATTTCAGGTGATGTTGGGGGAGGGGGAGGATGTTTCTCTAGAACAGAATGTCCCTGACCTACCGGTGTCCCGTGGCAATTTTGGGAGTGAGCAATTGCAAGACCCCACTCTTAAACATGCCAGGGAGAATATAACTGTTCTGAATGAGATCCCACAAGAGCCCGGCTCTGATGAAAAATTTCCCCATTTTGCCATGAACAATGACCTGCTGTATAGGGTCACTAAAGTAAAGGGAGAGGCCGTGAGTCAGCTCCTGGTACCTAAGTCATATAGAAGTATGGTGTTAGGTTTGTCCCATAACCACGTGCTGGGTGGGCACCTGGGGATGGACAAAACCCAGGAAAGAATTCTTCAGAGGTTTTACTGGCCCGGGGTTTATCGAGATGTGGAGGATTATTGTAAAACCTGCCCCTCGTGTCAGATAAATGCTCCGGTGTCTCACTTCCGGAGTCCATTAATCTCGCTGCCGGTTATAGAAATACCCTTTGAAAGGGTAGCAATGGACTTGGTCCTATTGTAAAATCAGCCAGGGGACACCAATACATCTTAGTTGTCCTTGATTATGCAACCCGGTACCCCGAGGCGGTCCCTTTAAGAAATATGGCATCTAAAAATATTGCACGGGAACTTTTTCATATGTTTTCCAGGACAGGAATTCCTAAAGAGATCCTCACGGACCAAGGCACACCTTTTATGTCCAAAGTGATGAAGGAACTGTGTAAGTTGCTTAAAATCTCGCACATTCAGACATCTGTGTATCACCCCCAGACGGATGGGTTGGTTGAACGTTTTAATAAAACATTAAAACATATGTTAAAGAAAGCAGTAGAGAAAGATGGGAGGGACTGGGACTACCTGTTACCCTACTTATTGTTTTCAGTCAGAGAGGTTCCCCAGGCCTCTACGGGATTTTCTCCCTTTGAGTTGGTGTATGGTCGGCATCCGCGGGGCTTGCTGGACATAGCCAAGGAGGTTTGGGAAACCGACACAACTCCATACAAGAGTGTTATAGAGCATATTGCCCAGATGCAAGAGAGGATGGCTAAAATTATGCCATTGGTGAAGAATCATCTGCAGAGAGCCCAAGAAGCTCAAAGCAGAGTCTATAATCGGTCAGCAAAAATTAGGTCTTTCAACCCCGGGGATCGAGTCCTAATTCTAATTCCCACGGTGGAAAGTAAGTTTTTGGCCAAGTGGCATGGTCCATACGAGGTCGTACAAAAAGTGAGCGAGGTTACTTACAAAGTACACCAACCCGGGAGACGGAAGCCCTACCAGATATATCATATCAATCTGATCAAGCCCTGGAGGGACAGAGAGGCATTGTTGGCCTCGGGTGAAGTAGATAAAAGGGGTAAAACCATCTCTACCTCCTGTGACCATTGGTGAGACATTGTCCGTGCACCAAAAACAGGAAGTACGGGAGTTTCTGCAGAAAAATCGGCAGAGGTTTTCTGACTTGCCCGGCCGGACTTCTCTCGTAAAACACCATGTCGAGACTGAGCCCGGTACTAAGGTCAAAATAAAACCGTACAGAATTCCAGAAGCCCGCAGAAAGATAGTCTCTACTGAAATCAAACGTATGCTAGACCTCGGGGTCATTGAGGAGGCCCAAAGCGAGTGGTGTAGCCCGATTGTTCTGATCCCAAAACCTAATGGAACCTGGAGGTTCTGTAATGATTTCAGAAAGTTGAACGAAGTGTCAAAGTTTGACGCATACCCGATGCCACGGGTAGATGAGCTAATCGAGAGGTTAGGGGTGCCCGTTATATTACAACCCTCGATCTGACAAAAGGGTACTGGCAGATACCCCTATCTGAGGAGCAAAAGAAAAAACGGCCTTTGCAACCCGGAAGGTTTGTTTCAGTATCTGGTGATGCCATTCGGGTTGCATGGAGCCCCAGCTACCTTTCAGAGGCTTATGGACCAGATCCTACGCCCGCATCAAGCCTATGCAGCTGCCTACCTGGATGATGTGGTAATTTTCAGTTCTGATTGGGAGAGCCACCTCGCTAAGGTACAAGCGTCTTAGACTCGATAGGCGGAGCTGGGCTGAACATAAACCAGAGAAATGTGCAATTGCCTAGAAGAGGCCAAGTACTTGGGCTATGTGATTGGCAGAGGGCTGATCAAGCCACAAATCGATAAAGTAGAAGCAATTCGAAACTGGCCTGTACCCTCACAAAACGACAGGTCAAAGCATTTTTGGGCATCACTGGGTACTATCGCAGATTCGTACCAAATTATGCCTCCATTGCTGCCCCATTGACTGACCTGACAAAAGGGGGAAGTCCAAAATGATAAATTGGAATCCGAGGCAGAAAAAGCATTCTGTCGTTGAAAATGGCTTTGTGTCAAAGACCAGTTCTGGTCAACCCTAATTTCAGGGAAGAGTTTCTTGTTCAAACTGATGCCTCTAATGTGGGGGTTAGGGGCGGTGTTATCACAGGTCGTGAAGGGTGAAGAACACCCAGTCCTGTATCTAAGTCGAAAAATGACACCGGCTGAACAAATTATGCCATTGTGGAGCGAGAGTGCCTCGCAATCAAATGGGGGCTGGACTCCTACGGTATTACCTCTTGGTAGAGATTTAAATGC
>JARQOD010000005.1:71531398-71663642 GCA_033576555.1 Oophaga sylvatica
CCTCTGATTTATTTACTGCATCACCTACCCTGCACTACAACCGTTACCATCTTCAAATAAGCTTATAACTGCCCTGGGGCCTAGCTCTAGCCGTGGAAAGCTGTAACATCGTATATACACAGACATATAGTTGTACACCCCCCAACATATTAAAAAATTAGACCCTGTAGAGCTTATTGGACATCTTTTTATGATTACCGTATATACTCGTGTATAAGCCGACCCGTGCATAAGCCGACCCCCTAATTTTGCCACAAAAAACTGGGAAAACTTATTGACTCGTGTATAAGCCGGGTGTATAAACTGCCGTCCTGCTCTGTGCTGCCCCCGTCTTGCTCCTTGCTCCCCCATCCAGCTCTGTGCTCCCCCATTCTCCTATGTACTCCCCCCCTCCTGCTCCATCCTCCGCTGTGCTCCCCCATTCCTTCTCCGTCCTCCTGTGCCCCCGTCCTGCTCCGTGCTCCTCTGTGCCCTCCATCCTCTCCCCCCGTCCTGCTCCGTGCTCCTCTGTGCCCTCCCCCCCGTCCTGCTCCGTGCTCATTGTCCTCCTCCATGCTTCCCCCGTCCTCCGTTCTCCCCCCGTCCTGCTCTGTGCTCATTGTCCTCCTCCATGCTTCCCCCGTCCTCCGTTCTCCCCCCCGTCCTGCTCCGTGCTCATTGTCCTCCTCCATGCTTCCCCCATCCACAGTTCTCCCCCCCAGTCCTGCTCCGTGCTCCTTGTCCTCTCCTCCATGCTCCCCCCATCCTCCTCCATCATACTCACTCCTCCCCGTGCCATAGCTGAACGTTCCTGCAATCCTGCGTTCTCCCCGGCTTCCTGCAGCTCTCCTGTGCTGAGCGGTGACGTAATACTGCTCATTAAGGCCATGAATATGGACGCCACGCCTATGGGAGTGGCGTCGTGTCCATATTACATGACCTTAATGAGCGGTATACGTCACCGCTCAGCACAGGAGAGCTGCAGGAAGCCGGGGAGAACGCAGGATTGCAGGGACGTTCAGCGATGGCACGGGGAGGGGTGAGTATGATGTCCCAGCCACCGGCTCCTGCCGCGGCACCCCCTCCCCCGCTGGTTTCTGCCTAATGACTCGTGTATAAGCCGAGGGGCATTTTCAGCACGAAAAAAGGTGCTGAAAATCTCGGCTTATACACGAGTATATACGGTAAATTAGTAAATTAAAAAAACTACGTGGGGTCACCCCAGTTTTTCACAACTAGTATAGGTAAACAGACAGCTGAGAGCTGATATTATTAGGCTGGGAAGGTCCATGGTTATTGGGCCCTTCCCAGCTTGATAATATCAGCTCTCAGCTATCTGCTTTAGCTTTCCTGGTTAAAAAAAATGGGGATATCCCACTTTGGTACATATTTATTTATTCATAACAAGCTGTCCAATAAGCTCCACAGAGTGCAATTTCACAATATGTTGGGGGGTTGTGCAATTATTTATCTGTTGGTCTGTCTATGTGTCTATCTTTCTATTTATATCTATCATCTGCATTTATTATCTGTGTAGAATTTATTGCTGTCCTAAAATGCTAGAAAAACGCATGCCATATTCTAGGTTCTTCAAAGTAGCCACCTTTTGCTTTGATGACTGCTCTGCACACTCTTGGCATTCTCTTGATGAGCTTCAAGAGGTAGTCACCACAAATGGTTTTCACTTCCCAGGTGTGCCCTGTCAGAATTAATAAGTGGGATTTCTAGCATTATAAATGGGGTTGGGAACATCAGTTGTGTTGTGCAGAAGTCTGGTGGATACACAGCTGATAGTCCTACTGAATAGACTGTTAAAATTTGTATAATGGCAAGAAAAAAGCAGCTAAGTAAAGAAAAACGAGTGACCATTATTACTTTAAGAAATGAAGGTCAGTCAGTCCGAAAAATTGGGAAAACTTTGAAAGTGTCCCCAAATGCAGTTGCAAAAACCATCAAGCGCTACAAAGAAACTGGCTCACATGAGGACCGCCCCAGGAAAGGAAGACCAAGAGTCACCTCTGCTTCTGAGGATAAGTTTATCAGAGTCACCAGCCTCAGAAATCACAGGTTTATAGCAGCTCAGATTAGAGACAAGGTCAATGCCACACAGAGTTCTAGCAGCAGGCACACCTCTACAACAACTGTTAAGAGGAGACTTTGTGCAGCAGGCCTTCATGGTAAAATAACTGCTAGGAAACCACTGCTAAGGACAGTCAACAAGCAGAAGAGACTTGTTTGGGCTAAAGAACACAAGGAATGGACATTAGACCAGTGGAAATCTGTGCTTTGGTCTGATGAGTCCAAATTTGAGATCTTTGGTTCCAACCACCGTGTCTTTGTGCGATGCAGATGGACTCTACATGCATGCCTGGTTCCCACCGTGAAGCATGGAGGAGGAGGTGTGATGGTGTGGGGGTGCTTTGCTGGCGACACTGTTGGGGATTTATTCAAATTTGAAGGCATACTGAACCAGCATGGCTACCAAAGCATCTTGCAGCGGCATGCTATTCCATCCGGTTTGCGTTTAGTTGGACCATCATTTATTTTTCAATAGGACATTGACCCCAAACACACCTTCAGGCTGTGTAAGGGCTATATGACCAAGAAGGAGAGTGATGGGGTGCTATGCCAGATGACCTGGCCTCCACAGTCACCAGACCTGAACCCAATCAAGAGGGTTGGGGTGAGCTGGACCGCAGATTGAAGGCAAAAGGTCCAACAAGTGCTAAGCATCTCTGGGAACTCCTTCAAGATTATTGGAAGACCATTTCCGGTGGCTCCCTCTTGAAGCTCATCAAGAGAATGCCAAGAGTGTGCAAAGCAGTCATCAAAGCAAAAGGTGGCTACTTTGAAGAACTTAGAATATAAGACATATTTTCAGTTGTTTCACACTTTTTTGTTAAGTATATAATTCCACATGTGTTAATTCATAGTTTTGAAGCCTTCAGTGTGAATGTACAATTTTCATAGTCATGAAAATATAAAAAAATCTTTAAATGAGAAGGTGTGTCCAAACTTTTGGTCTGTACTGTATACATATCGCTGAGATAAATTGAGCTCTGTTATACCTGACAAGTTCAACATTTGCTGCTCACATAGACATATCTTCAGTATTCAATATGTAATCTTTTTTTTTCCTGGTAAAACCATTTTGACTTTATTTCAAAAGATTCATCGAACTGCAAATATGTCATTTTTTTTGAGTCATGAGCATTTGAAAAGCAGAAATGTCATCAGCCGATTAAAAGACACATACGTAAACATGTACAATGTCACACACTATAGCAAAATGTCACACACTCCCTTCCCAGGAGGACTGGTGTTGATGTTGAGATTAATTTTTAAAGATGGGTTCTTGCAGACGGCTGCCCATCTGTCTCTGACTATTTGCCACCACAGAAGAGATACATTATTTTGATGGATATGTGTAATTGTTTTGAGGGCTGCAGGTGAGAAACAAGAAGAGACACTTTGTGGCAATATAATGCAAGCATCATTGAGCAGAGCAAAGGCAAAGGAGAAATGTGGGGAGATTGTGTATGTGGAGACCCAATAGGAACCAAAGAGGGAATAGTTTCACTTTGTCACACAAATGAAACTAGTAAGTTATCCATGTGCAAATGAATATACTGGTAAACAGGGGAAAATACAATTTTATTCAAAATATATATGACATGAATAGCTATGGGCAAATCAACAATGAAATCAGTGGACAAAATTTACAAATACGGGAAAATTTCACTGTCAATGAAGACACAGCTAGCTCATAGTTTAGTCTTTTCTGCTGTAACATACACACGTGGTCAACATTGTTGGTAACCCTCGTTTAATGACACAAAAACTCACAATGGTCAAAGAAATAAATTGAATCTGACCAAAATAATAATAAATCAAAAATCTATGAAAATGAACAAATGAAAGTCAGACATAGCTTTTCAACCATGCTTCCAAAGAATTAAAAAAAATAAATCTCATGAAAGAGGTCTGGACAGAAAAGATGGTACCCCTGAAAATAATGTGACAAAAGGGACATGTTAAATCAAGGTGTGTACACTAATTAGCATCACAGGTGTCTACAATCTTGGAATCAGTGAGTGGGCCTGTATAGAGGGCTACAGATACTCACTGTGCTGTTTGGTGACATGGTGTGCATCACACTCAACAAGGACCAGAGGAAGCGAAGGAAAGAGTTGTCTTAGGACATTAGAAAGAAAATTATAGACAAACATGTTAAAGTTAAAAGTTATGAGACCATCTTCAAGCAGCACGATGTTCCTGTGACTACAGTTGCACATATTATTCAGAAATTTAAGCTCCATGGAACTGTAGCCAACCTCCCTGGACATGGCTGAAGGAGGAAAATTGGTGACAAATTAAAGAGACGGATAATACAAATGGTAACAAAAGAGCCCTGGAATACTTCTAAACAGATTAAACGTGAACTTCAACCTCAAGGAATATCAGTGTCAGATCGCACCATTCGTTGTTGTATGTGCCAAAGTGGACTTCATGGGAGACAACCAAGGAGGAAACCAATTGTTGAAAAAAAATCATAAAAAAGCCAGACTGGAATTTGCAAAACAACATGTTAACAAGCCACAAAGATTCTGGGAGAATGTCCTATTGACAGATGAGACAAAAATGGAACTTTTTGGCAATGCACATCAGTTCTATGTTCGCAAATGGAAAAATAAAGCATATTGCAACGTCAGTCCGCTGCGAGTCTGAGCTGCAGGTAAGACTGCACCCCGAGAAACCCCGAGACCCTTTACCCCCATGCAGGGATCTTGATTTACAGTGGAGCCCAAGGGGTATCTGCCTGTGAGAGCAGCGGATCGGAGCTGGAAGGTCGCCAGGAAGGGAATAATAAACGGGACCGAAAGCGTAGTCAGGAGTCAAAGTCAAAACCGGGAGGGCAGCAAAGGAACAAAATTGGCAGGCTGTAGAAGCGTCAAAAATCCAGGCTAAGGTTAGGGTCAGAACCGGGCGAGCAGCAAAGGTATAAAATCGGCAGGCTGTAGAAGGGTCAAAAATCCAAGCTAAGGTCAGAGTCAAAATAGCAATAAACACTAGTTCACTGGGGAAACCAAGACTATATCTGGCCGCCTGCAGGACAGGCTCCAAAGTATTTGAAGGACACGGCTACCTCTCACAGGCTCACAGCCTGATGACCTCATCCTGACCACCCCCAGAACCAGGCCAGATGGCAATGCACAACTGGCAACCAACCACTTCATCTCTGACAGAAGAGCGAAGCCTGCGCCCACCAGATGCCTGCGCAGGGACCCTTCTCTGTCACCAACATTGCCCACAAGAGAAACACGGCGATGCTCAGCGACAGAGGTCAGCATCAAAGGAGCGGGATCATATGAGGATATAGCCCTCCTATCCCCGGCACCACCAGCCGAAAGAGTCCATCACCTCCCAGCGGCCAAACCAGGAACACCAGCCACTGAGTCCAACGGCGACGTGACAGTATCCCCCTCTAAGAGGGGCCTCTGGACCTTCAAAACCCGGTTTGTTGGGATGAAGGAGATGAAACTTCCTAATCAAACCCTTGGCATGGATGTTACTGGCAGGCACCCAGGATCATTCCTCCAGACAGTAGCCCCTCCAATGCACCAAATACTGCACGGATCCTCTCACTAAGCGGGAATCAAGGATCCTTTGGACTTCGTATTCCAAAGCACCCCCGACCAAAACCGGAGGAGGAGGGGACTGGACAGGACGAATCGGAAAGCATTACAATTTGGGAAGGGACTTATGGAAAAGATTGATTGAGGGAGCTTCAGACGAAAGGCTACTGGATAAATTACCTCAATAATTTCATACGGACCAATAAACCTGGGACCTAGTTTGGCAGACGGCACTTTGAGCTTAGTATACAGTACCTTGTAGAAAGCCAAACTTTGTCCCCAACTCCCAGGTTCGGGCCCTTGGAGCGCCGTCTTTAGCAGAAGAAGCCTGTCTAGTCTGAGCTCCTTTCAAGTTAACGTTGACTTCCAACCTTATAGTTTTTAACTGATCTACGGACCTTTCTGCCCCAGGGACATCTGACATCCTAGAAGAAAACAAACCAAAGTGCGGGTGCAGCCCATGATTACAGCAGAAAGGGTAGTCTTGATGGACTCCTGGTACTGATTATTCATGGCAAACTCTGCTAGCGGCAGATGCTCCAAGACATAACAACGTAGATATTGCTTAAGAGCTTGGTTGGTGCGCTTGGTTTGACCATTGGTTTCAGGGTGATAGGCAGAGGAAAAGGACAATTCAATTCCAATCCGTTTACAGAATGCCCTCCAAAATTTTTAAACTAACTGAGCGCCCCTGTCGGACACAATATTCACAGGAACACCATGCAGTCGTACAACATGAGTAATAGTTTACTCAGGGTCTCGGAATTAGGTAATCCAGACAGAGGAACAAAATGACACTGCTTGCTGAATCTATCCACCACTACCCAGATACACATCTTCCCTTCTTAGAGCGGTAGCTCAGTAATAAAGTCCATGGAGATATGAGTCCAAGGACCCTCAGGGTAGGCAAGGACTGGAGCCACCCGGGAGGGCGATTATGGGGAGACTTAGCGCGAGCACAGGTTTCACAAGCCAGTACATAGTCCTTACAGTCCTTTACTATAGCTGGCCACCAAAAATTCCTGGTTACACGTCTGATGGTGCTATTGATACCTGGATGCCCTGCAAGGACGGAATCATGTGATTCCTTCAGAACTAGAAGACAGAATGTGGCCGGGACAAATAGTTTTTGGGGAGGAGTAGTGTCAGGGGCTTGTTCTGGGGATCTACGGATCTCTTCCAGAAGATCCAAAGACACAGCCGATATAACAATCCCATTGGCTAATACGATAAGATACGATACGATACACTTTATTGATCCCGAGGGAAATTAAACAGTATTACAACAGCATTACAAACAAAACATTACAAACAGCACTACATAGATCTTTCTCATGACTAGCCACAATACGTAACAAACAAAGGTACACAAATATTGGAGTATGGTTCAGAGTCCTCGACCTGTGAGGGGTAAAAACTTCGAGAAAGGGCATCAGCCCTTACATTTTTAGTACCCTGTCGGAAAGTGATAACAAAATCAAACCTAGAGAAGAACAAGGCCCACCTTGTCGCTGCAGTGCCTTTAGAGACTTGGGCTGTACCCATTCCTTAATGGATTGGATTTTAGAAGGATCCATGTGAAACCCTTTAGCTGACAAAATATACCCCAGAAACTGTATCTCCTCGGTCATGAAGACACATTTCTCTAGTTTGGCGAATAAAGAATGCTCTCTAAGTTTCTGGCGGACAGAACAGACATGTTGGACGTGCATCATAAGGTCAGAAGAATAAATCAGGATGTCGTCCAAATAAACGACCACATATACACCACTGATGTCTCTGAAAATATCGTTCACAAAATTCTGAAACACTGCAGGTGCATTACTGAGCCCGAACGGCATTACGAGATACTCAAAGTGGCCGAGGAGTGTGTTAAACACGGTTTTCCATTCATCTTCCTTTCTTATACGGACAAAGTTATATGCTCCTCGGAGGTCAAGTTTAGTAAACCAACAGGCTCCCTACAGCTGATTATAAAGATCAGGGATGAGTGGAAGCGGATACTGGTTTTTCACTGTGATTGCGTTTAACTCACTGTAATCAATGCAAGGTCTGAGACCTCCATCTTTTTATTCCACAAAAAAGAACCAGGCCCCAACTGGTGAGGTGGATGGTCTAATAAACCCTTTTCGCAAACTGGTCAGGTATGTTCACATAGGTCAGGGACTCACCAGACTTGAGACCACCTTGACGATGGTTGGTGGGCTTTTAATATTTGGCCAAATGTTATACTAAGCGTCTCAAATTTTTCCTTATACTCCAAAGCCATATTGCTATTCAAAATTTCATGTATTCCATATTGTCATGCTTTAGTATGTTAGAGTGCAATCCTTTCTCGTAAGTTTTACATGGGGTTAGCACCCCTTGCTTTGCACCTAATTCACATTAGTCTGGATGTGCCAGTCAGGTTTTTTTGTCTTTTGAATGTTAGCTTAATGACCGAGTACTCCGCCCCCAACAGGTGGTGATTTTAATTACAGCAGGTCTCTACTTACCCACATATGTAGGCATTACTAACAGAGGTGTCCACATTCACCCAGAAATTCAGATATCAGCCTAATAGAGGTATATTCACATAGGTCAGAGACTTACCAGACTTGAGACCACCTTGACGATGGTTGGTGGGCTTTTAATATGTGGCCAAATGTTATACTAAGCGTCTCAAATTTTTCCTTATACTCCAAAGCCATATTGCTATTCAAAATTTCATGTATTCCATATTGTCATGCTTTAGTATGTTAGAGTGCAACCTTTTCTCGTAAGTTTTACATGGGGGTAGCACCCCTTGGTTTGCACCTAATTCACATTAGTCTGAATGTGCCAGTCAGGTTTTTTTGTTTTTTGTCTTTCAACAGGATATTGACCCAAAACACACAGCTAAAAACACTAAAGAATGGCTAAGAGGAAAACATTGGACTATTCTGAAGTGGCATTCTATGAGCCCTGATCTAAATCCTATTGAGCATCTTTAGAAAGAGCTGAACATGCCCTCTGGAAAAGACAATCTTCAAACATGAGACAACTGGAGCAGTTTGCTCTTGAGGAGTGGGCCAAAATACCTGTAGAGAGGTGCAGAAGTCTCATTGACAGTTACAGGAATCGTTTGATTGCAGTGATTGCCTCAAAAGGTTGTGCGACAAAATATTAAGTTAAGGGTACCATCATTTCTGTCCAGGTCTCTTTCATGAGTTTTTTTTTTTTAATTCTGTGGAAGCATGGTTGAAAAGCAATGTCTGAGTGTCATTTGTTCATTTTCATAGATTTTTGATTTATTATAACTTTTGTCAGAATCAGGTTATTTCTGTGACCATTGTGGGTTTTTCTATCAATAAACGAGGGCTACCAACAAATTTGACCACATGAGTATAGCTGGGAAACCTGGACGATAAAGAAACAAGACAGAAGAAGATTTGATGCCTCTGAAATGTGGTGCTAAAGAAGGATGTTATCAATACCATAGATGACAAGAAGAGCAAACAAATTAATTTTGGAAAAAATCAAGTCAGAAATGTCATTTGAAGCAAGAATCACCAATCTATGATTTGCCTATTTTGGATACAACATACAAAGATAGCAATCATTGGAGAAGGACATCATGGTTGAAAGAATAAAAGGAACAAGGCAAAGAGAAAGACCAGCATACCGATGGCATGATATTATAAAGATTTAGATGGAGAAGACCCTGGTGGACCTTTCTAGAGTTGCATAAGTTCAATCTTCGTACATATCGTTCATCCATCAAGTCACCATGGCTTGGGATCAAGCCGAAATCCAATATAAAAAATGAAGAAAAAAACTCAACACAAAGAGGACCTGTGGACAAGCATTTTCATTTCTGGGTCAATGACAGATTGACTATTAGATGCTACCAAGACTAGAGTTGAGCGATACTTTCCGATATCCAAAAGTATCGGAATCGGAATGGTATCGCCGATACCCAAAAAATATCGGCGATACCCGATACCGATACCGGAAATCCAATGTAAGTCTATGGGAACAAAATATCGGAATTAAAAAAAAAACATTCTTGCCTTGTTGGTTAATTGTACATGAAGGAAAACAACAAAGAGTAATGTAGAATGTATTGGGGAAGGTTGAGGAGACATTAAAGGCATAGATGTTTAACCCAATCAAATGGAATAGCATAAATATTTTTTTTTTAAAGATGTTCGGATTGACGAAGAAATTGACAATGTTGTTAACGTTTTTTCTATTTTGGCAAATATGTATATTTCAAAACTTCCATGCTCTTCACCTTTTTAACTTTTGACACACTTTCTCCTTCATAATCTTCAGCAGCATCATCTTTTTCATCAAATTATTCTTCATCTTCACCTTCTTTATCTTCTTCTTAAACTTCTTGCTATTCATCTTTTTGTTAACATTACTCATATTCTTCTTATTAAACTATTATTCTTATTCATATTGTACTTCATCTTCTTCATCATATTCTTATTTGTGACAGAGAATCCTGTACTTGTAATCTGTCAAAGTATGAATTTTTCATCCTTCCGTTCTTGCTGTCACAAAAGATTTAAATTACAACAGTATTTGTCCGTGTTCAGTTTAGCCTGCAGCAGCAGGCATTTTCCAGGGGCACCACGAGGAGGAACGGACTCACCCCCATACACTGCTTAGTCTTCTTCTGCTTATAATTTAGAGCATATATTTTGCTCTTCATTTTGGTCTTATACTTCATGTTCTTCTGCTTTTTGATCTTCTGCTTATTGTTCTTAAGTCTCTTGTTCTGTATCTTGTAGTTTGTCTTAACCTTCTTAGTCCTGTTTGGTAATCTTTTATTTCTTCTTTGTGATGGTGTTTAGGCTGGTTGGCTTGATGCTCGTCGTCCTTGTGGTCGTCATCTTCTTCGGGGTGGTCATCAGGGTCGTCGTCTTCATTGTTGGAGATCCAGAGTGATTACCCAAAAAAGCATTGAAAAAATCTTCAATTTGTAAATGTAGCAGAAGGTACAAGAGCCAATGCAAGTAACGAGGACCAGCTGACTGTGCTGGAACCCGGAGGGGCAGCAGAAGGAAAAGAGCCAATGGCACAACCGAGGACCAGCTGACGTTACTGGGACACGGTTACTAAGCAGGAGGTACCTGTGCTCCAAAGCACTACCAAGGACCAGCAGACGTTGCTGGAACTCGGATACCGAGATGGAGGCACCGAGGCCAAAGGCACTGCGGAGAACCAGCTGACGGTACTGGAACCCGGACGGGTAGCAGAAGGTACAAGAGCCAATGCAAGTAACGAGGACCAGCTGACTGTGCTGGAACCCGGAGGGGCAGCAGAAGGAAAAGAGCCAATGGCGCAACTGAGGACCAGCTGACGTTACTGGGACACGGTTACTAAGCAGGAGATACCTGTGCTCCAAAGCACTACCAAGGACCAGCAGACGTTGCTGGAACTCGGATACCGAGATGGAGGCACCTAGGCCAAAGGCACTGCGGAGAACCAGCTGACGGTACTGGAACCCGGACGGGTAGCAGAAGGTACCCATGGAAATTTAAGTTGACAGGCCGCGAGCCGGCCGCAGTTACCGAATCCCACAGTACTACAGTGGTGATTGTCCTATTGTCACAACGGAAAAAGCCTTTATTTGCATATCCCGCAGCACACATAGGAAGCACCTAAACTCCAAGCACCATAGAGTCGGCTAACCCGACCGCAACACGACAGGACAACTTTTTGGAGGCTAAGTGACGTTTACACTGACAGGAAACAGATGGCGTGCTGTAACCAGTCTGGGCAGGAGTGAGTACCCGTGCCAATGACACTTCCGAGCAACAACTGGCGGTGTTGAAGCCCAGGGATGAGAATCCAACAGGGTGGAGGCAGCATGACTTTTTGCCGTTCACACAGCAGGGGAACAGCTGACATTACTGAACCCCAGTAACACAGGAGCAAGTGTTGACTGTGCTAACAGCACTTCCGAGCAACAACTGGCGGTGTTGGAGCCCAGGGATGAGAAGAGAACATGGTGGAGGCAGCAGGACTTTTTGCCGTTCACACAGCAGGGGAACAGCTGACATTACTGAACCCCAGTAACACAGGAGCAAGTGTTGACTGTGCTAACAGCACTTCCGAGCAACAACTGGCGGTGTTGGAGCCCAGGGATGAGAAGAAACATGGTGGAGGCAGCAGGACTTTTTGCCGTTCACACAGCAGGGGAACAGCTGACATTACTGAACCCCAGTAACACAGGAGCAAGTGTTGACTGTGCTAACAGCACTTCCGAGCAACAACTGGCGGTGTTGGAGCCCAGGGATGAGAAGAGAACATGGTGGAGGCAGCAGGACTTTTTGCCGTACACACAGCAGGGGAACAGCTGACATTACTGAACCCCAGTAACACAGGAGCAAGTGTTGACTGTGCTAACAGCACTTCCGAGCAACAACTGGCGGTGTTGGAGCCCAGGGATGAGAAGAGAACATGGTGGAGGCAGCAGGACTTTTTGCCGTTCACACAGCAGGGGAACAGCCGACATTACTGAACCCCAGTAACACAGGAGCAAGTGTTGACTGTGCTAACAGCACTTCTGAGCAACAACTGGCGGTGTTGTAGCCCAGGGATGAGAAGAGAACATGGTGGAGGCAGCAGGACTTTTTTCCGTTCACACAGCAGGGGAACAGCTGACATTACTGAACCCCAGTAACACAGGAGCAAGTGTTGACTGTGCTAACAGCACTTCCGAGCAACAACTGGCGGTGTTGTAGCCCAGGGATGAGAAGAGAACATGGTGGAGGCAGCAGGACTTTTTGCCGTTCACACAGCAGGGGAACAGCTGACATTACTGAACCCAGTAACACAGGAGCAAGTGTTGACTGTGCTAACAGCACTTCCGAGCAACAACTGGCGGTGTTGTAGCCCAGGGATGAGAAGAGAACATGGTGGAGGCAGCAGGACTTTTTGCCGTTCACACAGCAGGGAACAGCTGACATTACTGAACCCCAGTAACACAGGAGCAAGTGTTGACTGTGCTAACAGCACTTCCGAGCAACAACTGGCGGTGTTGTAGCCAGGGATGAGAAGAGAACATGGTGGAGGCAGCAGGACTTTTTGCCGTTCACACAGCAGGGGAACAGCTGACATTACTGAACCCCAGTAACACAGGAGCAAGTGTTGACTGTGCTAACAGCACTTCCGAGCAACAACTGGCGGTGTTGTAGCCCAGGGATGAAGAGAACATGGTGGAGGCAGCAGGACTTTTTGCCGTTCACACAGCAGGGGAACAGCTGACATTACTGAACCCCAGTAACACAGGAGCAAGTGTTGACTGTGCTAACAGCACTTCCGAGCAACAACTGGCGGTGTTGTAGCCAGGGATGAGAAGAGAACATGGTGGAGGCAGCAGGACTTTTTGCCGTTCACACAGCAGGGGAACAGCTGACATTACTGAACCCAGTAACACAGGAGCAAGTGTTGACTGTGCTAACAGCACTTCCGAGCAACAACTGGCGGTGTTGTAGCCCAGGGATGAGAAGAGAACATGGTGGAGGCAGCAGGACTTTTTGCCGTACACACAGCAGGGGAACAGCTGACATTACTGAACCCAGTAACACAGGAGCAAGTGTTGACTGTGCTAACAGCACTTCCGAGCAACAACTGGCGGTGTTGTAGCCCAGGGATGAGAAGAGAACATGGTGGAGGCAGCAGGACTTTTTGCCGTTCACAAGCAGGGGAACAGCTGACATTACTGAACCCCAGTAACACAGGAGCAAGTGTTGACTGTGCTAACAGCACTTCCGAGCAACAACTGGCGGTGTTGTAGCCCAGGGATGAGAAGAGAACATGGTGGAGGCAGCAGGACTTTTTGCCGTTCACACAGCAGGGGAACAGCTGACATTACTGAACCCCAGTAACACAGGAGCAAGTGTTGACTGTGCTAACAGCACTTCCGAGCAACAACTGGCGGTGTTGTAGCCCAGGGATGAGAAGAGAACATGGTGGAGGCAGCAGGACTTTTTGCCGTTCAACAGCAGGGGAACAGCTGACATTACTGAACCCCAGTAACACAGGAGCAAGTGTTGACTGTGCTAACAGCACTTCCGAGCAACAACTGGCGGTGTTGTAGCCCAGGGATGAGAAGAGAACATGGTGGAGGCAGCAGGACTTTTTGCCGTTCACACAGCAGGGGAACAGCTGACATTACTGAACCCCAGTAACACAGGAGCAAGTGTTGACTGTGCTAACAGCACTTCCGAGCAACAACTGGCGGTGTTGTAGCCCAGGATGAGAAGAGAACATGGTGGAGGCAGCAGGACTTTTTGCCGTTCACACAGCAGGGGAACAGCTGACATTACTGAACCCCAGTAACACAGGAGCAAGTGTTGACTGTGCTAACAGCACTTCCGAGCAACAACTGGCGGTGTTGTAGCCCAGGGATGAGAAGAGAACATGGTGGAGGCAGCAGGACTTTTTGCCGTTCACACAGCAGGGGAACAGCTGACATTACTGAACCCCAGTAACACAGGAGCAAGTGTTGACTGTGCTAACAGCACTTCCGAGCAACAACTGGCGGTGTTGTAGCCCAGGGATGAGAAGAGAACATGGTGGAGGCAGCAGACTTTTTGCCGTTCACACAGCAGGGGAACAGCTGACATTACTGAACCCCAGTAACACAGGAGCAAGTGTTGACTGTGCTAACAGCACTTCCGAGCAACAACTGGCGGTGTTGTAGCCCAGGGATGAGAAGAGAACATGGTGGAGGCAGCAGGACTTTTTGCCGTTCACACAGCAGGGGAACAGCTGACATTACTGAACCCCAGTAACACAGGAGCAAGTGTTGACTGTGCTAACAGCACTTCCGAGCAACAACTGGCGGTGTTGTAGCCCAGGGATGAGAAGAGAACATGGTGGAGGCAGCAGGACTTTTTGCCGTTCACACAGCAGGGGAACAGCTGACATTACTGAACCCCAGTAACACAGGAGCAAGTGTTGACTGTGCTAACAGCACTTCCGAGCAACAACTGGCGGTGTTGTAGCCCAGGGATGAGAAGAGAACATGGTGGAGGCAGCAGGACTTTTTGCCGTTCACACAGCAGGGGAACAGCTGACATTACTGAACCCCAGTAACACAGGAGCAAGTGTTGACTGTGCTAACAGCACTTCCGAGCAACAACTGGCGGTGTTGTAGCCCAGGGATGAGAAGAGAACATGGTGGAGGCAGCAGGACTTTTTGCCGTTCACACAGCAGGGGAACAGCTGACATTACTGAACCCCAGTAACACAGGAGCAAGTGTTGACTGTGCTAACAGCACTTCCGAGCAACAACTGGCGGTGTTGTAGCCCAGGGATGAGAAGAGAACATGGTGGAGGCAGCAGGACTTTTTGCCGTTCACACAGCAGGGAACAGCTGACATTACTGAACCCCAGTAACACAGGAGCAAGTGTTGACTGTGCTAACAGCACTTCCGAGCAACAACTGGCGGTGTTGGAGCCCAGGGATGAGAAGAGAACATGGTGGAGGCAGCAGGACTTTTTGCCGTACACACAGCAGGGGAACAGTTGACATTACTGAACCCCAGTAATACAGGAGCAATTGTTGACTGTGCTAACAGCAATTCCAAGCAACAACTGGCGGTGTTGGAGCCCAGGGTCAAGGAGGATGTTTAACCCCTTCACCCCCAAGGGTGGTTTGCACGTTAATGACCGGGACAATTTTTACAATTCTGACCACTGTCTCTTTATGAGGTTATAACTCCGGAACGCTTCAACGGATCTTCGCGATTCTGAGAATGTTTTCTCGTGACATATTGTACTTTATGTTAGTGGTAAAATTTCTTCCATATAACTTACGTTTATTTTTGAAAAAAATGCAAATATGGTGAAAATTTTGAAAATTTAGCAATTTTCAAACTTTGAATTTTTATTCCCTTAAAACAGAGAAATATGTAACACAAAATAGTTAAGAAATAACATTTCCCACATGTCTACTTTACATCAGCACAATTTTGGAATTAAATTTTTTTTTTGTTAGGAAGTTATAAGGGTTAAAAGTTGACCAGCGATTTCTCATTTTTACAACAAAATTTACAAAGCCATTTTTTTTAGGGACCACCTCACATTTGAAGTCACTTTGAGGGGTCTACATGACAGAAAATACCCAAAAGTGACACCATTCTAAAAACTGCACCCCTCAAGGTACTCAAAACCACATTCAAGAAGTTTATTAACCCTTCAGGTGCTTCACAGGAACTAAAGCAACGTGGAAGGAAAAAATGAATATTTTACTTTTTAGCCACAAAAATGATCTTTTACAAACTTTTTTTTTATTTTCACAAGGGTAAAAGGAGAAAATGGACAGATAAGGTTGTTATGCAATTTCTCCTGAGTACGCCAATACCCCATATGTGGGGGAAAACACATGTTTGGGCACACGGCAGAGCTCGTAAGGGAAGGAGCGCCGTTTGACTTTTTCAAACTAAAATTGGCTGGAGTTGAGATTGGACGCCATGTCGCGCTTGGAGAACCTCATATGCGCCTAAACAGTGGAAACCCCCCACAGTGACACCATTTTGGAAACTAGACCCCCTAAGGTACTTATCTAGATCTGTTGTGAGCACTTTGAACCACCAAGTGTTTCACAAAAGTTTATAATGCCTGGGTGTGAAAAAAAAAAAAAAAAAAAATTCCACAAAAATGATTTTTTAGTCCTAAATTTTTGAATTTTCCCAAGGAAATTGGACCCCAAAAGTTGTTGTCCAATTTGTCCTGAGTACGCTGATACCCCATATGTGGGGTTGGAAAACTGTTTGGGTGCACGGCAGGGCTTGGAAAGGAAGTAGTAACGTTTTGGAATGCAGACGTTGATGGGGGTCATGTTCCGTTTGCAGTGCCCCAGATGAGCCTAAACAGTGGAAATCCCCCACAAGTGTCCCCATTTTGGAAACTAGACCCCCTAAGGAACTTATCTAGATCTTTGGTGAGAACTTTGAACCCCCAAGTGCTTCACACAAGTTTATAATGCCCAGGCATGAAAATAAAAAATCCTATTTTTTTCCCACAAAAATTATCTTTTAGTCACTAATTTTTTATTTTCCCAAGGGTATCAGGAGAAATTGGACCACATAAGTTGTTGTCCAATTTGTCCTGAGTATGCTGATGCCCCATATGTGGGGGGGAACCACTGTTTGGGCGCACGGCAGAGCTCGGAAGGGAAGGAGCACCATTTGACTTTTTCCAACCAAAATTGGCTGGAATTGAGATTGGATGCCATGTTGCATTTGGAGAGCCCTGATGTGCCTAAACAGTGGAAACCCCCCCACAAATGACCCCATTTGGGAAACTAGACCCCCTAAGGAACTTATCTAGATCTTTGGTGAGCAATTTGAACCCTCAAGTGCTTCACACAAGTTTATAACGTAGAGCCGTAAAATTTAAAAATCATATTTTTTCCACAAAAATGATCTTTTCACCCGAATTTTTATTTTTCCAAGGGTAACAAGACTCCAAAAGTTATTGTGCAATTTGTCCTGAGTACACTGATACACCATATGTGGGGGTATACCACTGTTTGGGTGCATGGCAGAGTTTGGAAGGGAAGGAGCGCCGTCTCACTTTTTCAACGCAGAATTGGCTGGACGCCATGTCGTGTTTGGAGAGCTCCTGATCTGCCTAAACAGTGGAAACCCCCCACAAATGACACCATTTTGGAAACTAGACCCCTCAAGGAACTTATCTAGATGTGTGGTGAGAACTTTGAACCCCCAGGTGTTTCACTAAAGTTTATAACGTACAGCCTTAAAATAAAAAATACTTTTTTTTTTACAAAAATGATTTTTTCGCCCCCATATTTTATTTTCACAAGGGTAACAGAAGAAATTGGAACCCAAAAGTTGTTGTCCAATTTGTCCTGAGTACGCTGATACCCAATATGTAGGAGAAAACTACTGTATGGGTGCACGTCAGGGCTCGGAAGGGAAGTAGTGACGTTTTGGATTGCAGACTTTAATGGAATGGTCTGGGGGCGTCATGTCGCATTTGGAGAGCCCCTGATACGCCTAAACAGTGGAAACCCCCCACAAGTGACCCCATTTTGGAAAATAGACCCCACAAGGAACTTATCTAGATGTGTGGTGAGCACTTTGAACCCGAAGTGCTTCACAGAAGTTTATAACGCACAGCCGTAAAAATAAAAAATCCTTTTTTTTTTTACAAAAATGATTTTTTCGCCCCCAATATTTTATTTTCACAAGGGTAACAGGAGAAATTGGACCCCAAAGTTGTTGTCCAATTTGTCCTGAGTACGCTGATACCCAATATGTGGGAGAAAACTACGGTATGGGCGCATGTCAGGGCTCGGAAAGGGAAGTAGTGACGTTTTGGATTGCAGACTTTGATGGAATGGTCTGGGGGCGTCATGTCGCATTTGGAGAGCCCCTGATGCGCCTAAACAGTGGAAACCCCCCACAAGTGACCCCATTTTGGAAAATAGACCCCACAAGGAACTTACCTAGATGTGTGGTGAGCACTTTGAACCCCGAAGTGCTTCACAGAAGTTTATAACGCACAGCCGTAAAAATAAAAAATCCTTTTTTTTTTTACAAAAATGATTTTTTCGCCCCCAATATTTTATTTTCACAAGGGTAACAGGAGAAATTGGACCCAAAAGTTGTTGTCCAATTTGTCCTGAGCACGCTGATACCCAATATGTGGGAGAAAACTACTGTATGGGCGCATGTCAGGGCTCGGAAAGGGAAGTAGTGACGTTTTGGATTGCAGACTTTGATGGAATGGTCTGGGGGCGTCATGTCGCATTTGGAGAGCCCCTGATGCGCCTAAACAGTGGAAATCCCCAACAAGTGACCCCATTTTGGAAAATAGACCCCACAAGGAACTTATTTAGATGTGTGGTGAGCGCTATGAAGCCCCAAGTGCTTCACAGAAGTTTATAATGTACAGCCGTAAAAACAAAAAAATCTTATTTTTTTTACAAAAATAATATTTTCGCCCCCAGTTTTTTATTTTCCCAAGGGTAACAGAAGAAATAGGACAAATTTCACAATAACTCTTGGGGTCCAGAGTATGCTGACACCCCATATGTGGGGATAAACTACTGTTTGGACGCATGGCAGAGCTCAGAAGTGAAGGAACACCGTTTGACTTTTTCAACGCAGAATTGGCTGGAATGGAGATCAGACGCCATGGCACATTTGGAGAGCCCCTGATGTGCCTAAACAGCGGAAACCCCTCAATTCTAACTCCAACCCTAACCCCAACACACCCCTAACCCTAGTCCCAACCCTAATCCCAACCCTAATCCCAACCCTAACCCTAATCCTAACTCTAACCCTAATCCTAACTTTAGCGCCAACCCTAACCCTAACTTTAGCCGAAACCTTAACCCTAACCCTAATGGGAAAATGGAAATAAATACATTTTTTTTATTTTATTATTTTTCCCTAACTAAGGGGGTGATAAAGGGGGTTTGATTTACTATTTATAGCGGTTTTTATGATTGGCAGCTGTCACGCTAAAAGACGCTTTTTATTGCAAAAAGTAGTTTTTTGCATCGCCACATTTTGAGAGCTATAATTTTTGCATATTTTGGCCCACAATGTCATGTGAGGTCTTAATTTTTGCGGGACGAGGTGTCGCTTTTATTGGTACCATTTTTGAGCACGTGACATTTTTCGATCGCTTTTTATTTCGATTTTTGGGAGGTTAGAATGAACAAAAATCAGCAATTCATGAATTTCTTTTGGGTGAGGCGTTTTTATTGTTCCGCGTGTGGTAAAATCGATAAAGCAGTTTTATTCTTCGGGTCAGTACGATTATGGCGATACCTCATTTATATAATTTTTTTATGTTTTGGCGCTTTTATAGAATAAAAACAATTTTATATAAAAAATAATTATTTTTGCATCACTTTATTCTGCGAGCTATAACTTTTTTATTTTTTTGCTGATGATGCTGTGTGACAGCTCGTTTTTTGCGGGACAAGATGACGTTTTCAGCGGTACCATGTTTATTTATATCTGTATTTTTGATCGCGTGTTATTCCACTTTTTGTTCAGCGGTATGATGATAAAGCACTGATTTTTTGCTTCGTTTTTATTTTTTATTTTTTAAGGGGTTCACAAAAGGGGCTAACTAGTGGGACAGTTTTATAGGGGGGGTCGTTAGGACGCGGCGATACCATATATGTGTACTTTTATTGTTTTATTTTTTTTATTTACAATAAGTAATGAATTTATTGGGGAATATTTTTTTTTTTTTTTTTTTATTTTGGATTTTTTTTTTACACATGTTTATTTTTACTTTTTTTTACTTTTTTACATTGTCCCAGGGTGGGACATCACTGTATTTCATCAGATCGCTGGTGTGACAGTGTGCACAGCACTCTGTCACACCAGCGATGTGACAGGCAGTGCAGGACGCTTCCTCATGCCTGCTCTCGGCAGGCACTGAGGAAGTCGCCTCCCTCCAGGACCCCAGCGCCATCTTGGATCCGGGTCCTGGGAGGGAGGAAGCCCTCAGAGCAGCGCGATCACATCGCGCTGCTCTGAGGGTCTCAGGGGGGCGCGCAGGGAGCCCCCACCCTGCACGATCCTCCCCTGTGCCCCCAGTACACCGCGATCATGTTTGATCGCGGTGTGCAAGGGGTTAATGTGCCGGGAGCGGTCCGTGACCGCTCCTGACACACAGTCACGGGTGTCAGCTGTGATAATCAGCTGACACCCGGCGGCGATTAGCTGCGCTCCCTCCGGGAGCGCAGCTAATCGCCTGTGACGTACTATCCCGTCCATGGTCAGAATGGCACGGGTTTTATGGACGGGATAGTACGTCTAATGTCAGAGAGGGGTTAAATACTATATCAAGTATTTTCCTTGTTACGTGTCAATTAAAAATGTCTATACTCCAAACAAGAGAAATATAACCTTTAGTACCATAAGATGATGATTTTACTTAAAAACATAATCAGCATTACAAGTTATCTTTGACATTCATAAAACTTTACATTTGGTGAATAATATCACTAAAAAATTTTTAAAAATATCTAAAATTTCCATCATGTAATACTGATAATATGTGCCCATCATTTATATTAACAAACAAAAAATTTAAAAAGTGCATAGTGCAGAGTGAAAACAGATATTTATGCCTGACTGTGGACTTGCAAGCATGACAACGGATAGATAAGGTATATATAGATGAGACTGCATAGCCACAGATGGTGAATGGCGATGTAATACTGTACCTCAATAAAGTGTGCATTACTACTACATCCTTTTTTTTATATAGCTTTATAAAAGGTTACGTGCATGTATGATTGCGCCTTTGTTTGGAGCACAGACTGGCTTCCTGCTGTGACGCGTTGGGTATTGGAGCGTCTGTACGTCTTATGACGCAGACTAACATTCACGGTGCGCATCGTTCATCATCGCAAGCGTACCGACAACACAAAGGCGTTGTCATGACTGCTTTACTCAGTAAACATGCACCTATGATGAAACATACACGCATGTGCCCTATTACATAACAAGCTACAAGAAAAACGAGTGTGAGGTGTGACACAGCTGTTTTGTTAAGGTACAGTATTATATCGACATTGTACAGGTGTCGCTATTCAGTCTGATAAATAGATATCATTCACCTATTCTATCAGTTGTCGTTCTTTCAGCACCACTTACAGGTATATATTTTGCTATTGTGACTATGCACTATTGACTTTAACAAGGTAATGCATGATTTTTGTTACCGATTATCATGTTTACATGATGGACCTTTATGATATGGGGTGTTAACTTTCTAATTAAATATGTATTTTTTAAAATGACACAAATATAAGTAATGTTGAATAGGACTATTCCTACATCAATTGTTTGCACAATATTACAGGTGTACATCACGTCCCTTAATCAACAATGGATTATTATATTTACTTGTATGCTATTATTTAAAAGGCAAGAACACTGAAGTATAACCTTCGCACTGCAGCAGTTGTCAAAGTTCAACCCACATTATGCACTTCCAATATTGCAGCATTTGAGTCATGATGTGAGTTGGATTTGTCTAAGCTATGGAGTGACAAGGTTGACCATCAGTATCCTATAGCATAAGTAGGCTTTTGTGTTTGCATTTGTTTTCGACATGTGCATATCTGTAATAATATGTCACAATTATTTTGTTACAGATTTGTGACAAAGACTAATCATTTTATGTTTTTAAAGTTGACGTTTCAAATGTTTACAGCTTAGAAATCAGGGTGTAGCCTCATATCTATGTGTAGCACTAGACACTTTGACATGTCATGTTTTTTTCGCCATGATTAGGTAGCTAGCAGTAATTTTTGCCGGACACACAGCAGGGGAACAGCAGGCGTTACTGAACCCCACAAACACATCAGCGATTGTTTTCATCTGTGCATCTAACACTTCTGAGCAGCAACTGGCGGTGTTGAAGCCCAGGGTCAAGGAGGGTGTAGGCAGAGGCCTAGTATGAGATGTTTGAAGTTGAAGTTGTAGTTAGCAGCAGTAATTTTTGCCAGACACACAGCAGGGGAACAGCAGGCGTTACTGAACCCCACAAACACATCAGCGATTGTTTTCATCTGTGCATCTAACACTTCTGAGCAGCAACTGGCGGTGTTGAAGCCCAGGGTCAAGGAGGGTGTAGGCAGAGGCCTAGTATGAGATGATTGAAGTTGAAGTTGTAGTTAGCAGCAGTAATTTTTGCCAGACACACAGCAGGGGAACAGCAGGCGTTACTGAACCCCACAAACACATCAGCGATTGTTTTCATCTGTGCATCTAACACTTCTGAGCAGCAACTGGCGGTGTTGAAGCCCAGGGTCAAGGAGGGTGTAGGCATAAAATATTGAGTTATTGCCTTGTTACGTGGCCATTGCAAATGTATGTACTTCAAACAAGAATAAATGAAGTTTTACTAGGACAATAAAATGATGAATTTCAATTCCAAGTATAGAAAAATATTTATACTTGAGAGTCCTCTGTGGTTGATACCATTTAATGGCTAACTGAAAATATGGTAACAAATTCCAAGCTTTCGAGACTACTCAGGTCTCTTCATCAGGCTAAGACTAAAACAAAAAATGAAGAATCACATATTTCTACACACAACAGGACACAGGAATAGGTAAGACAAGTGAGGGAGGGACAAGTGAGGGTAGACCGGCCAAAAAATTAGAACAAGGATGAATTATCAGCGCCACACAATAAGAGAAAAAATAATGGATTTACCTGTGGCAAAACACTTTTTTATGCCCGGTCATAGCATGATGGATATGGAATTACTGGTATTAAAATATAACTTCAAATATGAGAAAGATACAAAGGTTTCAGAATATAAGCTCATCATGACCTTTGACACTGTTAGTGATGGAATGAATAGATCACACGGATTTATGTCATTCTATATCAATAAAGGAATCTGCGTCTCTGCCCTTCCAGGGCATGAAAACACAAAACCAGACCCCAATCAGAGGGCAATAAAACTTTCTATCCTTATCTAGGAACTGTTCCAATATTTATGTTCATCCCTCTGTGATAATGACAGTTCTGCTACACGTCACTTACTTGTCTTACCTATTGCACTATTCCTGTGTCCTGTTGTGTATAGAAATATGTGATGCTTCATTTTTTGTTTTAGTCTTTGCCTGATGAAGAGACGTGAGTAGCCTCGAAAGCTTGCAATTTGTTACCATCTTTTCAGTTATCCATTAAAAGGTATCAACCACTGCGGACTCTCAAGTCTAAATATTTTTCTATCTACTGGCTAACACGGTACGAAGATACACATGTTTCCTAACTTCAAGAATAAAAATAAAGACACTGCAAATATAAACGCATATATGCACATGCCAACAAGAAATGGAACAACACACCACCCAAAAAATTGGTTACAAAATATAGTGTTGTAAATTTAAGAATAAAAGTCCATTTTTGTATTTATGAATAATGCTTAAGGAACGCTATGTTAAACCATAACATAGTGAAGACAATGGATTTTGTAATAGTCACTCATCATCATCATCATTGCAATTTAGATGTGACAGTCACAGACATTTCAATTATTTAAGTTAATAAAATCGTTACTTTGTACAGCATGTATGACATGTCCAGCATGGACTCATCAATGTGATGACACAATAATGTACGATAAAAAATAACCATTTAAAAAAACATTATGCATTGTCACAATTTAAGTGTGTGCCTGCAAGTGTAGGTGAAACAAAGGCTACGGATAGCAAAGGTATATTCTATGTCTGTATCAGACAGTGGACAGCCTCTGATGGGTAATGGCGATGTTATACTGTACGTCAATAAAGTCTGCGGCTGCAATCATGCATTTTTTGCTTGTACAGTGTTGAAGAGGGTAAAAGCATGTCTGGTTGCGCAAGGCTTTATCCGTCAACACTACCTTCCTACTGTCACGCGTAGGGTAGGGTAGTGTGTGTCAATTAGATGACTCTATAAAATGTGACGTTACGCAGCGTTATTGCGCCCTAGGGACGCCAAAAATACGAAAGCAGTAATCATTTACTGTCTAATACTCCACCTATGACCAACAAAAAAAGACCGTTCCCTCTTTAACAATCTACAAGACTAACAAGCATAATGGTTGACGCTGACTTTATTGAGGTACAGTATTACATCGACATTGTCCATGAGTAACTATGCACTGTGATACCTATATACCATTATTAATTTATATCTGTTGTGGTTGTTTCAACAGCACTTGCAGGTATAACTACCTATTGTCAGTATGCATGATGCACTTTCTAGATGTAATAATTTATTATTGCACATTATTACCAGGTTTAGATGCTGGCCATTTCATATATGGTGTGTGAAGTTACAGTTGGCATCAGTATGTGTATTTTATAATGTCTGTCATAAATAAAACTCGTGATGATGATGATGAGGATTTTATGATTCGTACATCCATTGACTGCATTATCTTACAGGTACAGATAAAGTTCCTTAAAAAGCATTAATTTATAAGTATGAAATGTACTTTTATGCATTAATTTCAAAAAGTGAAGACTATGTTTTAGTTTTTGTTACCATTTCTAATAGACATGTGCAGATATGCGCTGTGATGACAAATTATTATTTGTCCATATTTGTCATAAAAATTTATCATTCTAGGCCTGGAAAACTTCACAATTTCCTGTTTTAAGCATAACAATCAGGGTGACGGCTCTTCCCTATTTGGAGCATGTTCGACATGGGTTTTTCTGTGCATGTGTAGGGAACAGGAGACTTGTTGCCGGACACACAGCAGGGGAACAGCTGGCGTTACTGAACCCCACTAACACTATAGCTTGTGTATTGGTCTGTGGACACGACACTTCTGAGCAGCAACTGGCAGTGTTGTAGCCCAGGGAGTAGAGTTCAGGTGGTAGAAAGATGAACATAACAGGAGACATGGATAACGTTGTGAAGCAGTTATTTAATCTGAAAACAGACAGACAAATTCTGGCGAGATCCATGCCTTGTTCATTTTCAGAAAAGTAAGCCGGTCTACATTATCGGAGGATAGCCGCATGCGACGGTCTGTTAGTACACCACCTGCAGCACTAAAGACGCGCTCCGATAATACACTGGCAGCAGGGCAAGCCAGCACCTCCAATGCATACTGGCTAAGCTCTGGCCATGTATCCAGCTTAGAGACCCAAAACTTGAATGGGGAAGAGCCATCTGGGAGTACACTGAGAGGGAAAGACATGTAGTCTGTCACCATCTTACGGAAACGTTGCCTCCTGCTGACTGGAGCCGTCTCGGATGGTGTAGACATTTGTGGCGCTGCCACAAAACTTCGCCACATTTGGAACATACTGGTCTTGCCCTATGCAGAGGCGCTGCTTGTGCTCCCTCTTGTTGCAGAGCTGTCTCCACTGCCTCGACGCACAGAGCTGCTTTGTAAAGCAGTAGCAGCAGCAGTGCTCTCGGCTGGAATGGAGAATATTATGGATTGCACCAGTGTGTCTTGGTACTCCCGCATTTTACGCTCCCGGTTCAACGGTGTGATGAGGCTTTGTAAGTTGTCCCGGTAGCGAGGGTCTAGGAGGGAGTACACCCAATAATCAGACGTGGTGAGAATGTGGGCGATGCGGCGGTCGTTTCTCAGGCACTGCAGCATGAAATCAACCATGTGCTGCAGACTCCCAACTGGCCAAGAAACGCTGTCCCCTGCAAGAGGCGTCATCTCTGCCTGCTCTGCATCACCCCACCCTCGCTCTACATACTGACTAGAGCGTTGTGTACCTCCCTCTGGAGCGATGTCTTCCTCCTCCATTGACTCCTCCTCATCCTCATCACAAAGTGAGCCCTGCCCAGCCCTTTGTGAGGAACCACATTGCGCTGACTGTCCAGAAGGTGATGGAATTTGTGACTCCTCATCCTCCACCTCTTCCAAAACCTCATCCCTTAGTGCTTGCAGTGTTTTTTGAAGCAGGCAGATAAGGGGGACAGTCAGGCTGACTAGTGCATCATCTGCACTCGCCATCCGCGTTGACTCATCAAACGCACGCAAAACGTGGCAGATGTCCTTCATAGAGGCCCACTCAGTAGTGGTGAAGTGTGAACGGCGCAAATTGTGAGTTGATTGCGCCTGATGCAGCTGATACTCCATTACTGCTGGCTGCTGCTCACACAACCGCTCCAACATATGTAACGTGGAATTCCACCTGGTGGGTACGTCACATATGATGCGATGTTCAGGAAGGCGAAATCTGCGTTGCAGAGCTGCAATGTGCGATCTGGCCATGCTGGAACGTTGCAAGTGAGCGCACTCTAGGCGGACCTTGTGCAGCAGTGCATCAAGATCCAGATAGTCCCTCAAAAAACTCTGCACGACCAAGTTGAGCACATGTGCCAGACATGGTATGTGAGTGAGGTTGCCAAGGCCCAGAGCTGCCACCAGATTTCAGCCATTGTCACACACTACCAAGCCTGGCTGGAGATTCGCTGGCAAAAACCACACGTCGCTCTCCTGCTTGATGGCATTCCAGAGCTCCTGCGCTGTGTGGCTTCGATTCCCCATGGAAATTAATTTCAGGACGGCCTGTTGACGTTTGGCCACGGCTGTGCTCATATCGGTCGCATCAGGAAAGCGTTCACGGGTCCATGTGGAGGTAGACCGTGACGGCTCCTGCAGCGATGATTCTGAGGAACTGGAGTAGGAGGAGGAGTCAATGTGGACAGACTTGATTCCTGCAATCTTTGGAGTTGGCAGAACACGTACAGCGCCACTCGCAAGATCTGTACCCGGCTCCACAACATTGACCCAATGGGCAGTGAGGGAAAGGTATCGTCCCTGGCCATGGGTACTGGTCCACGCATTGGTGGTCAGGTGGACCTTGCTACTGACGGCGTTTAGTAGCGCATGTTTAATTTTTCCCTCAACATGCTTTTGCAGACCAGGGACGGCTTGCCTGCTGAAATAAAATCGGCTGGGCACATTGTATTGTGGGACTGCCAATGCCATTAAGTTACGGAAACTGTCAGTCTCCACCAGCCTGAATGACAGCATTTCAAGGGACAGGAGTTTTGCAATGCCAGCATTCAGAGCCTGTGCTCGTGGATGGTTTGCCGAGTATGGCCGTCTTTTATCCCATGCCTGTGCTACCGATGGCTGTTTTGTGGCCTGGGAGTGTGAGGATGACAGGGAACTTGCAGCTGTGGGTGGAATAACACTGGGTCTCTGGACAACAGTGACAGAGGTTCTTCCATGGCGATCCTGTGAGGAAGCCGAACCAGCTGTGTGTGAGCTGGAGGAAGAGGCTCCAACACGAGCTGAAGATGTAGGTGCTGCTGTAGGTTGGCCTACATCTCCAGTGTGTCTTTGTAACTCAACCACGTGCTTTGACCGCACATGTTTCCACATATTTGTGGTATTAAGGTTACTGACACTTTTACCTCTTTTTACTTTTTGATTACACAGCTTGCATTTGACATAGCAAATATCATCTGCAAGTGTGTCATAAAAGGACCACGCAGTGCAAGTCCTGGGAGCGCCCGTTTTGGCTGTTGGAAGAGAACTGCTACGAACGGGTGCCAAACTGGAGGCTACAGGCAACCGAGTCTGCAGCCTACCTCTCCCTACTGTTTGGACCGTTGAGGCAATCTCTTCCTCAGAGCTGCTACCACCACCTTCCTGTTCCTCACGCCATGTTGGGTCTTGGACCTCATCATCTCCACTACCCTCTTCCAACACCTGCTGCTGTTGGGTGGTCTGGCCAGCACCATGCTCAACAGAAACTGGCACCTGAGTCTCATCATCATCAGATGCGTTCTGCGGTGTGCTGACCATCGGCACTGGCTCACCCGCCTCTTCAGATTCAGAGAGACACAGCTGTTGCGCATCACTGCATACTGCCTCTTCTTCACATTCCAGAATGCTGCTTGGCTGGGCCCCTGTTTGCAAGCCAACAGATTCTGAGAACAGAAGCAGAGACTCAGATGGCTCCTTTACAGAGCTCTCTGACTGCCTGGGCAATTTGGCAGGCGGTGAAGAGACAGATGGTTGTTCAACAGTGCTGTGGTCCTGAGAGGAGGTGGAAGCAATTGAAGTCGATGCATTGGCTGCCATCCAACCAACAACGGCTTCAATTTGTTCTTCCCGCAGCAGGGGGGTACGCTGAGCTCCTACAAAAGTGCGCATAAAGGAACGCTCACGGGGAAAACTGGTGGATGCTGTGTCACTGGGTGCGGCAGCAGCCACAGAATCCCCACGTCCTCTCCCTGCTGAAACTCCACGGCCACGACCACGTGCCTTACTCCCTGCCTTCTTCATCTTGGTAGATTGATAAAGAAAGTCAGAAAAGTTATAAGGCCTAAGTGTGGTTATTCCTCAGAGACTGCAGTGAACACTGCAGACAACTGTTCAGTAGCTGTGAAAGGCCCCTTTGTGTACTTCTATAGTGTTTGCAACCAATGTATTGTATACGGATGGAAGCGCGTCACACTAATAGATTAGATTTTTTTCAAATATAATGGAGCAGCACCAATTAGAGAAAAATGTGAAGGATGAGGCAGTGACACACGCTCAGCAGACTACAACCAGCAGTGGTTGAAGAACTAACTGGAGCGTAATCTGCACTCAAAAAATGAAAAGCTCACAGACTACAGTGAACACTGCAGACAACTGTTCAGTAGCTGTGAAAGGCCCCTTTGTGTACTTCTATAGTGTTTGCAACCAATGTATTGTATACGGATGGAAGCGCGTCACACTAATAGATTAGATTTTTTTCAAATATAATGGAGCAGCACCAATTAGAGAAAAATGTGAAGGTGTCATGGGTGCATCGCCACGAAGATCGTCGCGATTGCACATTCTGACTTCTCGCAGCTGAGTTGCTGTTTCTTTGTGTTTGGTAATGAGGGAGTTAATTTTACCTAGCTCTTTGCTAAGACTAGGTCCAGCCTCGCCCGGCTGCTTTTGATTATGTTCTAATTAGCTTCCTTTATATACCTGCCAGTCTGCTGGTTAGATGCCGGTGAAAGCATTCATACAGACTGCAGATAGGATCGGTTCTGAGAAGACTTAAGCTAAGAGCTCCTTTGTTGTTTCTCCTCTCCTTGCTTATAGTTTATCTCCTAGACCTTTGGTGTTCCCTCTGTGTTTATATGTTGTATGAAAGACAGTATTTACTTTATCCCCTGTCTGTCTCGTTTGTCTATACTGTTTGTTAACCTTTACCTGTCCATTCCCTATGGTGGTAATCAGGGTCCTTCTAAGGACTAGATTACAGTGGTCAGGGATTTATAGGAGACAGGGTTTACGCTGGTGGCCTGGACCTCTGTACCATTAACAGTACCTCCAGGTAGAGGGACTAGTCAGGACCCCAGTTTAGGGTCAGCATAGACCCGGTCCACCTCTAGCCAGAGACAGCGTGAAAAGGATTCAGTATTGACCCACAGGATATTATGTCAGGTAATACTATGCTATATATACATGTTAATGTTACCTATTTATATGTTATATAGAATGTTGTCCCACTTGATAGATTACTGACATTATATATTTATACATCTGCTAGACAGCGTGACATTTTCACCGGCCAAACTATAGATTCTCCCCAGCTACCATGGATCCAGTAGCCCAGCTTGCCCTGCAGTTGCAGAAATTGTCCATGGAGTTTACGGACATTAAGTCCAAGGTTTTGTCCCCCCCAGAGCAAACCAGATCTGAACCTAAGGTTGCTCTCCCGGACAGGTTCACTGGTGGGCGGGACAAATTTTTTACCTTCCGGGAGGCATGTAAATTGTACTTTCGGCTACGGCCTCGGTCATCGGGGAGTGAGGAGCAGAGGGTGGGAATTGTCATCTCGCTCTTACAAGGGGACCCTCAATCCTGGGCGTTCTCTCTTCCTCCGGGCTCCCCGGCCCTCCAGTCAGTAGATCGATTTTTTGCTGCCCTGGCGCTGGTGTATGATGACCCGGATCGGGTCTCCCTTGCTGAAACGAAGTTACGTAGGATACAGCAGGGAGATCGTCCAGCGGAGGAATTTTCTTCTGAGTTCCGTAGATGGGCCACAGATACTCAGTGGAATGACCCAGCTCTTAGGAGCCAGTTTTGTCAAGGGTTATCTGACAAATTAAAAGATGTTTTGGCTCAGTATGATTCTCCTCCGTCACTGGAGGCTGCTATGGCCCTTGCTATTCGTATTGATAGACGGCTTCGGGGAGGTGCGAGGTAACTCCGCCCCCTGTTATTACTCCACCCACTACAAAAGTCCCTTATATGGAGGTTCCCCTGGTCTGTTCTGAGGAACCTATGCAGTTGGGTGGGACATCATTTTGTAGGAGGGAATCGGCGGTGCGCCGCAAGACAAGAAGGTGTTTCTTCTGCGGGAGAGAGGGACATTTTGTTGGGGGGTGTCCCTCCCGTGCCTCATTGAGCAAAAAAGTCACCGAAAAACTGTTAATCCCAGGTTGTGTGGTGGACGACAACCTGGGAGTAGGTATTTCGTCCCCAGGTCCATCTCAATTTCTCGTGCCTGCGGAGGTGGTGGTTGGTGCGAGAGTTGAGAGGATTTCTGTTCTTCTTGATAGTGGGTCTGGGGCTAATATGGTGGACGGTCGGTTTGCCCAGGTGCAAGGTATGCAACTGAGTGTATTGGCCAAACCGATCCCAATACTTTCTATTGACGCCAGACCTCTCGGTCAAGGTAGCTTTGTACAAGCTGTTCATAACATAGACCTTCGAGTAGGGGCAATACATAAAGAACAGTTGTCTTGTTATGTGTTGGAGGGTCTTCCTACTCCTATTGTGTTGGGACTTCCCTGGTTGGCTAAACATAACCCAGTGATTGATTGGCAATCCAGAAAGATAAGCCAGTGGGGTGAATTTTGCAAGAATAACTGCATGAACACGGTCATCGGTGCGGTCGTGCCTAGGACTTTGCCTCCTTTTCTGGAGGACTTTGGGGAGATGTTCTCAGAGGAGGGGTGTCAAAAGTTACCTCCTCATTGCACGTATGACTGCTCAATAGAATTGCTTCCTGATGCCTTATCTCGTAGTTTCCCAGGGGCCGGAAAGACGGATGACCCGGTTCCTATCCTTCAGGAAGGAGTGGTGGTGTCGGCTGTGTGCTCTGAGCTTGAGGAGGAGGTGTTGGAGGCTCAGGGGGACGCCCCTGTAGGACCTCCAGGGAAACTGTTTGTTCCTAATCAGTTAAGACAAAAAGTTATCGAGGCACATCATAGTTCTGCTTTAGCAGGACATCCAGGGAGTAAAGCAACTGTGGATCTCCTTTCTCGCCGGTTTTGGTGGCCTAACTTAAATAAAGAGGTAATAACTTTTGTCGCGTCCTGTGGAGTTTGTGCTCGCTCTAAGACCCCACATACCCGTCCATCTGGGGTTCCTGAGGAGGAACGATTCTCGTCGTCACTTGCTTCAGTTTGGAGAGGGTGCTGAATGGTCTGAGTGCTATGGGGAACCGTTTCAAGCGGAGGTCTGATAGGAGGAGAGTGTCTGGTCCAGACCTAGGTGTGAACGATCTGGTGTGGTTGTCTACCAAGAATATAAAACTCAAAGTTCCCTCCTGGAAACTGGGTCCCAGGTTCATCGGTCCATACAGGATCAGTTCTATAATTAATCCTGTGGCATTTCGTCTGGACCTCCCTCCTACGTTTAAAATCCATAATGTATTCCACAAATCGTTGCTTAAGAGGTACGTGGCGCCAGTTAGACCGTCACTTCTACCTCCTCCTCCAGTGGTGGTCAATGGTAACTTAGAATTTCAAGTGTTGAAGATCATTGACTCACGTCTGAATCGCCGGTCCCTTCAGTATTTGGTTCATTGGAAGGGATATGGTCCTGAGGAGAGGACGTGGGTTCCTGCGTCTGAGATTAACGCAGATCGATTGGTTCGGACCTTCCACACGACTTACCCGGACAGACCTGGCCCTGAGGGTCCGGAGGCCCCTCGTAGAAGGGGGGGTACTGTCATGGGTGCATCGCCACGAAGATCGTCGCGATTGCACATTCTGACTTCTCGCAGCTGAGTTGCTGTTTCTTTGTGTTTGGTAATGAGGGAGTTAATTTTACCTAGCTCTTTGCTAAGACTAGGTCCAGCCTCGCCCGGCTGCTTTTGATTATGTTCTAATTAGCTTCCTTTATATACCTGCCAGTCTGCTGGTTAGATGCCGGTGAAAGCATTCATACAGACTGCAGATAGGATCGGTTCTGAGAAGACTTAAGCTAAGAGCTCCTTTGTTGTTTCTCCTCTCCTTGCTTATAGTTTATCTCCTAGACCTTTGGTGTTCCCTCTGTGTTTATATGTTGTATGAAAGACAGTATTTACTTTATCCCCTGTCTGTCTCGTTTGTCTATACTGTTTGTTAACCTTTACCTGTCCATTCCCTATGGTGGTAATCAGGGTCCTTCTAAGGACTAGATTACAGTGGTCAGGGATTTATAGGAGACAGGGTTTACGCTGGTGGCCTGGACCTCTGTACCATTAACAGTACCTCCAGGTAGAGGGACTAGTCAGGACCCCAGTTTAGGGTCAGCATAGACCCCGGTCCACCTCTAGCCAGAGACAGCGTGAAAAGGATTCAGTATTGACCCACAGGATATTATGTCAGGTAATACTATGCTATATATACATGTTAATGTTACCTATTTATATGTTATATAGAATGTTGTCCCACTTGATAGATTACTGACATTATATATTTATACATCCGCTAGACAGCGTGACAGAAGGATGAGGCAGTGACACACGCTCAGCAGACTACAACCAGCAGTGGTTGAAGAACTAACTGGAGCGTAATCTGCACTCAAAAAATGAAAAGCTCACAGACTACAGTGAACACTGCAGACAACTGTTCAGTAGCTGTGAAAGGCCCCTTTGTGTACTTCTATAGTGTTTGCAACCAATGTATTGTATACGGATGGAAGCGCGTCACACTAATAGATTAGATTTTTTTCAAATATAATGGAGCAGCACCAATTAGAGAAAAATGTGAAGGATGAGGCAGTGACACACGCTCAGCAGACTACAACCAGCAGTGGTTGAAGAACTAACTGGAGCGTAATCTGCACTCAAAAAATGAAAAGCTCACAGACTACAGTGAACACTGCAGACAACTGTTCAGTAGCTGTGAAAGGCCCCTTTGTGTACTTCTATAGTGTTTGCAACCAATGTATTGTATACGGATGGAAGCGCGTCACACTAATAGATTAGATTTTTTTCAAATATAATGGAGCAGCAACTATTAGAGAAAAATGTGAAGGATGAGGCAGTGACACACGCTCAGCAGACTACAACCAGCAGTGGTTGAAGAACTAACTGGAGCGTAATCTGCACTCCAAAAATGAAAAGCTCACAGACTACAGTGAACACTGCAGACAACTGTTCAGTAGCTGTGAAAGGCCCCTTTGTGTACTTCTATAGTGTTTGCAACCAATGTATTGTATACGGATGGAAGCGCGTCACACTAATAGATTAGATTTTTTCAAATATAATGGAGCAGCACCAATTAGAGAAAAATGTGAAGGATGAGGCAGTGACACACGCTCAGCAGACTACAACCAGCAGTGGTTGAAGAACTAACTGGAGCGTAATCTGCACTCAAAAAATGAAAAGCTCACAGGCTACAGTGAACACTGCAGACAACTGTTCAGTAGCTGTGAAAGGCCCCTTTGTGTACTTCTATAGTGTTTGCAACCAATGTATTGTATACGGATGGAAGCGCTTCACACTAATAGATTAGATTTTTTTCAAATATAATGGAGCAGCACCAATTAGAGAAAAATGTGAAGGATGAGGCAGTGACACACGCTCAGCAGACTACAACCAGCAGTGGTTGAAGAACTAACTGGAGCGTAATCTGCACTCAAAAAATGAAAAGCTCACAGACTACAGTGAACACTGCAGACAACTGTTCAGTAGCTGTGAAAGGCCCCTTTGTGTACTTCTATAGTGTTTGCAACCAATGTATTGTATACGGATGGAAGCGCGTCACACTAATAGATTAGATTTTTTTCAAATAATGGAGCAGCACCAATTAGAGAAAAATGTGAAGGTGTCATGGGTGCATCGCCACGAAGATCGTCGCGATTGCACATTCTGACTTCTCGCAGCTGAGTTGCTGTTTCTTTGTGTTTGGTAATGGGGGAGTTAATTTTACCTAGCTCTTTGCTAAGACTAGGTCCAGCCTCGCCCGGCTGCTTTTGATTATGTTCTAATTAGCTTCCTTTATATACCTGCCAGTCTGCTGGTTAGATGCCGGTGAAAGCATTCATACAGACTGCAGATAGGATCGGTTCTGAGAAGACTTAAGCTAAGAGCTCCTTTGTTGTTTCTCCTCTCCTTGCTTATAGTTTATCTCCTAGACCTTTGGTGTTCCCTCTGTGTTTATATGTTGTATGAAAGACAGTATTTACTTTATCCCCTGTCTGTCTCGTTTGTCTTTTACTGTTTGTTAACCTTTACCTGTCCATTCCCTATGGTGGTAATCAGGGTCCTTCTAAGGACTAGATTACAGTGGTCAGGGATTTATAGGAGACAGGGTTTACGCTGGTGGCCTGGACCTCTGTACCATTAACAGTACCTCCAGGTAGAGGGACTAGTCAGGACCCCAGTTTAGGGTCAGCATAGACCCCGGTCCACCTCTAGCCAGAGACAGCGTGAAAAGGATTCAGTATTGACCCACAGGATATTATGTCAGGTAATACTATGCTATATATAACTGTTAATGTTACCTATTTATATGTTATATAGAATGTTGTCCCACTTGATAGATTACTGACATTATATATTTATACATCTGCTAGACAGCGTGACAGAAGGATGAGGCAGTGACACACGCTCAGCAGACTACAACCAGCAGTGGTTGAAGAACTAACTGGAGCGTAATCTGCACTCAAAAAATGAAAAGCTCACAGGCTACAGTGAACACTGCAGACAACTGTTCAGTAGCTGTGAAAGGCCCCTTTGTGTACTTCTATAGTGTTTGCAACCAATGTATTGTATACGGATGGAAGCGCTTCACACTAATAGATTAGATTTTTTTTCAAATATAATGGAGCAGCACCAATTAGAGAAAAATGTGAAGGATGAGGCAGTGACACACGCTCAGCAGACTACAACCAGCAGTGGTTGAAGAACTAACTGGAGCGTAATCTGCACTCAAAAAATGAAAAGCTCACAGACTACAGTGAACACTGCAGACAACTGTTCAGTAGCTGTGAAAGGCCCCTTTGTGTACTTCTATAGTGTTTGCAACCAATGTATTGTATACGGATGGAAGCGCGTCACACTAATAGATTAGATTTTTTTCAAATATAATGGAGCAGCACCAATTAGAGAAAAATGTGAAGGATGAGGCAGTGAAACACGCTCAGCAGACTACAACCAGCAGTGGTTGAAGAACTAACTGGAGCGTAATCTGCACTCAAAAAATGAAAAGCTAACAGAATACAGTGAACACTGCAGACAACTGTTCAGTAGCTGTGAAAGGCCCCTTTGTGTACTTCTATAGTGTTTGCAACCAATGTATTGTATACGGATGGAAGCGCGTCACACTAATACATTAGATTTTTTTCAAATATAATGGAGCAGCACCAATTAGAGAAAAATGTGAAGGATGAGGCAGTGACACACGCTCAGCAGACTACAACCAGCAGTGGTTGAAGAACTAACTGGAGCGTAATCTGCACTCAAAAAATGAAAAGCTCACAGACTACAGTGAACACTGCAGACAACTGTTCAGTAGCTGTGAAAGGCCCCTTTGTGTACTTCTATAGTGTTTGCAACCAATGTATTGTATACGGATGGAAGCGCGTCACACTAATACATTAGATTTTTTTCAAATATAATGGAGCAGCACCAATTAGAGAAAAATGTGAAGGATGAGGCAGTGACACACGCTCAGCAGACTACAACCAGCAGTGGTTGAAGAACTAACTGGAGCGTAATCTGCACTCAAAAAATGAAAAGCTCACAGACTACAGTGAACACTGCAGACAACTGTTCAGTAGCTGTGAAAGGCCCCTTTGTGTACTTCTATAGTGTTTGCAACCAATGTATTGTATACGGATGGAAGCGCGTCACACTAATAGATTAGATTTTTTTCAAATATAATGGAGCAGCACCAATTAGAGAAAAATGTGAAGGATGAGGCAGTGACACACGCTCAGCAGACTACAACCAGCAGTGGTTGAAGAACTAACTGGAGCGTGATCTGCACTCAAAAAATCAAAACCTCACAGACTGCAGTGAACACTGAAACACAACTGTTCACTATCTGTGAAAGGCTCCTTTCTGTACTTCTATAGTGTTTGCAACCAATGTATTGTATACGGATGGAAGCGCGTCACACTAATAGATTAGATTTTTTTCAAATATAATGGAGCTGCACCAATTCCACAAAATAAAATAAAAAAAAGAGTCAGTGAGTGACTCGTGCAGATGCCTACAAACAGCGGTGGATGCAGAGCAAACTGCAGCGTCACCTGCACTCTCACACACACCTTGCACAGAGCTGTTAAAACAACACTGGCAAAAGGAAGCTTTACACAGCGGTTGGTAAACTAGCCTGCCTAAAGCACAGTACACAAAATCGCAATGTCTAACTATCCCTCAAAGTCAGCACAGTGACGCTAAAATGGCGGCGGCGCCTTTTATAGTGCATTCTGACATAATTTCAGCAGCCAATCACAGCCATGCCATTAGTTAAGATGACCGCAGCATTACAGGATGTGCCCACACTTCATAAGATTCCTCATTGGCTGACTAAAATCACATTACCTCTCAAAGAATTATGGGAACTTCCGATTCCGGTATACGATATTGGAAAAATATCAGAACTAAGTATCGGAATTCCGATACAGCGAATATCGGCCGATACCCGATACTTGCGGTATCGGAATGCTCAACACTAACCAAGACGCATCAATAGCAACATCAAATGTGAATTCACCTAATGATCTTTACAAATACCTATAATAAATATCTAACATTAAACTAAGAAATACATGAAGATGTTAATAAGCACCTCATGGCTAAATGGCTATCGTTCAGTGAACCACTAAAAGCAGAATGAAGCATGAATTATCTGCATACATTGCTACCTAGGTTGTACACAAATTTAGACCTTTGAAAAAGCCTAGGAAGAAAACTCATCACAGCTATAACATCATACTTGTTTTGTATCCAAAGCTACTAGGTAGACCCATTTGTCTTTCTAGTCTATAATTTAAAAGGTAGGTTCATTTTAACATTGAGAGATAGAATATCAAAAATAAAATCTAGAAAATCACATTGTATAAATTATATAAATTTATTTGCATTTAGCAGTGAGAAATAAATATTTGATCGCTCTGGCAAACAAGACTTAAAACTTGGTGGCAAAACCCTTGTTGGCAAGCACAGTAGTTAGATATTTTTTGTAGTTGATAATGAGGATTGCACACGTCAGGAAGAATTTTGGTCCACTTCTGTTTGCAAATCATCTCTAAATCATTAAGATTTTGAGGCTTTCACTTGGCAAATCGGAGCTTCATCTCCCTCCATAAGTTTTCTATGGGATTAAGGTCTGGAGACTGGCTAGGCCACTCCATGACCTTAATGTGCTTCTTTTTGAGCCACTCATTTGTTGCCTTTGCTGTATGTTTTGGGTCATTGTCTTGCTGGAAGACCAAGCCATGACCCATTTTAAATGTCCTGGCGAGAGGAAGGAGGTTGTCACTCAGGATTTTACGGTACATCGCTCCATCTATTCTCCCATTGATGTGGTGAAGTAGTCCTGTGCCCTTAGCAGAGAAACACCCCATACACATAATGTTTCCACCTCCAGGCTTGACAGTGGGGACTGTATCCTTTGGGTCATAGGCAGCGTTTCTCTTCCTCCAAACACGGCAAGTTGAGTTAATGCCACAGACCTCAATTTTTTTCTCTTCCGACCACAGCACCTTCTCCCAATCACTCACAGAATAATCCTGGTGTTCATTGGCAAACTTCAGATGGGCCTGCACATGTGCCTTCTTGATCAGGGGGACATTGCGGGCACTGCAGGATTTTATACCTTTACGGCGTAATGTGTTACCAATGTTTTTTTTGGTGACTTTTAGAGTTGAGCGAAACAGGTCGGTCAGATTCAAAAGTCGCCGAATTTCGCAAAAGTCGGCTTTCATTGGCCAAAACCCGACCATAGCGTGCAGTCAGCCATGCGGATGTCGACCCCAGCGCCCAAGTCGATTTTCCCATAATGCTTTCAGGGGCCTTTTTTCAGCCAATGAGCAAGGACGTACACTGTGGGCAACGAGACGACATGTGCATCGTCCACCACCATCTTAGAGAAGGGCATTGAAGTGATTGGCTTTGGGGGGGCGTCATAGTGTCTATAAAAGCCCTGAGCGCCGACCTCCATTTTACTTCTGCTCATATTAACAGTAGGGGGAGGTTGCTGACGCTGTTTATCAGTATGGAGAGAGTTTGGCAGGAAAGAGAAGTTCTTCTGTGCTTGTGCTGATAGAAAATTTAGGCATTTTAGTACACGAAAAAGAATGTTGGGATATTGTGCAAAGCATTTTAAGTTAAAGAGAATCTATCACCACATTTTTGTCATGTATTCTGAGACTGAATATTCATCAGTTATAAGCATATCCCTTAAGAAAAGCTACTTATATATAAAAGCTGTTTGTATTAGGACTGTCTCATGGATAGAGTGGTACAAGTGCCCATAGCGATCAGTCATGTAGGATGCAGAGCAGAAGATCAGCATAATAGTTGGCCCGTAAAACTGGACATAAATAGTGAGGGTTAAATACAAAGTGTGAAAAAAGGAAAAATACTTTAAATATCTAAATATATTTAATGTACAATTTATATAAACAGTGAATTATAATGTTTACTGTATCTCTAATGCATGAGTATATATTAAAATAAAAATAGGTAAATGATCCAAATAGAAAAAAAACTGTGGTATTAAACTTAAAGGTATTTTCGCACGAACAAAAGTTCATTTTCATCAATAGATCTTGGAATAATATTCATTTCTACAATTGGTATCATTAAAATCAGGGTAAAATTTAAATCATGAAAAATGGGAAGGGAGGGAGAAATGCGTTCCGAGCTCACTGCTCTTAGTCCTGCCTAGAGCAGTGAGTTCAGAATGCATAGACCTAGTGTCTTTCCTCCATTCCCATTTTTCATCATTTTAAATGTTCCCTGACTTAATATTACAAAACATTACATTTATTGATATAATCTCTACTTTTTTTCCCCGGATACTAGAACTACGTCCATTTGTTGTAAACAATAGAAAATCCTGTTCAATAACTGCAAATAAAAGTATTGTTGACTTCACTTTTCTAAGCAGCCACAGAGAAAAATATCACGGAATATGATTTTCACATGGGCGCCTGCAGGTGATGAATACTCTGCTCTTTATCTATACAGTGCCACACATCGCAGCCTTTCATTGGGTTATAGCTGGGGCAATACTCCCGACATAACTCACAATGCATATGTGTAATCATAGCTTCAATGTAGCAAGCTATTACATATGTCCAAGCCTGACCCTCATACATGTTCGCGTGGCTGCCCATTGGGCATTATTTTCTTTCTATAATGTCATGATAGTAACTATACAAGACTTGGCTTTCCAACCGTCCCAGGTGAAGGTAATGTAGATAGTACTGTAATCTGCCATGATATATCGGTTGTTAATTAATAGTCTCACAAAACATGATCTTTCAGGGGATTGGAGGAGGCCATTACTTCATGTTCAACAGTTTGGAAGAAGGTTACTGGACATCTGCAAAACTGCTAAGTGTTATAAATAGGCCCTTGGATGGAAAAGTGTTTTTTTGTGTGAACATATGCTTAGTTTTCTGTAATCTAAGTAGGTGCTCCATTTCACATATTTTGTGAGCAGGTGCATATATGTAGCTTGGCACAGATAGATGTATTATTTACAAAATATAGTAGACTCCATGCATAAAACTAAGAATTTACATTAAAGGGAATAAAGAGATTCCCAGAGTAATTATTCATTAGCCTCATCTATAAATGATCAGCAGCACTTGGAATAAATACAGGCAATCGCCTAAAAAAATATTCTGCATGCATAAAATTAAATAAATACTGAAGAGCTCATGATATATTTTTACAAATATAACTATCACTCCAAGACACAAGTGACCCAGCATGAACATTAGTTTGAAGACCTTAGGACTTAAGGGATGTCTCTAGAAGATGATCTGGAATCTAAAGATTAACTCCTGTTGTTTCTTCTGTTATCAGCGTAGAATAGTCAATCTGGATATGCTGAACGGCACATGGAACAGTGAAGCTGGATGTTTGAACAGAAAACTTGGATCAGAAAAGCCACCTTGGTTTAGAACAACTGACAGCACCTTAGATCTGTGGGGATGTGTTGGCCAACAGGCAGCTTGGCACAGCAGAGCAGGACGTGCAAACAGCACCTTGAAATAAGTAAAAATGAACTGATATTTTAGCTATTACCAGCACATGTAAATCCACATAAAATTGTATTTTAATAGTATTATGTCCCATGGATTTTTATGCACCAGTATTTATGTAAATATCAGATTATTTGTACTTCTTTTTAACCTTCTGGATGTTAGAGTTTACCAGTGCCCTATAATCCATATACAATGAGCCAGATTCATTAAAGCTGTTACTCTAGAATTTCAGAGTAAAAAGCTTTGAAGAGTTGCAAAACTTTGGTTCAATGCGACATTTGGTTTTTGCCCACCATTTAGACCTGGCAGTAACAAGCTGGGCGGAGCTGGGGCGGGACGAGGGCATGGCATGCCATTCATCAAACTCATGATGAGTTTGCACATTTCTTACATTATTCCAGTCTTAGACTACAGTAAGATTTGTGGCGAGGAGCCAACCACTTTTCAGACAACACCGTCCATAAAATCAGAAGCATCTGACTCCAGCCGGTCTGACTCCAACACTGTTCTTGATGAATCAGGGCTTTTATGCTTTATTTTCTCTAGTGATACCCCAATTCATTTTCCAGCTTGGAATAGTAGAGCTGTGTTGTCATACAGGCACCTGAGTTTTCAACAAGTGGGAAGACTTGAAGATGAAGCCGTTGGGCTCCTATATTTACACCAAGTGTGTAGCCGTAACAACTGATATTTTTCACTGTTTATGGGAGTATCCATGCATCTAGGGAAGATGGCAAATGGTTGCTCAGTTTATCATAGACTCTCCTAATGTTTCAGTTTCACTTACACAAGGATTTGCCTTATTTAAAATTATAAATCAACATTCCAAATGGGTAGCCAAGTTAGGCCAAGTTAGTATTCAACACTGATGGGCTTCAAGATTTACCACCTTTACTTTAAAAAGAAAAAAAAATAGAGTTCCTCTTCAGAATGGACATTTTTTAATTACGGTACAAGACAGAAATTACACTTACTTTCAGTACACTGAATGGTACAAATGGCAGGATTTACTCTTATTCTATTGTCTTGACTGGTTGCTATAATATATACATCAAGTGAAAACCCAAAGTCCCTTTTCTTTTTTGGGGTCATTCTTACTTTTAGAGATTATATTGTTTTTTTTTCCTCAATTTGATGTGTTGAACAGTGAGAGAGGGACGGAAGACGAGGTTATTTGTTTAATTTGTGGTCAACAAAAAAATTAAAAAAATAATTGTGCTGCTAACCTAACTGGTTGTCCAATGGTGAACTGAACTGTGTTATTATATCCTTTATATGTTTTCTTTGAGTTAGTAGAAAAAAGCCAAAAAAGGCACCTGGGTATAGCAGAGCCAGGTGTGCGGTCACCATTGAAGTGTTTGTCAGAAATGACACTTAATCCAAATGAGTGGTAACAAGCACATACTCATTTACTTGAAAACTCAGTTGCCCCCGCTGGCCTTAAAGGCTTAGTAAAGTGACATTAGACAAAGGTGCTAAGTGGGTACAGAAAGTAATCAGACCCCTTTAAATTTTTCACTCTATGTTTCATTGCATTTGGTAAATTCAAAAAAGTTCATTTTTTTCCCTCATTAATGTACAGTCTGCACTCCATCTTTAACCCCTTCACCCCCAAGGGTGGTTTGCACGTTAATGACCGGGCCAATTTTTACAATTCTGACCACTGTCTCTTTATGAGGTTATAACTCTGGAACGCTTCAACGGATCTTCGCGATTCTGAGACTGTTTTCTCGTGACATATTGTACTTCATGTTAGTGGTAAAATTTCTTCGATATAACTTGCGTTTATTTTTGAAAAAAACGCAAATATGGCGAAAATTTTTAAAATTTTGCAATTTTCAAACTTTGAATTTTTATTCCCTTAAAACAGAGAAATATATCACACAAAATAGTTAAGAAATAACATTTCCCACATGTCTACTTTACATCAGCACAATTTTGGAACAAAATTTTTTTTTGTTAGGAAGTTATAAGGGTTAAAAGTTGACCAGCGATTTCTCATTTTTACAACAAAATTTACAAAGCTATTTTTTTTAGGGACCACCTCACATTTGAAGTCACTTTGAGGGTCTATATGGCAGAAAATACCCAAAAGTGACACCATTCTAAAAACTGCACCCCTCAAGGTACTCAAAACCACATTCAAGAAGTTTATTAACCCTTCAGGTGCTTCACAGTAACTAAAGCAACGTGGAAGGAAAAAATGAATATTTTACTTTTTAGCCACAAAAATTATCTTTTACAAACTTTTTTTTTATTTTCACAAGGGTAAAAGGAGAAAATGGACAGATAAGGTTGTTATGCAATTTCTCCTGAGTACACCAATACCCCATATGTGGGGGAAAACCACTGTTTGGGCACACGGCAGAGCTCGTAAGGGAAGGAGCGACGTTTGACTTTTTCAAACTAAAATTGGCTGGAATTTAGATTGGATGCCATGTCGCGTTTGGAGAGCCCCTGATGCGCCTAAACAGTGGAAACCCCCCACAAGTGACACCATTTTGGAAACTAGACCCCCTAAGGTACTTATCTAGATCTGTTGTGAGCACTTTGAACCCTCAAGTGTTTCACAAAAGTTTATAAAGCCTGGGTGTGAAAAAAAAAAAAATCAATTTTGCACAAAAATGATTTTTTAGTCCCAAATTTTTGAATTTTCCCAAGGAAATTGGACGCCAATAGTTGTTGTCCAATTTGTCCTGAGTACGCTGATACCCCATATGTGGGGGGGGGAAACTGTTTGGGCGCACGGCAGGGCTTGGAAAGGAAGTAGTAACGTTTTGGAATGCAGACGTTAATGGGGGTCATGTTCCGTTTGCAGTGCCCCAGATGAGCCTAAACAGTGGAAACCCCCCACAAGTGACCCCATTTTGGAAACTAGACCCCCTAAGGAACTTATCTAGATCTTTGGTGAGCACTTTGAACCCCCAAGTGCTTCACACAAGTTTATAATGCCCGGGTATGAAAATAAAAAATCCTATTTTTTTTCCCACAAAAATTATCTTTTAGTCACTAATTTTTTATTTTCCCAAGGGTAACAGGAGAAATTGGACCACATAAGTTGTTGTACAATTTGTCCTGAGTACGCTGATACCCCATATGTGGGGAGGAACCACTGTTTGGGCGCACGGCAGAGCTCGGAATGGAAGGAGCACCATTTGACTTTTTCCAACCAAAATTGGCTGGAATTGAGTTTGGATGCCATGTTGCATTTGGAGAGCCCCTGATGTGCCTAAACAGTGGAAACCCCCCACAAATGACCCCATTTGGGAAACTAGACCCCCTAAGGAACTTATCTAGATTTTTGATGAGCAATTTGAACCCCCAAGTGCTTCACACAAGTTTATAACGTAGAGCCGTAAAATTTAAAAATCATATTTTTTCCACAAAAATGATCTTTTCACCCCAATTTTTATTTTTCCAAGGGTAACAAGACCCAAAAGTTATTGTGCAATTTGTCCTGAGTGCGCTGATACCCCATATGTGGGGGTAAACCACTGTTTGGGTGCATGGCAGAGTTTGGAAGGGAAGGAGCGCCGTCTGACTTTTTCAACGCAGAATTGGCTGGACGCCATGTCGTGTTTGGAGAGCTCCTGATCTGCCTAAACAGTGGAAACCCCCATAAATGACACCATTTTGGAAACTAAACCCCTCAAGGAACTTATCTAGATGTGTGGTGAGAACTTTGAACCCCCAGGTGTTTCACTAAAGTTTATAACGTACAGCCGTAAAATAAAAAATCCTTTTTTTTTTTACAAAAATGATTTTTTCGCCCCCAATATTTTATTTTCACAAGGGTAACAGAAGAAATTGGAACGCAAAAGTTGTTGTCCAATTTGTCCTGAGTACACTGATACCCAATATGTGGGCAAAAACTACTGTATGGGCACACGTCGGGGCTCGGAAGGGAAGTAGTGACGTTTTGGATTGCAGACTTTGATGGAATGGTCTGGGGGCGTCATGTCACATTTGGAGAGCCCCTGATGCACCTAAACAGTTGAAACCCCCACAAGTGACCCCATTTTGGCAAATAGACCCCACAAGGAACTTATCTAGATGTGTGGTGAGCACTTTGAACCCCGAAGTGCTTCACAGAAGTTTATAACGCACAGCCGTAAAAATAAAAAATCTTTTTTTTTTTTTTGCAAAAATGATTTTTTCGTCCCAATATTTTATTTTTACAAGGGTAACAGGAGAAATTGGACCCCAAAAGTTGTTGCCCAATTTTTCCTGAGTACGCTGATACCCAATATGTGGGAGAAAACTACTGTATGGGTACACGTTGGGGCTCGGAAGGGAAGTAGTGACGTTTTGGATTGCAGACTTTGATGGAATGGTCTGGGGGCGTCATGTCGCATTTGGAGAGCCCCTGATACGCCTAAACAGTGGAAATCCCCAACAAGTAACCCCATTTTGGAAAATAGACCCCACAAGGAACTTATCTAGGTGTGTGGTGAGCGCTATGAAGCCCCAAGTGCTTCACAGAAGTTTATAATGTACAGCCGTAAAAACAAAAAAATATTTTTTTTTGTACAAAAATGATATTTTCGCCCCCAGTTTTTTATTTTCCCAAGGGTAACAGAAGAAATAGGACAAATTGCACAATAACTCTTGGGGTCCAGAGTACGCTGATACCCCATATGTGGGGATAAACTACTGTTTGGACGCATGGCAGAGCTCAGAAGTGAAGGAGCACCGTTTGACTTTTTCAACGCAGAATTGGCTGGAATTGAGATCAGACGCCATGTCACATTTGGAGAGCCCCTGATGTGCCTAAACAGCGGAAACCCCCCAATTCTAACTCCAACCCTAACCCCAACACACCCCTAACCCTAGTCCCAACCCTAACCACAAACCTAACCCTAACACACCCCTAATCCCAACCCTAACCCTAATCCTAACTTTAGCGCCAACCCTAACCCTAACTTTAGCCGCAACCCTAACCCTAATGGGAAAATGGAAATAAATACATTAAGTATTTATTAAGTATAAATACTAACTAAGGGGGTGATAAAGGGGGGTTTGATTTACTATTTATAGCGGGTTTTTATGATTGGCAGCTGTCACGCTAAAAGACGCTTTTTATTGCAAAAATAGTTTTTTGCATCGCCACATTTTGAAAGCTATAATTTTTGCATATTTTGGCCCACAGAGTCATGTGAGGTCTTATTTTTTGCGGTACGAGTTGACGTTTTTATTTGTACCATTTTTGAGCAGGTGACATTTTTTGATCGCTTTTTATTTCGATTTTTGGGAGGTTAGAATGAACAAAAATCAGCAATTCATGAATTTCTTTTGGGGGAGGCGTTTTTATTGTTCCGCGTGTGGTAAAATTGATAAAGCAGTTTTATTCTTCGGGTCAGTACGATTATGGCGATACCTCATTTATATCATTTTTTTTATGTTTTGGCGCTTTTATAGAATAAAAACAATTTTATATAAAAAATAATTATTTTTGCATCGCTTTATTCTGCGAGCTATAACTTTTTTATTTTTCGCTGATGATGCTGTATGGCGGCTCGTTTTTTGCGGGACAAGATGACATTTTCAGTGGTACCATGATTATTTATATCGGTCTTTTTGATCGCGCGTTATTCCACTTTTTGTTCGGCGGTATGATGATAAAGCATTGATTTTTTGCTTCGTTTTTTTTTTTTTTTTTTAAGGGGTTCACTAAAGAGGTTAACTAGTGGGACAGTTTTATAGGGGGGGTCGTTACGGACGCGGCGATACCAAATATGTGTACTTTTATTGTTTTGTTTTTTTTATTTACAGGAAGAAATGAATTTATTGGGGAATATTTTTTTTTTTTTTATTTATTTTGGATTTTTTTTATAACATGTTTATTTTTAATTTTTTAACTTTTTTACTTTGTCCCAGGGTGGGACATCACTGTATTTTATCAAATCGCTGGTGTGACAGTGTGCACAGCACACTGTCACACCAGCGATCGCTCAGGCATAGCTGCAGGCTTCTCAGTGCCTGCTCTCAGCAGGCACTGAGGAAGCTGCCTCCCTCCAGGACCCCGGCGCCATCTTGGATCCGGGTCCTGGGAGGGAGGAATCCCTCAGAACAGCGCGATCACATCGCGCTGGTCTGAGGTCTCAGGGGGGCGCGCAGGGAGCCCCCACCCTGCGCGATCCTCCCCTGTGCCCCCAGTACACCGCGATCATGTTTGATCGCGGTGTGCTAGGGGTTAATGTGCCGGGAGTGGTCCGTGACCGCTCCTGACACACAGTCACGGGTGTCAGCTGTGATAATCAGCTGACACCCGGCGGCGATTAGCTGCGCTCCCCTCAGGAGCGCAGCTGATCGCCTATGACGTACTATCCCGTCCATGGGCAGAATGGCACGGGTTTTATGGACGGGATAGTACGTCTAATGTCAGAGAGGGGTTAATGAAAAGAAACAGAAATGTAGAAATATTTGTAAATGTATTAAAATAGAAAAACTGAAATATCACATGATCATAAGGATTTAGAGACTTTGTTCAGTATTGAGTAGAAGCACCCTTTTGAGCTAGTACAGACATGAGTCTTCTTGGGAATGATGCAACAAGATTTTCAAACCTGGATTTGGGGATCCTCTGCCATTCTGCCTTGAAGATCCTTGAAGATCCTCTCCAGTTCAGTCAGGTTGAATAGTGAACGCTGGTAGACAGCCATTTTCAGCTCTCTCCAGAGATGCTCAATTGGGTTTAGGTCAAGGCTCTGGCTGGGCCAGTCAAAAATGGTCACAGAGTTGTTCTGAAGCCACTCCTTTGTTATTTTTGCTGTGTGCTTAGGGTCATTGTCTTGATGGAAGGTGAACCTTCAGCCAAGGAAGAGGTTTTCATCCAGGATATCTCTGTACTTGGCTGCATTCATGTTTCCTTCAATTGCAACTAGTCATCATGTCCTTGCAGCTGAAAAACACCCTCATAGCATGATGCTGCTGCCACCATGTTTCACTGTTGGGATTGTATTGGGCAGGTGATGAGCAGTGCCTGGCTTTCTCCACACATACGGCATAGAATTATCACCAAAGAGTTGTATCTTCGTCTCATCAGACCAGATAATCTTATTTCTCATAGTCTGGGACTCCTGGGAGTGTTTTTTAACAAGCTCTATACTGGCTTTCATGTTTTGTAGTAAAGAGAGGTATTTATCGGGCTACTCTGCCATAAAGACCCAACTGGTGGAGGGCTGCAGTGATAGTTGGAATTTTCTCCCATCTCCGTACTGCATCTGTTGAGCTTAGCCACAGTGATCTTGGGGTTCTTCTTTACCTCACTCAACAAGGCTCTTATCCCACGATTGCTCAGTTTGGCTAGACGACCAGGTCTAGGAAGACTTCTGGTGGTCCCAAACTTCTTCCATTTAAGGATTATGGAGGTCACTGTGCTTTTAGGAACCTTGAGTACTGCAGAAATTCTTTTGTAACCTTGGCCAGATCTGTGCCTTGCCACAATTCTGTCTCTGAGTTCCTTGGCCAGTTCCTTTGACCTCATGATTCTCATTTGGTCTGACATGCACTGTGAGCTGAGAGGTCTTATATAGACAGGTGTGTGCCTTTACAAATCAAGTCGTATCAGTTTAATTAAACATAGCTGGACTCCAATGAAGAAGTAGAACCATCTCAAGGAGGATCACAAGGAAATGGAAAGCATGTGACTTAAATATGAGTGCCTGAGTATGTGTTTTTTAGCAAACTCTATGAAACTCTATGCAGGCTTTCATATGTCTTGCACTGAGGAGAGGTTTCCATTGGGCCACTCTGCCATAAAGACCCGACTGGTGGAGGGCTACAGTGATAATTGACTTTCTGGAACTTTCTTGCATCTCCCTACTACATCTGTGGAGCTCAGCCACAGTGATCTTGGGGTTCTTCTTTACCTCTCTCAGCAAGGCTCTTCTCCCATGATTGCTTAGTTTGGCTTGATGGCCAGGTCTAGAAAGACTTCTGGTGGTCCCAAACTTCTTCTATTAAAGGATTATGGAATGCACTGTGCACTTAGGAACCTTGAGTACAGCAGAAATTTTTTTGTAACCTTGGCCAGATCTGTGCCTTGCCACAATTCTGTCTCTGAGTTCCTAGGCCAGTTCCTTTGACCTCATGATTCTCATTTGGTCTGACATGCACTGTGAGCTGAGAGGTCTTATATAGACAGGTGTGTGCCTTTACAAAGCAAGTCTTATCAGTTTAATTAAACACAAGGAAATGGACAGCATGTGACTTAAGGTACTGCCACACTACACAATCCCGCTAGCGATCTCGTTAGCGTCGCATACTAATGAGATCGCTAGCGGGATTGTTTCTATATCACTAGTAGCTACCTAACTTAGCGATGTCGTTAAGGACGCTATCGCGGTTAGCGATCTCCTTAACGACTTTAGCGGTACAAAAGTACCGCTAAATCGCTAAGAAAAGGTGCTACACTTAGCGATTATACTTACCCAGCGGGAGCGCCGGCGATAAAATAGGGTCCGGAACGATTCCAGCGACGAGCGAGATCACAGCAGGATCTCAGCAGGGAGCTCGTCGCTGGTAGATGCCGCACACTACAACATCGCTAACGGGATCGCTAAATAGTGACGTTTTTTAGCGATCCCGTTAGCGATGTTGTTTAGTGTGGCATACCCTTTAAGTTTGAGTGTCTGAGCAAAGGGTCTGAATACTTATGACCATGTGATATTTCAGTTTTTCTTTTTTTAAAAAATTGCAAAAATTTCTACATTTCTGTTTTTTTTCAGCAAAGATGGGGTATAGAGTCTATATTAATGAGAAAAAAATTAACTTTTTTGAATTTACCAAATGGCTGCAGTGAAGCAAAGAGTGAAGAATTTAAAGGGGTCTGAATACTCAAAGAAAAAATTGACCATATCGGACAGGAAATGATCTCCCAATCCCCTCATATGATGCACTGTCCTCCCTCCCCCACTGCTTCTAGCTCGCTCTCTGATTTTGAACCAGTAACAGAAGAAGAAGTAACCAGGCTCCTTGCATCTTCTCTCTCTACCACTTGCACCAGTGACCTCATTCCATCGCATCTCCTCCAGTCCCTTTCCCCTGCTGTCATCACTCAACTAACAAAAATATTTAACCTCTCTCTTTCTTCCGGTATCTTTCCTTCCTCATTTAAGCATGCCTTCATACAGCCATTACTTAAAAACGATCTCCCGACCAAACCTGTGCCGCTAACTATAGACCTGTCTCTAATCTTCCCTTCATCTCTAAACTCCTGGAATGCCTGGTTAATGCCCGACTTATCCGCTATCTCTCAGATAACTCTCTCCTCGACCCTCTACAATCCGGTTTCCGCTCTCTACACTCTACTGAAACTGCACTCACTAAAGTCTCTAATGATCTTCTAACAGCTAAATCTAATGGTCACTACTCAATGCTAATTCTCTTGGATCTTTCCACAGCATTCGACACTGTGGACAATCAGCTCCTCCTCACTATGCTCCGTTCCATTGGCCTCAAGGACACCATTCTCTGCCGGTTCTCCTCCTATATCTCTGACCGCTTCTTTACTGTATCTTTTGCTGGCTCCTCCTCCTCTCATTTTCCCCTTACTGTTGGGGTTCCTCAAGGCCCCTGCCTTAAGGCCCCCTCCCCTTCTCTTTGTATACTGCCAAGAACTGTCCTCCTGACCATAACCTTTCCACTTGACCAAGTACTGGAGTCTCCGTCTAGCCAGATGAGTATCCAATATCTTCTCCACTTCATACTCCAGATTGCCCTCAACCAAAACAGGCTCAGCGTAGCCATAGGAACCACTGGTTCAACAAACCTTTTCAATAAAGATTTATGGAAGACGTTGTGAATCTTAAACGTCCCTGGAAGAGCCAAACGGAAAGAAACGGGATTAAGGATTTCCAAGATCTTATAAGGTCCAATAAACCTTGGCTTAAATTTTGGAGATGCAACCTTCATAGGGATGCTTTTGAGGACAACCAAACCATGTCACCTACTTTAAACTGGGGATCATCAGTCCTATGCCAGTTGGCAAACCGTTGGGCCCTCTCCTGAGAGAGAGACAGCTTATCCACTACTTGATCCCAAATCTGCTGCATTCTCTCTACCATAGATTCAACACCAGGACAGACAGAAGCCTCCACCTGCCCTGAAAAAAAACGAGGATCAAACCCGAAATTGCAGAAAAAGGAAACATCAAAGTGGCAGAACTGGCCCTATAATTTAGAGCAAATTCAGCAAAGGGCAAAAAAGAGACCCAGTCATCTTGATCAGCAGACACAAAATATCTCAAATAAGTTCTCTCAGTCTGCTCATTGGTCTGAGGGTGAAACACAGAGGAGAAAGACAACTGAACCCCCAGTTTAGAACAAAAGGCTCTCCAAAATCTGGAAACAAATTGGACTACTCTGTCAGACACAATGTTTTCCGGAATGCCATGCAAACGAACCACCTGCTGAAAAAATAAGGGCACCAACACGGAAGAGGATGGCAACTTCGGCAGTGGCACAAGATGGACCATCTTGGAAAATCTATCACAGATCACCCAGATAACAGTCATTGTCTGAGAGACAGGGAGGTCGGAAATAAAATCCATAGAGATATGGGTCCATGGCCTCCTGGGCACAGGCAGTGGCATCAACAATCCACTAGAGCGAGAGCAGGGTTTGGACCGAGAACAAGTCTCACAGGACTTCATAAAATTCCTGACATAACAAGATAAAGTAGGCCACCAAAGCACCGACTCACCAAATCTCGTACCAAAAATAACGGGATGACCAGCCAACGTGGAGCAATGAATTTCAGACATTAATTTCTTCCTCTATTGGTTGGGGACAAACAATTTCCCCACAGGGCAACATTCAGGTTTATCCCCCTGAAATTCCTCCAGGGCCAGTCTCAAATCGGATGAGAAAGCGGAAAGAACCACACCCTCCTTATGGCAGTAGGCTCAGTCACATCAGGAGAATCCGCAAAGAAACTCCTAGAGAGGGCATCCACCTTAACATTCTTAGTGCCCGGGAGAAAGGAGACCACAAAATTAAAACGTGTGAAAAACAAGGCCCACCTGGCCTGTCTAGGATTTAGTCGCTTGGCTGATTCGAGATAGATCAGGTTCTTGTGGTCAGTGAGGACCACAACTTGATGTTTGGCTCCCTCCAACCAATGTCTCCACTCTTCAAAAGCCCACTTCATGGCCAATAATTCCCAATTCCCCTAATCATAATTACGTTCAGCTGGGGAAAATTTTCAAGAGAAGAAGGCACAAGGGTTACTCTTAGAGGTTACAGGATCCCTTTGGGACAAAACGGCTTCTGCACCAATCTCAGAAGCATCTATCTCCACCTGTAATGGTAGAGAGACATCAGGTTGCTGTAGAATAGGAGCAGAAGTCAATCTCCGATTAAGCTCCTAAAACGCCAAAACTGCCTCTGGATACCAATTCACTACATAGGAACCCTTTTTGGTCAAATCAGTCAGTGGTTTCACAATAGAGAAATTACTTATAAATTTATGGTAAAAATTAGCAAAACCCAAAAATCTCTGAAGAGCCTTCAAGGAAGTGGGCTGAACCCAATCACAAATGGCCTGAACCTTGACCCGGGTCATTTCAATAGCAGACGGAGACAAAATGAATCCCACAAACGAAACCTTCTGTAAGCCAAAGAGACATTTTGATCCCTTAACATACAAAGCATTTTCTCTCAAAATCCGGAATGCCATCTGAACATGTTCCACATGAGAATCCCAGTCGTTGGAAAAAATCAAAATATCGTCCAAATAAACGATCAGAAACTTATCCACAAAATCCCAGAAAATATTATTCATGAAAGATTGGAAGACGGAAGGGGCATTAGTGAGCCCAAAAGGCATCACTAGGTACTCAAAATGCCCGTCAGTAGTATTAAATGCCGTCTTCCATTCATCACCGTGCTTAATACAAATAAGATTATACGCCCCCCTAAAGTCAAGCTTGGTAAACCAACTAGCACCTTTCACTCTGGAGAATAAATCGGAAATCAGGAGTAACAGATACTGATATTTAACAGTGATCTTATTAAGGAGACGATAGTCAATACATGGCCTCAATGAACCATCCTTTTTGGCCACAAAGAAAAAACTGGCACCCAAAGGTGAAGAGGACGGTCTAATATGACCTTTCTCCAATGACTCTTTGATATAAGATCACATAGCATCATGCTCAGGTACAGACAAATTGAAGAGCCGACCCTTGGGAAATTTACAAACGGGCACTAACTCAATCGCGCAATCATAACTCCTGTGGGGAGGCAAGGACGCAGACTTACTCTCACTAAACACATCAGAAAAATCAGCCAAATAGTCGGGGATCTCCTGAGACTGGGGAAAGGTAGAAAACACAGGAGTGTCTCCACGAACACATTGACAACCCCAACTGACCACAGACACAGACTTCCAATCCAAAACAGGATTATGGGTCTGCAACCAAGGAAAACCCAGTACAATAATATCATGTAAATTATGCAACACCAAAAATTTACAATTCTCTTGGTGGTCCGGGGCTACCGGCATTATCACCTGGGTCCATGGGAAAACCACAACATTTGGCAAAGTCAAAATCCATCAGGTTCAGGGCTGCTCCTGAATCGACAAAAGCATGAGCAGAAAATGTGGATAAGGAGCAGATCAAGGTAACAGTCAAGAGAAATTTAGACTGTACATTGCCCAAAACAAATGAGCGCGCAAAACGTCTTCCCCGCTTAGGGCAGACGGAAATAGTATGAGAAGCGTTCCCACAATAGAAGCACAACTTATTTTGCTTTCTAAATTCTCGACGCTGAGCCCAAGAAACAACGCCATCACACTGCATGGGCTCAGAGGTTTGTTTGCAAGGTATCACCACCTCTCGCATATTTCTATGTTCACGTAAACATCTGTCAATTTGAATGACTAATGACATAGAGTCATTGAGACCAGAGGGGACAGGAAATCCCACCATAACATCCTTTATGGTTTCTGCCAGACCCTTCTGAAAAAGAGCCGCTAGGGCATCATCGTTCCACTTAGTAAGGACTGCCCACTTTTGGAATTTCTGACAATATAGCTGCCGCTTCCTGACCCTGGGTCAATGCCAACAAGGTTTTCTCAGCTTGATCAGTAACATTAGGTTCATCATACAACAACCCCAGAGCCTGAAAAAACACTTCAACATTAGCCAAAACAGGATCCCCAGGTGTCAGGGAAAAGGCCCACTCTTGAGGGTTGCCGCACAACAGGGAGATGACAATTTTAACCTGCTGTGCTGCGTTCCCCGAGGACTTATGTTTCAAGGCAAAAAACAACTTACAATTATTCTTAAAGTTCAAAAATTTAGACCGATCCCCAGAAAATATATCAGGAAGAGGGATCCTAGGTACCACAGCAGAAAACTGAGTGAAATAGGCAGAAATTCCCCAAACTTCAGCAGCGAGCTGAACAATACGATCAGTCAACTGCTTAATCTCCATTGAGAAAAAAAAATCTTCCTACGGCCCCAGAGAAAAAGAAAAAAATATATAAAAAATTCTGAAACCTTTTTTTTATTTTTTTTGACTATTCTTTCCTTCTTTTGAGCACCCTAGAATTTACAGTCAGGCCGGTGATTCTGTTATGATTTGGTAGCTGAGAAGGACAGCAGACAAAATAGCCAAGGCAACCAGACACCCAGAGAGGTTGGTAACTAGCGGATTGCAGACCCCTAAACTGACAGCACAGCTAAAAGCAGTCGTGGATGTACCTATGATGCCCTAGACACCCCGACACAGTCCGAGAGTTAAATAAGCCTAAAGAGAGAAAGGGGAAAGCCAACTGCCCCGGAGTAGAGCCCCCAAAAGAATAGGTAGCCCCCAAACATATATTGGCGGTGAGACAAGATGAAATACAAACACAGGCAAGCTAATGATGGGGTCCAAACTGTCTAGATAGGACAGGAAAGAATACTGTCTGCAATCCAGCAAAAACTCTAAGAAAAACTCCAACGTCTGATATACAAAAATACTGAAACCTCACGATCTCTCCCCCGTTAGATCAGCACTCTGGTAGCAAATTAACAGATACTGAAATAACAGGGAACTGAAAATACATAAACAGTGGCAAAAGAGAAACAGAGTCCAGTGCAGGCCCCCGCAGGGGAACCCGGCTGTACAAACTCCAGAAGGGCAGAAAACTGATATAGACAAAAACAAATGCCACAGAAATAAGCAGAAAATAACTTATCTGAAAGTTGCAGGACAGAGCAGGAAGCCAGCTGACTTCCAAATGGGACCAGGAAGAAACAATCACCGGGGAGGATCATGGGAAGGTGGCTCACTTATATCTCCCCAGTCAGTCACACCTGATTGCCACTCAATGCCCCCAGTTGATGGACTTCTGTTAGCCAAAGCAGCTTCAATACTATCAGCAGCCATCAGAGGGAGCCCAAACTCAGAAGTCAGATCCAGAGTGTTCACAACAGTCTATTGTCTGTAGAATTCTCTTCTATAATGTAAAGTGCTGCGGAATATGTTGACGATATAGAAACAAAATTATCATCATTATTATTATTATTATTATTATTATAATTATTTCTAAGGCTAGGGTCACACGACTGTGTTTTCTCTCATCCAAGAAACTTTGTTTGATTATGCTATTCACACTCAGATTAAAGTGATCCAATGTGAGTTTGTGATCCATTTTCTTGGATGAGGAGAAGTAAAAAAAAAAAAATTCTTCAGTTTCTCCATTTTATTAGTCGGTGAAATTCGGACTGCATTCTATTTTTTCCATGGATTCGTAGATTTGCATAGCCGAGTGCACTCCTAATATCACATGCAAATTGTGCAAGCTGCAAATTTTTCTCAGACAGACTCTGTCAGAGGAAAAAAATCGGACATGTTCACGGCCCCATAGAATAACATTGGTCTGATATTTTGTCAGATGGACTCGGACTGAAAATATAGTCGCCTGCACGAGCCCTAAGCCAAAACCAGGAAAGTGAACAAAAAGAGGAAAGAAAAGTGTAATGGACAATTTTGCCCCTCTTCCATGGTCTTGTTCTTCTAAAATAGTCAATTTATTTTAAAAAATTAAACAATTCTATAAAACATAATATTCTACAGTGCTATTTTTAAATATGTCCTAGATTAATTTGTTTTACATTTCCTGCCAAAAATGTTTGTTTAATGTTTCATTCAAAAACATGTAAAATAAATCTTTTTTTTAATTCTCTCCTAATACACAATTCAACTATAGGTAGAAAACAAATCATGCTTTATGCTAATTAGCTGAATAGTTAAAAGGAGAAAGAGGAAAACAAAATTCTCCTTTGAGATGTTAACTGACGAACTTATGGAGAATTTATGAATGTCTTGACTGTTCTGGTCTTTATATGGAAGAGAAAACATAACCGCACTTTCTCTGTAAATAATGAATTTTCTCTGATACAAAATTCAATATTGTCCCAAAAGAATAGTGAGAATCAGGTAAGACATGATGTAAGTCATCATGAGACGCTGATACAATCTTTCAATGTTTTGTGAAATCCCATTGGAAGGGTGAACTAATACAGAGAGCTTATATTAAGTTACACATACAGAATACTATGCAGCTCTGGTGGTTTACAATGCAACCAAGAGTAATGAATTTACGAATTACTATGAATTAAAAGCTATACCCGAAACACCATGAAGGAGAAGGGAAGATTAAGAAAAGACTGAATATTTTCTCTATGTGAAATCGAGACTCTGGCTCAGTTTTCAGTAATGTTCTCATCATGTCAGTATGTCATGTATAATTACATTACTGGATTCTTTCACAATTTGTTGTTCTTTTTTGTGTTTGTCATTATATCTTAGAAGACTTCTTGTTTATCGTATTGTATCATTTTATATTGAATGTTGTCAGTGTCACTTTCTCAATGCATTGGTTTCCATTACGCTCGTGGTAACATAATAACCTAAAGATACAAGTGTCCATTATACTCGCGGAGCCCTGTCTTGTTTTAGATGGTGACCTCATTATATGGAGACACTGTGACTTTTGTTTAGAGTTAAATGGAAAAAGAACCACTTATTCTCCTTTTCTAGCTTTTATGCCTTTCACTAGAACATAGCTTTATAAATTTAGAAAAGTCTTTGCTTAGGACAGTACTGTCCAGGAAAGAGTTTAGGTCCATGAAGTTATCTAAGTGACCTTGAGGTCACATTGGAATTGATAATTGAGTAAGTGAACTTGTGACCTTCTCATCTAATTACAGGTTGACCTCTAGGGAGTTTTCATATGAAGCTTTTGTCTGATTTTGAATTTCCAGAGAGATTGCTTTAATCCAATATTTATTCTGCTTAAAAGAACTTCAATATAAGTTCTCTTAATTGGGATTTGCTCAATAGTCATCCATTTAAATCTTTCGGATACCATGAATTATTTACAATTACAATGTATGATGCATTAGGGCGTGTATTGCTAGTAATGTAATGGTTGGGTTGTTTCATGTAATAGATTGTATCTGTTAAGCAATGCTAAAAATTTGCTTAGCTGATGATTAATGGTGCTGCTCTGATGATGTACTGACCTAAAGTACTTGGGAAAAGCAAAAAGCAATGACAGATCATTTCAGTAGAACTCTAATGCTCATTAGAGAGTAGACACCATTCCCAGCAATGGCATGTATGCATGAAATGTAGTAAAATAACACTCACTTCTCCAGGATTCAGCATCAGGCTTCTTGTGCTCTTCGTGCTACTGCCTATCTTTCTCTCTTCTTTTGTACTCTTTGTTGTTTTCATTCTGTTACCTTACAGGTTAGCACAGGTGACTAGACACTGCTTGAGTATTCCGGTAGTTGGCATCCACATCACTATTTGTCATGCTGGCTCCTCAAATTGTGCTTCCTGACAAGCCCAGCTCTGCTACATGTGCTAGGCTCACATCATAAAATCATTTGAATCCTTACAAAACCACCTCTGTTCTGCAAGCTGAGCTCTGCTATCATCAGGTCACATGATATATTTTTTTAGATAGACACATATATGCTCGATAGATAGAAAGATAGATATGAGATAAAATAGAAAGCTCATAGCAATAGAAGTATAAAAGCCTCAACTGTGTCAAACCTTCTTTTCAGCACAAAGTGCTCATTGAGCACTTTGAGCCTGCAGGAAAGAAGACAGAGAGTGTTGGTAAACCGCTTCTGTCTCCTCAGGGTACTCTCAGCAGCACAATGTGAGTTCAGCAGGTCAGTGCTCAAGCTGCACAGCACTACTCGAGGGAGGGCAGGGTGGAATATTTGTCTCACTGCCTGGAAGAGAGACCAAAATCTAGGACTGTCCCGCTGGATCCATGATGGTTCGTAGCTACGCACTTGCACTGATAGAGGCTGCACACGTCTAATCAGAATGTGGCTCGAAGTATGCATATGGCAGTCATGTGCTGTCACATTATAGCAAGTTTTGGAACCGTCACTGCAACTATATGATTAGAAGCAGCTCATAGCTTAGCACACAGCCAGGCTCCTTCTGCAATTTTCAAAGACTGGAGATGGCACTGATAATGGCAGTTAAAACGCTTAAATGCTTTGAGCAACTAAGATGAAGGATGTCTAGGTGTTGGACAGATAGAAAGAGCTCTATCCTAAAAATAATAAAATCTAACAAATAGATTTTATGACACCAATTAATGAAACCAATAAAAATTAAATTAAAGATCATAAGCTCTCATACTAATACTGAAAAAGTTATGGCTCCCTGAATGTGGCAAAACAAAAATAAAATCTTTCTATAAAATGTGTTATTATTGCTCTATGCTACTGAAACATTAAAATATCAATTTATATTTACTGTCTCAAGATATAAAATTTTTATAGAATAAAGTTAAGTTGTTGTTTTCCACGTATGATAGCTATAGAATAAAAAATAATGCTAAATTTGTCACCTCCACCAGAGTTTATAATAGGTAATCAAGAATGTATATGTATGCTACAGTGATGAAAAAATTTTACCGGTTCCCTTAAGTGCTAAAAAACTGTAAGTGAGTTCAAGACGTAAAAGTTTTTTTTACTGGGAATTGCATAAAATTGGGGCAGAGATCCTGACTGGGCATCTAGCTGTAGTGTTGATTAATCACTCTTTGTCCTGCTGCAGCTCTGCTAGTCCTCTCCTTTATGAACTCCTACTATATAATCCTTGATACCTAAATATCTGGCTATCTCTGGCCCCATAATTGATTGGCAGCTTTCTAATCATGCACAGTAGAGTTGTCAATCAAAAGAGAGGATGGGGTAAGAAAGTGTTCATTACTGAGAGGACTAGCAGATCTTCAGCCGATAAAACAATGATTTGGCCAGAACAACAGTAGCAAGAAGCCCAGTATGTGATACAGCAGTGCTCCTACTTTATGCTGCCCTTAAATTAAGAAACAAACATTTTACATAAGGCACCCTTTAATGACAACAACTTCCAATAGCAGCAACACACAACGTACCCATGGAAAGATACAGCCTGCTATAGATTTTACATGCAGTGGTTGTTACAGTGGAAATGTATGACTGAATGGTAGCCATGCAGATATATGACTGCCTGATTCATAGAAGGTCCCCTATTATGATGTCCATATGCTTTAATAGGGCATATAATAAAATTGATACTTTTGTGATAATCTATTTAATTAAGGAGTCTAAATTAAATGCTACAAAAAACGCTGCCAATTTCTTAGTGCCTTTTTAAGCAAATGGCCCAATGTTTTTCATTTTAGAGTTCTGGGTGCCTTGCTCAATTCATATAAAACTCTAAAACATAAATCTCAAAGCAAACAGCCCTAAACAGTTTATTGTATCCAAAGCTTCTGTTCAGAATTATTTCATTTTCAAGGTGAAATAAGACTTTAATGCATTCCTATAAGCTTTCTACTTTGCCCTGAGTGGTTAGGGAATTCCTCAATTTAGCTTCTCCTGCTAATAATTCTGCAGTCGTAGCATCCTATCACAATCAGTGCTTGGATTCAGGAAAAGAGACCAAACAGAGCTCAAGGACTTCAGAAAATGCAAAAACATTTCTAATTCTTTAAAAAGAGATATGATTAGATACATAACACATTGCTTTTAGGCAGGGAATTTTAGTTAAAGAAATCATGAATTTTGTGTATTTAAATTAAGTTACTGAGGCACTAGAAAAGTGCTACATTATTGAATGCTATATCTGTTAACATTTATTACTTTGCTCTAGAGATGGTTGAATTTATTTGAGCAGAAATTAATTCTCTAAAAATCCACATTCTGGAAATTTTTTGTATTTTGCTGCTTGCAAATATAGAAATAATGACGTAGCGCGAACACTGGGTCAGAAATGCAACGTGTGCAGAAAAATGGACAACAAACAGGGAGCAGAATGGGAGGCCTGAGAGATATGTGGTCAGGTGAGTATGATGTTTCCTTTTCTGTTGTTTACATATTGCATTTATTATGTGCTGGGGTCCGGAAGACCCAGCCACAACCCATTTTTAATGCCCTGGCGGGGGGAAGGAGGTTGTCACTCAGGATATAACGGTACATGGCACCATCCATTCTCTCATTGATGCAGTGAAGTAGTCCTGTGCCCTTAGCAGAGAAACTCCCCCAAGACATAATATTTCCACCTTAATGCTTGACAGTGGGGATGGTGTTCTTTGGGTCATAGGCAGCATTTCTCTTCCTCATAGAACAGTGAGTTGAGTTAATGCCAAAGAACTCAATTTTTGTCTCATCTGACCACAGCACCTTCTCCAAGTCACTCACAGAATCATCCAGATGTTCATTGGCAAACTTCAGATGAGCCTGCACATGTGCCTTCTTGAGCAGGGGATCTTGCGGGCACTGCAGGATTATAAAACTTTACGATGTAATGTGTTACCAATGGTTTCTTGGTGACTGTGGTCCCAGCTGCCTTGTGATAATTAACACGTTCCCTCAGTATATAGTCTTAGGCTGATCTCTTACCTTCCCTTTGATCAAGGATACCCCACGAGGTGAGATTTTGCATGGTGCCCCAGATCAGTGTCGATTGACAGTCATTTTGTATTTTTTCCATTTTCTTACTATTACATCAACAGTTGTCTCCTTCTCACCCAGAGTCTTACTTATGGTTTTGTAGCCCATTCCAGCTTTGTGCAGGGCTATAATCTTGTCCCTGACATCCTTATAAAGCTCTTTGATCTTGCCCATGTTGTAGAGGTTAGTCTGACTGATTAATTGAGTCTGTGGACAGGAGTCTTTTACAAAGGTGACTATGTAAAACAGCTGTCTTTAATGCAGGTAACAGTTGATTAGGAGCGTCTAACTGGTCTGTAGAAGCAAGAACTCTTAATGGTTTGTAGGGGATCAAATACTTATTTCTCACTGCAAAATGCAAATAAATTTATATAATTTATGCAATGTGATTTTCTGGATTTTATTTTTGACATTCTTTCTCTCAATGTTAAAATTAATCTACCCTTAAAATTATAGAATATACATGTTTTTGTCAGTGGGCAAACTTATAAAATCAGCAAGGGATCAAATACTTATTTCCTTCATGGTACAGTAATTGACCTACTTTTAGTGCGTTTTCAGCCTCATTTACATAAAGATAAATGTGAAATGGAATGGAACGTGTAATTAGAGTCATTCTGTCTGAACCAAGAAGAGCATGAGTCAGCCGTAGCCGGTATTGCAACCTGGTATGTTTTACTCTGAAATGCTGAAACGCTTCAGAGAAAACATAGTTTAAAAAGCTGGCAGGGAACTAGGTGTCTGATTTAAGAAGGGATTTGTCAGTGAGCAGGGCAGGGAGAAGCCATCATAGACCGGCCTTATACTAGACAGCCCAGACACACAATCTCCAGCTGGAATTTCTAAATATGTTTCCTATGAAATGCTACAACATCTTAGAATAAACCTTGCATGGCTGCAATACATGTGCCAGATTCTGATTTATGATGTCCCATAGTTCGGACAGCATGAATCCCATGACAAGCTCTCCATCATTTTCGGGCGATGGAAATTCAAGTTGCAGACAAAATGATGAATTTGAACTTAAGGATATAAAGCATACATATATGATCCATGATCAGCTAAAGTTTATTTCTTTTGGATTAAACACATTAATTTTCATCCACTGGGAATTAGTTCTGTCCTGTGCATAATTGAATTTGGTTCAATTGAACCATCTTCTCTATCCTACCCAGTAATAAAATTAGTTTGCAGACCCTATATATCCTGAAAGGATAATAAGACTTCCCTTAGTCTACAACTAGATTTTCAATTTTCCAAGTTTAGTTCTCATCTTCGATATCATCGCCTCTCTAGAAAATGTCATTTTAACCCTTTAGTGACAGAGCCAATTTAGTACTTAATAATCAAGCCAATTTTTACAATTCTAACCACTGCCAATTTATATGGTTATAACTCTGGAACGCTTTAACGGATCCCGCTAATTCTGAAACATTTTGTACTTCATGATACTGGTAAAATTTCTTTGATAAGACTTGTGACTATTTATGAAAAAAATGGAAATATGGCAAAACATTTTGAAAATTTTACAATTTTCAAATTTTGAATTTTTATACCCTTAAATCAGAGATATATGTCACACAAAACACCTAATAAGTAACATTTATCACATGTCAACTTTATATCAGCACAATTTTTGAAACAACATTTTTTATTAGGAAGTTATAAGGGTTAAAAGTTGACCAGCGATTTCTCATTTTTACAACAAAATTTGCAAAATCATTTTTTAGGGATGTCATCACGTTTGAAGTCACTTTGAGGGGCACACATGATGGAAAATACCCAAAAGTGACACCATTCTAAAAGCTGAACCCCTCAAAGTGTTTAAAAACACATTCAAGAAGTTTATTAACCCTTTACGTGCTTCAAAGGAACTGAAGCAACATGGAAGAAAAAAATGAACATTTACAGTTGTGTTCAAAAGTTTACATACCATGGCAGAATTTTTGCTTTCTTGGCCTTTTTTCAGAGAATATGAATGATAACACTAAAACTTTTTCTCCACTCATGGTTAGTGGTTGGGTGAAGCCATTTATTGTCAAACTACTGTGTTTTCTCTTTTTAAATCATAATAACAACCCAAAACATCCAAATGACCTGATCAAAAGTTCACATACCCCATTTCTTAATACCGTGTATTCCTCCTTCAAAAATCAATGACAGCTTGAAGTCTTTTGTGATAGTTGTGGATGATATTCTTTATTTTTTCAGATGGTAAAGCTGCCCACTCTTCTTGGCAAAAAGTCTCCAGTTCCTGTAAATTCCTGGGCTGTCTAGCATGAACTGCTCGTTTGAGATCTCCCCAGAGTGGCTCAATGATATTGAGGTCAGGAGACTGAGATGGCCACTCTAGAAACTTTGCTCTGCTGCAGCCAATGATAGGTCGACTTGGCCTTGTGTTTTGTGACAAGTGACACCATTTTGGAAACTAAAACCCCAAGCAACTTATCTAGATGTGTAGTGAGCACTTTGAACTCCCAAGTGCTTCACAGAATTTTATAACGTAGAGCAGTGAAAATAAAAAATCATATTTTTTCCACAAAAATGATCTTTTTGCCCCCAATTTTTTATTTTCCCAAAGGTAACAGGATGATTTAGACCCCAAATGTTTAACCCCTTAATGACCAAGCCATTTTGTAGGTTAAAGACCAGGCCAATTTTTACAATTCTGACCACTGTCTCTTTATGAGGTTATAACTCTGGAACGCTTCTACGAATCTTGGCGATTCTGAGATTGTTTTCTCGTGACATATTGTACTTCATGATAGTGGTAAAATTTCTTCAATATAACTTGCGTTTTTTTATGAAAAAAATGGAAATATGGCAAAAATTTTGAAAATTTTGCAATTTTCAAAATTTTAATTTTTATGCCATTAAATCAGAGAGATATGTCACAAAAATTAGTTAATAAATAACATTTCCCACATGTCTACTTTACATCAGCACAATTTTGGAACCAACATTTTTTTTTGTTACGAAGTTATAAGTGTTAAAAGTTGACCAGCAATTTCTCATTTTTCCAACAAAATTTACAAAACCATTTTTTTAGGGACCACCTCACATTTGAAGTGAATTTGAGGGGTCAATATGACAGAAAATACCCAAAAGTGACACCATTCTAAAAACTGCACCCCTCAACGTGTTCAAAGCCACATTCAAGAAGTTTATTAACCCTTTAGGTACTTCAAAAGAATTGAAGCAATGTGGAAGGAAAAAATGAACATTTAACTTTTTTTCCCAAAATTTTTCTTTCGACACAATTTTTTTAAATTTTGTCAAGGGTATCAGGAGAAAATGAACCACAATATTTGTTGTACAATTTCTCCAGAGTACACCGATATACCATGTGTGGGGGTAAACCACTATTTGGGCGCATGGCAGAGCTCGGAATGGAAGCAGCGCCATTTGACTTTTTTGGCTGGAATTGAGATTGGACGCCATGTCGCATTTGGAGAGTCCCTGTGTGCCTAAACAGTGGAAACCCCCCACAAGTGACCCCATTTTGGAAACTGGACCCCTCAAGGAACTCATCTAAATGTGTTGTGAGAGCTTTTAACCCCCAAGGGCTTCACAGAAGGTTATAACGTAGAGCCGTAAAATTAAAAAATCATATTTTTCCACAAAAATGATCTTTTCATCCCAATTATTATTTTCCAAAGGATAAAAGGACCCCAAAAGTTATTGGGCAATTAGTCCTGAGTACGCTGATACCCCATATGTGGGGGTAAACCACTATTTGGGCGCATGGCAGAGCTCGGAAGGGAAGCAGCGCCATTTGACTTTTTTGGCTGGAATTGAGATTGAACGCCATGTCGCATTTGGAGAGTCCCTGTGTGCCTAAACAGTGGAAACCCCCCACAAGTGACCACATTTTGGAAACTGGACCCCTCAAGGAACTCATCTAAATGTGTTGTGAGAGCTTTTAACCCCCAAGGGCTTCACAGAAGGTTATAACGTAGAGCCGTAAAATTAAAAAATCATATTTTTTCCACAAAAATGATCTTTTCATCCCAATTATTATTTTCCAAAGGATAAAAGGACCCCAAAAGTTATTGGGAAATTAGTCCTGAGTACGCTGATACCCCATATGTGGAGGTAAACCACTATTTGGGCGCATGGCAGAGCTCGGAAGGGAAGCAGCGCCATTTGACTTTTTTGGCTGGAATTGAGATTGGACGCCATGTCGCATTTGGAGAGTCCCTGTATGCCTAAACAGTGGAAACCCCCCACAAGTGACCCCATTTTGGAAACTAGACCCCCCAAGGAACTTATCTAATGTGTGGTGAGAGCTTTGAACCCCCAAGGGCTTCACAGAAGGTTATAACGTAGAGCAGTAAAATTAAAAAATCATATCTTTTCCACAAAAATGATCTTTCCACCCCAATTAGTTATTTTCCAAAGGGTAAACAGGACCCCAAAAGTTATTGTGCAATTTGTTCTGAGTACGCTGATACCCCATATGTGGGGGAAACCACTATTTTGACGCATGGCAGAGCTCGAAGGGAAGTAGCGCCATTTTCAATCAACTTTGATGGAATGGATCTGTGGGTGTCATGTCACGTTTGGATAGCCCTGATGTGCCTAAACAGTGAAACCCCCCACAAGTGACTCCATTTTGGAAACTAGACCCCCCAAGGAATTTTATCTAGATGTGTGGTGAGCACTTTGAACCCCCAAGTGCTTCACAGAAGTTTATAACGTAGAGCCGTGAAAATAAAAAAATCATATTTTTTCCACAAAAATATTTTGCCCAAATTTTTATTTTATAATGGTAACAGGAGAAATAGACCCCAAAAGCTATTGTGCAATTTGTCCTGAGTACGCTGATATCCCATATGTGGGGGGGACCACTATTTTGACGCATGGCAGAGCTCGAAAGGGAAGTAGCGCCTTTTTCAAATGCAGACTTTGATGGAATGGTCTGCGGGTGTCATGTCACGTTTGGATAGCCCCTGATGTGCCTAAACAGTAGAAACCCCCCACAAGTGACTCCATTTTGGAAACTAGACCCCCCAAGGAACTTTTCTAGATGTGTGGTGAGCACTTTGAACCCCCAAGTGCTTCACAGAAGTTTATAACGTAGAGCCGTGAAAATAAAAAAATCATATTTTTTTCCACAAAAATAATCTTTTTGCCCCAAATTTTTATTTTTATAATGGCAACAGGAGAAATAGGACCCCAAAAGCTATTGTGCAATTTGTCCTGAGTACGCTGATATCCCATATGTGGGGGGAACCACTATTTTGACACATGGCAGAGATCGGAAGGGAAGGAGCACCGTTTTTAAATGCAGACTTTGATGGAATGGTCTGCGGGTGTCATGTCGCGCTTGGAGAGCCCCTGATGTGCCTAAACAGTAGAAACCCCCCACAAATGACCCCATTTTGCAAACTAGACCCCCCAAGGAACTTATCTAGATGTGTGGTCAGCACTTTGAACCCCCAAGGGCTTCACAGAAGTTTATAACGTAGAGCCGTGAAAATAAAAAAAATCATATTTTTTTCCACAAAAATGACCTTTTTGCCCCCAAATTTTTATTTTTATAAGGGTAACAGGAGAAATAGGACCCCAAAAGCTATTGTGCATTTTGTCCTGAGTACGCTGATACCCCATATGCGGGGGGGAACCACTGTGATCGCCTTACTGCGATCTTTGGGAGGCACAATGAACAAATCTACCAAAGGTGAAGAATTGGTTTTCTTTTTTACGCCGTTCCTCGTGCGATATTAGTGATTAGGCGACTTTATTCCTCGGATCGGTGCGATTACAGCGATACCAGATTTACTCCCTTTTTTCATGTTTAGCTTCTGTCACACACTAAAAGATGCTTTTTTTGGAATAATTTTTTGTAAATATTTTTTGCATCGCCGTATTTTGAGAGCTATAATTTTTCCATATTTCGGCCGACAGAGTTATCTGTGGGCTTATTTTTTGCGGGACGAGCTGACGTTTTTATTGGTACCATATTCGGGCACATAACGTTTTTTGATCGCTTCCTATTCCGATTTTTGTGGAAGCAGAATGAACAAAAACCAGCAATTCAGGAATTGTTTTTTTTTTTTTTTTTTTTCCCCCGTTCCGCATGTGGTAAAATTGACAAAGCAGCTTTATTCTTTGGGTCACTACGATTACAGCGATACCTCATTTATATATTTTTTTTATGTTTTGGCGTTTTTTACACAATAAAGAATTTTATAGAAAAAATAATTATTTTTGCATCAGTTTATTCCGCGAGCTATAACTTTTTTATTTTTTCGCTGATGATGCTGTATAGTGGCTTGTTTTTTGCGGGACAAGATGACTTTTCAGCGGTACCATGATTATTTATATCTGACTTTTTGATCGCGTGTTATTGCACTTTTTCCAAGCGGTATAATGATACCGCTTGGAAAAAGTATAATTTACTACTTTTTTGTGTTTTTTTTTTACGGCTTTCACTGAAGGGGTTAACTAGGGTTATGCTTTTATAGATGGGATTTTTACGGACGTGGCGATACCTAACATGTGTATTTTTTTTGTTTTTTATTTTTTTTATTACATAAAAATGTGTATTTTTTAGGGGATTTTTTTTAAATTATTTTTTAATATTTTTTTTACAATTTTTTTTAAAAAATGTTTTTTTTCAACTTGTCCCTTTATGGGACTTTCACTTTTTTTACTTTTGATTGCAGTTACAATGCATTGCAATGCTCTGGCATTGCAATGCATTGTACCTATGGGGAAAGCTGCTGTGACATGATCACAGCAGCTTCCCGTAGCTAGATGACCCGGAGGTTGTCATGACAACCCCCGGGTCATCAAGGCAGAGATCAGGCCCTGCGATTACATCGCTGGGACGCTGATCTGAGGCAGAGGGAGCACCCGACCCTCTGCCTCCCCCCCTGAGCTCTGCGATCGCGCTCGATCGCAGCAGTCAGGGGGTTAACAGCCAGGGGCGGTGGGGGCTCTGCTCCTGGCTGTCAGTGCAGGAAGCCTGGCCACTGCAGCGCCGGGCTCCTGCACTGATCGCGCTGGGGAAGCTGAAATTTCAGCTTCTCCTGCGCGATCGCTGCTGTGTTTGGTCAGTCAGATTGACTGACCAATCACAGCGCTGTGAGTGCGGGGACCGACGGCAAAGGTCCCCGCACCGCTTGCCGTGCCTGTCAGCTGTCTGTGACAGCTGTCGGCACTGATCTACCACAGCGTGTTTACACGCTGTGGTAGATCAAAGGCATGACGTGCAGAGTCCGTCCTGGTGCCGGAACTGGCACCTTGTCATGACGGACTCTGCACGTCATTGGACATTAAGGGGTTAAACAAAAACAACAAAGTGTAAATACACCACCATTGTAGTAAAATATCAAAATTTATTTATGTCCAAAATAAGAAAAAACATAATATACAAAAATAAAGTACAAAGAACGCCTATAAGGCACAGATGAGGAAAGAGACTAACAATCACATATAGTGTTGCGGTCCAAAATATAATATTATGGTAATGCAAGGTGGGGAGCAAGTGCTCACAAGACATACATATATATATATAACCTGCTACGAAAAAGTTCTAAGTTCATAAAGAATACTATTTTTGATTGCGATCCAAACATCAATACTACATATTATATGGTGAAGTCACCTGACTAAAAAAGCCGCTACTATATATTGGATGGTTGTGGAATTTGTCCTGAGTACACTGATACCCCATATGTTGGGGTAAACCACTGTTTGGGCGCACAGCATAGCTCGGAAGGGAAGGAGCGCCGTTTGACTTTTTCAATGCAGAATTGGCTGGAATTGAGATCGGACGCCATGTCGTGTTTGGAGAGCCCCTGATGTGCCTAAACAGTGGAATTTTATAACGTAGAGCCGTGAAAATAAAAAATCATATTTTTTCCACAAAAATGTTTTTCTCCCCCAAATTTTTATTTTCCCAAGGGTAACAGGACAAATTCCACAACAACATTTGGGGTCTAAAATTTGCCTAAGTACACTGATACCCCATATGTGGGGGTAAACCACTGTTTGGGCACACGGCAGAGCTCAAGTGAAGGAGAACCCTTTGACTTTTTAATCTTAAAATTGTGAGAGCGGATGCCATGTCGGGTTTGGAGATGTGCCTAAACATCAGAAACCCCCAACAACTGACCCAATTTTGGAAACTACACCCCTCAAAGATATTATCCAGGGTTATATTGAGCAATTTGAACCCAAGTGCGACATAGAATTTGATAACATTAGGTTGTCATTATTGAAAAAGTTCATTTTCTTCACAAAAATCTTGTTTTATAACTGAATTTCTCACCTTTTCCGGAGATTACACCAAAAAGTGGACCCCACAATTTGTTACCCACTTTCTTATGAGCGCGATGATATCCCATATGTAGTCAAAAAGTTCTGTTTGGACAAACGGCAGGGCTCGGACAGGAAGGGGCCCAATGTGACAAATTTAGCTTTATTTGAAATAGTTTGTCATATTTGCAGAGCCTGTGTGGTTCAAGAGCAACAGAAATCCCCCATAAATATCTTTTTTATAAATTGTACCCTCTAATCTATTTTTCTAGTGAGGTAGTGAGCAATTTGATACCACTATTTTTTATGTAGTTGATGCAACAATTAGCATTTTTTTTCACTGTCTCTTTTATGATTATTTTTTGTATATTCTGAGGAACACACCTCAAATTTTATTGCACTAGTTTTTATGTGTTCAGAAATATATCCAATATGGCACCAATGTGAGTACTGTACACATGGCTTTGCCTATTATAATAGGAGGCACACCATTTGGTCTTTAGGGTAAAAGTGAAGTTCCAGGACCCATTCAAAGCTTCAGGAGACATTGAGGAAACAAGAAAATCCTTCCAGGAATTATTACTCACAGAGGGAGGCATGCTCTTAAAACCACATTGGCTGATTATAAAATGTGGCCTTGCTAACAAAACCATTGCCCCGCATTTGCGTATAGAATAAAATAAACTGTACTGGAATGAAGGGCAAAATGTGGAGGAAAATGCAGCCACCAACTATGTGGCAAAGCTTAGTTTGTTCCAAAGATGAAAGAACAGCAGCAGGGCTAGAATGGAAGACACTTTCAGAGACTGGTTGTACAACGTCCGTTTAACTCCATCAATCCCTATATGAGAGACGAATGTGCCAATAGACGTGTTACACTATATCAAGCTCCCACCAACCAAGGTAGTAACCACTATATGCACAAAATAACCAGTTGTCTACAGAAACCGTAAAGTATTGTCTGGTACCAGAGGTTCGGCAAGAACCATAAAGTAAAGCACATAGTGTATAAATGTAGAACTTCCTCATTATTAGAGACCCTCCAATAAAATGATCATGCCCTTATCACCTACATAAATATAAGTAATATAAATGAAAGTCAAAATTTTGTGTAGCAAGACATAGTCATAAAAACAGTCAAAGTTAGTTAAATGGTCAAAAATTTTTGTGAGTAAACAAGTCCAAGAATTAATTTTCAGATGACCTGATGTTTCAAGAACATTTGTTGGGTCCACACTCTGGAGTGTACAGACGTGGGTACGTGTGTAAGAAGAGAGACTGTGCCACGGATAGTTGCTGTGTGCCAGTTCCAAACTGTCAGGACTGTCTACTCTGTTGCCAGGGGGAAAGCTTAGCTTACCCCTCCGTTTAACTGCTTAACTCCCTGCGTGGAGTACTCTAGTGTTAATTAAAATTGTTAACCCTTGCTCTGTCTCCTGTCCGTCACTGCATCCTGCAACCTGCTCACACTTGGCGTATTCTGCAGGATGCAGTCCACAGGCACAGAGGGGACAGACCAAGGGGCTATGGGTGTCCCAAGGGCAAGTATATCACTGGGGGCGATGTTGAGTAACCTCCCAAAGGTTACTGGGAGCAACATTCTGCTGTGGGATTGGACTGAGAGGTTCTGGGGTATGGTGAGGATGCACCCCATGACCCCCGCCATGGAGGCAGAGATTGCCATGATGGCCCTGGATAGAGAGGCGAGGAGCTCCATCATGTTCTGGGCCCCCCATGAGCGAGATACTTTCACTAAGGTGCCACAAATCTTACAGGAGATGCATGGAGACCCCACGGATGTTGAAGAGTTGCGCATGCATTTGTTTAGCCGTGTTCAAAGAAAGGGGGAGTCTGTAAACCAATACATGAATGTGCTGCAGGAGATCCACGCTGCGATTGCTAAGCGAGTTGATGTAGGAGTAGGACCCCCTGATATAGTTCTGCGAGACCAGTTAGTGGCCGGCGTTAGAGGTGCTCTGCTTAAACAGGCCTTGCGAGAGCGCTTGAGAGTTAATCCGTGCATGTCCTTCTTGGAATTCGGGGCTGAAGCACGCGCACGTGAACAAGAGCAGAGGATGACAGTCCCGGCGGGGAAGGTCCGGAGTGGGGAGGTATATGTGATACGGTCTCTTATACCCCTGATGATGCTGTGTGGCCAGCCAATCACTGCACGATCACAGCAAAGATGGCTGTGGGGTTTCAATCCCTGCAGCATTAATGAGTCTCTAAAGTACTTAAAAAATGCTTGGTGGAGACCTGAGTACCCACTGAGTAATCACGGTAATACTCGGTGCTCGCCGAGTGCACCGAGTACCGTGATACTTGGGCGAGTACCGAGTAGTGGTGAGCACGTTCGCTCATCACTACCGATCACTTCACTAAATTTGCAGTGGTGACTCCAACCTGAGATCAGACTGCTGAGTCGGCGGATGGTTGTCCGAGGAGAATTCACTCTGACCAAGGTGCCTGTTTTCAAGGACGAGTTATAAAAAAACTGCATCGCCTGTATTGGACTGAGATATCCAGAATGATGCCCTACTATCCTCAAGACAATGGAGCCTGCGAGCAGTTTAATTGTAAACTGATTCAGATACTGAGAACTCTGGAGGAAGACCGGAAAGTTCGTTGTCCTGAGTTTGTGGTTGAAATAGTCTGGGTGTACAACAGTCGGTGTTGTGTTTCAGTAGCTGAGGAGGACAGGAACAACAGCAGGGCAGCAGAACACCTGAGATGTTGGTAACTGATGGGTTGCAGATTCCTAAACTAACGACACAACTAGAGGTAGCCGTGGAGCGTTCCTAAGTAGATCCTAGACGCCTCGTCACAGCCTGAGAGATAACTACACCTAAAGGCAGAAAGATAAAAGCTATCTGCCTCGGAGCAGATCCCCAAAGAAAATAGGAAGCCCCCAAACATATAATGGCGGTTAGACAAGATGAAAACACAAACATAGGCAGAAAATAGATTGAGCAAACGCTGGGGCCACAAGCTGACTAAATAGGATAGGAAAGGAGAGATTACTTTCTGCAACCCAGAAAACCCTACAAAAATCCAACAATTCTGATTACAAAAATACTGAGATCACACGATCTCGCCACCCGCTAAATCAGATCTCAGTGTGAACAAAACCAAGCTGCAGCCGCTGAAAGAACAGGAAAAAGCAAATGAGCAAATAACAGTAGCTGCAGATAAACTGTGAGGTGCTCAGTCCCCAGGAGGGGACCTGGCTGACCTGCACAAAAGTGCAGAAAACAAAGCAAAAAGCAAGCACAAAAACAAAAGCAAAAAATATCTTATCTGAAAGCAGGAGATGCAGGCAAGACTCCAGCAAACTTCCAAATGAACCAGGAACCACAATTGAGACAAGAACAATTGATCACCGGCAACCATCATGGGAGGGAACCTCACTTATAACAGACCAGTCAGTGAACCCAGATTGCCATTCTTTGCTGAAAGGTTCAGTACTGTCTGTAACCACCAGAGGGAGCCTATGCTCTGAAACCATCTCTAGCACATTCATAACAGTACCCCCCCTTAGAGGGGTCACCGAACCCTCACTTGTGCAACCAGGCCGATAGGGTGAGCTCGGTGATAGGCACCGATCAGTCTCCTAGCATGGATGTCCGAAGCAAACACCCAAGAATTGTCCTCCTGATCATAACCTCTCCACTTAACCAAATACTGGAGTTTCTGTCTAGAAAAACGAGAATCCAATATTTTCTCAACCACATACTCCAGATTGCCCTCAACCAAAACAGGGTCAGGAGGTGCAGCCATAGGAACCACTGGCTCGACAAACCTCTTCAATAAGGACTTGTGGAAAACGTTATGGATCTTAAATGTCCCTGGAAGAAGCAAACGGAAGGAAACAGGATTAAGAATCTCCATGATCTTATAAGGTCCAATGAACCTGGGCTTAAACTTTGGAGATGCAACCCTCATAGGGATATTTCTTGAGGACAACCAAACCAAGTCCCCCACTTTAAACGAGGACCATCAGTCCTATGCCGGTTGGCAAACCATTGGGCTTTCTACTGAGAGAAAGACAACCTCTCCACTACCTGGTCCCAAATCTGCTGCATTCGCTCCACAACAAAGTCAACACCTGGACAGACAGAAGCCTCCACCTGTCCCGAAGAAAATAGAGGGTGAAACCCAAAATTGCAGAAAAATGGAGACATCAAGGTGGCAGAGCTAGCCCTATTATTAAGAGCAAACTCAGCCAAAGGCAAAAAAGAGACCCAGTCTTCTTGATCAGCAGACACATAACATCTCAAATAAGTCTCCAAGGTCTGGTTTGTTCTCTCGGTTTGTCCATTGGTCTGAGGATGAAAAGCAGAGGAGAAAGATAATTGAACACCAAGTTTAGAACAAAATGTCCTCCAAAATCTGGAAACAAACTGGACTCCTCTGTCAGACACAATGTTCTCCGGAATGCCATGTAACCGAACCATGTGCTGAAGGAACAAAGGCACTAATTCGGAGGAGGAAGGTAACGTAGGTAATGGTACAAGATGTATCATCTTGGAAAACCTATCACAGATTACCCAGATAACGGTCATTCTCTGAGAAACAGGGAGGTCGGAAATAAAATCCATAGAGATATGGGTCCATGGCCTCTTGGGCACAGGTAATGGCATTAACAAACCACTAGAGCGAGAGCAAGGCTTGGAGCGAGTGCAAGTCCCACATGACTGCACAAATTCCCTGACGTCACGAGACAAAGTAGGCCCCCAAAAGGACCGACTCACCAAGTCTCTGGTACCAAAAATCCCGGGATGTCCAGCCAACGCGGAACAATGAATCTCAGACATCACACTCTTCTTCCACGGGTCTGGGACAAACAATTTCCCAATAGGGCAGCGCTCAGGTTTATCCTCCTGACACCCTTCCAAGGCCAGTATCAAATAGGGCGAGATGGCGGAAAGAACTACACCCTCTTTCAAAATAACAGTAGGATCAGATAACTCAGGAAAGTCCACAAAGAAACTCCTTGAGAGGGCATCCGCCTTAACATTCTTAGTTCCAGGAAGAAAAGAAACCACAAAATTAAAACGTGTGAAAAACAAGGCCCACCTGGCCTGTCTAGGATTAAGTCGCTTGGCTGATTCGAGATAAACCAGATTCTTATGGTCCGTGAGGACCACCACCTGATGTTTGGCTCCTTCCAGCCAATGTCTCCACTCTTCAAAGGCCCACTTCATGGCCAATAACTCCCGATTACCCACGTCATAATTACGTTCAGTTGGAGAAAATTTTCGAGAGAAAAAAGCACAAGGGTTACTCTTAGAGGTCTCTGGATCTCTTTGGGACAAAACGGCACCTGCCCCAATTTCAGAGGCATCAACCTCCACCTGAAATGGCAGAGAAACATCAGGCTGCCGTAGAACAGGAGCAGAAGTGAATCTCTGCTTAAGTTCCTGAAACGCAGAGACTGCCTCAGGAGGCCAATTCACCACATCAGAACCCTTTTTGGTCAAATCAGTCAATGGTTTAACAATGCCGGAGAAATTACCAATAAATTTACGATAAAAATTGGCAAAACCCAAAAATCTCTGAAGAGCCTTTAATGAAGTAGGTTGGACCCAATCACAGATGGCCTGAACCTTGACCGGGTCCATTTCAATAACAGACGGAGACAAAATGAATCCCTGAAATGAGACCTTCTGTACGCCAAAAGACACTTTGATCCCTTCACATACAGTGCATTCTCTCTCAAAATCTGGAACACAGTCCAAACATGTTTCACATGAGAGTCCCAGTCATTGGAAAAAATCAAGATATCATCCAAATAAACAATCAGAAATTTATCCACAAAATCCCTGAAAATATCATTCATGAAGGATTGGAAGACGGAAGGAGCATTAGTGAGCCCAAAGGGCATCACTAGGTACTCAAAATGCCCCTCTGGGGTATTAAACGCCGTCTTCCATTCATCCCCGTGCTTAATGCGAATAAGGTTATACGCCCCCCTGAGGTCAAGCTTGGTAAACCAAGTAGCACTTTTCACCCTGGAAAACAGGTCAGAAATCAAGGGTAACGGATATTGATACTTCACAGTGATCTTATTCAAGAGACGATAATCAATACACGCCTCAATGAACCATCCTTTTTGGCCACAAAGGAAAAACCGGCACCCAAGGGTGAAGAGGATGGTCTGATATGACCCTTCTCCAATGACTCCTTGATATAAGATCGCATAGCATCGTGTTCAGGTACAGACAAGTTAAAAAGGCGACCTTTAGGAAATTTACCACCAGGCACTAATTCAATAGCGCAATCGTAGCTCCTGTGAGGGGGCAAAGATGCAGATTTACTTTCACTAAATACATCCGAAAAATCAGTCAAAAAGTCAGGAACATCCTGAGCCTGGGGAGAGGCAGAAAAAACAGGAGTGTCGGCATTAACACATTGGCAGCCCCAACTGGTCACAGACACAGATTTCCAATCCAAAACAGGATTATGAGACTGTAACCAAGGGAAACCCAGTACAATAATGTCATGCAGATTATACAGCACCAGAAATTTGCAACTTTCCTGATGATCTGGTACAACCCTCATTATCACTTGAGTAGAAAACTGGGGTTTATTCTCCGCCAAAGGGGTAGAATCAATGCCCAGTAGGGGAATAGACTTCCGCAGGGGTATCATGGGAAACCCACAACGTTTGGCAAAGTCAAAATCCATCAGATTAATAGCTGCACCTGAATCAACAAAAGCCTGAGCAGAAAATGTGGACAGGGAGCAAATCAGGGTAACAGTCAACAGAAATTTAGTCTGAACACTACCAAAGACAACTGAGCGTGCAAAACGTCTTCCTCGCTTAGGGCAGACTGAAATAGCATGAGAGGCATCACCACAGTAGAAACATAACCCATTGCACTTTCGAAACACATGACGCTGTGCCCCAGAAGTCACTCTATCACATTGCATGGGCTCAGAAGCTGGCTCACAAGGCAACACTATCTCAGGCATACCTCTGAGCTCACGCAAACTTCTGTCAATTTGAATAGCCAATGACATAGAATCATTGAGACCAGAGGGAGCAGGGAATCTCACCATAACATCCTTTACATTCTCTGACAGCCCCTTCCGAAAAAAGACTGCCAAAGCATCATCATTCCATTTGGTCAGGACTGCCCACTTTCGGAATTTCTGACAGTACAACTCAGCGTCTTCAAGACCCTGATTTAATGCCAACAAGGTTTTTTCAGCTTGATCAGTGACATTAGGTTCGTCGTACAATAACCCCAGAGCCAGAAAAAATGCATCAATATCATTTAAAACAGGATCCCCAGGTGTCAGGGAAAAAGCCCAATCCTGTGGATCGCAGCGCAGGTGAGAGATGACAATTTGAACCTGCTGTGCTGCGTTACCTGAGGACTTAGGCTTTAAGGCAAAAAACTATTTACAGTTATTTTTGAAATTCAGAAATTTAGCCCGTTCCCCCAAAAACAAATCTGGCATGGGAATCCTAGGTTCCACAACTGGCAACCTAGCAAGAAAGGTAGCAATACTCCAAACCTCAGTGGCAAGCTGATCCACACTGTCAGGCAACTGTGCAAACTCCATTGAAAGAAAAAAAAAATCCTCCTCAGCACCCAGAGAAAAAGAGGGAAAAAATGCAACAGACAGAAAAAAAAAATCTCTGACAACTCTGACAACTTTTTTCTTTCCACACTATTTTTCCCTTCTGTGAGTACCATATAATTTTCAGTTTTGGCCGGTGATACTGTAGTGTTTCGGTAGCTGAGGAGGACAGGAACAACAGCAGGGCAGCAGAACACCTGAGATGTTGGTAACTGATGGGTTGCAGATTCCTAAACTAACGACACAACTAGAGGTAGCCGTGGAGCGTTCCTACGTTGATCCTAGACGCCTCGTCACAGCCTGAGAGATAACTACACCTAAAGGCAGAAAGATGAAAGCTATCTGCCCCGGAGCAGATCCCCAAAGAAAATAGGAAGCCCCCAACAAATAATGGTGGTTAGACAAGATGAAAACACAAACATAGGCAGAAAATAGATTGAGCAAACGCTGAAGCCACAAGCTGACTAAATAGGATAGGAAAGGAGAGATTACTTTCTGCAACCCAGAAAACCCTACAAAAATCCAACAATTCTGATTAAAAAAATACTGAGATCACACGATCTCGCCACCCGCTAAATCAGATCTCAGTGTGAACAAAAACCAAGCTGCAGCCGCTGAAAAAACAGGAAAAAGCAAATGAGCAAATAACAGTGGCTGCAGATAAACTGTGAGGCGCTCAGGCCCCAGGAGGGGACCTGGCTGACCTCCACAAAAGTGCAGAAAACAATGCAAAAAGCAAGCACAAAAAGAAAAGCAAAAAATATCTTATCTGAAAGCAGGACATGCAGGCAAGACTCCAGCAAACTTCCAAATGAACCAGGAACCACAATTGAGACAAGAACAATTGATCACCGGCAACCATCATGGGAGGGAACCTCCCTTATATCAGACCAGTCAGTGAACCCAGATTGCCATTCTTCGCTGAAAGGTTCAGTACTGTCTGTAACCACCAGAGGGAGCCTCTGCTCAGAAACCATCTCTAGCACATTCATAACAAGTCGGGTGCACAGTACAACTAGATATACTGTCCAGCCGGAAGGGTCGTGAAATCACTGTGCTGGAATTGGACCTGGAGGAGGACTACCTTCAGACGGGGGTGTCCACCTGGGTCCGTGAACATCGTCACCGGTTGCAGACCATACATCGGTTTGTGCAGACCAAGTTCAGGGAACTTGAACACTGACCCCCTCCGAAGGACAGCTGTCAAGGTTGGAGACTGCGTGTTGGTCAGGGACAAACGCCCTCGAGGCAAGTTGGAGTATCGGTGGGAAAACACCCTGTATCGGATGAATTTCACAATCGGATCTGGGGGTCCCATCTAAGAAGTTCAACCAGAGGGTGAAGAAGGTGCCCCCACTCGAGTACTTCATCAGAATATGTTACGACCGTGTTTATCAAGAGACCCCTATCAAACCGAGAGAACACAAGCTGTTCCTGAAACGCTCCCCTTAGCTATCGACGATGACTAGGAAGAGTTCTCTGACTCGCTGTCCATCGACCCAGAAGAGGAACCAGAATTTAAGCTTCTGAACTTCCTGCTTCATTGAACCTGGGCGCGTCCCCTTCATCGCTCACGCAACGTCACTCGACTACTGAACTTGACTCCATTACCCAACCTGACTCCACTACCCAACCCATTTCTACTACCCAACCTGACCTACGGCGCACAGAACGGACAACTGCAGGAATACCGCCCAACTGATATGAACAAGACCAATTTATTTTGGAATGAATCATCCAAGAGATGGAGGAATGTCAATGTTTACTACAAAAACTCTCGCCCGTGGAATGGCGAGCTAAAGGAGAGGGGAGTGTAAGAAGAAAGACTGTGCCTCGGGTACCTGCTCTGCGCCAGTTCCGGAACTGTCAGGATTGTCTAGTCTGTTTCCCGGGGAAAAGCTTAGGTGACCGGACAAGTCTTAATCTCCGGAAGCAGGGGGTGTGGCTAAGCGTGTACAGCCTCAGCGCGCGCGGAAACAGACTTAGCGGGAAGAAAAGGTACGCAGCAGGGTGAAGTCAGCGCTCCATCCTTCGAACACTGCCAAAGTGCAGGCCGGCGCCTGAGCATCCCCACCGCCACTGCCAGAGACTGTGAGGAGAGATGTGTGGTGTGCCCGTTGTTCACCATGAAATTAGCCACCAAGCGTTCTGGGCCTGTGAGTACTGTGCGCATCCTGCCTAAGAAAGACCGGGTGTGGGACCGTTATCTGTGCCCTGACCCCCCAGCGTATATTTGCTCGACCATGTTGACTTCAGACCGTGCAGTGGCCTATGCTCTCTCGGCTACATAAAGATATGGACTAGTGGCTCAACGGAAGCCACCGGAGGCCAACAGCTATTGCCAGGAGACAGATCATTGGGATTTACAGGACTGCTGCGGACAAGCACTGCTCCAGCCGTTGCTGGTGCAATCTCCTGCTCTGTAACTTAAGCAGCCTGAGAGACGACTGACAGGATAAGTTGTCCCAACCAGAACTGCTACTACTTCATTTACTGTTCATCAACCCTGCACATTATCTCCATCTGAACTTCTTACCCCTACATTTTACTGCTTAGCTCCCTGCATGGAGTATTCTAGTGTTAATTAAAATTTTTAACCCTTGCTCTGTCTCCTGTCCGTCACTGCATCCTACAACCTGCTCACACGTGGACGAGAATTTGTTGGAATAGTAGTTTGGTATGTGATTGATCAAGTCCTAGAATTCATTTTCAGATGACCTGACTTTTCAAGAACATTTGTGGAGTCCACACTCTGGAGTGTACAGATGTGTGTACTTGGATGAGAATTTGTTCGAATAGTAGTTTGTTATGTGATTAATCAAGTCCTGGAATTAATTACATTTATCTAATGAAGATCTATTTATATTTTTAAAGAGATTTTTGGATAAAATAAAAGTAATATCTAGTATTTTTAATTATCTCACTTTGAGACACTATTACAAAAGTAACAACTGTACCGTATCCAGTAACAAGATATTCAAAGCTATAAAAGGGATCTACTGATGAAAATATGATAAAATTTGATCTACTGATAAAAATATTCTCTATTACTTGTTCCCAATTACTCTACTGGGGCCACTAATAAGAAAATAAAAATTATTGAAAAAAAAACAAAAAACTAATAATTGTAGGATGTGTGGTAGGTCTCAAAACAGAGGGAGATACAAAGGCCTGGTTGGGATGGGCACGTGGGGCAATAGTATTGGCAATCACTCAATCTAGCATGCTTCCTACAATCCCGGCATCTTTTTTGAGGATACTTTGGGTGGGAGTGATAGGGACAGGGCAAGGAAAATGGAGCTCTGCAAGTCTCTGAGCATCCTCAGACTCGAAGGCTTCCCCCTGTACCATCGACTCAAACATGAGGTCCTCAACAATTTTTTCATGAAACTAGAGAAAAGTAAGTGGTCCTTGGGAATTTTTGTACAGGACAAAACTATTGTATGTGGAAATGACACACGTCAATGCCACCCATAAATTTGTTGTAATCTGTGACACAAATTGTTTTTTGTTTGTCCCTTGTGGCACCCCTGTCTCTGACCGTCACAGTGGTGTCCGCATGCAGTGTAGTCAGCAAGTAGACGTCCTTGCTATCATTCTACTTCACTGCAAGAAGTTGGTCACTTGCGAGTGAGAATGATGCCCCCTTCTCCAAATGTCTGGACACCAACTGTGAAGGAAACCTCACTCGATTTTTCCTGATTCCCACAGGCCCCTGTATTTGCAGCGTGGAGGGATTTATGTAGGGGATGCTCGTGTAATAGTTGTCCATATACACGTGGTACCCTTGATGGAGAAAGGGTGTCAATCGCTCCCAGACAATTTTGCCTGGGATTCCAATTGTCTTGGGGGCAGTTTTGGGAGGTTGATTTGGCAGTCCCTACCTTCATAAGTTAGGCAGATGGAAGTGTACCCTGATGAGCTCTCAAATGTTTTATACAGTTTGATGCCATATTTGGCTCGCTTGGAGGGGATAAATTGACTGAATGACAGATGACCCTTGTAGCTCATCAAGAACTCGTCGACTGCCATATTTTACTCTGGGGTACAGGAATTTAGAAATGAATTTTGTAGGAGGGAAATTAGAGGTCTCAAGTTATTTAGCCGATCATAGTTGTCAGTTCTTGGGGCCTTGGGAATTGTAACAGAAGTGGAGGAATCACATTAGGGCTTCATAACAAACTCGAGACATGACGGCTGCAAATACAGGGGTGCTGTGGACAGCTCTTGTTGCCCAGTAGGAGCTGAGTGTGTTTATTTTTTACTAATCCAATATTCAGGGTAAGAGCTCATACTCACTGGAGACAAAAACGGACGATTGCCAGCCGATAAAAAATCGGATTGCAATCGGACCAATGTTATTCAATAGGTGACTTCTCATTTGCGATTTTTTTTCTCAGCTGAAATCGGTCTGAGAAAAAAATCGCAGCAAGCTGCAATTTGCAGCGATTTTGGCATGATAATCGCTAATGCAAGTCAATGGATGCGATAAAAAATCGGACAGCACTCGCACCATGCTGTCCAATTTATATGCACCAGTGTCCTTTGAAAAGCCGGCAAATCATCCCCAGCTACTGTAAAATCATACTGACAGCTCACAAAACACTAGATATATACACATATAATACATATATATATGTATATATATATATATATTGTAAGGATTAGGCCTCGCTTGAGTGCGACCGGAGGTAAGCAGGAGGGCGACTTCACTCGATTCTTCAAGCAAGTTTATTCAAACTTCATAAACTGCTTACAACAGAAAACAAAAAATAGCCTTCTCTGGCACAAAGTAACAAAAAAGGTATATATACAGTCCTGGTACTCTAGCAGAGTAGTCTCCTCAGAGCACACACACTGGAGGTCTCCACACCTCCAGCCACTCACACCTGTGGTCAGCAGTAGGCTCATTTATATCGCAGACATCCAGCTAACACAGAACACATGACTGGTCATGTGGCCATGACCTCATCACAGGTCCTCAAACCACACACAAAGGTATAGTGATGCCCCACTCTCCCATCTGTCCATGTGTTCATCATATCGCTACATACCTCCCCCCTCTGCCTAAGCCGTGGGCTTGGCACATTCCATTCATCGACTAGAAACTCTTTTCAGTCGTCTCCACAATTAACTGGTCTGTCACAGTTTGGCTTAGGTCACTGAGTCCTGAGCTAATTGAGGTGTCACTGCTTCTACCTCTCATTTCAGGCCATCTATGTCCTGTCTTAGCTCCACCTCGATGACTTTCACTCTGAAGCGAACCTCTGCGCCTCTCTATATTACGGGCTGAAGGTGGCTGCCTGTTTTCCCCCAACTTTTGCAGCTGTCTGTTGATCTGCTCCTCCTCAATTCTTAGCTGCTCTATTCTTCCCTGGTGCACCTCCAGGAGCATCCGGATCTTCCCAAGGTTTTCCACCAACCCCTTCCGACCTGGAGGTCTTCTTGCTGGCTCCCGACGTCTCTGCTTCTCGCGGAGGCCATCTGGGTGGCGGTTCCCTTGCTGACTTTCTTCCTCCGTTGAGGCCCCTTCTTTGGTCATCTTCTCCAGTTCACTCTCCTCCCATACGCTCGGACCAGGAGAGCGCAACCTTCGGTTTCCCGGACTGTCGTGGATTTCCTGAGGTGGGCATTAGCTTCCGTCTCTATTTGGAGTTCTTTGAGAATTTTCTCTTGCTCCTCTGCCCAGCAGCGGTGCTCCTCCTCTCTCCGTAGAAGTTCCTGCTGATGCTTCTCCTGGGCCGCTCTGCACATCTCCGTATCTTCTACTAGGATTTGGGTCACCGTCTGGCACGCTGACAGTTGACCTTGGACTTTAGAGACTTCCTTCTCCAGGTCCTCCACTCGTTGCTCAATCCCTTGTCTCCGTATCCTTTCTTGCCCGGCTGTCTCTTTAAGCAGCTCCATCTCATGGACTTGCTCTCTTTTATCCAGTACATGTGGCACCATCCTTTCCCCCTTATTTCTCTTCTTAGAAAGCATAGGCTGTCTGGCCTTCCTGCAGCCCCTGCGGTGAGGAGGAGATCTGCTACTTGTACCCGACTCCACCTTGCTGCACTCGCTTTCACTTCCGGTTAAGTTACAGTCTGCATAGGAGTCATTCCCACTCCCTCTGTCATCTTGGAACAGCAAGTCCCCACTTAACCAGGTGTCAGCCCCTATTCCTGGAGCTACCCAGTTTTCTGTGGTCCTATATTTGGTCACCCCAAAGTCCTCACTTTGGTCTGAGCCACACTTTCTTACGGTCACCAGGCACTGGGTATCTTTGACTTTAGGGGTGGCTACCTCTGTTTTACCCACCACACTATCAGCAACCACTACAGCCTCCTGCAGGGATGGGCCTCTCTTAGGGTCATTCTGGTTCCCTTCTGAGCAATCAGCCAGTGCTTCATCCCACACCTCCCAAAACCGTTTACAATCCTGGCCTATTATTATAGGATATGGTAAGTCTGGGACTACAGGGACATCATGGGTAGAAATAATAGTGGACGTCTCAATGATTACCCTGGATACCGGATACTCCCTAGTGACCCCATGAATGCAAGGGACTTCCATCTTCCTTCCGGGAATCAGATAGACAGGGAGTGTGTCGCTCAGCAGAGTCACCTGGCTTCCTGAGTCTAGAAGTCCACTCACACACTCTCCATTCACTATTAGAGAACAGTTCAGTGCCCCCGGTCAGATGTAAAGTCAGTACACCATTTGCGACATACGCTGTTCAAACCCTGAACCCGGCAATAGTTCCTCGGCTCATCCGCCGCCACCTCTTTTCTCCTCATCGACTCAGTTTGGAACTCCGCCCCTTCTGAGTGTGGCAGTACTTTATTAGGGTTTACTGGTTCCCCATTCTCGCTAGGGACCTCAGAACTCTTTCTCCACAGATCCCAAAACAGACAGAAATCCCGGCCTATAATTATAGGACGCACCAAGTCCCGAACGACGCCGACTTCATGGGACTCAGTGCCATGCATCGTTTCAATGTCCACTCTGGCCATAGGGTAGTCCTTTACATCACCATGTATGCATTGAACACTGACTTTTTTCCCTGGTAATATGTTGAGAGGAAAAGTGGCCCTAATCAAGGTCACTAAGCTTCCAGAGTCTAGCAGCGCTGTTACTGCTTCACCGTTCACCTTCACGGGACAGACTTGAGGACCCTGATTGGGGAACGGGTTTCCACTGCAGGCTGGATATGCATACCATGAAATACGGTGTCCTATGCTGCAGTCCATCTGCTCGGTGATCTGCGGACACCGGGCAGCTATATGTCCTGGCTCGTGGCACCTCCAACAAATAATTTCACCCGCAGTGACCTTGGGCACCACCTCCCCCCGCCATTTTGACCTTGGGCGCTCCACCCCTTTTTGGGACTCTGCCCCCTGTTGGGGCCGCCAGTACGTAATGGGCTGCTTCCCCACTGCTCCTTCCATCCCCTGGTACCTCTCGACCAGTCCGACCAGTTCATCAGCATTCCGGGGATCACCCTGTGCAAGCCAGGTCTGCAGGGGCTTTGGCAGGGAGTGCACAAACCGATCCATTACTACTCTTTCTACCATCTGGGCCGGTGTAGCAGACTCTGGCTGCAGCCATTTCTGGACCAGATGCAGCAGGTCAAACATTTGGGAGCGCGGTGGTTTGTCCCTGTGATAAGCCCAGCGGTGCACTCTCTGTGCCCTGACAGTCATTGTTACCCCCATACGTGCGAGGATCTCAACCTTTAGCTTAGGATATTCCTGGGCATCCTGCACCGTCAAATCGTAGTACGCCTTCTGGGGCTCCCCTGTCAGGTATGGGGCCAGTACCTCTGCCCACTTCTCTGGGGGAAGTCTTTCCCTCTCTGCAACCCTCTCAAATACAGTCAGCAAGGCTTCAACATCATCCCTGGGGGTCATTTTTTGTAATGTGCGTCTTACCGCCTTTCTGACGTGGTTGTCATTAGCCAGACCTGGGGTTGGGGCACTCGTCCTGCCCTGGATGGCGGTTGTCAGAAGCTGTATCTGCTGCCGATGTTCCTGCTGGCTCTCCTGCATCTGCTGTTGGTGCTCCTGCTGGCTCTGCTGCATCTGTTGCAACAACATCCTGTTGACCTCTTGCTGCTGCACCTGTGCCTGGACCAAGTGTTTCAGCAGGTCCTCCATTCTCTCCGGCAATGCAGGCTGGCTTGCTATAGCCTTGACCCACGACATGCAGTAACCAGTCCCACTTCTGTGCTGGGAACGCTGCTCGCACGTCTCCACCAATTGTAAGGATTAGGCCTCGCTTGAGTGCGACCGGAGGTAAGCAGGAGGGCGACTTCACTCGATTCTTCAAGCAAGTTTATTCAAACTTCATAAACTGCTTACAACAGAAAATAGCGAGTGGGGGCAGATAATATAAGCCAAGGGAGGGTGCATTTATTTTGTGCCCCCCTGGCTACTAACATCTGCCCCCAGCCACCCAAGAAAAGGCAAATCTATAATTAGATGCGCCCTTTCTGGCACTTTGCCCGTCTATTCCCATTGCCCTGTAGCGGTAGCGAATGGGTTAATAATGGGTCAAAGCCACCTTGCTATTGAAAGGTGACTTTAAGCCAGGTTAATAATTGAGAGTTGTCAATTAGACAACTAACAATTATTAATCCTATTGAAGGAAATAAAAAAACACACACACATTAATAATAAATAATTTTAATGAAATAAACACACATTTTTAGTTGCACTGCTTGGCTGTAAGGCAGTTAACCGTTTGTGAAGGATTACAGTGTGGGACCTGACAGAGCGGCGGATAGGTAAGAATAATGTTGTTTTATTATTGTTTCTTTATTACAGGAGAATGAGGGCTTCACACAGATTACCAGTTAAATAAAAGATGGTCAAAAAATGTGTGTTTATTTCATTAAAATTATTTATTATTAATGTGTGTGTGTTTTTTATTTCCTTCAATAGGATTAATAATTGAGAGTTGTCTAATTGACAACTCTCAATTATTAACCTGGCTTAAAGTCACCTTTCAATAGCAAGGTGGCTTTAACCCATTTTTAACCCATTAGCCACCGCTACAGGGCAATGGGAATAGACAGGCAAAGTGCTAGAAAGGGCGCATCTAATTATAGATTTGCCTTTTCTGGGGTGGCTGGGGGCAGATGTTAGTAGCCAGGGGGGGCACAAAATAAATGCACCCTTCCTAGGCTATTATTATCTGCCCCCACTCGCTGGCTTTGTCTGTCTGGTTGAGAAAATAGTGCGGGAGCCCACTCATTTTTTTTTCAACAAATTTACACCTTTAATTAACTTCTACATGTGTGAAATTTTGCACACATACACTCATGTAATTGTTAGTGAAAACCATATATCAAACTACATGAAATGACATGGTTAACTGTATGTAAACCATGTGTCATTTCATGTCGGGTCTGTAATTTCACAAATGCCGGCAATTGAATAAGCGGCTATTATACTATGTAGAAGTGTATGACCTATATATATATATATATATATATATATATATATATATATAATTATTTGCTTTTTGTGTACATTTTTTTTACAATGTGATTTTTACATGAGTTTTTACATAGAGAGAACTGCTCTATTTAAAACGTCATGTTAAAATCGCATTGCATGCAGATGGAAAACGGATGGAAAAGGATGGTGCGATTAAAAATCGCATACAAATTACATGAGAATCGCATGACAATTGCATATAATCGGACCATTTTTTCCATCCAGAAAACGGACCGTTTTTTTTTTCCACAAATGGGTATGAGCCCTAAGGCCTCAAATTTTTTTATTTTGGGACATTTATGGGGATCCTGGAATGGGAATGAAAGGCATTGGGTTTTTGGGAGATGTATTGTCGGGCATATAAGTTTGTTTGGTTGGCGATCAATTGTAGGACTTCTGGGCTAATGAAAATTTGGAAAAAAAACAATGGGGGTAAAATTGGTGACATCTAATTTTATTCCAGGGGCTGCAGAAAAAGGGGGAATTTGAGGGGAAAATTAAGTGTCATTATACCACAGCTGTGGGGGGACTGTGGTTCTTGGTCCTGCCTTTGAAGCTTCAGCAGTGACAACCGACTCCGCTACCATCGGGCCATGGGATCCAGTGGAGGAAGAGTCATTGTCACTGCCTGAAAACTGCTTTACTTCAGAGGCAGATTCTGTTTCACTGCTGGAGCTGCTGGAGCAAAGCAGGCTGTATGCTTGCTCCGTGCTAAATGTTGTGCGGGCCATTTATTTATTTGCCCGCCTAACAAAAAACTAACCCTAATTTAACACTAATATTTTTTTACTGCCTAACCCTAACCCTTATAAGCATAACCCTAATACGTGTTACCCTAACCCTAATATTTGTAATCCTAACTATAATTTGTGTAACCCTAACCTAATTACCATAACCCTGAGCCTAACCCTAACCCTAAGCCTAACACTAAGTCCTAACCGCAAAAAATTATAAAAAAAAATAAAAAAATATATATTTTTTTTAGTCCCCTGACAATGGGGATGTGGGGATTACGGAGAGCGGGGGTGGGTAAATGGAGGTTTTATGGGGTTTGCGGATGCAGAAATTATTATTTTATATGTCTGACAGGGCAGCGCTTAAAGGTAGTGTTTCTCTCTTCTCTCCCAGAACAACTACAATGAGAGAAGAGAAAGGCAAATCCCAATTGCTGCCATGTTTACTAATATTGGGGGTCACTGATAGGGTCTATAACAGTAATCAAAACCCAGCAGCCAATGAGAAAATTTTCATCGGTTGCTCGGTGCAGGCAGGCTAATCTTGGCAGGTGCACTGCACATGAGCCCATCATTTTCTTTCTGCAGGAGGAAGGAGGGGGCCAGGAGACTGGGGGACTACTGATCCAGTACATAAGGTACCGTGGGGGGCTCGGCAGACCCTATTTCTCTCTCCTCTGATGTGCGATTACATCAGAGAAGAGAGAAATTAAATGGAATATCAGACTTTTTTTTCTTTTGTGGTCGCCATTATTCGGTGAATAACAGTGATTGCAACACCGGGGTCAGTAAAACCAACCCAAATCATGTTCTCTGGGGTCTCAGCTACCCTCGGCAGCTGAGCCCCTGGAGAAATTTTGACTCTGGGGGGGCGCTATAGACTTATTCCCCAGTTCCATTAAAAAGCGGCACTGAGGCATACGTACCCTTAACTGCCGCTGTTAAAAGGCGTATCTGTGGTCGTTAAGGGGTTAATGATCTTTGGGTGGTAATCTCATAGACGTTATACTCTAGTAAAATGTCAGAAAAAATCTTTGGAATATCTTTACAATGTTTTTTTAAAGTTTTACTGCTCTCCAAAACATGAAAGGTTTGTGGTCCAAAAGTCAGTAACCTCTTCATCAAATTACGTAAGGCAAGTTTAAATATCTGACAAAGAGATCATAGAAAAGTCAAGAAAAGACAAATCATGTCACTTCTTTGTTCTTCAGCACCATTTCTCTCATAATGCTTTGTTTTGTGTTCTATGAAAAAATTTCAGCCAGAAAAATAATTATGCACAAATGCTTGAATGCACAAATTCAATGTAAATCGAAATTGTATCAATTTTTTAGAAAGTCGCAGAACTTGACAAATTCAAACAATTTGCTTTGAGTGAATCGCCGAAAATGTCCACCAACATTTTCCGCATTGCAGAAAATTGCATCAGCCATAGAAGGCTTACATGACCTGGGGAGCAGCTTTGTGGGGTTACTCATAGTGCCTTACAGCTTTTACATCACCTATTACAGCAAAGTCAATCAGGACGGACTATCGTAGCCTGTATAAAAACAGAAGCAGTGACTGCAGCACCTATTTTGTGACGAATCTGGATAGTGGGACGACATCATTGCTCATAATGTAGACCTATATATAAGGAGAGAAAGTCATAAAACAATGAACAAATTGTACAGCTAGTGTGTGTGATAGCATGGCAGAAAAGAAGATTAACATGTCAAGAAAGGAGACTATAACAGATACTCAATTTACAGGGATAAAAATATAGTAGACATGGCAGTGACAGCACAATTTTAATGCTGCTGTCACATTTAATATGCACCTTTTTCAGCTTTTATGTAGAAACACATCAACAATATTGTTATGTTTATGCTGCTAGCTTCAGGTAGGGGTGGGACAGGTCTCATGAATCCTTTGGAACTCTGTGGGAACCATTACTCAGGGTGACCATGTACTGCAGTGTCCTCAGGCACAAGATGGATACACTTGCTCACACAGATACAATTGATAGAGTCCTCATGAACATGAACAGTGTAGTTTAATGTCACAGCATATTCAGTACAATTCAAGTGTCTTAAGCACAGGCTTTATAAACAGTACAGCTGCTTCTTAGAGGCACATCCACTAACAGTCTCTTTTGATAGCACAGTTCAGCACAGATCAAGACTCTTTACAAAGGCACAGTAGTACACAGCATTCCTTCTAGCACAGTGTAATGAAGGAGAGGGGAGGGTTTGCTGAGGGAGATTATCCCTGTAACACAACTTCTTCCTGTCCTTATCTGCCTGTTCCTGATGAACTTTCTCAACTAGCAGTATAGGGGTAGCCCAGCTCCACTCTGTAATGGAATCCTGTGTCCCTTTGGTTCACTTGCCTGAACGTTTTTGAGACAGATCACTGACACACACCATTCATCCATTTGGCTGCTGCCAGAACAGTAAACAATAGAGATGAGCGACTTTGGCATCAGGAGGGTCAAGCCGGGTTTCGGACCACCCGACTTTCCCAAAAGTCGAGTCGAAAAAAGTTGGCCGACTAAAGGAAAAGGTCGAGTCAGAGTCGAAAATCCGACCACAATGCAAGTCAATGGGGAATAAAAGTCGGCAGGGAGTGGAGGACAGTAAACACACCTACAGTGCCCATTTCAATGCTAACGACATCAATTCTTATTAATTAAGCTTGTGAACCTTAATTTACTTTATAATAATAGTAACGCATTGAAAACTGGGGGTTACTTGGCTAAAGTTGTGGGGGGGCAGGGCTCACTTCAGGTTTTCGTGGGCCCCGGGCGAAAGAGTCTCAGTGGGCCCCTTTAACACATATCACAATTCATGATGCACCGATATGGCACAGAAATATAGGTATAGTACAATGAAAAATACTTCACTTCTTACATTACATTACTGATATCTATTTTAAATTCTACAATAGCTCAAACAATGGACAGTATAGTCCTCCATACAGTGTTATGGGCACCACATGCTCCAAATTTAATGGTCCCCATATATAATGTTCCATAAATAATGGGCTCCATGAGATGCCCCATATATAATGGGCCCCATATGATGCTCCAGTATATGATGTGCCTATACACAATGTTCCAAATTATTATGCAAATTATATTTTTCTCTGATTTTCCTAAGTGGTCGGTGCAAATGACAGTCAGTCTAATAAAAGTCATCACCCATTAGAGTATACATCGAATTTTATTGCAGAAACCTCCTAATGATAACAGTATAATCTCCAAAAGGGATAAAAACTCAAAATGCACTGTTCCAAATTATTAGGCACAGTAGAATTTCTAAACATGTGTTATTAACATATGAACCCTACTTAGATATCACCTTCACAATTCTTGCATCCATTGAACTTGCGAGTTTTTGTAGAGTTTCTGCTTTTATTTCTTTGCATGAAGTCAGAAAAGCCTCCCAGAGCTACTGTTTTGATGGGAACTGCCTCCCACCCTCATAGATCTTTTGCTCTATAGGGTTCTCTATAGGGTCTAGGTCAGGGGAAGATGGTGGCCGCTCCATGAGTTTATCTCCTTTTATGCCCATAGCAGCCAATAACTCAGAGGTATTCTTTGCAGCATGAGATGGTGCATTGTCATGCATGAAGATGATTTTGCTCCTGAAGGCACGTTTCTGCTTTTTATACCATGGAAGAAAGTTGTCAGTCAGAAATTCTATATACTTTGCAGAGGTCATTTTCACACCTTCAGGAACCTTAAAGGGCCCTACCAGCTGTTTCCTTATGATTCCTGCCCAAAAAATGACTCCTCCACCTCCTTGCTGACATCGCAGCCTTGTTGGGACATGGTGGCCATCCATCAACCATGCACTACTCCATCCATCTGGATCATCCAGGGTTGCTCAACACTCATCAGTAAACAAGACTGTTTGAAAATTAGTCTTCATGTGTGTCTGGGGCCATTGCAACCGTTTCTCCTTGTGAGCACTGTTTATTGGTGGTCGAATAGTAGGTTTATGCACCACAGCAAGCCTTTAAAGGATCCTACACCTTGAGGTTTGAGGGACTCCAGAGGCACCAGCAGCTTCAAATATCTGTTTGCTGGTTTGTAATGGCTTTTTAGAAGCTGCTCTCTTAATCCGATGAACTTGCCTGGCAGAAACCTTCCTCATTCTGCCTTTATCAGCACGAACACGTCTGTGCTCAGAATCAGCCACAAATCTCTTAACAGTACGATAATCACATTTAAGTTTTCGGGAAATATCTAATGTTTTCATCCCTTGACCAAGGCATTGCACTATTTGATGCTCTTCAGCAGCAGAGAGATCCTTTTTCTTTCCCATTTTACTTGAAAACTCTGGCCTGCTTAATAGTGTGGAACATCCAGCTTTCCTTTTATTGGGCTCACATGGCAAACTATTTATCACAGGTATCTGAGATTGATTTCAGTGATCCAAAGAACCCTGAAACACAATACCATCAATGGGTTTCATTTACAAAATAAAAAAAAAATGCTATGATACTTAAAACCAATTTGCATAATAATTTGGAACATAGTGTATAATGCTCCATATATAATGGGCCCCATATGATGCTCCAGTGTATAATGGGCCCCGTATATGATGCTCCAGTGTATGATGGGCCCCATTTATAATGCTCTAGTGTTATGATTCGGTAGCTGAGGAGGACAGGAACAACCGCAGGGCAGCAGAACACCTGAGATGTTGGTAACTGATGGGTTGCAGATTCCTAAACTAACGACACAACTAGAGGTAGCCGTGGAGCGTTCCTACATTGATCCTAGACGCCTCGTCACAGCCTGAGAGATAACTACACCTAAAGGCAGAAAGATGAAAGCTATCTGACCCGGAGCAGATCCCCAAAGAAAATAGGAAGCCCCCAAACATATAATGGCGGTTAGACAAGATGAAAACACAAACATAGGCAGAAAATAGATTGAGCAAACGCTGGAGCCACAAGCTGACTATATAGGATAGGAAAGGAGAGATTAGTTTCTGCAACCCAGAAAACCCTACAAAAATCCAACAATTCTGATTGCAAAAATACTGAGATCACACGATCTCGCCACCCGCTAAATCAGATCTCAGTGTGAACAAAACCAAGCTGCAGCCGCTGAAAAAACAGGAAAAAGCAAATGAGCAAATAACAGTGGCTGCAGGTAAACTGTGAGGAGCTCAGGCCCCAGGAGGGGACCTGGCTGACCTTCACAAAAGTGCAGAAAACAATGCAAAAAGCAAGCACAAAAGAAAAGCAAAAAATATCTTATCTGAAAGCAGGAGATGCAGGCAAGACTCCAGCAAACTTCCAAATGAACCAGGAACCACAATTGAGACAAGAACAATTGATCACCGGCAACCATCATGGGAGGGAACCTAACTTATATCAGACCAGTCAGTGAACCCAGATTGCCAATCCTCGCTGAAAGGCTCAGCACTGTCTGCAACCACCAGAGGGAACCCCCGCTCAGAAACCATCTCTAGCACATTCATAACAGTACCCCCCCCTTGAGGAGGGGTCACCGAACCCTCACTTGTGCAACAAGGCCGATCAGGATGAGCTCGGTGATAGGCACGGATCAGTCTCCTAGCATGGATGTCCGAAGCAAACACCCAAGAATTATCCTCCTGACCATAACCTCTCCACTTAACCAAATACTGGAGTTTCTGGCTAGAAAAACGAGAATCCAATATTTTCTCAACCACATACTCCAGATTGCCCTCAACCAAAACAGGGTCAGGAGGCACAGCCATAGGAACCACTCGCTCGACAAACCTCTTCAATAAGGACTTGTGGAACTCGTTATGGATCTTAAATGTCCTTGGAAGCAGCAAATGGAAGGAATCAGGATTAAGAATCTCCATGATCTTATAAGGTCCAATGAACTTGGGCTTAAACTTTGGAGATGCAACTCTCATAGGGATATTTCTTGAGGACAACCAAACCAAGTCCCCCACTTTAAACCGAGGACCATCAGTCCTATGCCGGTTGGCAAACCGTTGGGCCTTCTCCTGAGAGAGAGACAACCTCACCACTACCTGGTCCCAAATCTGCTGCATTCGCTCCACAACAGAGTCAGCACCCGGACAGACAGAAGCCTCCGCCTGTCCCGAAGAAAATCGTGGGTGAAACCCAAAATTTCAGAAAAATGGAGACATCAAGGTGGCAGAGCTAGCCCTATTATTAAGAGCAAACTCAGCCAAAGGCAAAAAAGAGACCCAGTCATCTTGATTAGCAGACACAAAACATCTCAAATAAGTCTCCAAGGTCTGGTTTGTTCTCTCTCGGTTTGTCCATTGGTCTGAGGATGAAAAGCAGAGGAGAAAGATAATTGAACACAAAGTTTAGAACAAAATGTCCTCCAAAATCTGGAAACAAACTGGACTCCTCTGTCAGACACAATGTTCTCTGGAATGCCATGTAACCGAACCACGTGCTGAAGGAACAAAGGCACCAATTCGGAGGAGGAAGGTAACTTAGGTAATGGCACAAGATGTATCATCTTGGAAAACCTATCACAGATTACCCAGATAACAGTCATTCTCTGAGAAAAAGGGAGGTCGAAAATAAAATCCATAGAGATATGGGTCCATGGCCTCTTGGGCACAGGTAATGGCATTAACAAACCACTAGAGCGAGAGCAAGGCTTGGAGCGAGAGCAAGTCCCACAGGACTGCACAAATTCCCTGATGTCACGAGACAAATTAGGCCACCAAAAGGAGCGACTCACCAAGTCTCTGGTACCAAAAATCCTGGGATGACCATCCAACGCGGAACAATGAATCTCAGACATCACACTCTTCTTCCACTGGTCTGGGACAAACAATTTCCCAATAGGACAGCGCTCAGGTTTATCCTCCTGACACCCTTTCAAGGCCAGTCTCAAATTGGGCGAGATGGCGGAAAGAACTACACCCTCTTTCAAAATAACAGTGGGATCAGATAACTCAGGAGAGTCCGCAAAGAAACTCCTCGAGAGGGCATCCGCCTTAACATTCTTAGTGCCAGGAAGAAAAGAAACCACAAAATTAAAACGTGTGAAAAACAAGGCCCACCTGGCCTGTCTAGGATTAAGTCGCTTGGCTGATTCGAGATAAACCAGATTCTTATGGTCCATGAGGACCACCACCTGATGTTTGGCTCCTTCCAGCCAATGTCTCCTCTCTTCAAAGGCCCACTTCATGGCCAATAACTCCCGATTACCCATGTCATAATTACGTTCAGTTGGAGAAAATTTTCGAGAGAAAAAGGCACAAGGGTTACTCTTAGAGGTCTCTGGATCTCTTTGGGACAAAACGGCACCTGCCCCAATTTCAGAGGCATCAACCTCCACCTGAAACGGTAGAGAAACATCAGGCTGCCGTAGAACAGGAGCAGAAATGAATCTCTGTTTAAGTTCCTGAAATGCAGAGACTGCCTCAGGAGGCCAATTCACCACATCAGAACCCTTTTTGGTCAAATCAGTCAATGGTTTAACAATACCGGAGAAATTACCAATAAATTTACGATAAAAATTGGCAAAACCCAAAAATCTCTGAAGAGCCTTTAATGAAGTAGGTTGGACCCAATCACAGATGGCCTGAACCTTGACCGGGTCCATTTCAATAATAGACGGAGACAAAATGAATCCCAGAAATGAGACCTTCTGTACGCCAAAAAGACACTTTGATCCCTTCACATACAGTGCATTCTCTCTCAAAATCTGGAACACAGTCCGAACATGTTTCACATGAGAGTCCCAGTCATTGGAAAAAATCAAGATATCATCCAAATAAACAATCAGAAATTTATCCACAAAATCCCTGAAAATATCATTCATGAAGGATTGGAAAATGGAAGGAGCATTAGTGAGCACAAAGGGCATCACTAGGTACTCAAAATGCCCCTCTGGGGTATTAAATGCCGTCTTCCATTCATCCCCGTGCTTAATGTGAATAAGGTTATACGCCCCCCTGAGGTCAAGCTTGGTAAACCAACTAGCACTTTTCACCCTTAAAAACAGGTCAGAAATCAAGGGTAACGGATATTGATACTTCACAGTGATCTTATTCAAGAGACGATAATCAATACACGGCCTCAATGAACCATCCTTTTTGGCCACAAAGAAAAAACCGGCACCCAAGGGTGAAGAGGATGGTCTGATATGACACTTCTCCAATGACTCCTTGATATAAGATTGCATAGCATCGTGTTCAGGTACAGACAAGTTAAAAAGGCGACCTTTAGGAAATTTACCACCAGACACTAATTCAATAGCGAAATCGTAGCTCCTGTGAGGGGGCAAAGATGCAGATTTACTTTCACTAAATACATCCGAAAAATCAGTCAAAAAGTCAGGAACATCCAGAGACTTGGGAGAGGCAGAAAAAACAGGAGTGTCGGCATTAACACATTGGCAGCTCCAACTGGTCACAGACACAGATTTCCAATCCAAAACTGGATTATGAGACTGTAACCAAGGGAAACCTAGTACAATAATGTCATGCAGATTATACAGCACCAGAAATTTGCAACTCTCCTGATGATCTGGTTCATCCCTCATTATCACCTGAGTAGAAAACTGGGGTTTATTCTCCGCCAAAGGGGTAGAATCAATCCCCAGTAGGGGAATAGACTTCCGCAGGGGTATCATGGGAAACCCACAACGTTTGGCAAAGTCAAAATCCAACAGGTTAATAGCTGCTCCTGAATCAACAAAAGCCTGAGCAGAAAATGTGGACAGGGAGCAAATCAGGGTAACAGTCAACAGAAATTTAGTCTGAACGCTACCCAAGACAACTGAGCGTGCAAAACGTCATCCCCGCTTAGGGCAGACAGAAATAGCATGAGAGTCATCACCTCAGTAGAAACATAACCCATTGGCTTTCGAAACTCATGACGCTGTGCCCCAGTAGTCACTCCATCACACTACATGGGCTCAGAAGCTGGTTCACAAGGCCACACTATCTCACGCATACCTCTGCGCTCACGCAACACGTCTGTCAATTTGAATAGCCAATGACATAGAATCATTGAGACCAGAGGGAGCAGGGAATCCCACCATAACATTCTTTTACATTCTCTGACAGCCCCTTCCGAAAAAGGGCTGCCAAAGCATCATCATTCCTTTTGGTCAGAACTGCCCACTTTCTGAATTTCTGACAGTACGACTCAGTGTCTTCAAGACCCTGATTTAATGCCAACAAGGTTTTTTCAGCTTTATGAGTGACATTAGGTTCATCGTACAATAACCCCAGAGCCAGAAAAAATGCATCAATATCATTCAAAACAGGATCCCCAGGTGTCAGGGAAAAAGCCCAATCCTGAGGATCGCCGCGATGGAGAGAGATGACAATTTGAACCTGCTGTGCTGTGTTACCTGAGGACTTAGGCTTTAAGGCAAAAAACAACTTACAGTTATTTTTGAAATTCAGAAATTTAGCCCGATCCCCTAAAAACAAATCTGGCATGGGAATCCTAGGTTCCACAACCGGCAACCTAGCAAGATAGGTAGCAATACTCCGAACCTCAGTGGCAAGCTGATCCACACGGCCAGACAACTGTGCAAACTCCATTGAAAGAAAAAAAAAATCCTCCTCAGCACCCAGAGAAAAAGAGGGAAAAAATGCAACAGACAGAAAAATATAAATCTCTGACAACTCTGACAACTTTTTTCTTTCCACACTATTTTTCCTTCTGTGAGTACCATATAATTTTCAGTTATGGCCGGTGATACTGTTATGTTTCGGTAGCTGAGGAGGACAGGAACAACCGCAAGGCAGCAGAACACCTGAGATGTTCGTAACTAATGGGTTGCAGATTCCTAAACTAACGACACAACTAGAGGTAGCCGTGGAGCGTTCCTAAGTAGATCCTAGACGCCTCGTCACAGCCTGAGAGATAACTACACCTAAAGGCAGAAAGATGAAAGCTATCTGCCCCGGAGCAGATCCCCAAAGAAAATAGGAAGCCCCCAATCATATAATGGCGGTTAGACAAGATGAAAACACAAACATAGACAGAAAATAGATTGAGCAAACGCTGGGGCCACAAGCTGACTAAATAGGATAGGAAGGGAGAGATTAGTTTCTGCAACCCAGAAAACCCTACAAAAATCCAACAATTCTGATTGCAAAAATACTGAGATCACACGATCTCGCCACCCGCTAAATCAGATCTCAGTGTGAACAAAACCAAGATGCAGCCGCTGAAAAAACAGGTAAAAGCAAATGAGCAAATAACAGTGACTGCAGATAAACTGTGAGGAGCTCAGGCCCCAGGAGGGGACCTGGCTGACCTCCACAAAAGTGCAGAAAACAATGCAAAAAGCAAGCACTAAAAGAAAAGCAAAAAATATTTTATCTGAAAGCAGGAGATGCAGGCAGGACTCCAGCAAACTTCCAAATGAACCAGGAACCACAATTGAGACAAGAACAATTGATCACCGGCAACCATCATGGGAGGGAACCTCCCTTATATCAGACCAGTCAGTGAACCCAGATTGCCAATCCTCGCTGAAAGGCTCAGCACTGTCTGCAACCACCAGAGGGAGCCCCCGCTCAGAAACCATCTCTAGCACATTCCTAACGCTCCAGTGTATAATGGACCCTTTCTATGATGCTCAAGTGTATGATGGGCCCCATATATAATTCTCCAGTGTATAATGCTCCCCATACATTGCTCCAACCATTAAAAAAAATGAAATACCTCTCCTTGCTGGGCACTGCTCTACTCTGGACCCCTCAGCGTCGCCATCTTCCAGCTCTCTGCACTGTGACTGTTCAGGCAGAGGGCGCACAGACGTGACATCATCGTGTTCTCTGACCTGAATGTCACTGTCAGGAAATGCGGAAGACGTCATAGCGGTGGAGTAGGGAGAGGTAAGTATTGCAAGTGCTGGAGCCTTGAGCAAGCAGGGGGGCACACTCATGGGCGCCGGGAACTGGCACAGGGCCCCTCATAGTATGCCGGTGTCTCTGACGGCGAGTGGGCTCCCCCACCTGCACTTGCCCGGGTGCGCCACGTGCTGACGCCGGCCCTGGGGGGGGACAGCCCAGTTACGGAGGTTGAAAAACTGGCATATGTTGAGGTGTAGGCTGGACGTTCAGCAGCTGCAAATGGAGGAATTGGAGATGTCGGAGGAAGAGGAGGACAAAGCGAGCCATTTTGCTGGCAACCTATGTGTCATCAGGGGAAGGTGGTACAACATCCTTTGAAACCCAGGCATGGTTCATTTTAATGAAGGTGAGATCACCTACATTTTGGGTCGACAGCCGGTTCCTTCTTTCTGTCAGGATTGATCCAGCAGTACTGAAGACTCTTTCTGATTGCACACTCCCAGGATGGCAAGCGAGCTCCTGTAAGGCATATTGTGCCAATTCAGGCCAGGTGTCCTGTTTACAGGCCCAGTAGTCAAAGTGGAATGAACTGTGAGGGAGAACATCGATAGAAGAGGAGAGGTAATTTTGAACCATAGTTGACAACTGTTGTCTCCTGTCTGTTGCAATCGATTCAGTATTACCAGTCGTGTGAGCGTTACTCGAGAAATCAGACCACAACATGGTCATGAAACCCCTGTCTCCAATGCCACTTCAGCTGTGTGCACCACGAACACCTCTTCCATGTTGCCCAGTACGGCTTGTGGTAGAACCTGCACTGCTGCTGTGTGCTGGGAATGCCTCTAACAAACGGTTTACCAGAGGTGCTTGTTTGTTCGCCAATATTAGCTCTAGGTTCTCCTGTGGCATGATGTTCTGTAATTTGCCTTTATAGCGTGGATCGAGGATGCTGGCCAACCAGTAGTCGTCATCCTTCATAATTTTGGCAATGCGGGGGTCCCTTTTTAGGATCCGCAAGACATAATCACACATGTGGGTCAATGTTCCAGGTGTCAATGATGCACTGCCAGTGGTGGGTGGAGGAGCACTTTCTGGCAAATCCCCATCCCTCCAGTCACGCACAAACCCTGTACCTGACTTAGGCAAGCCAACATTTTCTCTTGCCCCTGAGAAGCATCCTCTCCCCAAAATAATCATCCCCCTCATCCTCCTCCTCCTCCTCTTCCTATTCATCCTCCACCTCGTCCAGGACAGTTCCCTGAGCAGACAATGCCTGACTGTCACCAAGGCTTCCTCCTCCTCCTCCGCTGCAGATGCCTGATCCTTAATGTGCGTCAAAGTTTGCATGAGCAGACACATAAGTGGGATGCTTATGCTTATGATGGCACCGTCTGCGCTTACCAGCCGTGTGCATTCCTCAAAACACTGAAGGACTTTACAGAGGTCTTTTAGCTTTGACCACTGCACACCTGACAACTCGATGTTTTCCCTCAAGCTGCCTGCCCGTGTATCCTCCCACAAATGCATTACAGCCTGCCTCTGTTCGCACAGCCTCTCAACCATGTGCATGGTGGAGTTCCACCTTGTTGCAACATCTATGATTAGGCGGTGCTTGGGGAGGTGGAGCGATCGCTGCAGCCTTTGCATACGACTGGAGTCTACGGGCGAGCAACAGATGAGCAAGCACATTCTTCTCACCTTATGGAGCATGGCTGGTAACTCCGGATAATTATTTATGAAGCACTGCACCACCAGGTTCAAGGTGTGAGCCAAATAAGGTATGTGTCTGAGTTTTACAAGGGCTATGGCCGCCACAAAATTATGGCCGTTATCACTGACTACCATGCCTGGCTCAAAATGTAGACTGCCCAGCCATGACTCAGTTTCTCGCTTCAAGTAGTCGGCAAGTAACTCGCGGTGTGTCTGTTGTCGCCCAAAGACATCATCTTTAAAACAGCCTGCTGACACTTACCACTAGCTGTTCGATAGTGGGACACCTCGTGTGCAACACTGGCAGCTGCGGATGGAGTGCTCGTGTGACTGCGCTCTGTCGACGAGCTTTCGCCTCTGGAGGAGGAGGAGGGTCAAACGCATACAGCCAACTGTTGCCTATACCGTGGGCTAGGCAGCACTGACCCACCGCCACTGTCCCCTGTGACCCTGCGTCCACCACATTCACTCAGTGCGCAGTGATGGACACGTAATGGCCCTGGCCATGCCTACTGGCCCATGCATCTGTTGTGAGGTGCACCTTTCCACTCACTGATTGTTTGAGTGCATGGACAGTGCAGTCTTTCACATGCAAGTGGAGGGTAGGAATGGCTTTTCTAGAAAAGAAGTGCCGACTGGGTAGGTCATAGCGTGGGATAGCGTAGGCCATGAGCTCTCGGACCGCTGCGCTTTCAACCAAATGGAAGGGCATCATCTCTAATGAGATCAGTTTGGCAATGTAGACGTTCAAAGCCAGTGAGGTTTTGTAATCCGTCCACGCTTGCAAGTGCATGGTGTTTACATGTCTAAGCATGCAACTGGTATTCAAATGTCTGAGATTGTTCCCTCGCACTTCTTACAGATAACCTTTGCCTCATCAATAGGATTTTGGTCAAAAAAGTGTCACACTGCACTCTTCCTACTATGGGAAAAATTTTCAGGGCTTGCATGCTGTGCTAATTTGACCGTCTGGCCAAGCTGTCCTGCAACTCTTTTTGTTTTTTTAACACGTTTTTGGACTGCTACGGGCCTGCCAGATAACCGCAGCTGCAATGTCGATGCCTGCCGCGGATCCTCCTCCTCTTCTGGGCTATTGCCAGCAGCACCCTCTTCCCCCAATGGATGCCAATCGGGGTCAACAACTGGGTCATCCATCACCTCCTCTTCAATTTCATCTACACCTGCCTCTGTGTCACCGTGTAAGCAGAATCATATAGCACTGCCTGTGCATCAGTGCACTCCATGTGATATTCATCCTGGACTGGGGAATTCAGGATTTCTCTTGATAAATTAGGCATGGCATGTGAAAAGAGCTCCAGGGAGTAATCTGAAGTGTGGCCTGCCACATCTTTCACTTTTGGTGGGGGTGAAGGCCACAAGGAAAGGTGTTGTTCCTGACCAGGAGCCTGCACTGACGACTCAGTGCTTGCATTTTTTGAAACTTCAGAAAAAGAGGCTAGCCAAAACCTGTTCCTGATGCTCCTGCTTTAAAAGTGGTTTACCTACTACCAGAAAAGGGAGCCTTCCAGGCCTTCTGGAGCCAGACGGTGACGGAGGCTCAACATCTCCTGCCATAGATGTTATTGTGCTTTTGGCACTACCAGCAGATGCACCACCACCACCATCAGTACCAGCTGGCCCTCCTGCCCACGTCCATGGCCTCTTCCACCATACTTTTTCATGTTTGGGAAAATGTATCAAAAATACCAGCAGATATATGGTACTGTATGAGAAGCGTACAGTTGTATACTGTGTAGGGGAAAATTTAAATCTCCGTATTTATTTCCGGAGTCACACATAGACGCTCACTCAGTATGGATTTGACCAGAATACAAAAAGCAGAAAAAAGGTACTGTATCAGAAGATACCAGGTGTATATAGTGTAGGGGAAAATTTAAATCTCTGTATATATTTCCGGAGTCACACACAGACGCTCACTCAGTATTGATTTGACCGTAATGCAAAAGGCAGTAAAAAGGTACTGTATCAGAATATACCAGGTGTATATAGTATAGGGGAAAATTTAAACTCCGTATATATTTCCGAGTCACACACAGACGCTCTCTCAGTATGGATTTGACCGTAATGCAAAGAGCAGATATACGGTACTGTATCAGAAGTGTACAGCTGTACACGGTGTAGGGAAAAAATAAACGGCCGGTAACTTTGCGGAAAAAAAGAATAAAAGTATTAGTGCTGTGTAAAAAGCAGTCTGCACAGCAGTGTACACACAGCAATACAGCTATCAGGCAGCCTAATAATTTCTTGCTGCCCACAAGAAAATCCTCCCCTGTCACAGGCAGGCAGCCTAATAACCAGCGCTGCTGCACACAAGAAAATGCTCCCTTGTCACTGCACACTAACTGTACAGCACAATTGCTATCAGCACAAGCACATAAGAACTTCTCTTTACAGCCCTAACCCTCTCCCTACTGATAAACAGCAACCTCTCCCTACTGTTAATATCGGCAGAAGTAAAATGGAGGTCGGTGCTCAGGGCTTTTATAGACACTATAACGCCCCCCAAAGCAAGCCAATCACTGCAATTCTCTTCTCTACGATGGTGGTGGACGCTGCAAATGTCATCTCATTGCCCACAGTGTATGTTCTTGCTCATTGGCTGAAAAAAGGGCACCTGCAAGCATTCTGGGAAATCCAATTTTGGCGCTTGTTTCGACGACCGCATGGCCGACCTCACACTATGATCGGGTTTCGGTTGACGATACTCAACTTTGGCTGAAGTCGGCGACTTTTGAATCTGACCGACCTGTTTCGCTCAACTCTACTGGAGATTACAAATTGGGTCTCCATTCGGAGGATTGCCTTTGTAAGATGGGCTCCCAGAGATGCAGGCCTGCACTTACTTTCAGTCAACTACCTGTGTTACAAAATTGGAGGTGTTGCATGAGGTATCTGGGCTTCCAGCTAAGAAAGCTTACACTGCCCCCTTAACAGCCAGGTCCCCACTAAAACTTAAATTCAAAGCTGTAAATGCTGGGCCAGACCATGATACCTCATGCATAACCCATGGCTGACTGCATCTGTGCCATTATAACAAGATCTACTGTGGGTCAATTGAACAGTCAGCTACCTGTGTTACTTTCCTTACATTTTTATGTCTATAGTACTGTATGAAACTGATGTTTTTACCTTCTGAATGTGGCTGAAAAAAATTGGTGGTGTTGCATGAGGTATCAGGGCTCCTAGTTCAGAAGGCTTACACCGCTCCCTTAACCACCAAGACCTCACTGAAACTTCAATAAAAGCTTTACATGCTGGCCCACACCCTGAATGGACCATTGGTTGACTGCTGCTGTGCCATTTGCAAATTTCTACTATTGGTCAACTGATGCCACTTTTCATGGTGTCTGCCAGTAATTTATTTTAGCTACTTGGGAAGATTTTTGTCACCCCTTAATGTGTTGTGTCTTTGTTTGCTTTGGCCTCCCATTGAATTTAATGGGTTTTGGGTACGTTCGTCGAATTGTTCAGTGAACGTCTAAACGTTTGATGAATCGAACTGAACCGAACCTTGAAAGGTTTGCTCATCTCTAGTAAGAATCTCTTTATTAATTCTTCATCAGTAAGTGTGACGACGACCTTTATAAAAGCAGAAATTTGAGCAGTTTGCTTGTTTGGAGAATTCAGTTGTGTGTGTTGACACAATGTCAATGAGGAAAGTCTTCAGAAATGATCTTAGAAAATCAATTATTGCAGCAAATCAATCGGAACAATTTATAGACCATTATTCTACAGTGAGAAAAATTATTTACAAGTAAACAATATACCGGACAGTTGTCAATCTTCCCATGTGTTTCCAAGAGAAATAATGTTTTATTCTCAAAAGAATATGTTTCATTGATACAATTTGCATAGTTCTATCTGGATAAGCCACAAGACTTCTGGAACAGTATCTTTTGGCTAGATGAGACCAAAGTGGAAATGTTTATCGATGCGGATACTTTGGTTTTAATTGCTTTTAATCTTAGAATATTGTTGTACAAATAAATATGTGTTTTTATATATAGGTGTGCACATTTTTTCTGTACTTTTTTCCCTTTTTTTGTCCAATGCTCCAAAAACCAATCATAGCTAGCATATCAGCACAAAGACCTCATTCCATAGTGATAGGGGGATGACAATTTTGGCCTGCTTTTCATCCCCAGGACTTGGGCACCTTGCAGTAATTGAGTTGTCTATGTGAGATATATACCAAAGTATTCTAGAGTCAAATGTGTGATCTTCAATTGAAAACTGAAACTTGTCTGAAATTGCATCATGCAACAGGACAATGTTCCCAATCGCACCAACAAATCTACATGAGAATGGCTGAAAAAGGAAAAAAAATCAAGGTTTTGTAATGACCCAGTCAAAGACCAGACCTGAACTCAAATTGAAATGCTGTGGCAGGTTTCTAAGAGAAATTCAAACAAAAAAGGGGATAAAGAGCTGTTGTGAATCCACATGGAATCATAAATCTATAAACATGATGCACAACTATTATGTATTAATTTACATTTTTTTTTATCAAATCATAAAAACATGACAAGACAAACATAAGTAAAAAACTCAACAAGAAAAAACGTACAGTAGGTGGGGCTGTATAAAATGTGTATATATATATATATATATATATATATATATACATACAGCTCTGGAAAAAATTAAGAGACCACTTTCAAATGTTTAGATTGTTTGATTTTTCTCTTTTTAGGTATATTTTGGAGTAAAACGTAAATTGTTCTTTAAGTCTATAAACTTCTGACAACGTCTCCAAATTTCCAAGCACTAAATTTTGTATTTTTTTCTGACAAAGAAAAATGGTCAAAATTAAAAAAAATAACCAGTACTTTCAGACCTCAAATAATGCTAAGAAAACAAGTTCATAATAATTTAGAAACAACAATACTAATGTTTTAACTCAGGAAGAGTTCTGAAATCAATATTTTGTGGAATAACCATGATTTTCATGCGTATTGGCATGCTTGCCACCAGTCTTTCACACTGCTTCTGGCGCAAAAATGTAAGCAGCTCTTTGTTTGATGGCTTGTGACTATCCATCATCCTCAACACCGTGCAGGATGCTTGGCATTTGCCACAGAGTACCAGGATTGGCAACTTCTCCACTGGTGCCCTGTGCTATTCACAGATGAAAGCAGGTTCACACTGAGCACATGTGACAGAAGTGACAGAGTCTGGAGACACCATGGAGAGCGATCTGCTGCCTGCAACTTCCTTCAGCATGACCGGTTTGGCAGTGGTTCAGTAATGATGTGGGGTGGCATTTCTTTGGAGGGCCGCACAACCCTTCATGTGCTCACCAGAGGTAGCCTGACTGCCATTAGGTACTGAGATAAGATCCTCAGACCCTTGTGAGACCATATGCTGGTTGGCCCTGGGTTCCTCCTAAGGCAGGACAATGCTTGACCTTATGTGGCTGGAGTGTGTCAGCAGTTCCTGCAAGATGAAGGCATTGAAGCTATGGACTGGCCCGCCCGTTTCCCAGACCTGAATCCGATTGAGCACATCTGGGACATCGTATCTCGCTCCATCCACCAATGTCACATTGCACCACAGACTGTCTAGGAGTTGGCTGATGCTTTAGTCAAGGTCTGGGAGGAGATCCCTCAGGAGACCATCTGCCGCCTCATCAGGAGCATGTCCAGGTGTTGTACAGTATTGAGGTCATACAGGCACGTGGAGGCCACACACTACTAAGCATCATTTTGACTTGTTTTAAGGACATTACATTCCACTTTAATTTAGTGTGTGACTCCAAATCCAGGCCTCCATTGGTTAATAAATTTGATTTCCATTGATGATTTTTGTGTGATTTTGTTGTCAGCACATTCAACTTTGTACAGAACAAAGTATTCAATGTGAATATTTCATTCATTCAGATCTAGGATTTGTTTTTTGAGTGTTCCCTTTATTTTTTTGAGCAGTGTATATATATATATATATATTATATATATATATATATATATATGTCATGGGCAGCCCATTCTCCTGCATTCTCCTGACCTGAACCCCATTGAAAACCTCTGAAATGTGATCAAGAGGATGATGGATAGTCACAAACCATCAAACAAAGAACTGCTTAAATTTTTGCGCGAGAAGCAGTGTGAAAGACTGGTGGCAAGCATGACAAGTCGCGTGAAATCTGTTTTTAACCCCTCTCTGCTATCGGACGTACTATCCCATCCATAAAACCCGTGCCAATCTGCCCATGGACGGGATAGTACGTCCAAGGCGATCAGCTGCGCTCCCGGGGGGAGCGCAGCTGATCGCCGCCGGGTGTCAGCTGATTATCACAGCTGACTCCCGGCACTATGTGCCAGGAGCGGTCACGGACCACTCCCGGCACATTAACCCCTGGCACACCACGATCAAACATGATCGCGGTGTACCAGGGGCACAGGGGAGCATCGAGCAGGGAGGGGGCTCCCTGCGTGCTCCCCTGAGACCCTCAGAACAGCGCGATGTGACCGCGCTGTTCTGAAGGCCTCTTCCCTGCAGGGTCCCAGATCCAATATGGCCGCCGGGTCCTGCAGGGAGGCGGCTTCCTCAGTGCCTGCTCAGAGCAGGCACTTAGAAGCCTGCAGCAGTGCCAGAGTGATCGCTGATGTGCCAGAGTGCTGTGCACACTGTCACACCAGCAATCTGATAAAATACAGTGATGTCCCACCCTGGGACAAAGTAAAAAAGTAAAAAAAAATCAAAATCACAAGTGTAAAAAAAAAAATTTCTAAATAAAGGAAAAAAATATTCCCCAATAAATTCATTTCTTCCTGTAAATAAAAAAAACAAAACAATAAAAGTGCACATGTTTGGTATTGCGGCGTCCGTAACAATCCCACCCTATAAAACTGTCACACTAGTTAACCCTTTTTAGGGCCTGTGCACACATTGCGGATTTGCCTGCGGATTTTTCCGTGCCGAAACTGCACCTCTTGGCAGAAAACGCAGGCGCGGTTTTGGCGCGGTTTTGACACGCGCCAAAAAGATATGTTATTTAACAAAAAAAAAGATTTGTGATGTCATTTCTTGTCCAACCTCCTCTTTTACATTTGTCCAACCCACACTCCATTACACACACAGATAGAGATAGGCCGGCGTCACACTTGCGAGTGTGATGCGAGTAAGGCCTCCCGCTCTCGGACCCGAGTGTGCAGCTGCATGTATTTCTATGCAACCGCACACTCGGTTCCGAGAGCGGCGGCCATGCCGGGTGTTGATGCGAGAAAGTCGTGCGACTTACTCGCATCACACTCGCAACTGTGACGCCGGCCATAGATAGATAATAGATACCAGTAGTTAGATAGATAGATAGATATAGATAGATAGATAGATAGATAGATAGATAGATAGATAGAAAAGATAGAAAATACATAGATAGATGGATAATAGATAGTTAGAAATATATATATAGAAAGATAGATTTTATAGATAGACAGAAAGATATATAGGTAGATAGATAAAATGATACATAAATAGTTAAAGACACACACGCGTACACACACACAAAATCTTAACGCAAAAGTTAATAAAAAAAAAATAGGAAAAAAAAATGGCGTGGGCTCCCGCGCAATTTTCTGCGCCAGAAGGGGAAAGCCAACAGCCGGCGCTAATATTTCTAGCCTGTGAAGGGGTTAATACCCATGGATCTTCCCAGGCTATGAATATCAGCCTGCAGCTAGCCTTCACTGGCTATTAAAATAGGGGGACCCCCCCAAAAAAATGACGTGGGGTCCCCCTATGATTTATAGCCAGAAAGGCTACGCAGACAGCTGCGGGCTGATATTCATAGCCTAGGAAGGGGCCATGGATATTGGCGCCCCCCCTGGCTAAAAATACCAGCACCCAGCCGCCCCAGAATTGGCGCATCTGTACGATGCGCCAATTCCGGCACTTAGCCCCTCTCTTCCCACTCCCCTCTAGCGGTGGGATATGGGGTAATAAGGGGTTAATATCACCTTGCTATTGTAAGGTGATATTAAGCCGGTTAATAATAGAGAGGCGTCAATAAGACGCCTATCCATTATTAATCTTATATTAATAAAGGGTTAAAAAACAACACACGCATAAGAATAAATTATTTTAAAGAAATAAAACACAAGACGGTTTTCATTACTCTTTATTATACGCCCTCGATCTCCTGTAATAAAACGTAAAAAAAATAAAACAACCGTATACTCCCTGTGCGACGCAGTCCAATTAATAACAAATGTCCCATGACGATATCCCCTATAGAACAGTGACATCAGGTGATGCCACTGCTCTGTAGGGCCTCCCATTGATGCACTGACAGGAGACAATGGCTCCTGCAGTGCATCACTGATGTTACCTGAGTTCATTCACACACTTTATGGCAATGCTGTGTGGGAATTTTCTCACCCAGCATTGCCGTGAGAGAATGAACTGTAGTAACGTCATTCTCAACCAGCGGCAGAGCGGTACACAGATCGATGGCGATGGGGAATAGGTGAGTATGTGCTCAATGTTATGTGTTGTATGTCATTGTTAGAGTTGAGCGATACTTTCCGATATCCAAAAGTATCGGAATCGGAATGGTATCGCCGATAACATTAAAATATCGGCGATACCCGATACCGATACCGGAAGTCCCATGTAAGTCTATGGGAACAAAATATCGAAATTAAAAAAACCCCATTCTTGCCTTGTTGGTTAATTGTACATGAAGGAAAACAAGAAAGAGTAATGTAGAATGTATTGGGGAAGGTTGAGGAGACATTAAAGGCATAGATGTTTAACCCAATCAAATGGAATAGCATAAATATTTTTTTTTTTAAAGATGTTCGGATTGACGAAGAAATTGACAATGTTGTTAACGTTTTTTCTATTTTGGCAAATATGTATATTACACAACTTCCATGCTCTTCATCTTCACCTTTTTAACTTTTCACACACTTTCTCCTTCATAATCTTCTGCAGCATCATCTTTTTCATCAAATTATTCTTCATCTTCACCTTCTTTATCTTCTTCTTAAACTTCTTGCTATTCATCTTTGTTAACATTACTCATATTCTTCTTATTAAACTATTATTCTTATTCATATTCTGCTTCATCTTCTTCATCATATTCTTATTTGTGACAGAGAATCCTGTACTTGTAATCTGTCAAAGTATGAATTTTTCATCCTTCCGTTCTTGCTGTCACAAAAGATTTAAATTACAACAGTATTTGTCCGTGTTCAGTTTAGCCTGCAGCAGCAGGCATTTTCCAGGGGCACCACGAGGAGGAACGGACTCACCCCCATACACTGCTTAGTCTTCTTCTGCTTAGAATTTAGAGCATATATTTTGCTCTTCATTTTGGTCTTATACTTCATGTTCTTCTGCTTTTAGATCTTCTGCTTATTGTTCTTGTGTCTCTTGTTCCGTATCTTGTATTTGTAGCACAATCTTGTACCAGCTGATGTTACTGGGACACGGTTACTAAGCAGGAGGTACCTGTGCTCCAAAGCACTACCAAGGACCAGCAGACGTTGCTGGAACTCGGATACCGAGATGGAGGCACCTAGGCCAAAGGCACTGGGAGAACCAGCTGACGGTACTGGAACCCGGAGGGGCAGCAGAAGGAAAAGAGCCAATGGCACAACCGAGGACCAGCTGACGTTACTGGGACACGGTTACTAAGCAGGAGGTACCTGTGCTCCAAAGCACTACCAAGGACCAGCAGACGTTGCTGGAACTCGGATACCGAGATGGAGGCACCTAGGCCAAAGGCACTGCGGAGAACCAGCTGACGGTACTGGAACCCGGAGGGGCAGCAGAAGGAAAAGAGCCAATGGCACAACCGAGGACCAGCTGACGTTACTGAACCCCAGTAACACAGGAGCAAGTGTTGACTGTGCTAACAGCACTTCCGAGCAACAACTGGCGGTGTTGGAGCCCAGGGTCAAGGAGGATGTTTAAATACTAGATCAAGTAATTTCCTTGTTACCTGTCAATTTTAAATGTCTATACTTCAAACAAGAGAAAGATAACCTTTACTACCATAAGATATGATTTCATTTAAACTAATATCTAGATAAATAAAGAATTGACAAACATAAACACATACATTAACATGTTGAACAGCAATGCAAACCACAAAATAAATTAGTTAAGGAATCTGCTATACGGTTGTACATAAAAGCATACAAGTACATATCTGAATTCATTAATGATGGATAAGTAACAGTATGTACACCATTTTTATTGTATAGACAATGAATGTCTGACTTCAAAACATCATCAGCATTACAAGTTATCTGTGATATTACTAAAATGTTCCATTTGCTGAATAATGTCACTAAATATTTTATACAAAATTATACAATTTCCATCATGTAATACTCATAATATGTGGCAATAATCATTTTTATTAACAAACATAACCTTTAAAAAGTGCATAGTGCATAGTGAAAATTGCTATTTATGGCTGACTGTCGACTTGGAAGCATGACAACAGATAGATAAGGTATATATAGATGAGACTGCATAGCCACAGATGGTGAATGGCGATGTAATACTGTACCTCAATAAAGTGTGCGTCACTACTACATAATTTTTTTTATATAGCTTTATAAACAGGGTACATGGATGTATGCTTGTGCCTTTGTTTTGACGCACAGACTGCCTTCCTGCTGAGACGCATTGGGTAGTGAACAGTTGTGTGCAGTGTTCACTGCAGTCTCTGCGGAATAACCACACTTAGACCTTATAACTTTTCAGACTTTCTTTATCAATCTACCAAGATGAAGAAGGCAGGGAGTAAGGCACGTGGTCGTGGAGTTTCTTCAGGGAGAGGACGTGGGGATTCTGTGGCTGCTGCGGCCCCCAGTGACACAGCATCCACCAGTTTTCCCCGTGAGCGTTCCTTTATGCGCACTTTTGTAGGAGCTCGGAGTACCCCCCTGCTGCGGGAAGAACAAATTGAAGCCGTTGTTGTTTGGATGTCAGCCAATGCATCGACTTCAATTGCTTCCACCTCCTCTCAGGACCACAGCACTGTTGGGCAACCATCTGTCTCTTCACCGCCTGGAAAATTGCCCAGGCAGTCAGAGAGTTCTGTACAGGAGCCAGCTGAGTGTCTGCTTCTGTTCTCAGAATCTATTGGCTTGCAAACAGGGGCCCAGCCAAGCAGCATTCTGTAATGTGAAGAGGGAGTATGCAGTGATGCGCAACAGCTGTGTCTCTCTGAATCTGAAGAGGCGGGTGAGACAGTGCCGATGGTCAGCACACCGCAGAACGCATCTGATGATGATGAGACCCAGGTGCCAGTTTCTGTTGAGCATGGTGCTGGCCAGACCACCCAACAGCAGGTGTTGGAAGAGGGTAGTGGAGATGATGAGGTCCAAGACCCAACATGGCATGAGGAACAGGAAGGTGGTGGGAGCAGCTCAGAGGAATAATAATAATATTTATTTATATAGCGCCATCATATTCCGCAGCGCTTTACAGTTTAGCAGTTTCAGAACACAAGTCATAAGTAACAACGTTAACAATACAATAATTTAAGCTAAATAAGTCGCCCCTGCTCGTGACAGCTTACAATGTACAATGAGATGGGGGCGATACAAAGTATAGGTGTTTATATACAATGGTGCATTTACAATGATGTTCCAGCCATCTTAAGGGACTGAGGGATGGAGATAGTGAATGGGCTAGAGACACACACACAGTTACACAGAATACATAGAATGACTTTGATTAGTGAATGTGATAGGCCGCTCTGAACAAATGTGTTTTGAGGGAGCGCCTGAAACCATGCAAATTGTGGATAGTCCTAATTTCTTGGGGTACAGCATTCCAGAGGATTGGCGTAGAGAGGAGAAGTCTTGGAGTCGGGAGTGGGAGGTACGTATTAGTGCAGAGGTTAGTCGAAAGTCGTTTGCAGAGCGCAGCAGTCGGTTAGGCCGATAGATAGAAATGAGGGAGGAGATGTAGGAGGGGTGCTGCACTGTGGATAGCTTTGTGGCTGAGAACCAGTACTTTGGTTGAAAGCTGGGAGAGGCCTAGAGAAATGGTTAGTGATAGAAGGAAGATAGAGGAAGACATTGCCCCAACGGTACAAACAGGAGGGAGAGTTAGGCTGCAGACTCGGTTGCCTGTAGCCTCCAGTTTGGCACCTGTTCGGAGCAGTTGTCTTCCAAAAGTCAAAACGTGCGCTCCCAGGACTTGCACTGCGTGGTCCTTTTTTCACACACTTGCACATGATATTTGCTATGTGAAATGCAAGCTGTGTAATCAAAAATTAAAAATAGCTAAAAGTGTCAGTCACCTCAATACCAAAATATGTGGAAACATGTGCGGACAAAGCACGTAGTTGAGTTACAAAGACACACTGGAGATGTAGGCCAACCTACAGCAGCACCTACATCTTCAGGTTGTGTTGAAGCCTCTTCATCGAGCTCACACACAGCTGGTTCTGCTTCCTCACAGGATCGCCATGGAAGAACCTCGGCCACTGTTGTCCAGAGACAAACTGTTATTCCACACACAGCAGCAAGTTCCCTGTCATCCTCACACTCCCAGGCCACAAAACAGCCATCGGTAGCACAGGCATGGGATAAAAGACGGCCATACTCCGCAAACCATGCACGAGCACAGGCTCTGAATGCTGGCATTGCAAAACTCCTGTCCCTTGAAATGCTGTGATTCAGGCTGGTGGAGACAGACAGTTTCCGTAACTGAATATCATTGTCAGTCCCACAATACAATGTGCCAAGCCATTTCATTTCAGCAGGCAAGCCGTCCCTGGTCTGCAAAAGCATGTTGAGGGAAAAATTAAACATGCGCTACTAAAAGCCCTCAGTAGCAAGGTCCACCTGACCACCGATGCGTGGACCAGTACCCATTGTTATGATCTGCTACAACCAGTAAGGAAAGAAGGGAATTCTGTCCCTACAATACAACTAAGCTGAATCCCTACGATGTAACGGGGAACCTGATCCTGCGACCAGACCCGCTAAAGTCCTCATCTAGTGTGAACGAAGACCTATAGTTGCGAGGGAGTAATCCCTACAAGATCTAGGGACTGGGAGAAAAGGTGGACACCTCCTAACATAAATTGTAGCATGGATAATTAAACAGAAAAATAAATACTTTGTGATCCTAACATCAAGCAAAACTGACAGATTAAGGCACCTAAGCACCCGGCTAGCTTAACAGTAGATAATACAATGAAGTCAAGCAAAGCCAGAAGGGCGAAGCCAGACTAAATAGGGAAAAAAGGTCATGTGACCAGCAAACTGAAACAAAACCTAACAAGAGGGTTCTAACACCCATGGCCAGGGACAATACCTTTCCCTCACTGCCCATTGGGTCAATGTTGTGCAGCCGGGTACTGATCTTGCGAGTGGCGCTGTACGTGTTCTGCCAACTCCAAGGATTGCAGGAATCAAGTCTGTACACATTGATTCCCTCCTCCTACTCCAGTTCCTCAGAATCATCGCTGCAGGAGCCATCACGGTCTACCTCCACATGGACCCGTGAACGTTTACCTGTTGCGACCGATATGAGCACAGCCGTGGCCAAATGTCAACAGGCCGTCCTGAAATTAATTTCCATGGGGAATCTTAGCCACACAGCGCAGGAGCTCTGTAATGCCATAAAGCAGGAGAGCGACGTGTGGTTTTTGGAAGAGAATCTACAGGCAGGCTTGGTAGTGTGTGACAATGGCCGAAATCTGGTGTCAGCTCTGGGCCTTGGCAACCTCACTCACATACCATGTCTGTCATATGTGCTCAACTTGGTCGTGCAGAGTTTTTTGAGGGACTATCCGGATCTTGATGCACTGCTGCACAAGGTCCGCCTAGAGTGCGCTCACTTGCGACGTTCCAGCATGGCCAGATCGCTGATTGCAGCTCTGCAACGCAGATTTCACCTTCATGAACATCGCATCATATGTGACGTACCCACCAGGTGGAATTCCTCGTTACATATGTTGGAGCGGTTGTGTGAGCAGCAGCCAACAGTAATGGAGTATCAGCTGCATCAGGCGCAGTCAACTCGCAATTTGCGCCGTTCACACTTCACCACTACTGAGTGGGCCTCTATAATAAGAATAATAATATTATTTATTTATATAGCGCCATAATATTCCGCAGTGCTTTACAGTTTAACAGTTTCAAAACACAAGTCATAAGTAACAACGTTAACAATACAATAATTAAAGCAAAATCAGCCGCCCCTGCTGGTGAAAGCTTACAATCTACAATGAGGTGGGGGAGATACAAAGTACAGGTGTTTATATACAATGGTGTTTTTACAATGATGGTCCAGCCATTTTAAGGGAGTGAGGGATGCATGGAGATAGTGAATGGGCTACACACACAGAATTACACATAGAATGACTTTGATTAGTGAATGTGATAGGCCACTGTGAACAAATGTGTTTTGAGGGAGCGCCTGAAACCATCCAAATTGCGGATAGTCCTAATTTCTTGGGGTACAGCATTCCAGAGGATTGGCGCAGCGCGGGAGAAGTCTTGGAGTTGGGAGTGGGAGGTACGGATTAGTGCAGAGGTTAGTCGAAGGTCGTTTGCAGAGTGCAGCAGTCGGTTAGGCCGATAAATATAAATAAGGGAGGAGATGTAGGGGGGTGCTGCGCTGTGGAGAGCTTTGTTGGTGAGAACCAGTAATTAGAATTGGATCCTATAATGAATGGGCAGCCACTGCCAGTGTAATGAGTGGCGAATAACTCTATGAAGGATATCTGCCACGTTTTGCGTGCATTTGATGAGTCAACGCGGATGGCGAGTGCAGATGATGCACTAGTCAGCCTGACTGTCCCCCTTATCTGCCTGCTTCAAAAAACACTGCAAGCACTAAGGCATGAGGTTTTGGAAGAGGTGGAGGATGAGGAGTCACAAATTCCATCACCTTCTGGACAGTCAGCGCAACGTGGTTCCTCACAAAGGGCTGGAGGACTTTCAAAGTACCATGCTGTATCAACAATTGAACCTCCAGAGTCGCTGTCTATATTTTCATAACCATTACAAACTTTTAATGTATTTACAAAGCACATAATGTACATTTTTTGTCTATCCTTTTGTAATGCTATTGTGTTTCCATAAACTGATGTTACAGAATTATGATACAAAGTTTTTAAATTTTGAGTTTTAAATTTTGTAAATTTATATGTATTTGAAGGACTTTGTGAGGAGGATGAGGAGGAGTCAATGGAGGAGGAAGACATCGCTCCAGAGGGAGGTAGACAATGCTCTAGTCAGTATGTAGACCAAGGGTGGGGTGATGCACAGCAGGCAGAGATGACGCCTCTTGCAGGGGACAACGTTTCTTGGCCAGTTGGGAGTCTGCAGCACATGGTTGATTTCATGCTGCAGTGGCTGAGAAACGACCGCCGCATCGAACACATTCACACCACGTCTGATTATTGGGTGTACACCCTCCTAGACCCTCGCTACCGGGACAACTTACAAAGCCTCATCACACCGTTGAACCGGGAGCGTAAAATGCGGAAGTACCAAGACACACTGGTGCAATCCATAATGTTCTCCATTCCAGCCGAGAGCGCTGCTGCTACTGCTTTACAAAGCAGCTCTGTGCGTCGAGGCAGTGGAGACAGCTCTGCAACAAGAGGGAGCACAAGCAGCGCCTCTGCACAGGGCAAGAACAGTATGTTCCAAATGTGTCGAAGTTTTGTGGCAGCGCCACCAATGTCTACACCATCCGAGACGGCTCCAGTCAGCAGGAGGCAACATTTCCGTAAGATGGTGACAGACTACATGTCTTGCCCTCTCAGTGTACTCCCAGATGGCTCTTCCCCATTCAAGTTTTGTGTCTCTAAGCTGGATACATGGCCAGAGCTTAGCCAGTATGCATTGGAGGTGCTGGCTTGCCCTGCTGCCAGTGTATTATCGGAGCGCGTCTTTACTGCTGCAGGTGGTGTACTAACAGACCGTTGCATGCGACTATCCTACGATAATGTAGAACGGCTTACTTTTCTGAAAATGAACTAGGCATGGATCTCGCCTGAATTTGCCTGTCCGGTTTCAGATTAACTAACTGGTTGGCAACGTTTTCCATGTCTCCTGTTATGTTCATCTTTCTACCACCTGAGCTATACTCCCTGGGCTACAACACTGCCAGTTGCTGCTCAGAAGTGTCGTGTCCACAGACCAATACACAAGCTATAGTGATAGTGGGGTTCAGTAACGCCTGCTGTTCCCCTGCTGCGTGTCTGACAAAAATTAATGCTGCTAACTCCAAATTAAAGTTCAAATTAAAGTTCAAACATCTCATACTAGGCCTCAGGCTACACCCTCCTTGACCCTGGGCTCAGAAGTGTTGGATGCACAGATCAAAACAATCGATGATGTGTTTGTGGGGTTCAGTAACGCCTGCTGTTCCCCTGCTGTGTGTCCGGCAAAAATTACTGCTACCTAGCTACACATGTTGAAAAAAACATGACATGTTAAAGTGGCTAGTGCTACACATAGATATCAGGCTACACCCTTATTTCTAAGCTGTAAACAAGTGAAACGTCAAATTTAAAACCATTCAATGATTAGTGTTGGTAACAAATCTGTAACTAAATAATTGTGACATATTATGGCAGATATCCACATGTCTAACACAAATGCTAACACAAAAGCATACTTATGCTATAGGGTACTGATGGTGAACCTTCTCACTCCATAACTTTGACAAATCCAACTCACATCATGCCTCAAATGCTGCAATGTTGGAAGTGCATAATGTGGGTTGAACTTTGACAACAGCTGCAGTGCGAAGGTTATCCTTCTGTGTTCTTGGCTTTTAAATAAAAGCATACAAGTAAATATAATAATACATTGTTGATTAAGGGACATGATGTACACCTGTAATATTGTGCAAACAATGGATGTAGGACTATTCCTCTTCAACATTACTTATATTTGTGTCATTTGAAAAAATACATATTTTAGTTAAAAATTAAAAACCCATGTTCAGTAGCTGTGAAAGGCCCGTTTGTGTACTTCTATATTGTTTGCAAACCAATGTATTGTATACGGATGGAAGCACGTCACTGTAATAGATTTGAATTATTTTAAATAGAATAAAGCAGCACCAATTTTAGAAAAATGACAAGGATGAGCCAGTGACAGACACTCAGCAGAGTACACGCAGCGGTGGTTGAAGAAGTAAATGGAGCGTGATCTGCATTTAAAAAAAAAAAAAAAAAAAACCTCACAGACTGCAGTGAACACTGAAACACAACTATTCACAATCTGTGAAAGGCTACTCCTTTGTCTACTTCTATAGTGTTTGCAACCAATGTATTGTATACGGATGGAAGCGCGTCACACTAATAGATTAGATTTATTTTAAATGGAATGTAGCACAACCAATTGGAGATAAATGAAAAGGATGAGCCACTGAGACACGCTCAGCAGAGTACAAGCAGCAGTGCTTGAACAAGTAACTGGAGCGTGATGTGCACTCAAAAAAAAAAAAACACAGACTGCAGTGAACACTGAAACACAACTGTCCACAATCTGGGAAAGGCTACTCCTTTGTCTACTTCTATAGTGTTTGCAACCAATGTATTGTATACGGATGGAAGCGCGTCACACTAATAGATTAGATTTTAAATGGAATGGAGCAGAACCAATTGGAGATAAATGAAAAGGATGAGGCACTGAGACACGCTCAGCAGAGTACAAGCAGCAGTGCTTGAACAAGTAACTGGAGCGTGATGTGCACTCAAAAAAAAAAAACCACAGACTGCAGTGAACACTGAAACACAACTGTCCACAATCTGGGAAAGGCTACTCCTTTGTCTACTTCTATAGAGTTTGCAACCAATGTATTGTATACGGATGGAAGCGCGTCACACTAATAGATTAGATTTATTTTAAATGGAATGTAGCAGAACCAATTGGAGATAAATGAAAAGGATGAGCCACTGAGACACGCTCAGCAGAGTACAAGCAGCAGTGCTTGAACAAGTAACTGGAGCGTGATGTGCACTCAAAAAAAAAAAAAACACAGACTGCAGTGAACACTGAAACACAACTGTCCACAATCTGGGAAAGGCTACTCCTTTGTCTACTTCTATAGTGTTTGCAACCAATGTATTGTATACGGATGGAAGCGCGTCACACTAATAGATTAGATTTTAAATGGAATGGAGCAGAACCAATTGGAGATAAATGAAAAGGATGAGCCACTGAGACACGCTCAGCAGAGTACAAGCAGCAGTGCTTGAACAAGTAACTGGAGCGTGATGTGCACTCAAAAAAAAAAAACACAGACTGCAGTGAACACTGAAACACAACTGTCCACAATCTGGGAAAGGCTACTCCTTTGTCTACTTCTATAGTGTTTGCAACCAATGTATTGGATACGGATGGAAGCGCATCACACTATAATTTCTATTGAATGGAGCAGCTAGAATTACACTAAAGAAAAAAAAAAAGAGTCTGTGAGTGACACGTGCAGATGCCTACAGACAGCGTTGGATGCAGAGCAAACTGCAGCATCACCTGCACTCACACACACCTTGCAGAGCTGTTAAAACAACACTGCAGGCAAAAGGAAGCTTTACACAGCGGTTGGTGATAGCCTGCCTACAGCACAGTACACTAAATCGCAATCTCTAACTGTCCCTCAGAGTCAGCAGAGTAGCGTTCTGTCCCTATCTGAATTCACAGCACAGTGACGCTAAAATGGCGGCGGCGCCTTTTATAGTGCATTCTGACATCATTTCAGCAGCCAATCACAGCCATGCCATTAGTTAAGATGACCGCAGCATTACAGGATGTGCCCACACTTCGTAGGATTCCTCATTGGCTGACTAAAATCACATTGCCTCTCAAAGAATTATGGGAACTTCCGATTCCGGTATACGATATTGAAAAAGTATCGGAATTAAGTATCGGAATTCCGATAACGCGAATATCGGCCGATACCCGATACTTGCGGTATCGGAATGCTCAACACTAGTCATTGTATGTTCTGTATGTCATTGTATGTTCTGAATATCATTGTATGTTATATGTTGTATGTCATGTATGTTTTTTTTTTTTTACATTCAGCACATTAGCCGGATGATGGGACTACTACTGTCCCATCATTGGCTAATGTGTCTGTCACTGTCACTGTAGCAGGCATAGCCGGATGGGACTTGTAGTCCCATCTGACGATGCCTGCATACGCGGAGACACACACACAGCCCCGCACATACACCGATCACGCACACAGGCCCGCACACCGATCACGCACACAGGCCCACACACCGATCACGCACACAACCCCGCACACCGATCCAGCACACAGACCCACACACCGATCACGCAGACACCGGCACACAATCACCGCCCACACACACAGCACCGGACACTATACACGCCCACGCATCTCCCACACACATAGCGCCGCACACTATACACGCCCATGCACCGCCCACACACTTCCCTCCTCCCCAACTGCAGCGGTTTCATCCGCAGCAAAACCGCAGATCTTTTTTAGATCTGCGGTTTTGCTGCGGAAGTGCCCGACTCAATGCAAGTCAATGGGCGTCAAACCGCTGCTGTTCCGCACGAAGAATTGACATGCTGCGGAAAATAAAGCGCGGCGAAACCGCACGTTTTTTTCCGCAGCATTTGCACAGCAGACATGCGGTTCCCATTGGATTACATTGGTAGTGCACTGTGCTGTGGGTTGGATGCGTTTCCGCACGTTGAAAAAAGCAGCGGAAACGCATCTAAAAACGCAAAGTGTGCACAGGGCCTTAGTGAACCCCTTAAAAAAAAAAAAAGCAAAAATCAATGGTTTGTCATCATACCGCCGAACAAAAAGTGGAATAACACGCGATCAAAAAGAAGAATATAAATATACATGGTACCGCTGAAAACAACATCTTGTCCTGCAAAAAACGAGCTGCCACACAGCATCATCAGCGAAAAAATAAAAAGTTATAGCTCGCAGAATAAAGCGATGCAAACATAATTACTTTTTATAAAAAATTGTTTTTATTATATAAAAGCGCCAAAACCTAAAATATGATATAAATGAGGTATCGCCGTAATCGTACTGACCTGAAGAATAAAACTGCTTCATCAATTTTACCACACGCGGAATGGTATAAACGACCCCCCAAAAGAAATTCAAGAATTGCTGATTTTTGTTCATTCTAACCTCTCAAAAATCGAAATAAAAAGCAATCAAAAAATGTCACGTGCTCAAACATGGTACCAATAAAAACGTCAACTCGTATCGCAAAAAATACAAAAAATAAGACCTCACATGACTCTGTGGGCCAAAACATGCAAAAATTACAACTCTCAAAATGTGGTGATGCAAAAAACCATTTTTTGCAATAAAAAGCGACTTTTAGCGTGACAGCTGCCAATCATAAAAACCCGCTATAAATAGTAAATCAAACCCCCTTTATCACCCCCTTAGTTAGGGAAAAACAATAAAATAAAAAAATGTATTTATTTCCATTTTCCCATTAGGGTTAGGGTTAGGGTTGAGCGATATTTCCGATATCCAAAAGTATCGGAATCGGAATGGTATCGCCGATACCCAAAAAATATCGGCGATACCCGATACCGATACCGGAAGTCCCATGTAAGTCTATGGGAACAAAATATCGGAATTAAAAAAACCCCATTCTTGCCTTGTTGGTTAATTGTACATGAAGGAAAACAACAAAGAGTAATGTAGAATGTATTGGGGAAGGTTGAGGAGACATTAAAGGCATAGATGTTTAACCCAATCAAATGGAATAGCATATATATATATATTTTTTTAAAGATGTTCGGATTGACGAATAAATTGACAATGTTGTTAACGTTTTTTCTATTTTGGCAAATATGTATATTTCACAACTTCCATGCTCTTCACCTTTTTAACTTTTCACACACTTTCTCCTTCATAATCTTCAGCAGTATCATCTTTTTCATCAAATTATTCTTCATCTTCACCTTCTTTATCTTCTTCTTAAACTTCTTGCTATTCATCTTTTTGTTAACATTACTCATATTCTTCTTATTAAACTATTATTCTTATTCATATTGTACTTCTCTTCTTCATCATATTCTTATTTGTGACAGATAATCCTGTACTTGTAATCTGTCAAAGTATGAATTTTTTCATCCTTCCGTTCTTGCTGTCACAAAAGATTTAAATTACAACAGTATTTGTCCGTGTTCAGTTTAGCCTGCAGCAGCAGGCATTTTCCAGGGGCACCACGAGGAGGAACGGACTCACCCCCATACACTGCTTAGTCTTCTTCTGCTTAGAATTTAGAGCATATATTTTGCTCTTCATTTTGGTCTTATACTTCATGTTCTTCTGCTTTTTGATCTTCTGCTTATTGTTCTTAAGTCTTTGTTCTGTATCTTGTAGTTTGTCTTAACCTTCTTAGTCCTGTTTGGTAATCTTTTATTTCTTCTTTGTGATGGTGTTTAGGCTGGTTGGCTTGATGCTCGTCGTCCTTGTGGTCGTCATCTTCTTCGGGGTGGTCATCAGGGTCGTCGTCTTCATTGTTGGAGATCCAGAGTGATTACCCAAAAAAGCATTGAAAAAATCTTCAATTTGTAAATGTAGCAGAAGGTACAAGAGTCAATGCAAGTAACGAGGACCAGATGACTGTGCTGGAACCCGGAGGGGCAGCAGAAGGAAAAGAGCCAATGGCACAACCGAGGACCAGCTGACGCTACTGGGACACGGTTACTAAGCAGGAGGTACCTGTGCTCCAAAGCACTACCAAGGACCAGCAGACGTTGCAGGAACTCGGATACCGAGATGGAGGCACCTAGGCCAAAGGCACTGCGGAGAACCAGCTGACGGTACTGGAACCCGGACGGGTAGCAGAAGGTACAAGAGCCAATGCAAGTAACGAGGACCAGCTGACTGTGCTGGAACCCGGAGGGGCAGCAGAAGGAAAAGAGCCAATGGCACAACCGAGGACCAGCTGACGTTACTGGGACACGGTTACTAAGCAGGAGGTACCTGTGCTCCAAAGCACTACCAAGGACCAGCAGACGTTGCAGGAACTCGGATACCGAGATGGAGGCACCTAGGCCAAAGACACTGCGGAGAACCAGTTGACGGTACTGGAACCCGGACGGGTAGCAGAAGGTACAAGAGCCAATGCAAGTAACGAGGACCAGCTGACTGTGCTGGAACCCGGAGGGGCAGCAGAAGGAAAAGAGCCAATGGCACAACCGAGGACCAGCTGACGTTACTGGGACACGGTTACTAAGCAGGAGGTACCTGTGCTCCAAAGCACTACCAAGGACCAGCAGACGTTGCTGGAACTCGGATACCGAGATGGAGGCACCTAGGCCAAAGGCACTGCGGAGAACCAGCTGACGGTACTGGAACCCGGACGGGTAGCAGAAGGTACCCATGGAAATTTAAGATGACAGGCCGCGAGCAGGCCGCAGTTACCGAATCCCACAGTACTACAGTGGGTGATTGTCCTATTGTCACAATGGAAACAGCCTTTATTTGCATATCCCGCAGCACACATAGGAAGCACCTAAACTCCAAGCACCATAGAGTCGGCTAACCCGACCGCAACACGACAGGACAACTTATTGGAGGCTAAGTGACGTTTACACTGAGAGGAAACAGATGGCGTGCTGTAACCAGTCTGGGCAGGAGTGAGTACCCGTGCCAATGACACTTCCGAGCAACAACTGGCGGTGTTGTAGCCCAGGGATGAGAAGAGAACATAGTGGAGGCAGCAGGACTTTTTGCCGTTCACACAGCAGGGGAACAGCTGACATTACTGAACCCCAGTAACACAGGAGCAAGTGTTCACTGTGCTAACAGCACTTCCGAGCAACAACTGGCGGTGTTGTAGCCCAGGGATGAGAAGAGAACATGGTGAGGCAGCAGGACTTTTTGCCGTTCACACAGCAGGGAAACAGCTGACATTACTGAACCCCAGTAACAAAGGAGCAAGTGTAGACTGTGCTAACAGCACTTCCGAGCTACAACTGGCGGTGTTGTAGCCCAGGGATGAGAAGAGAACATGGTGGAGGCAGCAGGACTTTTTGCCGTTCACACAGCAGGGGAACAGCTGACATTACTGAACCCCAGTAACACAGGAGCAAGTGTTCACTGTGCTAACAGCACTTCCGAGCAACAACTGGCGGTGTTGTAGCCCAGGGATGAGAAGAGAACAGGTGGAGGCAGCAGGACTTTTTGCCGTTCACACAGCAGGGGAACAGCTGACATTACTGAACCCCAGTAACACAGGAGCAAGTGTTCACTGTGCTAACAGCACTTCCGAGCTACAACTGGCGGTGTTGTAGCCCAGGGATGAGAAGAGAACATGGTGGAGGCAGCAGGACTTTTTGCCGTTCACACAGCAGGGGAACAGCTGACATTACTGAACCCCAGTAACACAGGAGCAAGTGTTCACTGTGCTAACAGCACTTCCGAGCATCAACTGGCGGTGTTGTAGCCCAGGGATGAGAAGAGAACATGGTGGAGGCAGCAGGACTTTTTGCAGTTCACACAGCAGGGGAACAGCTGACATTACTGAACCCCAGTAACACAGGAGCAAGTGTTCACTGTGCTAACAGCACTTCCGAGCTACAACTGGCGGTGTTGTAGCCCAGGGATGAGAAGAGAACATGGTGGAGGCAGCAGGACTTTTTGCCGTTCACACAGCAGGGAACAGCTGACATTACTGAACCCCAGTAACACAGGAGCAAGTGTTCACTGTGCTAACAGCACTTCCGAGCAACAACTTGCGGTGTTGTAGCCCAGGGATGAGAAGAGAACAGGGTGGAGGCAGCAGGACTTTTTGCCGTTCACACAGCAGGGGAACAGCTGACATTACTGAACCCCAGTAACACAGGAGCAAGTGTTCACTGTGCTAACAGCACTTCCGAGCAACAACTGGCGGTGTTGTAGCCCAGGGATGAGAATAGAACAGGGTGGAGGCAGCAGGACTTTTTGCCGTTCACACAGCAGGGGAACAGCTGACATTACTGAACCCCAGTAACACAGGAGCAAGTGTTCACTGTGCTAACAGCACTTCCGAGCTACAACTGGCGGTGTTGTAGCCCAGGGATGAGAAGAGAACATGGTGGAGGCAGCAGGACTTTTTGCCGTTCACACAGCAGGGGAACAGCTGACATTACTGAACCCCAGTAACACAGGAGCAAGTGTTCGCTGTGCTAACAGCACTTCCGAGCAACAACTGGCGGTGTTGTAGCCCAGGGATGAGAAGAGAACATGGTGGAGGCAGCAGGACTTTTTGCCGTTCACACAGCAGGGGAACAGCTGACATTACTGAACCCCAGTAACACAGGAGCAAGTGTTCACTGTGCTAACAGCACTTCCGAGCAACAACTGGCGGTGTTGTAGCCCAGGGATGAGAAGAGAACAGGGTGGAGGCAGAGGACTTTTTGCGTTCACACAGCAGAGGAACAGCTGACATTACTGAACCCAGTAACACAGGAGCAAGTGTAGACTGTGCTAACAGCACTTCCGAGCTACAACTGGCGGTGTTGTAGCCCAGGGTCAAGGAGGATGTTTAAATACTATATCAAGTATTTCCTTGTTACGTGTCAATTAAAATGTCTAACTCCAACAAGAGAAATATAAACTTAGTACATAAGATGATGATTTAACTAAAAAAATATATGTAAATTAAAATTTACAAACATAACGCATACATTAACATGTTGAAAAGCAATGCAAACCACAATTAAAATAGGTTAAATAATCTGCTATACGTTTAAAATAAAGCATACAAGTACACATCAGAATCCATTAATGATGGGTAAGTAACAGTATGTACACCATTTTTATTGTGTAGACAATGAATGGCTGACTTAAAAACATAATCAGCATTACAAGTTTTCTTTGACATTCATAAAACTTTACATTTGGTGAATAATATAACTACAATTTTTTAAAAAATATCTAAAATTTCCATCATGTAATACTGATAATATGTGCCAATCATTTATATTAACAAAACAAAAATTTAAAAAGTGCATAGTGCAGAGTGAAAACAGATATTTATGCCTGACTTGCAAGCATGACAACGGATAGATAAGGTATATATAGATGAGACTGCATAGCCACAGATGGTGAATGGCGATGTAATACTGTACCTCAATAAAGTGTGCGTTACTACTACATCCTTTTTTTTATCTAGCTTTATAAAAGGTTACGTGCATGTATGGTTGCACCTCTGTTTGGACGCACAGACTGGCTTCCTGCTGTGACGCGTTGGGTATTGGAGCGTCTGTACGTCTTATGACGCAGACTAACATTCACGGTGCGCATCGTTCATCATCGCAAGCGTACCGACAACACAAAGGCGTTGTCATGACTGCTTTACTCAGTAAACATGCACCTATGATGAAACATACACGCATGTGCCCTATTACATAACAAGCTACAAGAAAAACGAGTGTGAGGTGTGACACAGCTGTTTTGTTAAGGTACAGTATTATATCGACATTGTACAGATGTCGCTATTCAGTCTGATAAATATATATCATTCACGTATTCTATCAGTTGTCGTTCTTTCAGCACCACTTACAGGTATATATTTTGCTATTGTGACTATGCACTATTGACTTTACCAAGGTAATGCATGATTTTTGTAAGCGATTATCATGTTTACATGAAGGACCTTTATGATATGGGCTGTTAACTTTCTAATCAAATATGTATTTTTTAAAATGACACAAATATAAGTAATGTTGAAGAGGACTATTCCTACATGCATTGTTTGCACAATATTACACGTGTACATCACGTCCCTTAATCAACATTGGATTATTATATTTACTTGTATGCTTTTATTTCAAAGGCAAGAACACTGAAGTATAACCTTCGCACTGCAGCAGTTGTCAAAGTTCAACCCACATTATGCACTTCCAACATTGCAGCATTAGAGTCATCATGATGTGAGTTGGATTTGTCTAAGCTATGGAGTGACAAGGTTGACCATCAGTATCCTATAGCATAAGTAGGATTTTATGTTTGCATTTGTTTTCGACATGTGCATATCTGTAATAATATGTCACATTTATTTTGTTACAGATTTGTGACAAAGACTAATCATTTTATGGTTTGAAAGTTGACGTTTCAAATGTTTACAGCTTAGAAATCAGGGTGTAGCCTCATATCTATGTGTAGCACTAGACACTTTGAGATGTCAGGTTTTTTTCACCATAATTAGGTAGCTAGCAGTAATTTTTGCCGGACACACAGCAGGGGAACAGCAGGCGTTACTGAACCCCACAAACACATCAGCGATTGTTTTCATCTGTGCATCTAACACTTCTGAGCAGCAACTGGTGCTGTTGAAGCCCAGGATCAAGGAGGGTGTAGGCAGAGGCCTAGTATGAGACGTTTGAAGTTGAAGTTGTAGTTAGCAGCAGTAATTTTTGCCAGACACACAGCAGGGGAACAGCAGGCGTTACTGAACCCCACAAACACATCAGCGATTGTTTTCATCTGTGCATCTAACACTTCTGAGCAGCAACTGGCGCTGTTAAAGCCCAGGGTCAAGGAGGGTGTAGGCAGAGGCCTAGTATGAGATGTTTGAAGTTGAAGTTGTAGTTAGCAGCAGTAATTTTTGCCAGACACACAGCAGGGGAACAGCAGGCGTTACTGAACCCCACAAACACATCAGCGATTGTTTTCATCTGTGCATCTAACACTTCTGAGCAGCAACTGGCGCTGTTGAAGCCCAGGGTCAAGGAGGGTGTAGGCAGAGGCCTAGTATGAGACATTTGAAGTTGAAGTTGTAGTTAGCAGCAGTAATTTTTGCCAGACACACAGCAGGGGAACAGCAGGCGTTACTGAACCCCACAAACACATCAGCAATTGTTTTCATCTGTGCATCTAACACTTCTGAGCAGCAACTGGCGCTGTTGAAGCCCAGGGTCAAGGAGGGTGTAGGCAGAGGCCTAGTATGAGACGTTTGAAGTTGAAGTTGTAGTTAGCAGCAGTAATTTTTGCCAGACACACAGCAGGGGAACAGCAGGCGTTACTGAACCCCACAAACACATCAGCGATTGTTTTCATCTGTGCATCTAACACTTCTGAGCAGCAACTGGCGCTGTTGAAGCCCAGGGTCAAGGAGGGTGTAGGCACAAAATATTGACTTATTGCCTTGTTACGTGGCCATTGCAAATGTATGTACTTCAAACAAGAATAAATGAAGTTTTACTAGGACAATAAAATGATGAATTTCAATTCCAAGAATAGAAAAATATTTATACTTGAGAGTCCTCTGTGGTTGATACCGTTTAATGGCTAACTAAAAATATGGTAACAAATTCAAAGCTTTCGAGACTACTCAGGTCTCTTCATCAGGCTAGGACTAAAAAAAAAATGGAAGAATCACATATTTGTACACACAACAGGACACAGGAATAGGTAAGACAAGTGAGGGAGGGACAAGTGAGGGTAGACCGGCCAAAAAATGAGAACAAGGATGAATTATCAGCGCCACACGATAAGACAAAAAATAATGGATTTACCTGTGGCAAAACACTTTTGTATGCCCGGTCATAGCATGATGGATATGGAATTACTGGTATTAAAATATAACTTCAAATATGACAAAGATACAAAGGTTTCAGAATATAAGCTCATCATGACCTTTGACACTGTTAGTGATGGAATGAATAGATCACACGGATTTATGTCATTCTATATCAATTAAGGAATATGCGTCTCTGCCCTTCCAGGGGCATTAAAACACAAAACCAGACCCCAATCAGAGGGCAATAAAACTTTCTATCCTTATCTAGGAACTGTTCCAATATTTATGTTCATCCCTCTGTGATAATGACAGTTCTGCTACACGTCACTTACTTGTCTTACCTATTGCACTATTCCTGTGTCCTGTTGTGTATAGAAATATGTGATGCTTCATTTTTTGTTTTAGTCTTTGCCTGATGAAGAGACGTGAGTAGCCTCGAAAGCTTGCAATTTGTTACCATCTTTTCAGTTATCCATTCAAAAGGTATCAACCACTGTGGACTCTCAAGTGTAAATATTTTTCTATCTAACGGCTAACACGGTACGAAGATACACATGTTTCCTAACTTCAATAATAAAAATAAAGACACTGCAAATATAAACGCATATATGCACATGCCAACAAGAAATGGAACAACACACCACCCAAAAAATTGGTTACAAAATATAGTGTTGTAAATTTAAGAATAAAAGTCCATTTTTGTATTTATGAATAATGTTTAAGGAACGCTATGTTAAACCATAACATAGTGAAGACAATGGATTTTGTAATCGTCACTCATCATCATCATCATTGCAATTTAGATGTGACAGTCACAGACATTTCAATTATTTAAGTTAATAAAATCGTTACTTTGTACAGCATGTATGACATGTCCAGCATGGACTCATCAATGTGATGACACAATAATGTACGATAAAAAATAACCATTTAAAAAAACATAATGCATTGTCACAATTTAAGTGTGTGCCTGCAAGTGTAGGTGAAAGAAAGGCTACGGATAGCAAAGGTATATTCTATGTCTGTATCAGACAGTGGACAGCCTCTGATGGGTAATGGCGATGTTATACTGTACGTCAATAAAGTCTGCGGCTGCAATCATGCATTTTTTGCTTGGACAGTGTTGAAGAGGGTAAAAGCATGTCTGGTTGCGCAAGGCTTTATCCGTCAACACTACCTTCCTACTGTCACGCGTAGGGTAGGGTAGCGTGTGTCAATTAGATGACGCTATAAAATGTGACGTTACGCAGCGTTATTGCGCCCTAGGGACGCCAAAAATACAACAGCAGTAATCATTTACTGTCTAATACTCCACCTATGACCAACAAAAAAAGACCGTTCCCTCTTTAACAATCTACAAGACTAACAAGCATAATGGTTCACGCTGACTTTATTGAGGTACAGTATTACATCGACATTGTCCATGAGTAACTATGCACTGTGATACCTATATACCATTATTAATTTATATCTGTTGTGGTTGTTTCAACAGCACTTGCAGGTATAACTAGTACTACCTATTGTCAGTATGCATGATGCACTTTCTAGATGTAATAATTTATTATTGCACATTATTACCAGGTTTAGATGCTGGCCATTTCATATATGGTGTGTGAAGTTACAGTTGGCATCAGTATGTGTATTTTATAATGTCTGTCATAAATAAAAATCGTGATGATGATGATGAGGATTTTATGATTTGTACATCCATTGACTGCATTATCTTACAGGTACAGATAAAGTTCCTTAAAAAGCATTAATTGATAAGTATGAAATGTAGTTTTATGCATTAATTTCAAAAAGTGAAGACTATGTTTTAGTTTTTGTTACCATTTATAATGGACATGTGCAGATATGCGCTGTGATGACAAATTATTATTTGTCCATATTTGTCATAAAAATTTATCATTCTAGGCCTGGAAAACTTCACAATTTCCTGTTTTAAGCATAACAATCAGGGTGACGGCTCTTCCCTATTTGGAGCATGTTCGACATGGGTTTTTCTGTGCATGTGTAGGGAACAGGAGACTTGTTGTCGGACACACAGCAGGGGAACAGCTGGCGTTACTGAACCCCACTAACACTATAGCTTGTGTATTGGTCTGTGGACACGACACTTCTGAGCAGCAACTGGCAGTGTTGTAGCCCAGGGAGTAGAGTTCAGGTGGTAGAAAGATGAACATAACAGGAGACATGGATAACGTTGCGAACCAGTTATTTAATCTGAAAACGGACAGACAAATTCTGGCGAGATCCATGCCTTGTTCATTTTCAGAAAAGTAAGCCGGTCTACATTATCGGAGGATAGTCGCATGCGACGGTCTGTTAGTACACCACCTGCGGCACTAAAGACGCGCTCCGATAATACACTGGCAGCAGGGCAAGCCAGCACCTCCAATGCATACTGGCTAAGCTCTGGCCATGTATCCAGCTTAGAGACCCAAAACTTGAATGGGGAAGAGCCATCTGGGAGTACACTGAGAGGGAAAGACATGTAGTCTGTCACCATCTTACGGAAACGTTGCCTCCTGCTGACTGGAGCCGTCTCGGATGGTGTAGACATTGGTGGCGCTGCCACAAAACTTCGCCACATTTGGAACATACTGGTCTTGCCCTGTGCAGAGGCGCTGCTTGTGCTCCCTCTTGTTGCAGAGCTGTCTCCACTGCCTCGACGCACAGAGCTGCTTTGTAAAGCAGTACCAGCAGCAGTGCTCTCGGCTGGAATGGAGAACATTATGGATTGCACCAGTATGTCTTGGTACTCCCGCATTTTACACTCCCGGTTCAACGGTGTGATGAGGCTTTGTAAGTTGTCCCGGTAGCGAGGGTCTAGGAGGGTGTACACCCAATAATCAGACGTGGTGAGAATGTGGGCGATGCGGCGGTCGTTTCTCAGGCACTGCAGCATGAAATCAACCATGTGCTGCAGACTCCCAACTGGCCAAGAAACGCTGTCCCCTGCAAGAGGCGTCATCTCTGACTGCTCTGCATCACCCCACCCTCGCTCTACATACTGACTATAGCGTTGTGTACCTCCCTCTGGAGCGATGTCTTCCTCATCCATTGACTCCTCCTCATCCTCCTCACAAAGTGAACACTGCCCAGCCCTTTGTGAGGAACCACGTTGCGCTGACTGTCCAGAAGGTGATGGAATTTGTGACTCCTCATCCTCCACCTCTTCCAAAACCTCATCCCTTATTGCTTGCAGTGTTTTTTGAAGCAGGCAGATAAGGGGGACAGTCAGGCTGACTAGTGCATCGTCTGCACTCGCCATCCGCGTTGACTCATCAAACGCACGCAAAAGTGGCAGATGTCCTTCATGGAGGCCCACTCAGTAGTGGTGAAGTGTGAACGACGCAAATTGCGAGTTGATTGCGCCTGATGCAGCTGATACTCCATTACTGCTGGCTGCTGCTCACACAACCGCTCCAACATATGTAACGTGGAATTCCACCTGGTGGGTACGTCACATATGATGCGATGTTCAGGAAGGCGAAATCTGCGTTGCAGAGCTGCAATGCGCGATCTGGCCATGCTGGAACGTCGAAAGTGAGCGCACTCTAGGCGGACCTTGTGCAGCAGTGCATCAAGATCCGGATAGTCCCTCAAAAAACTCTGCACGACCAAGTTGAGCACATGTGCCAGACATGGTATGTGAGTGAGGTTGCCAAGGCCCAGAGCTGCCACCAGATTTCGGCCATTGTCACACACTACCAAGCCTGGCTGGAGATTCGCTGGCAAAAACCACACGTCGCTCTCCTGCTTGATGGCATTCCAGAGCTCCTGCGCTGTGTGGCTTCGATTCCCCATGTAAATTAATTTCAGGACGGCCTGTTGACGTTTGGCCACGGCTGTGCTCATATCGGTCGCATCAGGTAAGCGTTCACGGGTCCATGTGGAGGTAGACCGTGACGGCTCCTGCAGCGATGATTCTGAGGAACTGGAGTAGGAGGAGGAGTCAATGTGGACAGACTTGATTCCTGCAATCCTTGGAGTTGGCAGAACACGTACAGCGCCACTCGCAAGATCTGTACCCGGCTCCACAACATTGACCCAATGGGCAGTGAGGGAAAGGTATCGTCCCTGGCCATGGGTACTGGTCCATGCATCGGTGGTCAGGTGGACCTTGCTACTGACGGCGTTTAGTAGCGCATGTTTAATTTTTCCCTCAACATGCTTTTGCAGACCAGGGACGGCTTGCCTGCTGAAATAAAATCGGCTGGGCACATTGTATTGTGGGACTGCCAATGACATTAAGTCACGAAAACTGTCAGTCTCCACCAGCCTGAATGACAGCATTTCAAGGGACAGGAGTTTTGCAATGCCAGCATTCAGAGCCTGTGCTCGTGGATGGTTTGCCGAGTATGGCCGTCTTTTATCCCATGCCTGTGCTACCGATGGCTGTTTTGTGGCCTGGGAGTGTGAGGATGACAGGGAACTTGCAGCTGTGGGTGGAATAACACTGGGTCTCTGGACAACAGTTACAGAGGTTCTTCCATGGCGATCCTGTGAGGAAGCCGAACCAGCTGTGTGTGAGCTGGAGGAAGAGGCTCCAACACGAGCTGAAGATGTAGGTGCTGCTGTAGGTTGGCCTACATCTCCAGTGTGTCTTTGTAACTCAGCTACGTGCTTTGTCCGTACATGTTTCCACATATTTGTGGTATTGAGGTTACTGATATTTTTACCTCTTTTAACTTTTTGATTACACAGCTTGCATTTGACATAGCAAATATCATCTGCAAGTGTGTCAAAAAAGGACCACGCAGTGCAAGTCCTGGGAGCGCCCGGTTTGGCTGTTGGAAGAGAACTGCTACGAACGGGTGCCAAACTGGAGGGTACAGGCAACCGAGTCTGCAGCCTACCTCTCCCTACTGTTTGGACCGTTCGGGCAATCTCTTCCTCAGAGCTGCTACCACCACCTTCCTGTTCCTCATGCCATGTTGGGTCTTGGACCTCATCATCTCCACTACCTCTTCCAACACCTGCTGCTGTTGTGGGTGGTCTGGCCAGCACCTTGCTCAACAGAAAATGGCACCTGAGTCTCATCATCATCAGATGCGTTCTGCGGTGTGCTGACCATCGGCACTGGCTCACCCGCCTCTTCACATTCAGAGAGACACAGCTGTTGCGCATCACTGCATACTGCCTCTTCTTCACATTCCAGAATGCTGCTTGGCTGGGCCCCTGTTTCCAAGCCAACAGATTCTGAGAACAGAAGCAGAGACTCAGCTGGCTCCAGTTCAGAACTCTCTGACTGCCTGGGCAATTGGCAGGCGGTGAAGAGACAGATGGTTGTTCAACAGTGCTGTGGTCCTGAGAGGAGGTGGAAGCAATTGAAGTCGATGCATTGGCTGCCATCCAACCAACAACGGCTTCAATTTGTTCTTCCCGCAGCAGGGGGGTACGCTGAGCTCCTACAAAAGTGCGCATAAAGGAACGCTCACGGGGAAAACTGGTGGATGCTGTGTCACTGGGTGCGGCAGCAGCCACAGAATCCCCACATCCTCTCCCTGCTGAAACTCCACGGCCACGACCACGTGCCTTACTCCCTGCCTTCTTCATCTTGGTAGATTGTAAAGAAAGTCAAAAAGTTATAAGGCCTAAGTGTGGTTATTCCTCAGAGACTGCAGTGAACACTGCAGACAACTGTTCAGTAGCTGT